>CM031244.1:659815124-660415124 GCA_018340775.1 Taxus wallichiana var. yunnanensis | reverse complement strand
TACAAAAGTACAAGATAATTTACATACTTCATGCAAGTAAATTCTCATTCTACATTTCATTTTCAAAACTTATACATTTACAACTTATGCATTTCAGACATACTGCATGACAGTAGCCTTAATTCAAAAGAGAATAACTTTTCTTTTCAATACAACTTAAGAACAGATCAAAATTCTTCACAAGAATCAACTTAGATCAGCCAATGCATCATATAAGTTTTTTCCTTCTTTTATCACTTATGAAGTCCATCTGCAAAAAATGCTAGCACGGGTTAGTTCAATGAACTGAGCATGATAAGCACTAAGCCTTAAAACAAAGTGCATTCCACTAATTGTTCCAATAAAAACAACCCTGCTTTAATGAACAACTAGTATTTCATACTCCCTAAGCATAAGTAATATCAATAAAAAGAAGAGCAATACTAAACCAGGATTAACAAAAAGAAGAACATAATATAATCTATAAAATCTGTCTTACAAATTAAAGTATAATTGATCCATCAATTATCTTTACCAAACAACAAATCATAATATCTTATTGCTTCCAATTCTACCAAATATAAGATACATGAGTGTTTACAGTATATTCCTTCTTTGGATGTTTCATCTAACTTTCAAGTAAGAAGGAGAGAAACCATTCCCATTATGCCAAAGTACATAACATCAACAAGGTAGAAACAGGTGTATATCAAGATTTAAATGTTCCTTTAAAGGTCCTCTACTTTAAAATTCAACATCTTAAAGTATTCATCATAATAGAATAAGATCCCAAACTATATTCATTTCTTTCAACTTAATAAAATAGTTTTACCTCCTCTCATACATATAGTTTAAGTTCATTCAAGAGTTCCAAAGAAAGAGAACAAGATCAACTTCAAGGAAAAAGAAAACTAAATGCTACCTTTCCTTCTAAATCTTCACATTATAATGCATGAATTCTACCTTCCATTGGGAGCATTGTAACAATGAAGTTCATACACAGTCCAAGGATAGTAAAGTTTCACAGTTTATCTTTCAAAGACTTATCACTCTTTCATTGGACCAGAACAGCCTCAAGGTAAGAAGAAAACATGCAACATTTTTCTTTCTTAGGACCCTTTACCCTCCAATAGTGAAGTTCCATCAATCCATACCATTAATTTCCCTTTTTAAACTTTATGAGAAACAATGAAGTTCAAAACACAATAGTCAAGTTTGAATCACAATTAACCTTTCAAACTTAACATTCATTTATTGGACCCATCAAGAGACAAGAAATATGAGTAGATACTACACTCAAAATTTTCCAATAGTTAAGGTAGAACTATCTCAACAGTATTCCAATGTATCACTGCAAGAACTACAGATTGAGATTCCAAAAAAAGACAACCAACAAGCTGATTCCAATCAAAATCTCTAAGAGTTTATCTAACAACTTACTAAGCCATGCTTCCAATTTTCTCTTACGCATGTAGTTTATTCAAAAGTATTCTGAATTTAGAACCACTCCATCTAGTGATAAACTCCATTTAAATGACAAGATCAAACAACTAATTAATAATACGTTCAGTCAAAGACTCAAATTACAAATCTGAACACAATGTACAACATAAGCTCCCTAAAAGGGTCAAATCATTCAAATGCTTCTAACCAAGTTCGGGTAACAAAATGTTCCCTCTTTAGTTTATAAATTAGTCGAAAGACTTTAATGACTAAACCAACACATTGTTCAAGTTACCATATCCATTAAAATCATGAAGTAACAGATTGATTGTATAGTGTTGCATCACAATATCACAATCACAAATTCATAAATACACCAGCACCATAATGCTAGACCGAGTACACTGAAACTTCTTAGAAATAGTTCAGAATAAGAAAAGAGCTTCCCTTCCCAGTTAACATCTAATCAAACCCAGTTTCCCAACTTCAAACAGAATGTAAGATGCTTGACAGAGCTCAGACTAGACGTCTTAAAAGCCGAGTTCATAAAGAACCTCCAAAAACATTTAATATGGCCATAAGAACAAGAATTCACAAGCACCATGCCATATGAGACTTCAAACTACAGTCTAGTTTATCCAAAATAACAAACATAGGTTCCAAGTGCATGTGAGATCCAAAAACAGTCAATGTTTTTCACAAGTTTGAAATACAGAAACCAAACCATATACAGTTTTTCCAAAATGTGAATTTTAATAACAGTCAATGTTTTTGCAAGATGAAATACAAAAACCAAGTCATATACGGTTTTTCTAGTGCATGAAAAACTTTACAATAGTCAAAGTTTCTGCAAGGTGAGATACAAAAACAACAAGCCATATACGATTAATCCACAATCCATTTAACTATGAAATAAAATGCTAACACCATAGAGCCAAGAATCTCTACAATGGTTCTATCTACTAAAACAAGATTCCAACAAATATCTCGAACTTGTTTACAAATGTCCATAAGAACTGGAGTTCCTTACCAGTTCGAGTTCATAAAACACAACAAGTTCACAACACTAAACTCAACAAACACAGGGCGAGATCTCAAAGAATAATTAAATGCCGTAAAAAATAATTTGAAACCAAACAAAAATTTCCAACAACCAAAGAAGCTAAACAGAGTTACCAATTTGTTCACATATGCATAGTTCCTTTGTGCAAAAGACAATACAACATAAGCTTTCAACAGAATCATGTATAACACAGATTCAAAACCCAGAATGCAAGTTTTACAAAACCCATCAATCAATTTACCAGATAAAGCATGAAATGCACAAAAATCATTAGAGAAAATTTGTTTTAATGAAAACACTTAGAGGAAAGCAAGAGATTTTAATAGTTAGAGCCTATCATGCCTGATAGTGTCATTGTAAAATTGAAGAAGACCTCTAGCTGAACTCACTTCTTCTCCTCTTCTCCACGAAAGATCAAACAACTAGATACTTCTTCCACAATGCTTCTTATACATTCCATGAAATGAAAATAGATTTGAAACCTCCAAAATAGCCATGAAGTGCAGTTTAAACTGCTGGTTCAAAAAACCAGAGCGCATGTAGAAAGAAAATCGAGAACATGCAAAATGAAACAACCCAACAAAAATCCACTGGCATGCCTACCTAGGCGGTTTGGGCTCAATAGCCAAAAACAATTAATTTCATTTACTCCATATCTCCCGCCTATTCTTCCTTGCCACCGCCTACCAATTCTGGTGATCATCAAATCAAAAATAACATGTATTTCCATTTTTAGTGATACTACCACCTAAGCCTCCACCAAACCAACTAACCCCTACCAAAGTGGCTAGTCTGTATGCATTAATAAACCTTATCAACATCATCATAAATGCCTTAGGAACCATCGCCACTATGCATGCGACCCCCTTAAGTCCCAATTCATATCCATTAGTTTAGGATAGGTTAGATTGCTTAGGTTAGATCTTAGGTAGAATTTAAATTTATACCTTAGGATATAACACTAATAACTAACCCCCCACCATGGCCTTAGCAATTAGGTTAGATAATTTCCACATAGGTAAACAATTCAAAGTGCCATAGTTTAGAACACTAGGTTAGGTTGCAGATCAACAATTCAACCAATCAAGACAGAATAAGGAGTTTTAGGTTAGGCTCAGAATTCTATCAAGTATCATGGCTTAGATAGAAATACATATGTATATTTTACCTAGCTTAGGATCCCGTAGGTTAATCCTCAATAGGATCCTAGATATCTTTCTCTTATGCTATGAACAGGCTGCATGCCCATTTTTATCAGCAATGACCTGTCATGGTCGATCTTCAAAGACCCAAGCAAAACAACCTACTAAATGGAAGTACATTCACATAGAAATTAAAGAACTTGCAACAAAAAAGTTTAGTCCAACGTGTATCTTAACTCTTGGAATGTCAATTTTACCATTCATTCAACGGAGCAGATTCAAAACATCCCTTGGATCACTGAAATTGATCCAAGGATGAGTCGGATAAAAAGACAAGTTTACAACTCTTAAACCAGATTGTAAATCACCTACCAGAAGTGAAAAATGGATTCAGAGAAGTCATTCCAGTTTAGTCAAAGGATCTTAAGAGTAGAAAAGACGTATCCATATCAAGCATGATTTCCAATAATCAGAAGAACATATCCTTATAAGGAAAATCACATATCAACACTTGAATGCAAAGGAGGAAAATAACAATAGTCAAGGGTGTTACATGCAAGAAATTTTTCTAGGGTTTGATTAGACAAAGTTTTTCCCCTTGGGGAGCACCTGTAATTTTAGTGAAAAATAAATATGGAACACTTAGATTGTGCATTGATTACATAATGTTAAACAAGGAAACAATCAAGAATAGATATCCACTCCCTAGAATTGATGATTTATTTGATCAGATGCATGGAGCATCGGTATATTCCAAGATATATCTTCAACTGGATATTATCAATGTGAATCAAGGATGAGGATATTCATAAAACAACTTTCAAAACAAGGTATGAACATTATAAGTTTACGGTTTTACCTTTTGGATTAACTAATGCACCGGCGGCATTTATGAATTTACTAAATAATATATTTCAGAATACTTTGACAAATTTGTTCTTGTATTCTTGGACGACATTCTCATATATTCTAAAATCATTGAGGAGCATCATGAGCATTTGAAAATAGTTTTCAAAATTCTGAGAAAGAGACGGTTGTTTGGTAAGCTATCCAAATGTTCCTTTTATGAAACAGAAGTGCACTATCTAGGACATGTAATTAGTAAAGATGGAATTTTTGTAGATCCTTCAAAAATTATAGCTATAATGGAATGGCCTGCACCAAAGAATGTACATGAAGTTAGAAGCTTTATGGGACTTGTTGGCTACTATAAGAAATTTGTAAAAGACTTTTCTAAGATAGATGTTGTTTCACCTTTTTCTCGCAGATTGTTTCTTTGAATTGTTGACGAAAGAGATAGGGTAACAAGTGTAGGAGGAACACTGTTCAAATGTCAGTTGATGGGTTGTTGCACACTATGACTTCGAATCCACATTTGATTGTGAGCTTTGTTTTGGCTAGGAGGAACTACTTGTAATGAAAGAACGACCACAAAAAAGAATTAAACAATATGGGTAGTGAACTACCTAGCGTGAGCTAGATTCGAGAAGTGTGATACTTCCTAGATGGCTATCATTCCACTTTTTTTAAATAAATTAATGCTATAAACAAAGTAAATCCTATTTTTATTTTGAAATGATTTAGGTATCTCACTTAAAAAATAATAAGAGATAGATCTAATCTAACAGGCTAAGCTAGAATAGAATGCATAGGTCAAATGGTTGGTTTTGGGTTCGTAGGTTTGATAAAGGTCTCAGGTAGGTCACAAGTGAGTGAGGATGAAGTGAAATGAGGTGGGTAGGTCTCTTTTAAGTCTATGTGGGCAAACACAGATTGACATCGGTCGGGTGACCGACCGCGGTTAGGTATAACCGGTGCCATTCTTATGAGATCCGGGAACGTCACATGAATGGGGTTTTGGGTCTCCTTTGTGATTGCACAAAGGATTTTGGTTGGTTGAGATGAGATAATGGGAAATTGAGTAGGTTATTGGTGAGGTTTTAATGGGTCTATAGAGATAAAAAGTGTTGAAGATGGTCAATAAGGAGCAAGATAAACAATGGGTGATAAAATAATGATGAAATGAAATAACCAGAAGGTATGATGTTGTACTTACTTGGATTTTATTTCGAAAGTCTCAGTATGTGAAGGATAAAGGTACCGATTATGGGTTTAGAGGATGCAAGTGATCACCAATCAAGAAAATCTTCTCGCATGGGTTGTATGCATGCTTCTCTTTGCTTAGATAAATCCAAACATGGTTGGGATGGTCATGAAAGAGAAGATGCTCAATCTCCTTCCTTGATGTGAGTTCTTGTTGGAGTTGGCTCTTTGAAGATGCATTATATTTTTGATATCTCGTTCTTGCTCATCAACATTCTTGCTTCAAACTTCTAGGTTCCAAATTACAACCTTGAGAATAAGGTTGTTTTGGGTTAAAAGGGTAATCGATGGAAGTCCATCTTAACCGGTGACGGTTAGGGGTAACCGACATCGGTCAAGGTGAGATTTCCTAGGTTTACCAAACTTAGGGAGATCCTCCTAATTTCCTCGGATCTTGTGTCATTATCCCATATATCGACTTGGAGCTTCTTGTGAGCATGTAGGAATGTGGTTAGAGGGAGTGTAGGCATTGATTTTTAGGGTTTGGGTAAGTCTTAGTTAGTTATGGTAACTTGCTAAGAATAGGTCTTAGGTTGAGTTAACTTGGTGAGGTGTCTAAGTGAACTATATATGTAGATATTATTTAAATAATATATTTAAATAATAAATATAGTGAGGATAATGCATTAATTTAATTTAATTAATTAACTTAAATTAGTGGGGTGAAGGGGTCATGGTCAGGTAAATGTAAAAAAGGTACTTATATATCGAGGGACAAAAGGGGAGTGTGACCTAATTTTAGTGTCTACATTTTGCCCCTTTTTGTTGCATATCTTCTATTGGTAAGTGATGCTAGCAAAAATAATATGTGGTTGCCCCATATGAGGGTGAAGGTGATCGCCCTCAAACCAAGAATCGACGAGGCAACAGTAGGTCAAGCGGTAAGTGGTTTGATAAAAGGTAAATGTGAGGAAAATGCAAGTGGAGTACAGGGAAAGGGGGTGAAAGGTCTACTCAGAAATCTAGGTAATGGGTCAAGGTCAAAGGTAGCAATGACCAAATGCACGCACACGTATAAACTACAACATGTGACCGGGTCAAGAGCAAGAAAACTATACATCGTCTAAGGTCGATAGGTTTATTCAAACAAGGGTGAAGTGAATCCAGATCCAAGGTATAGGTTATGGTCGAAACACAATGTAGGTTAGGTGCAGGAACATTTAGGTATGTTCTGGTACACCAAAGGTAGGGTTAGGATAAATGGTCATGTCAATAGGCTAGGTAAGGTCATTAGGTCAATCAACACGGGTAATAGTGCCATAAGTTATAATGAACACATGAGGTCAAATGTCACTAGCAATGGTCCAGGTCTAAATATCTAGGTCACGGCATGGGTAAGGCCGAGGTAAGGGTAAAATAATGAGTCCCCAAAGGAGGACAAATGGAGGTAGGAAGTGACGAGGTCAGGAAAGGTAAGATAATGGGTTGGGTAAAGGTATGGGGTAAAGAGCAAGGTAGAGGGTAGGGTAAAATGGAAAAGTAGGGTCAATGTGTAGGTTTAGGTAGTAACCAACACCACCAGGTGAACCGATAATGGTGTATGGGAACTGGTGGCGGTTAGCTAAGGCAACAAACCGGCAATGGTCAAGGGTAACCAACATCGGTTGAGTCAGGTAGGGTATAAAAAGTGGAAAACCCACATTTGAAAATTCATTTGTGCATTGTGAAAAGGAGAAAAGGACAAAAGAGAGCGTCAGAGGAAGAGGTCAAAAGAGTACTATAGAGAGATTGGTTGGTGAGCCACATAGGTGAGAGTGGTTGAGTGAGAGGTGGGGCCACAAGATCAGGTGGCACGATTCATGTGGCTGAGGATTGGTTGTTCAATTGAGGATGGCAGAGGTAGGAGAGGGGTCGGGTGGTCCACTCGCTCAAAGGCCTGAGATATACCACCATGACGTCGGCAGAGGAATGAGGTAAGCTTGAAACCATAGCTTAATGATTTGATTGATTAAGTATGGTAAAATATCAGGTTGTAATAAAAACGTGGGGTTGTGAATTTTGGATTGGGAGGTAAATTGGATATAATTGGGGTGGGGGAGGTTGGAATGTAGGTCAATAGGAGTGGGAAGGGAAGTAGGGAAGGTTGAAGTAGGTTTGGTTGGGTAGTTAGGTTGATTTGGTCAAAATTGAAAAAAATTAGTCGAGGGTTTCGTGCCATTTGACACCACAATGATCAAGCGTCTGTCACATTTGTCGGATGATGTTGGTCATGTAGAAGTGGCATCACTCACGACATAGGTGACTGATGGTGGTAAAAGGCTACCAGTGATGGTTATGGGTAATTGGAGTTGGTGTGAACATAAGGAAATGGGGCCAAAAATAGGCAAAAATGGGTTAGGCAGTGGAAATGAATGGTCAATGGGTAGGGTAAGATATGTAAAGGTGTGGGTTAAGAGAGAGGGACAGTTGTGGGTGGAGTTGGGAAGGTGGAATAGGTGGGTTGGGGAAGACAGGGTAAGTTGGGAAAGTGTATTAATACATAGAGTTGGTTGGATACAGGCCCGAGATGAGCTAAGGATAAGGGACCGGGAGCCACTTATATTGCTAGAGCTATATGAGCAGGTGACTTTCGAGGAGTGGAGTCACATTGATGATGTTGGCCTGATTGGGATCTGTTGTTATGGGTGGATTATGAGAGAGAAGAGTCTGATGGTTGCACTCATCGAGAGATGGGATTTTGTAACCAACACCTTCCACTTCTTAATAGGAGAGATGACCGATTAGTGGAGCCCAAGTTTACTCAGTGACATCAGAGGTCATGATGAGGTGTATATATGAGGTGTTTGGAGAGAGAGTGGGTGAGTTTCACTACCACAATGCTAACTTGAGTTACCGAGAGGGTTATGCTTGCCCATCCTGAGGAGATGAGGTTGACAGTGTTGATGATGAAGGTGATTAGGTGCTTTGCATTACCAGATTCACAGGGTGGGAGATTCCCACAGTTGCTGATGGGTGTCCTTGGGGACATGATGATTGATCATACCAGTTTTGCATGGGCACTGGATTTCTTGGTGTAGTTATATAGAGAGTTATGGGCCTATAGGTGATTGCGGAGATTCAGTCTGTGTTGCATTTTCCTTCTACACTGTTGGGCCTATGAGAACATTGTGTGTGTGTGACCGACAGGCCTACCTTAGGCATATGCATTTGAGTGGGGACTCATTCGAGATGGTTATAGGCGATGGTGCCGAGGGTGGTGTACAGAGATCCTAGGTGACATACAATGCAACGTATTATAGATGCAGAGCCGAGAGCTCTGTCTAGTGTGGATATAGTCTGGAGACCCTATGTGACCTATCCATCTTACAAAGGGATGTATATAGAGCTAGAAGGAATATAGTTATAGAGATGGACGAGAGGGACACTTTGTGCTGGGGAGCACAAGATAATACCTATCGACCGGGTGAGGTGACTGTTTGGTTTAGTATAGGATGTGCCCCCGCCTTCCCACAATATAGGAGAGAGGAGGTGGAGAGACCTTTATCTCCACCCCATCTAGCAGAGTCGATAGGGGGAGGAGGAGGAGCCCGTGGACCGTCACATAGATGATGCGGGGGTGACAGTGGCATACAGGTAGTGGTGGGAAGTATAGAGGCAGGGTCAGGTAGGGATAGTTGGGAGGCAAGGGTCACAAGTATAGGCCGAGAGGCTAGAGCCATAGATACAGGTGGAGAGGCATGAGCCTTAGGCACAGGTATAGGAGGAGGAGCTTGAGGTGCAGATATTAGTAGATGGTGTGATGAGACCACCATGGATAGTCTCGAGTGAGTAGACATAGTCTCGCACGTATAGTGCTAAGAGTGTAGGTGGTCAGCGAAGCCCAAAGGAGAGAGCAGAGGACATCGATCAGTGCACGGGGGTCAGCATCAGATGACGAGCCATCTAGTGGTAGATTGAGAGTAGAGAGATGCCACTCCGGATTAGAGGGGATTGTCGACACTACAGATGAGGAAAATATGTTATAACAGATGTGAGACAGTATGTCACCAATTTTTGTATTTTTGGATTTTAGATGTATACCGGCTCGCGAGCTAAAGAGATATTGTATTTTTTTTGGTACATGATACCACCATGTGAGTGAAGACATTTTTGGATTAGACAAAGAAACTGCGAGCGATGATGATTATTTATAGTATATCAGCTTGCATTTTGTGATAGCCATGATGAGACAAACATGTTTATTGATATACACATTTATGTGATACGGTGTACATTGTATTGATACACACATGTATATATGAGGAGATAGATGATATTCAGGTGATGTTATTGTGATGTGTATGAGTTTTACTTTATTATGATATGGATGGAAAATAGATGAGCTAGGCATGACAGAGGCAGGTCATAGGCATGGATTGAGTTAGGTGATAGGCACGAGATCAAGTCAGGTCAGTTTAGGCATGGATTGAGTCAGGCCGGTTTAGGCATGGATTGAGTTAGGTCAGTTTAGGCATGGATTGAGTCAGGTCGGTTTAGGCATGGATTGAGTTAGGTTGGTTTAGGCATGGATTGAGTCAGGTCATTAGGCATGGATTGAGTCAGGTTTTTTGGCATGGATTGAGTTAGGTTGTTAGGCATGGATTGATTCAGTCGGTTCGGGCATGGATTGAGTCAGTCGTTAAGCATGGTTGAGTCAAAGTTATTAGGCATGGTTGAGTCGTTGTTAGGCATGGTTGAACTAGGTTATTAGGCATGGTTGAGTTATGTCAGTATTTTGAGAACAAATGGTAATATAAATTCATGAGATAGTGTAAAATGTGGAAAATGTTGGTTATGTATGAAAATGTGAAATAATATAAGTGGTAAAAGTTATGTGGTATATGGTTTAGATGTTGAGGTTTTTGATATGAATAGGAAATTAGGTAAAAGTGGGGAAAATGGTTAGGGTAAAGAGTGGCCGAGCTAACCTTCCAAGGCCCCATGTCCTAGAAGTGCTACCTACATAGTCCCAGATGAAAAGGGACCTCAGACCGATGTAGTTCTCCCATAAGCTAGGGATGAATATGAAAAGGAGTTGGTAGGTGTGTGGTCATGTTGTGGGTTTGGGTTTAATAGGTGGGGGTAGATGATAGTAAAAATGTTGCAGGTGAGGGTGACTATGGAAAAAGGGGAGGATGACCCCAAAAGGTAAGTGTCGAGGACCAAGTCTTGTATAAGAAGATCAAAAGGTAATGAAGAAGAGAAATGATAAGAGGGGGCAAGAAAGCCACCCGATTGGCAAGGATCAAAATGTATGAAACACATCATATAGATAGGCTAATGAACGTAAGACCCTAAAGACATTACATGATTGATAATTCTAAGGGTGACGAATAGTCACATGATCACCAAATGTCGTAGGTTCAATAGGTCCCTTGAGGTATGATGTAAAAAGACAATGGGTAAGGAGGTGTAGGTAATTGGGTCATAAAATGGGAAATAGAATGCCTTGGGTAATAGAGCCAAGATCACAATAGGCAAGTCCATGACAAAAAAGCTTATTTTTCTTTTTCTTTCTTTTTGACTTTTTAGATAGTTTGATTGATGTAGAAGTCTATATGGGAGGAATATATGTCTCCTTGAGGTCTTTGCGAAGTTGATCGATGCGAGAAGCTTCTGAATTTTGATTTTTGAGAAAATAGTCTTCTTTTTGGAAAACTATGTAGAGAGTTGTGAGCTTTTTATAGTTGTCCTTTGAGGGAGTAGTCTACTTATAGTGACTATTGAAGGTGAAAGATGTCCTTTTGAGGGATTCATCTTTTATATTAGAAGTTTGACTCAAGGAGTTGATCCCTTATATTGGAAGATGTCCTTATGAGGGATTCATCTTTTTTTTTTTTTTGGCTTTTAAGTCATGGACGAGACTATAACGAAGCATTTGGTTCTTGTTGAGAAGGCAAGGGTGAATGACCATGGGATCCCATCTAAAATAAGATGAAAATTATCCATGAGAATCATGCTATGTGTAGCACCATGGTACACATATTCAAGAAGAGATAACAAGTGATACATGTACTCACATGATTCTTGATTAATCATTGGGGAGGTGGATGGAGTGGATAACGCTCAAGGGATGAGCCTCGCAAAGAGACACAGGGGTGAGGTAGGATAACAATTCAACAATAGAATGGTCAAAGATGTAATGCGTTGAGGGGCTCAGGTTCAGGTTTACCCTCAAGCAAGGACAAATGATAGGCACCTGATCCATAGGTATGAGTTACGATGTATGGTCCAAGCCAATTAGGAGTGAATTTGATCCGTTTATTTTTTCTCTTTGGTTACATGTTGATTTTCTTTCAAAACAAGGTCACCAACTTGGAAGGTTTGTTCATGAACACGTTTGTCATAAGCATGTTTGATACATTGTTGATAAATTTGAAGGTGATCCAGAGCGTTAAGATGACATTCATCTAATAACTCGAGTTGTGCTTTGAGTGGTCTTAATGAAAGTCATCATCAATAAGTATGTCATGGAGAGAAATGCGAAGTGAGGGGATCTGGACTTCGAGAGGTAGAACAACCTTGGTACGGTAGACCAGTGAAAAGGGTGTAGCTATAGTGGAAGTGTGAATACTAGTGCGGTATGCTCATAGAGCAAAAGGAATGTGCGTATGCCAATACTTCCCAATATCGTCAACCACTTTCATGAAAATTTTATTGAGGGTTTTGTTAGTGGATTCAGCTTGACCGATGGTTTGTGGGTAATAAGGGGACAAGAAACTAAGCTGAATGCCGAAGGCATCGCAAAGTTTTTACAGCGTTTTGTTTTTGAATTGTTTTCCATTGTCAATGATGAGGTGATGAGGGACACCAAAGTGATAAATGATGTGATGGTTAATGAACTCACATATTTTCTCATCTTTTATAGAGATGAGTGGTATGGCTTCCACCCATTTTGTGTAATATTCAGTAGCGGTTATGATTCATTGATGGCATTGGGAAGAATGAGGATTGATTTCACCGACAAGATCCAAACCCCATTGAGAGAAGGGCCAAAGGACACGAGACCTATAAAGAATGACTGGGTGTATGATGAAGGTTGGAATGTTATTGAAATTTCACATAGCATGACTTGACATAGTCACAACAATCATGGTTAAGGGTTGGTCATTAATAACCTAGGTGAAGAATATGCTTAGCAATAAGAAGGCCACTAAAGTGACCTCCACATATGCCATCATGAACCTCCTTGATGGTATAAGGATTTCAAAACTTGTGAGGCATCGTAAGAGAATAACATCAAAGCTACATTTATAGAGGAGTCCCCAAGGATAATGAAACATGAGACCTTCTTAAGGAAGGTGCATTTTATGCATTATGGGTGAGATCGGGAGGTAAGATGGAGAGGGAAAGGTAATCAAAATATTGTTTATACCAAAGATCACTTGGGTTAGGGGTGTCGGTTCTGATTGAGTAAACATTGTGAGGTAAATAAGAAGATGAATGGAGGCATTGTAAAGTGACAAATATTTTGGAATCGGTAGGGGAAGCGGTATTTGGGAAGCTAAGCAAGCCATGGTGTTTGTAAATTTTTGGTTAACCATGGGATGGTTTGAAGGTGTAATGATCAATAAAAGGGTCAAAAGTATATCTACATGATGTTTATACTTTTGAAGTATCTCGTTACGACATTGGTACATACCATTGACTTGGTTTATGACCAATTTTGAATCACCAAAGATGTGGATTGATTTGACATCGAGGGCATAGGGTCGATCGGAGACCTAGTATGAGTTCTTTATACTTGAAGAAATATTGTTGGTGCATTCAAAGTCTAGTTTGAAAGACAAAGGCATGGGTTCTCCATCCAGAGGGATGAGGATAACACCAGCTCCACCCCCATGTTGACACTTGGAACTGTCGAAGAACAATGTCATTTGGTAAGGGGGTTCATCTAGGAAAGGGTAGTAATGGATTCATCGGGAAAGTCAAAATTAGAGGGTTGGTTCCCCATAATAGGTGTAATGCTAGCCATTGGCGATGATATGCTTTGTCCCTTAATGGAATTTTGATGAATGAATTCAAGTTCAAGATCAGCTAAAAGCATAAGCCATCGTGTGATGCACTGATTTTGATATGGTTTGGCGTACATGAAGTGTAAAGGGTTAGTTTTGGTCACAACATAGGTTTTGTGGTTGAGTAGGTAATGGTGGAGTTTTGTGGCAACAAAAACTAAGGATAAGCAAATCTTTTCTGGTGGTTGTATTGGTTTCATAATCTAAAAGAGTATGGCTTATGTAATAAACCGCATGCTCCCTATGTTGTTCATCACAATGAGCGAGCATGGCTCCCAAGGAATGATCAGTAGCTGATATGTATAGGTAAAAAGGTTGATTGTCTTTTGGTGGAATGAGTATGGGTGGTTGGAGAAGGTATTGTTTGAGGGCCTCAAAATATTTGTGACAGTTGTCATCCCATTTAAAGGAGACATTCTTCCAAAGCAAATGATGAAATGGTGAATGGATTGCAATTTACCTTGCAAGCTACAGAGTTGTTTGAGGTTCGTGGGTAGAGGCATTTCTAGAATGGCCTTGAATTTAGCAGATCAACTTTTATACCACGGAGGGAAACAATAAATCCCAGGAGTTTTCTTGAGAGAACCACAAAGATGCACTTTTTAGGTTGAAGGTAGACATAATATTTAATGAGGCGATAAAAAATGGTTTCGAGCACAGTGAGGTGCTCGGCGTGGTGTTTAGATTTAGCCAAGATATCATCCATGCAATCTTCCAATATGTGATGCATGATATCATGGAAGATGTAAGTCATAGCAAACTGATATGCAACACTAGTGTTTTTAAGGCCAAATGGCATGAATCAATAGGAAAAGGTTACCCAAGGGGTAATGAATGTGGTCTTGTGCTGATCTTCCGGGGAAAGGAAAATTTGGTTATAACCCAAGAAACCATCCATGAGTGAGAGCATATCGTGACCCACGGTAAGGTCCACCTATTGATCAATACTTGGGCAAGGGAAAGTCATCTTTTGGGTAGGTGAGGTTGAGGTCTCGGAAGTCCATGCAAATGTAGAGTCTCCATACCGCTTTAGTAATGGGGATAATGTTAGAAATCCAATAAGGATAATCAATGGGTAAGATGAAGGAAATAGAAAAAAGGTGCTAAAGTTCTTCTTTGACGAGAAGAGCAATGCAAGGGTGCATTTTCCTTAACTTTTGTTTGATAGGTTTGGAATTGGGAGACGCTTATGATATTGTGGACCATTATGGTGGGGTCAATAATCGAGCATGTCCGTAAGACCAAGTGAAAGCGTGGTTATGATCTCGAGAAAGGAAGTGATGGCTTCTTGTTCAACATCATCTAAAGATTGTTCGATCTTTAGGATGTGCTTTTCATCCCGAGTATGAATGGTGATCTTGATATTCAATTCATTCAACATGGTTTCATGCGTCTCGGAAGGTAATGACCGATGAATATATGAGTCTTCTACACCAAGGTAGGTGAGTATGGATTCATCATCCAAACATTGAATGACATTAATGGTCGGTGTGTTGTCATCAATCATCTTAGGATATAGGAATGGGAGAGTGGAAGGGGCCTCCCCTTTATGTTGATAAGTCAAAGGTCCCAAGGAAATGTTGTTTATGAAAAAAAAAGTTAGGAGGGATAGATTCAGAATCCATCGACTCCGTCGGTTAGGGTGGTAATGAAGGTGGAGTGATTTAAGGTGGTGATGAAGATGAAGGTGGAGGAGGGCTAAGGTCTTCAATGAGTTTAATGCAGGCCTGTTTGGGTAGGAGGTTTGAGGAAGCCGATACCACTACAGTCATTATGTTTGCGTGGTGGTATATGGAATAATGGTATGGCAGGCCTTTCTTGCTCGTAAAATCCAAAACCAAAACCCTTCCATGCACAACAACAGTGTAGGAAGGTGTGGGTGAAATGGTGATTCGTAAGTGATTGGAAGTCAACGAGAAAAATGGGCGGGGTTGTGATGGTGGTTTAGGCATGTAAGTAGTAGTATCAATTCCCCATAGGTGAGACTAGTACGAAGATGAGGAGGACCATAAAGGAGGTGTTCTCCTATACGGTGATCATAGCGAGGGTGTTGGTGAAGGCTTCCATACTCGTGTGGAGTAAGGAAGGTGTTGACACTATATAGGCGGTACTCCCCTAGAGTGAGGCATTGAAAAACACCTTCCAAGGGATCAGTGGTTAGTATGTGGGCATCTGGTATGGACGATGTGTCGGAGGTCGATGCAGAGGTGGTATTAATGGATTGGGAAGCTAATGGGTCAGCCTTGGAGGTTATAGTAGCGGTAGGTGTGGAGGAGGTATGTACAAAAAAGTAGTGGTGGTACTAGTAGTAGGTGTGGGTGTAGGTGTAGGTGAAGTGGTGTTGGTTGCGGAAGTAGACGGCTTGACCGGTATGAGTACATCATTGGGTCGGTAAAGCATGTTGCATGTTTTGAAAGGTGATGGGTTAGCTGGAATGGTATAAGTATGTCCTTCGTGTTTAAACTTTACACAATGATGCAAAGTGGAGGGAACGTAACCCATGAAATGGATCCAGGGTCTACCAAGTAACAAGTTATATTGGAATTCCCCCTCCAAAACATAAAACAATTCTGGAACAGTGCGGGGGCCCATGCGAACGTGAAGGATGACAGTGCCTAGTGTGGAGGTGATAACATTGTTGAATGAATGCAACATGACCAGATGTTTATGCATGCAATTGTTAGGTATGCGCATTTGAGAAAATGCATGGGATGAAATGATGTTAATGCTAGTGCCTCCATCAATCATCACACGGTGTACCCATATGTCATCAATGTGGAAAGAGATGAAAAGGGCTAGTTCCGGGTCATCATTTTGGTATGGCGCAATATCTTCCTCTCGAGAAGTTGAGGAGGCCACTTGGTGAACAAGGGGAGGTGAGGATGAAGGTGGTAATTTGGTGAGGGAATCTACATGATGGGGTGTGATAATGGAGGCTATGGGTGTAGGGTCATTGGTTAAAACCTCGATAGATTGAAGAATCTCCATGAGGGCTTGACGATGGGAATCCAAAGTTTTGATGAGGTCATATAAGGAGATTTTAAGGGGAGATTGGTGTAGTTTTTGACCATGGCACATGTGTGATGCCATTAGAAATGGGATATGTGGGGTTGTGGATAGTTATCTTAGGTATGGGTGCAGATGGTATGTTGGGTATAGGATTGGTTAGTGGGTTAGCTACCTTTTCTTTACCCTTCTACGTATGCATGTGTAGTGATGTGTACCATGTTGATTTGAGGGAATTTGTCAAATGGAGAAGGTGTAGGGTAAGTGGTATAATGACATGAAGGGAAAAAACCCACTGGAGGAGAAAATCCTTGTGAGGTTAGTTGGGCGCAACGACATTTGGGTGGTGGCATGGCAAGCTCTCTTATGTGAACCATATTAATTTCAAACTTTGTGTGTGGTTCTAGGAGCTGTGAGGGTGGAGGTTGTGGTTGTTGAGTGGGTAATGTGGGAATGGGTGTGGGTGAAGTAGGGTCCTCATTAAGAAGGTCATTGTCATAAAAGTTGGTTTCAGTGGACACAATTGATAAGGATGATTTTCAAGGCCTTGCAGCTTCTCCACATCATGCCCCGACACAATGGTATGTGCAAATTTTGGTATCATCAAACCCCTTTGGCTTGGATTTGAGGGATTCGTAAGGTCGAGTGGTAGTAATGTGATAACATGAAGTCTCGAGAAGGTTCGTTAAAATTTTGGCATAGGACCTGCTAATGGATCACAATGGGAAGTGAATGTGGGTTTGGGTGCGGTGTGTGGTTGGTTGTCAGGAATTTTTCTTGGAGGATTAGGAACAGGTCAAGCTATGGGCTTAGGCACCGGTGTGGTTTGAGGTGTTGGTCGGGTTCGTTTGGGTAGGGTTGTAGTAGATGGATGGGTAGGAGGGTGTGATTTTGTTTTGACTACCTTGTTGTGGGGTAGTGAGGTTTTGTTTTGGGTTACACCTTCTTGGGTAAAGGTGATGTGGGTGTACAAAGTATATGAGGGAAATCATATGGAGGAAGAGGGAAAGTTACCCACGGGGATAATGGCGGTGCTATGAAGGTAGATGACGTGGGTCGTGCTTGAGGTGTGAGGGACAATGAGTGAAGTGTAGTAGGTAG
This sequence comes from Taxus wallichiana var. yunnanensis, assembly GCA_018340775.1. Taxonomy (NCBI): domain Eukaryota; kingdom Viridiplantae; phylum Streptophyta; class Pinopsida; order Cupressales; family Taxaceae; genus Taxus; species Taxus wallichiana. Next base: position 660,397,293 of record CM031244.1, on the reverse strand, counting down.
TGAAGTAATGGCTGAAGGTATCAAAGGTATTAGTGGTAAAGAGACTGCAGGTGCGGGTATGAGTCGTTTCGTGTGCTTGGGTAGGTTAGAGATTTGTGAGGCAGGAATGAGTGGTTGTGTTATTGGTTTATGGATGGGTGAAGGGTGCTTGACCATGTTGGGCAGCTAAGGTCTTAAGGAAGATGGGACAAGTGTGGGTGTGATTGGTGTGGTAGGGGTATGAGGTTGATGAGTTTGTTTCTTTAGTTTGGGTGTCGGAGTAGGTGTGGTTTTAACATTGGAGGATGTAGCTAAATCTAGTTTAATAGGTGGATGAGTAAGGCTGGTGGTCGGGGTGACCCCTAAAGTGGTAATAGGTTTAGTGGAGGTAAATATTATGGGTATGGGTTTGGGTTTAGGCATAGGTCTGGTTATGGGTAAGGGTGTGGTGTGAGTGTTAACAGATATCGTGGAAGGGGTTGCAACAATAGTGGTTGTATGTGGTTTGATGGGTGGAAATGTGTTTGGGTAGATAGTAGAGGTGTCATCGAGGATCTCTATGTTTGTGTTGAGACAGGGAGTAAGAGGCACCCCCATAATAATGCCCTATCCACATAATCTAAGTGATTGGCCAAATGTGATAATGTCACGTTTGTGGGTGGAGTTGGTGAAGACCTAATGGCAATTCCCATAAAATGCATCTTAGAGATGGCGAATTGGTTGGCTTCAGCTTCTATGGGTAAGAGAGCTGAAAGTAGGTCTGTTGGATGTTGGGTAGCTGATGGAGAATGTTTTCCAAGAGGAAAATATATCTCCACCGGGTCTATGATGGGTAGAAGAGATATGGGACTTCCTCAATAAGTGGAGGAATGGATAGGTGTTCCTCTATGGGGGGAGGAGGTAATGGGTGCTCCTCTCGTGGGTTCGAGGTAATGGGTGCTCCTCTACTGGTTGAGGAGGTAATGGGTGCTCCTCTACGGGTTGAGGAGGTATTATAGGTAAAGGATCTCTAAGTGGAGAAGTTAGGGGTGAGATGGTCTCAATGTTAGCGAATACTCCTTCATAGGTGATGTAGGAGATGAAGGGTGTTCTTCCATTGGTGAAGGAAGAGTGATGGTTGGTTCCAAAGTGAAAGAAGGATTTTGGGCTAGGATTTCCTCTATGGAAGGGATGTGACGTAATTGAAATGTGATAGGTACCTCGTTAAATATTACATGAACCTCATGGGTATGGGTATCATGAGTGGATGTCTCACCGGTTTGATTGGATGAAGGGGCATGATTGGGAAATGGTTTTTAAATATTTGTAGATTTTGGTTGGGGTGGCATTGGGATTATCCATAGTCAACTCACCTTTCTCGAGCATTTCTTGGACAATATTCTTAAAAGTGATACAATTTTCATCACTATGACCTTTCACTCGGTGATAGTTACAGAAATCTTATTCCTTATACCATGTGGGCATGGGGCGAGTAGGGTCAAAACTAGTGTGTGGTTTTATGGTTGGAAGGGTGATGGCGCCAGCTTTGATAAGCTTTTCTAAAACAGAAGAGTAAGGTTCCCCAATTGGGGTATATTTTCATTTTCTCTTGTCTGAATCGAAAAGCTTGAATAGGTGATAGATTAGATGAGGGTGTAGCTTGATTGGATGGATGAGCTAGGCCAGCCTTGAGTACCACTGCATTAGTGGTACCTTTAGCCTTTGAATAATTAGTTAGTGGTTTAGAAGAAGAAGAGGTTTCATTCGACTTGAATGTCAAATTCTTATTTCGTAATTGGATTTTCTTCTCTTCAATGGCCTGAATCTCTAACTTTCATGCCATAGTGAATGCCTCATCGAATGTTCTAAAATTTTGGACCTGCAAGGTTGGGAGATATGTCTGAGTGCAAGCTCGGGTGAAGAGATTGATGAGTTTAGTTTGTGGTAATTGAAAGGTAAGTTGAATGATCAGGCTACACTAGTGAGCGAAAAAATCTGTGATAGATTCATCCTCGTCTTGATCGATGCGTGGAATATAGATCGGTCATGGTAACTTTCTTGGAAATATTGATAGAAAAATTATCCAAAAAAGCTTGGGCTACTTGATTGAATGAAAATATGGAGTGTTTGGGTAACCCACTATACCAGTCTAATGCAGGTCCAGTGAGGGACATGGGAAAAGTTCTCAAAAGTAAGGCATCATCATGAGCAATCAAATAACATCCATGTTTAAATGAGCACAAATGCTGTTGTGGGTCTTCTTTACTATTGAAGTGGTTGAATTTTGGCATTTCCCAATGCACAGGGTATGAATGGATGGGAATGGATGGGTGAATAGGCTTGTTGCAAATCTCATCATAAGTGAGAGTATTACAGGAGCCAGAAACCGATGCCTCCAGTTTTTACATCTTTTCCATCATCAATTTAATTAGGTCATTGATGGGTTGTGATGATTGGATGCCTCCTATAACATGAGGAGGTTGGTTTGGGTATATAATGGGTGTGGCATTCCAGGTATGGGGGGCTACCATGTAAGGTAGTGGAGAAGGAGACAATGAAGTAGAGGTACACGTACTTGAATGAACAATAGATGAAACACGCATTGTTGTAGTATGTATATGGGGAGGAAGGGTCATGGTAACCGTAGTGGCAATATGGGCTAATGATTGTGGAATGGAAAGAATGACATTCTCGAATGGGGTATAGGTCACCGAGATTGGAGGTGGTAATGTAGCTATGGGTATGTATGAGACATTAGGGGTGGATGAGGTTGTGTTTGGGGTAGTCACCGAGGGTATAGTGGATGTAATGGGTGGTATAGAGGTAACATATGCAATAGTCATAATGGGTATAGGACCTAACTACGAAATGACCGGGGGTAAAGTGGAAGTGGGCAAGATCGAACCAAAAGGAGCCAATGCAGAAGTGGGTATGAGAGATGAGGGGATAGATATGAGCATGTCATATATCAACTGACCCGAGGCATCTCAAGTGGATGAATGGGAGAGGTAAAATTGCAAGGCAACAAGATTTTGGTTAAGGAGTCGTGAAAAATCCTCGTCTCTGGTAGTGATATTAGTACGATAGATAGGATCCATAGCTGGTGATAAAATAGAAGGTGGTAAAGGACTAGGTGGGAGTGGTTGGAAACTAGCATGGAACACGAGGGCATTCTCTTATCTTTGGGTCAGTACCATGTGAACCAGTACCGATCAGGTGGGGGTGCTTCTCTAAAAATGGTACAGAGAACAACTAAAAAAGAATGAATGAAGTAACAACTGGTGGGTAGAATGTGAAATAGGCTAACCGATGTCGATTATGGAAAACCAACATTGGTTAGGGTTAACCACTACCCGCCACCGTGGAGAATAGGAAATGAGTAATCAGTGAGGTAGAAAGCAAAATCTGACAAGTATGCCCAATCTGGGGATGTGTAAAATGTCAATGGGAAAAGTGACAGTGATAAAAACTATGGAAAGTGGAAGAAAGTGAAGTGAGAATGTCCTTTTGAGTAGGTTAGTAAAAGGACTTAGAACCGATGTCAATTGGGTTTAACCGATGGCGGTCAGATGTAACCGATGATAGTTACTGTGAAATTGAAACAATGATGAGAAAAAGTGGTTGTGAATTAGAATTTGATGTGGAATCAAACCCAAAATTCTAGGAATGATGGTGATATGGCCCAGGCACACTTAGAAGAAGTTAGAATACACCGACTATGATTGGGAGTGTGCGAGGAAAGACAAAAATAATGATTGAAAGCTCTCACCTCAAAACACAAATCAAGTAGAACACTAAGAAAGAATGTTCCTAGAGTGCCTATTCTATTACGTTTGTTCAACTTATGCTATTTGTGTGGACTGACTGTTATGACTAGAACAATAGATTTTTTTGGTGAGGAAGGCTTCCTACGAAGAAGGAGATCTAAAGGGTGAGGTTTCAGGTTTGTTATGGTGGGGGTGGGCTTCACTCTGAAGTATGACTCGACAGAGCAGCGAGCTGGGTGCCCACTGTATCCGTGATCGTGTGATCACCTATAGCTTCTTCTAGGTAAGATGTTGTTTAAGAATGTATGTATTTTGAATTTTTGTGTGGTTTGGTAAGACTCAAAGAAAGAGAAAAGGATAGAAGTGCTTTTCTACGATTCGTTTGTCAACCATTAGATGGTAATGACTTCTAGCATATAGGTTGCCCTCAATTAATGTGAGCTAATGCAGAAAATCAAAATGAAATGCAATGATTTTAAAACCCAAATTGAAAATGTGAAATTGGATGACACAATAAGATGAAGAGGAAGAGGGATGCTCTTTCACTAAAATGAAAAAAACATGAAGAAATGATTCTTTTTAAATACACCAAAAGAAAAGTTTCCTTTAGAGTAAATAGAAAGGAGGAGTGGGTTACCCAGAAGAAAATTAGTGTGTATGCTTTTAGAGGAAACAAACACACAATTTTTCCTAGGAATGAATGAAATGCAAGGAACCCCGATGGATCCCACCGGGTGTCAAAATGTTTCACCTTTTTCTCAAATTGTTTCTTTGAAATGTTGACAAAACATTTAGGGTAACCAAAGCATAGGAGGAATACCTATTCAAATGTTGGTTGATGGGTTGTTGCATGCGCGTATGACTTCCGAATCCATAGCTGATTGTGAGAGCTTCCTTTTGGCTAATAGGAACTACCTGTAATGAAAGCAAGACCACCGAAAGAATTAAACAATATGGGTAGTTAACTCCTTAGTGTGAGCAAGATTTGGGAAGCGTGATACTTCCTAGATGGATGTCATTCCACTTGTTTTAAATAAATTAATGCTGTAAACAAATTAAATCCTATTGTTATTTTGAAATGATTTAGGTATCTCACTTAAAATAATAATAAGAGATAGATCTAATCTAATAGGCTAAGCTAGAATAGAATGCACAAGTCAAATGGTTGGTTCTGGGTTCCAGGTTTGATAAAGGTCTCTGTAGGTCACAAGTGAGTGAGGATGAAGTGAAATGAGGTGGGCAGTCTCGTTTAAGGCCGTGTGGGAAAACACAGAGACCGACATCGATCGGGGGTGACTGACCGCATTAGCTAGGTATAGGTATAACCGGCGTTGGTTACTATGAGATCTGGGAACATCACAGAATGGGGTTTTGGGCCTCCTTTGTGATTGTACAAAGGATTTTGGTTGGTCGGGATGAGATAATGGGTGACTGGAGTAGGTTTTTGGTGAGGTTTTAATGGGTCTATGGAGATGAAAAGTGTTGGAGATGGTCAATAAGGAGAAAGATAAACAATGGGTGATAAAATAATGATGAAATGAAATAACCAAGAAAGTATGATGTTGTACTTACTTGGATTTTGTTTCTAAAAGTTTGTGTGTGAAGGATGAAGGTGCTGATGATGGGTTTGGAGGCTGCAAGTGATCACCAACTGAAGAAAATATTCTACATGGGCTGCATGCACGCTCCTCTTTGCTTAGATAGATCCAAATGTGGATGGGATGGTTGTGTAGGAGAAGATGCTCAATCTCCTTCCTTGGATGTGAGTTCTTGCTAGAATTGGCTCTATGAAGACGCGTTAACTTTTGAGATCTCGTTCTTGCTTGTAAAATTTCTTGCTTACAACTTCCAGGTTCCAAATTCCAACCTTAAGAATAAGGTTTTTTGGGTTAAAAAGGGTAATCGACGACGGTCCGGCTTAACCGCAATGGTTAGGGGTAATTGACATCGGTTAAGGCAGGATTTCCTAGGTTTACTAAACTTATGGGAGATCCTCCTGATTTCCTCGGATCTTTTGTCATTTAACTGCAGATTAGAATGGGAGCCTTTTGTGATCATGTAAGAATGTGGTTAGAGGGAGTGTAGGCATTTATTTTTAGGGTTTGGGTAAGTCTTAGTTAGTTATGGTAATCTTGCTAAGAATAGGTCTTAGGTTGAGTTAACTTGGTGAGGTGTCTAAGTGAACTATATATGTAGATATTATTTAAATAAGATATTTAAATAATAAATATAGTGAGGATAATGCATTAATTTAATTAAATTAATTAAATTAATATTAGTTGGGTGAAGGGGTCATGGCTGGGTAAATGTTAAAAAGGGTGCTTATATGTCGAGGGACAAAAGGGTAGTGTGACCTAATTTTAGTGTCGACATCTGTACCAATAAATTCATTACGAGAAGAAAGATAAAAAGTTTTTTGGAGTGAGAAATGTGAAATTGCATTTAAAACCTTGAAGGAGTAGTTAACTTCAGCACCTATTCTTGTAGTACTAGATCCTAATGGAGATTTTATGGTGGTAACTGATCGATGCATCTCGTGAAGGTATATGAGGTATTTTGTTATAAAGTGGTCATGTTATAGCATACAAAAGTAGAAAACTTAAGTGACATGAGTTGAATTATGCTCCACATGATTTAGAGCTTGCTACCATTGTTCATGCACTCCAAGTTTGGAGGCATTATTTGCTTGTAAACCATTTGAGTTGAAAGCTGATCATCTTGGGATGAAGTGCATTTTACTTAGCCAAATCTGAATACAAGACAATGAAGGTGGTTAGAGTTTCTGTCTCAATATGATTATGACATAAGTTACATTAAAGGAAAAGAAAATAGAGTGGTGATGCTCTAAGTCATAGGAAGCACATTTCTAATCTTATAACACTTAGAACTTAGTTTAAGGATGAAGTAAAAAGTGTTATGGAATCTGATTCTTACTTTCAACAAGTAAAAGTAGCACTTGCTGTAGATTCTAATGATTCGAGGTATAAAGGTTTTCTCTTTGATAGAGAAGGAATGTTACGATTTGAAAACAAAGTTTATGTACCTTTGCTTAATGAATTGAGAAAGAAATTGTTAACTAAATTTCACAGTTCACCTTTTTCTGGACACCATGGCATTACTAAGATGTTTGCTGATATAAAACAACAATATTTCTGGAAAGGAATGAAAAAGGATGTTATTGATTTTGTGACACATTACCTTAAATATCAATGTGTTAAAGCAAAACATATGCACCCAGCTGGTTTGATGTATCCTCATATCATACCGTAATACAAATGGCGAGTAATAAGAATGGACTTTGTACAAGGGTTGCCTATGTCGAGAAATAAGCATGATGTTATCTTAGTAGTTGTTGATAAACTAACAAAGGTAGCACATTTTATTGCTAGAAATATGAAGGATGATTCTCCTATTTTGGCAAGAATATTTGTACACAAAATTTTCAGATTACATGGAGTACCTGAGTTAATCATTTCGGATAGAGATCCTAGAATGACATCAAGATTTTGGCAAACACTTAATGCAGCTCTAGGAACTAAGCTAAATTTCAATTCTACGTATCATTCAGAAATAAATGGGAAGACTGAAAGAGTAAATCAAGTTTTAGAAGATATGTTACGAATGTATTGCATGGATCAACAGTATAAGTGGGAAGAGTATCTTCCATTAGTTGAATTCACATACAATAATACATATCATGCTTCTCTTAAGATGGCACCTTTCGAGGCACTTTACGGAAGGAAATGTAGAACCCCTGTTAGTTGGGATAGCATACAAGATAGAGAGTTAATTGGACTTGAAATCCTTACGGAAATGGAATAACAAGTTAAAATGATTCGTGAACACTTGAAAGAAGCAAAAGATATGCAAAAGAGTTATGCTAACTTAAAGTGGATTGATAGGAAATTTGAACCTAGTGAGAAGGTTTTTCTTCGGGTTAAACCGAAAAATAATTCTATAACTTTTGGCAAGGCTACCAAGTTATCACCATGTTATGTGGGACCTTTTGAAATAGTTGAAGTAATCAACCTTGTAGCTTATCATTTAGCATTACCACCTACTTTGTCACGAATGCATGATGTTTTCCATATTTCTTTGCTTAAGAAATACATTTCAGATTTATCACATGTGTTAAATTGGAATTCCTTGCAGGTCCAAGACCCAGGAATAATCATGGTTAAACCCATACGAGTGCTTGAAACTCACCAGTTGCATTTAAGAAATCGAGAAATAAGTCAATGTAAGGTCCAGTGGGACCAGTTTAGCAAAGAGAGTGCAACTTGGGAAAATCTAGAGGATATGAAAACTACTTTTCCATATCTATTTGAACAGAATTGATTCTGTTGATTGATAAAAATTTATGATTTTATCTTTATATGACAATAAGTATGCCAGTTTTGGGCAGATATTATTTGATTTGAATAAACAACTATTTAATGCTGAATTTTGGAACTATAAGGTTTTGGTATATTTGACTTAGGATAAGACAAGTGAGTGAATTGATTGTCCTTGGTATAAATTGTTAAAAATAGGTAATCATTAGGACGATGATTCTTTTAGGAGGAAGCATGTAACACCCTTGACAATTGTTATTTTCCTCCTTTGCATTTCAAGTGTTGACATGTGATTTTCCTTATAAAGATATGTTCTTTTGATTTTGGAGATCATGCTTAATATGGAAAAATAATTTATGTTCTTAAGATCCTTTGAATGAATTGGAATGGCTTCCTTGAATCCATTTTTCACTTCTTGAGGTGAGTTTCAATCTGGTTTAAGAGTTGTAAACTTATCTATTAATCTGACTCATCCTTGGATCAATTTTAGTGATCCAAGGAATATTTTAAATCTGCTCTGTTAAACGAATGGTAAATTGACATTCCATGAATTAAGAGACATATTGACTAAACTTTGTTGTTACAAGTTCTTTGATTTTTGTGTGAACATATTTCCATTCATTTGTATGTTGTGTTTGGATCCTTGGAGATCGATCATGGCAGGACATTGCTAACGAACACAAAAATACAACTTGTTCACGGCATAGGAAGGATTCGGGATCCTAAAAAGGACTATCCTATGGAATCCTAAGCTAGGTAAGAATATTTGCTACCTAAGCTATGTCACTTAATAGAATTCTTATTCTAACCTAAAGCTTCCTATTCTACTTTGTTGGTTGATTGGCATCCTAACCCAAGCTCTATGCTAAAGGATATGGAAAGGTTACTAGGCTATTAAAATAAACCTAGAACCCAATACTATAAGGTTTTATGATGATCTAACATAATGCCTAAAACTATTATGTTGTGAATTAATCTAACCTAGGTGGAAACTACCTTAGGCTATGTGTTAAGACCTATGGTGTAAATTTGTTGTTAGGGTTATATCCTAAGGTATGTATTATAAACAACCTAAGATCTAACCTAAGTAATTTGATCTATACTAAACTAATGGGTATGAAAGGGTAATTAGGTGGTCTCATGCATTAAGGGAGATGGTTCCTATGGCATTTATGTTATTAATAAGTTTTTAATGTGTAGGGTATTTCCGGTTTTGGTAGGGGCTAGTGACTTGGAAGAGGCTTATGTGGAAGTTTCACTAAAATGGAATTACATGTTAATTTTGATTTGGCAATCACCAGACTTGTAAGGTGGTGGCAAGGAAGGATAGGTGGGAAAATTGGAATTAATGAAATTTATTATTTTCAATTTTTGTGCACAAACTGTCTTGGAAGGCATGCAAGCAGGGATTTTTTCTGGGGTTGTTTTACTTTGCATGTTCCATAATTTTACTTTGCATGCTCTCTAGCTTTTGAACCAATGAGATTGAACTGCACTTAATGGCTATTTTTGAAGTCTTAGACCTATTTTCAGTTCGTGGAATGTATAAGAGACAATGTGGAAAAAGAATATGATTGTTTGATCTTTTGTGGAAAGAGGAGAAGTTGTGAGCTCACCGGAGGTCTCCTTTGATTTGGAAGAAGCACTATCAGGCATGATAGGCTCTAATATTTAAGATCTCTTGCTTTCTTCTAAATTTTCATTAAAATGATTATGCTTTTTGAGATTCTTGGCTTGTATGTTTTATCCGGTTATTTTTCTTGATGGGTTTTATAATCTTATGATCTTGGATATGAATCCATGGCAAAAATAACGTTGGTTTTGAAAACTGTACTTTGTGTTGGTTTTTTAAAAATACATGCATGTGAAACTTTATTAGTAGCTCTGCTTTCCATTTCGAAATTTTTATTCGAAGTGTTGTGTTTAAAAACTTCATTGCAATAAATATGGATTATGAGTTATGGGAACCTTGAGTTCCATTTGATTTTGTTGGATTTTGCTTTTTCTTGAGCTTGTAATCAAGCTTGTATTTGGTTTGGATCTTGTTCTTGGTTTCATGTTTGATGAAAACTAGGATGGAGGTTCTTGATGATCTACCTTTGTTTGTAATCTTGGGTAACTTAGGACTGTTGTTGAAGCATGTATGTGGCTCTATACCCATGTTTTATTCTATGAAAATATGGATTGTTAATGGAGGTTCATGTTTTACACCGTACTCATATTTTGTTACTTGTATAGTTCTAAACTCTTGTTGAAGCTCGTGTTTCATTTTGAGCTGGTATTAGGACTTCTTGAATTAAAATATAAAACCCGTGAATAGAACTTCATGTTGCCCTAAACTTTGGTTAGAGACTTGTGTACTCCCTCGTATTTAAGTACTTTGTAGTTAGAACTTATGTTGAGACTTCGTGTTCGACTTTGTTCTAGTATTTTGAGTTGGTTTTACTTGTATTAAATGTTTAAAACTTATAACTCTTTTGTTGAACTATTTCTCAAAGAAAACTAGGAGAATAGTTGGCTGAGTTGTTAGGAAAACTCTTCGAGACTTAACTAAAACATTTTATTTGATGAATGGATTGGTAATTATTTTTGAGAACTATTTTGTATTCTTTGAGATGGTAATGGCATTTTATCAAAGGTATTTTTTCCCCTCTTTTTTGGAAACCCACATCTTTAGATATTTTAGAATAAGTTTATGTTTATTTAAAAAGAAGATTTTATTTCTTTAGTACTTTGAATTTTATGGAGGGATTACTTTATCTCTATTTAGATTTTTTTGTATTATAGAACTTATTGAATCGAGAACTAATTACTCTTTTGTAATGCATATTAAAACTTGACAATGGGATTTTAGTCTTTGAGTTTTTCGATACTTCTAAACATGTTTAGCTTCTGATTGGTTGTTTTTCCATCTCTTGTTGGATATAGAAAATAAACCTTGTGCTTTGTTAAAGAAAGGAATGTGATTCCTTTGGAACGCAATTTTGTTTTTAGGACTATTAAATGTATTTCATTTTAAGATTAGAATTGAAACTCATGTTTATTGAAGGTAAAGATTGCAAGGAAAATGGAAGTGTGATTTCTTCTTACAATTAGTTGATTTTTTCTCTTTTCTCGGAACTAGCTCTGAATTTCTAAGAACTAGCTTATAAAATGAATTTCTATGTTTTTCAGAATTAAATAAGTGGAAATTCATTTTGATTAATAAATGGAATGAATTTTTTTGGTGTTGGGCCTTATCATAGCTTCCAAATCTTAAGGGCTCGTAGGCACGGCTGGAGGAAGCACACAAGGAAGCGCGTAGGGCAGGATTAAAAGGATTCTTAGAGAACCAAGGCCGTGGCTGCACGCACCGGAAAGAACAATTTAGGACTTAGCCGCTTTTGGCCTTTTGGGCAAAACACACATGAAGAACGTGTTCCATTTGGATAAGGTTCTAGCCTTGCGAAAGGGTGTCCTAAAAGGAATATACCTTGCGATAGAAAGATCCAAAAATTTAATCATGACATGGAGAGGCATGTGCCTGGGGTGACCCACACCTTGACACTTGGGGCTAGATTTGAGGCTATAGAGGAGTTTGTTATAACTCGATGCCTATTTATACACACCCTTGGCAAAGAATAGAGATAAAAGTGAGGTAGCGGAGCTCTACGAGATAAGAGAACTATGGGATGAAAATGGGTAAAGGATTCTAGTGGGGATGTCTGGGGAAATGGGAAATGTAAATTTTGGTTTGTGAGAATACATGTATGGATCTAGATATGGCACATGACTACATGGGTACCTCTATGATACTTTGTAGAAGACTATGAATGAATATGATAAGGTTACCACCATGTTTACATTAAGATCTCCTTTTGTATTATCTACATGTTTTTACTCTACTTTTGATCTTGTATAATCATGGACCTTACTTGAATGATTAAGTATATTTGTGGATTTACAACTTCTTGGTTCTATTATTCTGTGCGCACTTTGTTTCTATTATGACTGAAGGGTGTAGAAGCCATCCTGAGCTCTATAGCTTCTTCATGTCTATTAAATCACTAAGTCAGAATCATGAACTATGCCTTCCACTAGACTCACATAAAAGAGAGACTCGGCTCCCTCTCGCGCACCTCGGGTGAGCACCCGTGCCCCGCTGGGTGATAGGCCGACATGCATGAGGTTCCCTTGTTCTTGGTGGGTGTAAAAATGACTACATCTTGGTTCCATTTCAGGACCTCTTTTCAAAGTTGTAGTGGAACATGGCATACATCATGATCTGTGTAAAAAGTGATGGTGGAGTGCTTAACACTTGAAGGTGTTGAAGATTGGTTTAAAGCATGGAGGATGAATTCACTCAGAGATTTAATACTTGGATCTGGGTTTGATACGTGAAGATGGGTGGAAGACACTCTTTATCATGAGTTATATGAAACCTTCTTCTATTGTTTCCCAGTAGAGTTATTCGAATGGCTCTCGGCTTATACATCTAGATCGGGGTGGTGTTATAAATCACACCCTTGGACCCAAGAAACATATCAAGAACTTGCAAGATGCTGATCTAACGTGGACCCATGCTATAGATCATTGGTGGAAGGGAGTATTGACTAGCTACACTCTGGAATATGCCATTTCCACGTATTCCTATCCAGAAGTTGTTGAGTTTGAGTTCTTGTGAGAGCCCAGGGGATCATTTCTACATGTGTATTCCCCTTGCGATCAAAATCTTGATGGTAACCATGGGTTTAGAGGCATTTCCTATGGCCGGCTAAACCACCCTAAGTGCTTGGCGAGGAAGCCAGGTTGGGGAAGGATGGTTGATCTGATGACTGAACAGGAAAGGGAGGAGAGATGGCTCAAGTATAATGAAGCACGTGAAAAGGAGATCGATAGACAATGTGGGATTACAAGTGGGTTATGGAGCCAGACATGGTGGAAAGGAGTTGAGGTTCACGCGGAGGATGTGGAACCCAAACAGTCTGTGGTACCCCATCTTGGTAAGCGTGGGAGAGAAAACCTTGTGGCTTCTGATGAGAGTCCATCACGTAGAGAAAGAAGAGTCATTGGCATGCATCTGACCCCACCTAGTGACCAAACCTTGGCACTTGGTTTGTTTGAATGAGGAAAAATACAGTTGATCCATTTGATATCAGTGGAAGCAATCGATCGGCACCTAGAAGATACAACTTTCTCATTTGGGACTTCTATGGCTTCACACACTATTCCGGTATTTGGTGGAATGTTTGGACAAGGCACATATATATAGCTAGTTTTGGAAGTGTTAGGAAGTGGTGGAGGAAATATGACTGGGAGTGGTACTAGTTCACAAACTATGTGCGTAATTCAGTGGGATGATGGGAGCATTTGACATGACAAACACAGGCCCTGTACCTAACACAGGAGGATCTGAGGTGGAAGTGGTGGAGCTGGTGGCTCAGGATCTAGTGGATCCGTGGAGGAGGAAACACTAGAGGAAACCAAGGGACTGGATCGGGAGGACAAGGGCCTCAGCCACCTCCTCAAGTCTTTTTTGAGATGTCTCTACACTTACCAGATTACAGTGGGATAGAAGATGCCACGAGCATGTGCATAAGTGTGAGCTGCTATGGCATGCGTGAAGGGAATCATGACCCAAGATCAAAAGGCCAGTCAATTTGTGATGACCTTGCAAGGACGCATAGTTGGTATAGAAAGTATGACCCTCATCAGACTGTTGTGGATTATACCACATTGAGAAATGCATTCTTGGTGGAATTCCACATACCTGAGTTTGAACAAAAGAGCATTAGCTCTCTCAAAGAAATCCAAGCAGGGCATGGCAGAGAGCATGTGGGAATATGATGCACATTTTAAAACTCTTTTGTCTAAACTATCTTATGATATCCACCCTTCACAACATGCTCAGTGGTTTTCGGAGGATTGATCACACCCTTTAGGAGGGCTTTATCTCATAAAACATTCACGGACCCACACGAAGCGTTGGAAGCTACTTTGCATGCTGAGGTAGTTGGTAGTGTTGACACTTGGTGTTAGCCCATTTCTAGAAGCTCAGATCACTGCCATGGCTAAGCAATTGGAGAAATTATCTACCAACACAGTTCCAGAGATTCACGTGGAGGGATGTGGTGCATGGATTGTAATGTAGAAGGGCACACAAAGGATAATGGTGGGGTATGTACTCGGAAGGTGGTGTGCATGTCATAGTAGTGGTAAATTATGAAAATATGTCACGAGGACCATGATGCAAGTAGGTGCCCCTTTTGCAGTGCACGATCCACAAAAATGTATCTTGTTATTGTAAGATATGTACCTCAACCACACATGACACCAAGGATTGTAGATTGATTGACTAGATTCATGAGGCAATTGATCTTGGTGTGTGCACCAGACTTAGCATTGCTAGTAGTTCCAAAGGAGATGACCATGGGTATGGAGAGCGCGGAGATGGAGATGCGTGTGGAAGAGGGTTTCATGGAGGATTTCATGGTCATGGTAACCACGGAGGAAGAAGTGAGTTCCCATGTGGGACGTGTTTTAATTGTGGAGCCACAGACCATTATAAGCGTGAATGTCCAGATCTTCTACAATGCTCATGGTGTGGAAAAAAACATAAGTATGAAGAGTGCCCAGAGTTATACGAACATATGAGTCAGTAGTACCGGAAGGATAAGGGCACTGCCATGGTGAGTATTAAGAAGGCTGATGCATAATGGCTTCCATGAGTAATACATGAATCAGAACTAGAGCCTGTTATGGTAACAACAAGGGTGGAGTCCACATGCACAAAGGAAGTGCCTAGGCAGAGACCTCTGTTTCGAGAAGAAGTAGTACATGGGAAGTATCCAAACCCGGCTCACCAGAAAGAAGTCTACCAGAAACCATGGATGTAATTCAAAGTTTACAAGGGGAGATCCAATGCTTAAAAGAGTAGACTAGAAAGGATGAGCAAAGAAGAACCATAGAAGCACCAAAGGATGACTTGGATGAGGTTAAGGAGGTGTGTAAACTACTGAGGTAGGAGAATATTATTCCCCTTCTAGGAGCATGGTTGAGGGAAAAGGTGTCCACATACGGGGGAGAACACAAAGGTAGATCTGCATGTAAACCTCCCACCTCACAGCCTTGATTATGACAAAGAGATTACCTTGAATGCAGTAGTGGATGGATGGTTTCTTAGCAACATCCTCATTGACATAGGCATGGAGGTTAATGTTCTCACTCTGGATGCCTGGCATCAAATGGGAAGACCTGCATTACAACCATCTTCAAATGTGTTGTATATGGAAAATAAGACAAAGGCAATGCCCATAGGTGTCTTGAAGGATGCGACCATTACCATTCAGGGGACTAGGTTCACTGGGGATTTTGAAGTCTTGGCACTTTGCCAAGGTAGATAATTTCCCAGCTTTACTTGGGCACCCATGGTGTTATAAGAATAATGCAGATCTTCGGTTTAACAAGGGGTACATAAGCTTTGAAAACAAGGAAGAGAGGGTGATTATACCACTTGTTGATGGAAATTCCACACCCTATATTGAACCCCTTGGAGAGGAGGTCCTGGATAGAATATATGTGCACTCCATAAGAGATCCAGAGACCATCCACCCTACAAAGAAGAGTCATCTAGTTTGATGATGCTCAATCTATCAGTGATACTACTAGTATAGCATGTGATAATTGGGTGCATGGGACTTATGAATTGATTGGGTGACATCTGAAAGGATCGGTGACCAAGGTAACCATGGCACGTATAGTTTCGGCACAGGAGGAAAGGTAATAACCAAGTATTAGGGATGCATACCTTGAGGTCTTTTTAAGAGAAATGGAAGCTCAATGGAGGGAGGATGAGCGATGAAGTATGCTAGGTTATGTTTTGATAGGCACAACAAGCAAGGTGGTGGGCCACGCATAGTGAAAACTTGTTGGAATGGCACGAAGTTAGAATTGTGCTCACTTTGTCGATTCTCGAAAAGCAACATACCCACCACTATCAAGGATTACAATGGCAATGGACCCACCTCTTCCCACATCCAGGCATGTGAGAGGGTCTGAGGGAGAAGGCACGGAAGCTTTACCACCCTCCCTTTGGGTGCACAAGTTATTCAACACTACAAGGTTGTGCGCGCACTTGGTACATCCATTCTGAAACACGCCACCAAAAATGGGAAGTTGGCAGGAATTAGCGGCTGACTTGGTTCACACATTCGAGTACCAAAGTACCATACAACCGGTTGATGAGGCATTGTAGACTATCAAATGCCTCACTCTGGGGGATTGCACCATGGTGGAAGATAGATTAGTAAACTTACTTGGTGGACCTAGCTTGGAAGTGGTTTGAAGAGGAGGAACTAGAAGACATACAATTCGAGCGCGTGTGTGCTTGAAAAGGAGAAAGGAAAGATGGTATACATTGTTGATGGAGAGGAGATGGAGAACTTGAATGTCAACCATTCGGTTGGGACATGTGAAGTAGTTGATAGTGTGGATGCATGTGCACGCATATCATGAACCACTCAAAACCAAGAAAGTTAACATCGGCTCGGAAGAGGAGCCCAAGGAAGCTATCATTGGGGACTACTTGGTCGAGACAAAGAAGTATCAAAGATCATCGATCTCTTGTGTGAATTTGAGGATTTATTCCCACGGATACCATGAGTTGAAAGGCATCCACCATTCATTGGGGGAAATGAGGATAAAGTTGAAAGATGGTGCGTGCACCCGGTCAGGAAGAGGCCTTACAGGATGAATCCCAACATGCGCGTAAGGGTTAAAGAAGAGCTAGACAAAATGATAGCATCCGGTATCATTGAGGCTATGGAGGAATCAGAATGGATAAGTCCAATGGTGATCAGCATAAAGAAGGATGGGTGGATTAGGATATGTGTGATTACAAGGAATTGAATGTTGTTTGCATCATAGATCCTTTTCCCACCCCCTTTACTGAAGAAATTTTGGAAGGAGTTGTTGGGCGCGAGGTCTATTCCTTTACGGATGGATTCTCGGGATATCACCAAGTAAGGATTGCCAAGGAAGACCAAGAAAAGACAACTTTCACCACCGAGTGGGGAAGCTTTGCATACATGGTCATGCCCTTTGGGTTGAAGAATGCACCCATTGTATTTTCATGCATAGTGGTACAAGCATTTAAGGACTTCATCCACAAGTTCCTTCAAGTATATTTGGATGATTGGATAGTGTATGGATTGGTCAGGGACCATTGTGATAACTTGAGGTTGATGTTTGAAAGATGTCGGTAGTTGAGGATCTCCCTCAACATCAAGAAATGTATCTTTGCAACTCCTTTTGGAACGTTGTTGGGGCATATCATATGCAAAGAGGGCTTACTGGTGGATCCCATGAAAGTTGTAGTTATTGTGGGGTTAGGGGAGCCTACCAGCCAAAGCATCATGCGTGGATTTCTTGGACACACTGGGTACTATAGAAAGTTCATTAAGGGATACGCCAAGATCACCATGCCTTTGGAAATATTGCTCAGACATAAGAGTGCCTTTCGGTGGGGAGAGGCGCAGCAGAGGGCATTTGACACTCTAAAAGAAAGGCTTATCACCGCACCTATTCTATGATTCCCATCATGGGATAAACCTTTCCATGTCCATGTGGATGCCTCTGGTATAGCAATGGGAGCCATTCTTGCTCAACCAGAGAGGGGATTGTTGATCATCCCTTGTGTTTTGCAAGTAGAAAGTTGACACCAGCAGAACAAAATTATACAACGACCGAGCGCGAGGCATTGTCAATGATCTATGCACTCCACAAATTTAGACAATATCTGTTGGAAACTCCCTTCATATTCTACACTGACCATATGGCCTTGAAGTATCTAGTAAACAAAGTAGTGTTGCAAGGGCGCATATGTCGTTGGGTACTTTTATTTTAGGAATTTGAATTCAAAGTGGTGGTAAAACTAGGAAAGAACAATTGTGGGCCAGATCATTTATCAAGGATTGATTTGGGAGAGGATGCATAAAGTATCGAGGAAACCATGCCGATGCACAACTATTCAGGTTGTGGCGTGCACTCCCTCGAAATTAGAAGACATTGTCATTTTCTCAAGGAAGGTGTGGCACCTGAAAGGGATGAATGCTCTGAGAGAGAAAAGGTTAGCCATACGTGCCACACCCTTCATGTTGATCAATGGGGATTTGTATAAAATGGGCCATGATGAGGTTTTGCACCGGTGTGTATTAGAACATGAACATGCGTGTAGCCATAATAGAAGAAGCCCATGGTGGGATTGTTGGAGGACACTATGTAGGGAATGCAACCACGTGCAAGATCCTAGTCATTGGACTATGGTGGGAGATGATTCACCAGGATTGCATTGAGTTTTGCAAGGCACATGTGACCACTTTGCCAAGTGCCCTTGGAAAACCTAAAAAAGGATGAGATGCCCTTGCGCCCCATCACCAACATGCGGAAACCTTTTGAAAAATGGGCAATAGATTTTGTCGGACCAATCTCACCAGTTGCGCGAAGGACTAACTCACGGTATATCATTACCTATACTGATTATCTGACAAGGTGGGTAGAGGCCACCCACTAAGGATTGCACCACAGCCATGGCTACTAGATTTTGTGGGAGAACATTATCAGTAGGTATGGGTGCCCATTAAGTTTAACAAGTGATAGGGGCACTCACTTCTTAAATGAAACAATCAGATTCTATTGGTAGAATTCATGGTAGCCCATCACAAGACTACCCCTTATCACCCTCAGGAAAATGGGACTACGAGAGGCATTTAACAAAATCCTTAGTCACACATTGACTAAGATATGTGATGTGGGTAGGTAGGATTGGGATGACAAAGTATCAGATAGTTCTTTGGGCATACAAAACAACATATAAAAGGTTGAACAAGGCCACACCATTTCAACTGGTGTTTGGCGGAAGAGGCTATTTTTCAGTTGAATTTATGCTACCATCACTATGTATATAGCATGCGCGGAGGATTGGATGATGAACAAGCACTGGAAGAGAGAATAGATGAATTGATGAAGTTGGATGAAAGGCACTCACTAGCAAGATGGAGCCAAACAACTGAAAAAGCTAAGCAAAAGGCATGGCATGACCACCACATTAAGAAAAAATAGTTTGAGGTTGGCCAGATGGTATTGCTATATGATTCAAAATTCCTATGCCATCCTGGAAAGTTGAAGGTGCATTGGTTGGGTCCTTATGTAATTTCATACATCCTTGATTCGGGCACGTGCCAGTTACAAGCGTTGGATGGAACAAAATTACCTGGACACTTCAATGGGAGTAGGCTGAAGCCCTACTATAAATAATGCTTCTTGGTGTTTGTAAATAAGGTAGTTCTACTAGTTAGTTTAGAATTTCCTTTTATGCTTTTCCTTTCTTGTTTTTCCCTTTCACGTTGTTGTCTTGTTTTGCACCTTGGGCACCAGGTAACCTTATTACTTTTTAACTTATGAATGCGCAGAGGACCACGCATCGATTTAGTGTGGGGTGAGGTGATAAAGAGAGGCATGAAGTTATTCTGCTAGGAGGATTGGGTTGGTAGACCATTTGAATTGGCCTATTGAAAAGATGCATTAGGAGAAAAGAAGGTAGATGGGTGGAAAAATAAGGTTACATTGGAAATCCACGTACAAGGAGAAAAAGTGCAAAAACATGAGGTAGGTGAAAGCAAGAATCATGAGGATGGAAGAGGTGCCTTTGGCACTGCTAGTAACACATGTAAGAGTCTTCTATCAAGATGGATTGTTTGCACGCCAGAAGGTTGGAAAAATTTTCACGCAAAGGTTGGAAAAAAAGTTTTCACGCAAGGATTGGGCGCGGGTGAAAAAAAATTCACGCAAGGATTGGGCACGTAAGGAAAAGCACTGAAGTCGGGTTTGTTTGAAAAATGCCACATTAAATATTGTCATACGGTGGTAGGTAGCCTAGCCTTTAATGCGTAAAAGTGGGAAAAGCTATAAATACAAGGATGGGTAGTTCATTATTTTACTTTGCGAAAACAAGGAGAATGATTTTCTTTCAAGAGCTAGGGTTTCGAGAGCTAACTCGTGTGAAGGAAAATCTCAAAAACTTACACGCAATCGTCCATTAGATCTACAAACTAGAGTAGAAGTGATTCACGGGTGTGAGGAACATTGTGAAAGAGCATGATCAAGGAGGAAAATCAGAGATTAGGGTTTGTGCTCTAGGGCACGGGGCGCGCGAAGAAAACTCTCAGACAACTCAAAAGTAACCAGGGAATGAAAGCAAAGGGTAAAATGATGGCCACAAAACTAGTTGATAAGCCTATAGTACAATCCAAGAAGGGAAAGGGTAAGGGAAAAGGAAAGAAGAAAGAAGAAGAAATCCCCTTGGATACCAATGAGGAATGGTACTCAGAGATGCAATACCCGATGGGGTTTTGCTAGGGCAAGAGTGGGAGTCCCACATAAGATAGATGACCATGATCGATTACAATCACCGGTCAAGTATAATCATGAAGGAAATGGCACTTGGAGCTGGTGCACCCCACAAACAAATGAACACCTGACGGGATGCCAATCTACAGATGACGTAGTCAAGGTGAAAATGGAGAAGGTAGGGCTTCTCCAGCTTTACGAGTTGCCATACTTTGGAAGCCCGAGTGCTTGTACCAATGGTTAATGACGCGTGTACACAAAGATTTCTTCTACTTCACAGGGCAAAAATGTGCATAACTCCCCAGTTAATCTCACACTTTACAGGCCTAAGCTATAAAGGGGATGCACTCATAGATGACCTCCAGGATGAGGAGGCAATCAAAGAAACCATTGCATCCCAGGATTATAAGAAGGGATCAAGATACTACGACATCTCGGATATCAGTGATCCGGTGATGAAGATGGCCATGCACCTTGTCTCCAAGCTGAATGGACAAGAGAGGTGGACCCAGGTGAGCAAGCCCTAGTTGAATGTCTACAGGAAGGTCACGAGAAGGCACCATGTACAACATCTCCCAGTACATAGTAGACATGAAATCATAAGTAGCGAGAGAATGGAGGAAAGATCTTGTTTGGAAACATTCTGTTAACAATTGTGTTCTCAGAAATCGGGGTGCCAGATGCATCTGATAAATTCATATGGGAGTACCCCACTGAAGATCCCTCACCCATGGACAGATTCCAGAAATACACATGTGAGTCAATGATAGGGGTGCACAAGGCACACTTAGACAAATGGTACACACACCTTAGGAATGCATTTCGGGGCTGAATGGTGGATTCTGAAAAACTCCCCATGGTGACTGAAGGAGAAGCAGAGTTCACGGTATACCAACACTTTTGCATTGGTAGATTCATCTTGGTGGATGGCAGTTGGAGTCCCTAGTGCAAACTCCCCTTCTCATTTACTTGCCCAATTTTTCCAAGCAGGGGTAAACAGATATAAGGAGTCGAAGAAATTAAAACTTGACCTATCCACCCTTGACAGTGAACACAGAGAGATGAGAAAGAAGTTGGTCTACCTGGGGAAGCACACATATGTTGAAAGGTACATGTGTCACAGGATGTGCACATCATAAGGCCATTGACCTTACCATTGTTGAGAGTGCGTTTTTGCTAGGATCTACCTGCATAAGGCCAAAATTTGAAAAGGGCATGTACGTGAGAATGAGATATCCATCCGAGATGACCCCATGGGAAGAAAGAAGCCCACGCCAAAGCACAAGGAGAGAGAAGAAGAAGAAGAACAAAAAAGAGCGGTGGAGAGGTAGAACATAGATACCATAGGGCCGAGTACCTACATCTAGAAGAAGAGGAGAATGGTGGTCAGGGAAAAGACCCCGAAGCCTGCAAAGCCACCATCCCCTGAAGAACCTTTAGATGAAGAAAAGACAACATCCCCACTCTAGAGTTTTCTGCAAGGGAAGAAGAACAAGGGATGGAGGAACAAGGGTCTAAAGATACAGATGACCCAAATGCCTATATAGGTGAAAAGGATGATGATGGAGGGGAAGAGTTGGAGGTGGATCAAGAGCCGATTGATGTCCATGATTTAGAGGGAGAGAAGGTAGAGGATACAAATGATGCGTTCATCTTTGTAAGGAGGAAGGGCACCCAAAGGGAGGAAGGCACACTGCGAGTGAAGAGAGAGGGAAGGGGCTAGTACGAGGAGCCGAGATATGCCCAAGCTCACTCGGGAGGAGGTGAATGAGAAAGGCAAAAAGGGAGGTAGAGAAGATAATCAATACCTTGGTCGAAGAGGAGTTGGAGCGCAGTGGAGCTAGTGCTCGGTGAATTCAAAGAAGAGAGAGGGAGAAGAGTGTGGGTAGCACAAAAGGCCCAACTCTTTTGGTAACTATTCCCAAGGGCATGCACATGGGAAGTAAATGTGTGAAGGGGAAGAACAATGATGGGTTACATTGATGACCCCAACAAAGTTTTGCACATGCATGTTTTCAAAAGTACCATGCCCACCAAGGAGCTCACCACCATGGAGTCCTTTGATCTTGAGGGTGGATACCCATGAACAAGGAAGATGCTATCATGGGCATTCGACTCCCACCTTGATGAGCCTGAGTTTGAGGTTAACCAAGGAGTAGTATTAACGTTGTCTGCGAAGGAAAGGGGGACAACCCCATTGTAAACATGCAACAACTATCGGATGAGCAAGTGTGTAACACACTCAACAAAAGTCTCCATGGAAATCGAGGCTAGGCTCTTTGGTAGGAATGACAGGGTTAAAGTCTTGGAGGACTGTTGGAGAAGAGGAAGGAAGAAGTAGTGAAGCTAACGAAGGACCTCAAGCCTTGAGAAATTAATCAGTGCTCAACTACAGAGGGAGCTTCAGGAGAAAAGGCTAAAGTGCGTGAAGTTTCCAAGAAGGTGGAGCTCATCTCCCAAGTGATTATCATGAAGCACCCGGACCTTAACCCTCCCACGTAAAAGTATAGATCCTCCCTGGAGTGTCTAGAGGACTTGACTCGGATCCTCACCATGGAAAGGCAGCCTTTGGCATTGGAGTCGGTAGAGGAGGTAGTTGCGCGCTTGGAGAAGGAAGACAAGTTGAAGGTCATTGCACTCTCATGGCTGAATACAACAAGGTGCTTGCATGACATAAGAATAGCTACACAAACCACGGGGGTCACTTATGACCATTGCGTGGATCAAGACAAAGTGACAAGCATACTACTTGCTTGCTAGCGATGAGGCCAAGCTGAAAGGACTTTAGGGAAAAGAATAAGGGCAATAGAGCCGAGCGAGAAAGGATCATAGCCAAAGTGGAAAATAAATCAAGCTATTGAGAACCGGTGAGTCTCAATCAAAACCCAGCTAAAAGAGCTCTACAAGGTCATCACGAGGAAGATGGATGCCCTGGAAGATCACGCTAAGAACTGAGACTATGGTGGAAACCATTACCACACAAGGGGAAGGGTTAACCTTCGACAAGGTGAGCACCTTGGTTGGTGACATCTGCACTAAAGCACAGGATGAAGTCAGCACTTGGAGTACACTGGAGGCCGACCTACAAAAAATTTTCCCCTTCTTCTTCTTTAGGAAATTTTCCCCTATTCTTTCTCTCCCCCATTCTTTATTCTTTCCCCCATTCTTTTCCAAGGCAAGGCCTTGCATTCTTTTTGTACTACATTCTTTGAGAAGGTTCCCGAGGGTGGAGAATAGGTGAAGTGTGGGGTAATGTTGGGCCCCTAATATAGCTTCCAAATCTTAAAGGCGTAGGCATGCATGGCGGAGGAAGCACAAGTGAAGGCACGCAAGGCAGTAGAGATTCAAAAGGCTTCTTGGAGAACCAGGATGCACACCCATGAAGAACAATTCGGGACTTAGCCATTTTTGGCCTTTTGGATAGAACACATGAAGAACATGTTCCATTTGGATAAGGTTCCAGCTTGGCGACAGGGTGTCCTGGAAGGAATATACCTTGCGATAGAAAGATCCAAAAAGTTAATCATGACATGGAGAGGCATGCGCCTGGGGTGACCCACACCTTGACACTTGGGGCCAGATCTGAGGTTGCAGAGGAGTTTGTTAGAACTCAGATGCCTATTTATATGTGCGTGCCCTTGGCAAAGAACAGAGAGAAGTGAGGTAGCGGAGCTCTACAGAATTACTGCGAGAACTATGGGATGAAAATGGGTAAAGGATTCCAGTAAGGATGTAATGGGGAAATGGGGAATGAAATTTTTTTTTGTGAGAATACATGTATGGATCCAGATATGGCACATGACTATGGTCTGCCTCTCTGTGATACTTTGTAGCAAGACTATGAATGAATATGATAAGGTTACCATCATGTTTACATTAAGATCTCCTTTTATATTATCTGCATGTTTTTACTCTACTTTTGATCTTGTATAATCATGGACCTTACTTGAATGATTAAGTATATTTGTGGATTTACAACTTCTTGGTTCTATTATTCTTTGCGCACTTTTGTTTCTATTATGACTGAAGGGGTGTAGAAGTCATCCTGAGCTCTATAGCTTCTTCATGTCTATTAAATCACTAAGTCAAATCATAACTATCATAGAATCACTAAAAACTATGCCTTCCACTGAGACGTCCTTTAAATGAAACCATTAATTCATGTTATGAATTTGTTTTAGTTTTCTAGATGTCTTGTGTTGAGCATAGTTTGTAATGGTTCTTATTTTTCTTCTTTTGCTTAGAGTTAGATGAATCACCCTAATAAGAACCATGCTTTAAACCCTTCTTTTGGTTAAAGAAAAGATAATTGTTGTATTCTATTATGGTAGAATTGGGAACAATGAGATGATATGATTTGTTTTTTTCTAAAAGATAATTGATAGGATCAATTAAACTTTAATTTTGTAAGGCGATATAGTGGATTATATTTTTTCTTCTCTTGAAGTGAATTCATTTAATTAAATGTACTTCTTTTCCATTGCTATTCTTATATTGATATTTGTGATGTAATAATTGTCTCATTAAAGAAAATTTGTTTTAATGGAACAATGATTGGAATGCACCTCGTTTTAAGGATTAGTGCTTATCATGCTCGGTTTTAAAAGTGACCCATGCTAGCAATTTTTGCATATGGACTTGGTAAGTGATAAAAGAAGAAAAACATAGATGATGCATTGGCTTAATTAAATGATTCCTTGTGAAGAATTCATATTCATTCTTGAGATTTTATTGAAAAAGAAATGTAGTATTATTTTATCAATGAAGACGGTTGTTATGTATTATACCGAAATGCATAATTCTTGTAAATGTATAAGTTATAAGATAAATTGAAAGTTGAGAGTTTACCTTAATTGGTTGTGTAAATTATTTTGTATTTGTATGGAAGAGATGGATTCTATCTTGATGATATTCTTTATATTATTTTTATGTTAATTGGTTATCTTTTCATAAGTTAGATAGAGGGATTTAGTTCAATCTCCCTACTTGTGATGCAACTTGTTAAGTTGTAGTATATGATATTTGTTATCTAAACTATATAACATAGTAATGTAACGTGTGATGAACATACATTAAGAAAATGTGGACATTGGGTAGGATAAACCCTAACACATAACATGTAGAGAAAGACTCTTTCTCTTTCTTAATGGAATATAAAACAAAAAGGTTTACAAGTATGACTACAATTTATTAGACTTCATTTTGTATAAATTCTACCTTATATTGGATATATTTTGGCGTTGAACTTTCTAAAAAGCTCTTGTAGTTTTTAAATAAGACATATTATAATGCTGCACAGTTATGGTTAATTGATAGTTTAAACTATGTGATCAATTATTATAAGTGACTATGAAAATAACAAAGTTCTTAGTGGGCTAAATGAAGTAAATTTAGGAAGAACTTATTGAGATCTAGATTAGGGTTTGTAGGGTTGTTGTAATCAAGTTTTAATCCAAACTAATAATGTATTAACAATCTCCTCGGGGGTATGTACATCTTGATGAGGTAGTTTTTTTAGGATGTTGGAACACACCAACTAGGGATGTACTTTCGAGAAGGCTTGGGTCTTCTTGAGAATACAATTGTAGTTGACATGTGGCATCACCCTTCCGCATTGATCATCTAGATCTACACACATTTGGAACTCGAGACTTGAACCTAGTTTCTCTCTAGGTCTGGATAGGAGCATATTTAGGATAGGAATTAGCTTCCAAAGGCTTAGGGTACGTTTGCACATTCGGATGACTTAGGTCAAATGAGTATGCCCATCTACCCTAAGCCTTTGTGAGCATCTTCCTATAATAGGTTATGTTTCTATCTAGGGCTAGGGTAAAACTTGGAACAAGTGGACTGACGGTAGTTAGTAAAGACCAATCATGATAATATAAGAGTGAGGTGAAGGACGTATTCCAAAATGATGAGTATGTTGTCTAGGAATAGTGACATACATAGTATGTTATAAATATTTGGCCAAAGTATCATAAATTGTTGGTTACGTTGTCCTATGTCACCAAGTTTAAAACAACGTGATATTAGATGAATATTGGTAATAGATCACTAAGTACCTGGTGTAGGGTAGGATGACAAACTATACAATATGTATTCAATACATAAGATAACATAAATAGATCGATAGCTTACCGAGTTATGGAATGAATAGATTGGTGAGTCACCGAGTCATTATAGCTGCATGTGTTTATCCATTGAATTTGATTGGCATGAAATTTTGTTCTAATTATTGCTTTATTTAGAACAAGTGAACATTATTAAAAAAATTCTCTTGATTTTAAAGGCTTAAAATTGGAATGTTACACATGGGATTCCACAAGATCATTTGTGACCATGATCCTTTATACACTTCACATTTCTCGGACTACCGTGCGGTATGTGCTCAGACAAGAATCAACTTCAGCACAACATATCACCCCGAGACAGATGGATAGGCCGAGTGGGTGAATCAGATTTTAGAGGATATGCTCGGGATGTATGTTATAGATCAGCAATCTAAGTGGAAGGAGTACACATACTTAGTGAAGTTTTCCTACAATAATAGTTTCCATAGTTCCATAGGCATGGCACCTTTTCAGGATTTGTATGGTAGAGAGTACATGACACCTCTTAGCCGTGGGACGAGTTAGAGGACAAAGTATCTCTTGGACCAGCCCTTTTACAAGACATAGAGCAGAGGTGGTGTTGATCGGGCAGAGATTGTAGGAAGCACATAATAGGTAGAAGATGTATGTGGATCAGCATAGGATTGATCGTAGTTTTAATGTGGGCATGAAGGTGTTCCTTTGTGTCCGGACACACAAAATCCCTATCCGTTATGGAAAAGGTTCTAAGTTAGCTCCTAAATTCATTGGTCCTTTTGAGATCTTGGAGTGTATCCACCCTTTGGCCTACCGTCTAGCATTGCCACCCACTTGTCTCGCATACACAATGTTTTTCATGTTTCCATTCTCGGAGATATATTATGGATCCTTCTCATGTGTTAGATTAGACATCATTGCAGGTACAGAGATCAGGGGAAGGTGATGGTGGATCCGTTCACATCTTAGATTACAGGACCTTGGGCCTTTGAGGTGGAGAGGTTGATCGTGTCCGGGTGCAAAGTGGGACAGATATGATGATGAGACTGTAGCTACATGGGAGGATGCTACTTCATTACGAGTTCATTTTCCACATTTGTTCCATTGAATTCTAGGAGGAAGTCAAGTCTAAGGGGAGGGGATGTAGTGCCCACTTCCCTTTGACACCTGCTGATGCTTTTTCTGATACATTTGATCACATTATAGACATTATTATATTTTTAATTAGTATGTTATTAGACATTGATCGTGGATTATTGTTGATCTTGATTTGATTATGGTGCCCGATGATTATTAGAGACACCTTATATGTGGATGATGATATATAATTTGACATGGATGTTTTATGGATGTTGTTTAGACATGTGATTCTGGATATTATGAGTTGAGCTAGAAAATGGACATTGTTTTTATGATGATATAGTTGTTGATTAAAAATGCAATTGATGTAGTTGTTACTTTGATGTTGCTGTGATTCACTTAGATGATTTTGTGATTTTAATTGTATCATATTGGATGTTCTGATATGGCCATGAGGTGAAGGAGGTATTTGTATTTTTCAGGTTAAAAATATCACAACAAAACATCGGGGATTGGAGACCAACCAAAATGGAATTCTAAGTGAATTTGACAAGGTCACCATGGCAACTTGTTTTATTGTGTTGTGTGTTGTTTTGTTAGGGATTCCCATGGGGGGATTTCCTTTATATGTGACCATGGGGTTGTGTATTTTATCAATGTGTTTCTTTTATATTGTTGTATGTATTTTATTAGTAATGTGTTCCTTTCTTTTAATTAATTAAATTGTGATAGATTAAGGTGAGGAATCATATGATTAAAATTTAAATAAATTAGATTGGGATATGGGAAAGTAATAATGGAATTTGTTGGCTGTTGTATTAAATTATGTAAGGGATGTGTAAGTTGTGTAAGAGCTTGTGTAAGTTAGTTTTGGAGTATGAAATACTCCACCTCCATTACAAATTCATATTTATCCTTGGGGGCTGTTTTTGGAGGCTTGTGGACAAGTAAAAGTTGTCCCATGTCTCTAAATTTAATTTTACAACCATACTTATGGTTGGAGATGTTATTTTTGATTTTTATAATGCATTTTATTAAGTCATGTTGCATGTTTTTAATTGCACTTTCTTACATGTTATTTATTTTTCTATCCCTTGAGGTGTGGGCTTTTGGAATGTGTAAGTAACTTCTCATTCTTCACCCACCTCTTTATTGTGCTTGGGAGAATGGATTTTTTATTTTGTGTTTGAATTGGAGGATGTGTGATGTGGCATCCTACATGGATCCACATTATCCTCTTCTCTCCCTCTTCTATATAATTCAAACTCCTTGCTTGTTTTGGGTTGTTGAACCTTTTTGCATTCTTCCTTGGGGCACATTTTTGTTGTTTCGGAGCTCTTGTGGACTGTGGAGGAATTTGGAGATATCTTCATACTTGGCATTGTTGTTTGGAACTGTGTTATTGTCTTGGAAAGCTTGTTGTTTGGAAGCAAAGTAACCATGGAGAGGTAAGAATTTAACTCTCCTTTTATGTTTTTATTATCTTGTTGTGTTGTGTGAATGGTGCATGTTTAGTTTTATTTGTTGGCTGGTTGGGTAGAATGCCTTAGGGAAGGTGTAAGATAAGGCTATGGGGAATCCGTGTCGGGGGCATAAGGAATGCCATTGGCATCAAAAAAATTTGGAGGGAGTTTGGATTTGGGATCCACCATGGAAAATAAATAGCTTGCATTTCTTACTTTGTGGGGGAATAAGGATATGTATGGTGAAAATTATTGGTGGTTTGTTCTTGGTGGATGCCCAATTCCCAATTGGGAGGCATAAGTAGCTTCCCCCATAGACCTTGCTCCTTTGGCTTGCATGATCAAGCATGAGTTTTGATTGGTATGTTTTCAATCTGTTGTAAACTGTTGTTTTGTATTGATCTATGTTTTATATTGGAATGTGCATGTTTGAAAGAATGTTGTGTGTTGTGGAATCTAGTTGTTTCCATGGGTTGAATTACATCTATTATTGTATTTTGGTTGGGGCTCAGGGGCCAATGATGAAGGAAGGATTCTCCTTTCATTAGATGTCTTGGTTGGGTGGAGAGCATTGCCTTTCCCCCTCTTTTGTTGTGATCATCTTGGAGAAAGAGAAAATGTGCATGTTGTTGTCTTGGAGCAAAGGAAAAATGCAGTTTGACAGTCCCTTGTGAAAAATATTTATTTGTAATCCTTTCCCACTTTTTGTGGGTGAAATTGTACCATGTATTTTGTGAAGAAATATGTATGTAATTTTATTATGAAGTTAGATATTGGAATTTTGAAATACGTGTACATTCTATATTGATATTAGACAGAAATAGAACTCTGTTAATTACATTCAAGGAATGGAATATGTAAAGATGTATTATCTTTGGAGTTAATAAAGAATTGCAGGTTTAGTTCTCATTACATTGTTGGGTTGAGTTGAAATGTTAAATTGTGATTGGAATCTCTGTTTGAAAATTGAAAGAAGAAGAAATACATATGAGGGAATTATATTACATTGGTTATTTTTTGAAATATATTAAAGTAGAAATCACATTTTAAATTTAGCTTTGAAATGGTTTGATTATAAACAACTAAATGTATTGGACTAGTTTAGGAATGAAATGCCACATTTGAAGGATGAAATTGATAAACAAATTCCTAGAAATGGGATTTTTGTTACAAACTTAAAACCGACAATTAATTTTTATAAAAATATACAGTTCAGACCTACACACATTAATCAACTTGGAGATGTTAAAATTTAGTATGTTGTGTCATAAATGAACTCAAATTGACAAAGAACACTTAAGAAGACAAGTTAAATTAATGAAAATCAAATCCAATTCCTCTGATGCTTGTTTTTCTCGTCATTTGTTGGAGAAATGAAACTTGAAGAAATTAAACAAATTTACTTCCCTAAAACATTCTAAACCCTTCCTAGAGAAATTCTCCATGTCTGTTTGACTTGTTGAGTGAAGGAGGAGATCCAATTTAATCAAATTTAGAAGTTGGAAATTATCAGTTGGCATTTTAAAAGCCTGCAGATAGTTTTTTGAAAAATTAACCATTAAAATTTATAAAAATGTAAAATTTATGTCTTTTGTGTAAAGAAGGCATCGAGATATTTCCAGAAAGTCCTTATTTGCCCAAAATTGAGCTTTCTAGCTCAAGTTATGGCCCTCTGAAGTTTTCCTTCCTTGGTGGGAAAAGTTGGGAAAATTTTCTCCTGAGGTCAGGCTGCGGCTGAAAATTTCCATCGGAAAATTCTTAGAAAATTTTTGAAAATTTTTGCTCAAGAAATTTTTATCTTTTTCCTCCGCCAGCCCGCACCCAATCATATCCTACCATGTGTCCTCACAGGCAAAGAAATGAGAGCATGGAATTTTTTCTTCCTTAGAACCAGGGTTCATTTTAAGAGACCTCCTGGAAATCAGAGGTGGAGAATACCTGGTGAATATCCCCGGAACCGGTTTCATGGGAAGGTGAATTTTTTGGGGGTTGTATGAAAAAATTTCACCTGATTATCAAGCACTACGACAGAAGGCTGCAGACGCGCGATGGGATATTTTGTCATCGCGTCAATAAAAATGTATTTACGTGCGTCACTACATTTTTTTTGATGCGCGACAAAGAAAATATCCTGTCACGCGTCTGCAGCCTCCGACCTCTACTTTCTCATCAAAAAATCTCTGTGTCACGCATCAACAAACTCTTTGTCGTGCATCTGCTATGTGTCAATATCTATTGTACCTCCTTGTCATGCGTCAAAAAAATGCAGTGACACACGCCATCGTGCCTTAGTGATGCACGCCACCGCACCCTAGTGACACGCATCACTAAGGTCTGTTGACGCACGTCACTAAGGCCTATTGACGTGTGTCACTAAGGCGTCAACAGGCCTTAGTGACGCGCATCAACAAACCTTAGTGATGTGCATCACTAAGGTCCGCTGACGTGCGTCACTAAGGCCTCGCTGACGTGGCGCGTCACTAAGGCGTCAAAGGTGGAGAATACCTCGACGAATATCCCCGGAACGGTTTCACGGGAAGGTGAATTTTTTTGGGGTTGTATGAAAAATTTCACCGATTATCAAGCACTACGAGAAGTCGCGCAGACGCGCGAACGGATATTTTGTTTGTCACGCGCGCAAAAAAATGTATTTACGTGCGTCCACTACATTTTTTTTTGACACGCGACGACAAAAAATATCCCCGCCACGCGTCTGCAGCCTCCGACCTCTACTTTCTCATCAAAAATCTCTCGTGTCACGCATCAACAAACTCTTTGTCGCGTCCTCGCTATGCGCGCCAATATCTATTGTACCTCCTTGTCACGCGTCAAAAATGCGGTGACACACGCCAATAGGCCTTAGTGATGCACGCCATCAGACCCTTCAGTGACGCCAAAGGTCACTAAGGTCTGTTGATGCACGTCACTAAGGCCTGTTGACGTGTGTCACTAAGGCGTCAACAGGCCTTAGTGACGCGCGTCAACAGGCCTTAGTGACGCGCATCAACAGACCTTAGTGACGCGCCACTAAGGTCCGCTGATGCGCTCACTACTAAGGCCGCTTGACGACGTCACTAAGGCGTCAATAGGCCTTAGTGACGCGCGCATCAATAGCCTTAGTGACGCCAGCCAACGAGCCTTAGTGATGCACGTCACTAAGGTCTGTTGATGTGCTTCACTAAGGCCTCGCTGACGCGACGCCACTAAGGTGTCAACAGGCCTTAGTGACGTGCGTCAACAGGCCTTAGTGACGCGTGTCAACAAACCTTAGTGACGCGCGTCACTAAGGTCTATTGACGCGCGTCACTAAGGCCTGTTGACACGCGTCACTACATTTTTGACACGCGACAGCAAATATCCTGTCGCGCGTCTACAACCTCTACCCTCTTCTTGCTCATCGAAAAAAACTCCATGTCGCTCGTCAACAAAATCTTTGTCATGCGTCTACTATGCATCAATATCTACAGTATCTCCTTGTCTGCAAACCCTCCTTGTCATGCGTCAATAACTTACCCCCTTGTCGCGCGTCTATAATACGGGATATATCATATTGTTGAAAAATGTGAAGTAGAAGTGTTCTACCTGGCGAATAATCTAGGTTTATATAGGGGATATTTTTCAAGGGTAGGCGAAGCCGACCCCTAAAAAAAATTAAAGTGTAATTTTTAGGCGAACAGGTCACTGGCCCGTGCCAAAAAATTCACCTTTTCAAAATTTTCAAAAATGGAATATTCGCCATATTACGAATATTCGCCACTAAAATTTTCCCGCTTAGAACTTTTTGAAAATTATGGAAAATGTTCTTAACTTTCCCCATCGCCCGCAACCAATCACAAGTTACCATATGGCATAGCGGAGGGACGGAACCCTTGCAAACTTTACCTTTAGAAAATTAATTTGGAAATTTTTCCTAAAATTTCCCGCGACCCCACACACCTACCCCGCCCTTTTGGAAAAACTCGACGGATCTGCTGGCTCGTACGCCTAAATTTCCCCTTATCTCCCCTTCGGCAAATTTCCTCCAAGACTCCCGCCACCCCGCTCCTCCCTAACTTCTTCCCGCATTGGTTCATTTAATTTCACGTGTCTTGTAGAGGCGTAGCGGAGGCGCAGTAAAAAAGTGAACTTTTCCCTGCGTAGGGGAAAAATTTCAAGTACTACCCCACCCTTCCCTCTCTTCCTTCCCGCTTTGGCTCGTGGAGCGACACATGCCCCCGACAGGACCCATGGGCATG
The DNA here is from genome assembly GCA_018340775.1 of Taxus wallichiana var. yunnanensis. Taxonomy (NCBI): domain Eukaryota; kingdom Viridiplantae; phylum Streptophyta; class Pinopsida; order Cupressales; family Taxaceae; genus Taxus; species Taxus wallichiana. Next base: position 660,363,983 of record CM031244.1, on the reverse strand, counting down.
CAGTGTAACTTGCACTTTTGTCCCGTGCAAAGGAAAAAGTTTCTAAGCCTCCTTGTGCTCTCGCCAACCCGCCTCTTTGGACAAATTTTCTTCCCCGTGCCTGCACAAATGCCTGGAGAAAACTTGACCCCGAAAGTCTGCATGCTCATAACTTGAGTTCTACAAAGAGTTAGGAGGACTTATTTATATCACTAGAAATGTGAGAAAATTTACTATCCAATGGAAATGGTTTAGGGAATTTTGGAAGCATTCAAGATATGAGAAAATCAAGTTAAAACTTTGAGTCTGTTAGAGTGGGTATGAGGGTAAATCACTCCCTAAACCTAACTGAGACTTCTAACCCTAAAATTTGAACCATGTGAACTTGATGTTCGTTGATGAAGAAAAATATTTTCTAGTAATTTAGTTTTGTTCTAGAATCTATTAGGGTCAACTGTTGTCTTGAAATTTGGTTGTGGACATTTCTAATCAAAAGAAAAATTATTCTATAATTTTCTAACTAACCCTAGGTTATTTCTTGGGTCTCAACCGGGTTGTTTTAACGGGCATCACAACAAGGCCATTTTTGGATCTTCCCATACTCTTCAATTTGAGAGAATGGATGCAAGATGGAGAAGCTATTTCCTTTAATGGAGAATGGCTCAAGATCAAAATGCCTATAGTTTATTCTAGGGAAAATAAGGTGTAAGAAGAAAGGTAAGGGGGAGGGTTTATTATATAGTTTCTTGAAGAGGAAAGGATATAAAATTGATGAATGTGGGATAAACCCCAAAGAGGAAATACAAAGGTCATGTATGTTTAATAAAGTATGTGCACTTTGTGGGAGTTAAAAGGGGGTTTAATTAATCAAAGGTGATTAATTAATAGAAGGGGGTATGCTTATATAAGATTTAGAAGAAAGTTAGTATGATTCGGAGATTTTAAGAGAGGAAATGGTTCAATAAATGACAATTTATTGATTTATATTAGCATTCGTAATTAATTAAGAATAATTAATTGACCTAGGTAGAAGTGAACGTTAATTAACAAAAGGTTGTTAATCGACATCTTAAGTGATATGAGGGCTAATTAATTAAAAAATGTAATTAATTAATGATGATAGAAGGATAGTGGTGGTTTATTGATGAAGTGTCATCAATTTATGGGAAAGAGGATAGTTAGTGCAATTTAGGTATTAAAATTGCTTGACCAAACTCTAAGTGTCTACAACTTCATACAAAATATCCAAAGAGTCACCCCTTTTGATCAAACCTCTGTTGGCTTCTATCTTGTTCTATGTTTATTTTTCTTTGTTCCGCATATTTTTGTTTTCTTCTACGGATTCTTCAATGTATCACAACTTTACCCAAAGCAGTATCATGGATTTCCTCCTTTTATTGCATATTTCCTTAGTCTTTCGTGGCTTCATCCTTTCACCTCATATTTCTCTAATCTTACATGAATTTCCCAAAACTAGATTAAGAACCCTATCAATATCATCCCCCAACTTCAAACCTTGTCTTGTCCTCGAAACCACCAACTGATGAAGAACCGTGTCCTCTTCTTCAAAATTTTCTCCCAATTTTTTTGACTTGACCTTAATGCTATATAGGCATCAACCCCTAGAACTTAGATGTCTAGCATAAGGAAAGGTTCCCACACACAAATATTTTGACTGGAATTATGGGATGCCAACTTGGGAGGCTAAAGACATCAACCCCAAAACCTTAGACATCTGGCGTAAGGAAGAGTTCCTTCACTCGACTACTGACTGGGTTTAAGGGAATCCATGCCTCTTACTCTTATTTTTGGTGGAGCTTAGGGGATGTACTCAATAATCTATGGAATAATGTTCTTCTCGAAATTTTACCATAACTCTAAATGGATGTCAATCTATTTCACCCATTCTTGAAGCTTGTGAATTTTCTTAGATCAAAGGAAGAATCTCAGAAGGTGGTTGTTTTTCTTGAATTTGACCCAATATTTGTTGATAAATTTTGAACTATTGTTGCATTATGATTAGTGTTTTGTCCATCATGGTGCTGCATTATCACATCTATGTGATGTTCTCAATCTACACCCTTTTCTTGGTTTGATATTTATCTGTGAGTTCAACAAGCTTTATTCTCTGATCCCGATATTTATGTTTCCTGATATCATATTCTGTAGATGCAACATGTATATTTTGTTCTAATTTTTTGATATCTAACTTTTCTTATTGGGTCTCGTTGGGCCATTTTATGACATATGTATAATATTTTGTGGTATTATTTAGCTCTATCTCTAGTTTACTCACCATGGCTTGTATTTCCTTCCTTCATTTTTGGTTCTCAAAAGTTTGTGGCCACATGATTTTTTTCTTATATTATTTCATAGCTTCCTCACATATTTTCTTCTTATCCAATTCTAGGTTGATTTTATATTCTTTCAAAGATCTCATTAAAAACCTAATCATGTTGCCAATTTTATTTTAAGATTGAAGTCTATAATGATATACAACTTTTCTAACTAAATAGAAGATATTATTTTCTACTTCATCTCCACCTCATGTCCCAACATTTATAGAAAAATAGGGAAACATGGATTCCCTTAACGTTAAATGGAAATATACAAGGGCACATGCCACATGTTATGTGTAAGAAGGTGAAGATGTGAATATTCCTCTAGTGTTAGATGGGAATTTACAAAGGCAATATCTTCACAAATTTACAAGAGAAGGATCAACCAGATCAAGGCTTCAAAAGGACAGGCTCAAAAGGAATCTCAAATGCAGGAGAATAAACTAGCTCTAGACAAAGTAAAATAACTTCCTAGATGTGAGATTATTGTGAACAATGAATCCTCCAAAGGCACTGGAAACCAATTTTCACTAAGGAAACTATCCAAAGTGCCATAATTGTGTGGTTTTCACACTTGGTTGACATGTTTTCTCTTTACTTTTTGTCATTTTTTTGTTTTTTTACTTTTTGGTTGTTTTTTAATTTTGCACCATGTTTAAGCATAGAACCGCTTGAGGTGTATGGAGTTCATAGGTTCATGCAACTCATCTCTATCAAGATGGGCAAGTTTGTATGCTCCTAACCCATATTTTTCCACTATCACATAAGGTCCCAACTAATTAGGTTTGAACTTACCCTTCTTTTCTCTTTCTTTCACAGTGTTGAACTAGTTTTCCTTTAGCACCAAATATCCTACCTCAAACTAATGAGGTATAATCCATTTGTTGTAGCTCTGGGACACTCAATTCTGATACACTTTCAAGTGGTTGAGTGCACATAGGTGTCTTTCATCTAACATCTCAATTTCTTCCAATCTAGCCACACGGTAGTCTTCATATTTATCCAGATAGTCTCTGAGAGATATTCTCAGGGAAGGAAGCTCAATTTCCAGTGGGATGACAGACGCGAGTGCTAAAGACTAAGGATTAGAGTTTCACACCAGTAAGAGTACAAATGGAATTTCTATAATTATAAAGGGTGGGATGGATTTTTAAATGCCAATTGTGACCAATATTACTTACCATATTTTCCATAATTCGAATAAGGGTTTTGTTAGAGGCCTCTACTTTTCCATTACCTTGAGGGTAATAGGGAGTAGACCATTTTAAGAATATTTTAAAGTGTTTGCATAAGGACTTCACTATATTAATCTTAAAGGAATTAACATTTTCAGCTATAATGGAGAAAGGGATGTCAGAATGTAATGGCGGATAAAATTATTCTTGATAAATTTTGAGATTTGTGCCCCAATAACATATGTGAGAGGAACAACTTCCACCCATTTGGTGAAGTATTATGTGGTAGTTATGATATGGGTATGGCCATATGAGGAGGTAGGGGTGAGATTCCCTATGAGATCAAGTCCCCATTTAGAGAACGACATGGTTTTTGATTGATTACAAAGTTTGTGTCAATGCATGAATAAGGTTCCCATACTTCTAGCATAATGCACACTTCCGTATATACTGAAACAATTAGTTTCCATGGTAGGCCAATAGTAGCCTAATCTCAATAATTTCTTTACCAAGACCATTCCATTAGTATGGGATCCAAAAATCCTTTGTGCACTTCTTTGATTGCTCGAACCGACTCTCATTAAATCTAGACATCGTAACAAATTTCATGTCATAGCCACGATGATAGAGGGTGCCTCTGAGGAGGGTGTAATGGGATATCTTTTAGATAAGGTTCCTATTTTCAGATTGGGTTATATTTGGGGAAAGGTACCATTTTATAGGTATTGAAAGATAGGATCATACCAAGGGGATAGAGGACCAAAACTTCATAGGCCGACATGATTTTGGCATGTCATATGCAGGTTGTTGCAAGTTTTCAACAAATAATGGCATGTCATTATTTTCTAGTGGAATCTGTAGCATGGAACCCATTATTTCCATAGCATCTACAAACCTATTTTTTGCTCTTAGGATCTATTCGAAGTGATACACATAAAATACTCTTTGAGAGTCTCCACTAACTTCTTATATGGGATGAGCTTCTCATCCTTGACCTTATATTCATTGTTGACCTATTTGATGATCAACTGCAAGTCTCCAATGACCTTAAGTTGGTGGATGTTCCATTTGATAGCTAGCTTCATCCCAACAATGAGCACTTCATATTTTGCTATGTTGTTTGTACATGGAAATCTGAGGTGGAAAGCCTGAGGTATAAAGTCCCTAGAAGGAGTGACTAGCACTACTCCTACTCCTGAACCATGGAAAGTGAATGATCCATCAAAGTGTACTTGCCACACGATATATTCTTTGATATACATTAATGATGCATCTAACATATCCAAACACACGGATCTATTCCGGTAAAGTTCACTTAACTAATTAGTCTATTTGCACTTGCCCCTTAACTAACTTCTGATGCACATATTCAATATCAAACTCACTGAGTAGGATGATCCAATTAGCCATCCTACCAGTAAGTGTTGGCTTTGACAATAAGTATTTTAGAGGGTCAAATTTAGATATAAGCTTGGTTTTATTGTTCAATAGGTAATGGTGAAGCTTTTAAAAGGTAAAGACAACGTCCAAGATTTTTTTCAATTTGAGGGTAGTTGAGCTCATAAGTGATCAGAGTATGGCTAAGATAATAGACCACTTTCACTTTCTGGCTAAAATCATATTGATCTAGCAAGGCACCAATATAAAATTGGGTCACAAATATGTATAGAAATAGTGGTTCACCTAGTGTTAATGACATGAGGATTGGAGGATTGGCCAAATACTATTTGAGAAAGGAAAAGGATTGTTACTATTCATGTCCCCAAAATAATTTGACATCCTTTTTTAGCAGATGAGTGAAAGGATGACATTTGTCGCAAGATGTTATATGAAGTGACAAATGGCTTGGATTTTTCTCAGTGCAAGCTATGCAACTTATTGAGGTTTTTAGGAGGAGGCATTTCAATAATTACAGTTACCTTAGCAGATCAACCTCAATCCCTCTTCTGGACACAATGAAACCAAATAGTTTACCTGATAATACCCCAAAGACATATTTCTTCGAGATTCAACCTAACTTTACTCTCTGAGACATTAAAAGATGCATCTCAAGACCTTAGGATGTTCTTCTCTTATATTTGATTTACCCAAGATATCGTCAACATAATCCTCCATGATGTCATTAAGCATGTCATGGAATATCACTGTCATTTCCCATTGATATTCTATATAAGAATTTTAAGGCTGAAGGGCATCACCTGATAGAAGAAATTCCCCCAAGGGATTGTGAAGGAAGTTTTTTGTTGGTTCTCCTCTGTAATTTTAATCTGATTGTAGCCAAAAAATCCATCCATGAGAGATAGCATTTCATATCCAGTAGTTGAATCAAAAATCATGTCGATGTTTGGAAGAGGGAATTTGTCTTTTAGACATGCCTTGTTGATATCTCTAAAATCAGTACAGATTGCGATTCCTACGGGATTTTTCTACACTAGAACTATATTGGATATCCATTTTGAATAGTCAGTTGGTTTTGTAAATCGATCTCGCCAATATTTTTTTCAAGCTCTTCCTTGACTAAAAGGGCCACCCATCGATGTATTTTTCTAAGATTATATTTGATGGGATTTACATCTGTGTTCACAACAAGTTTATGCACCAATAACGATGTATTTAGGCTTGGAATATCCACATAAGACCAAGTAAATATGTCGATAATTCTCTAAGAAGCATTACAAAATTCTTTTGTTCTTGTGCTGAAAGTGAAGCTCCTAGCTTGACTATCTTAGGTTGCTCTTTTATGCCAATGTTGACATCAATGGTTTCTTCTACTAACATCTTGGATGTATCCTCCATATGCATAGGATCAGGAGGGAGGTTGATATATTATTCTAAGGGTGTCTCAATGATATTTTCACCCTTGGCGTGGTCACTTTTTATGTCCTTAGATTTTTGATTTGTTTGTCAGCACCAATGCCTCAAAGAGGTTTTCACTATGTGACTTGGAATTTTGTTTTGTCGAGGCTTCCTGGAGGAAAATTTTCCCTCACTTTTTATAAAAAAATTCTGACCATGGTTCAATATACAAGCCTTTTTATGGTCCTTGATAGGAATGTTGTCACGAATACCCATAAATTCTACAATTTCTTCATCATTTTCAAAGAGGTCCATAGGCACGTGAAGTTTTTGGTCCTAATCAATGAGAGTAGGATAAAAAAGGTTAACTTGGAGTTTAGTGGGGGTTGGTAAAGACAGTGGTGTCTAGGAATAGGTTCATAGAGGAAAGATCTTTGTATTGGCTATGACTGGAATCTATGTTTCTATCAAAATAAGAAGATATATATTTGTGTTCGAGGAAGTAACATCTCAATCCACGGGGTGATATCCATATGGCCTAATGCTGACACCATATATTTATGTTTTAAAGTGTGGCATTAGGACATGTTCCCTTATACCTTGTTACTTTTTACCACACTTGTGTCATTTATAGCCCATGGAGTACATCATTGTTTTGTATTTGGTATACTCTAGAGTTTGGTAGAAGGAAGGAAGTGTCCTTGAGGACCGAAAAGTTGGAAGGATCCAAAATATTTCTTCGCTAATAGACCAAGAGGCTGGAATTACCCGATGGTTTTATCATCTCTAGGTAATTTATACTTGATAATTGGGATTTCCTCTTGTCTTGGGTGACAAGGATAGATTTGAAACCAGAGGGCCTATTAGATATCATATTCTCCATATCTATATTGAAGAACCTTCATCTCCCATGAATCAAAGGGAGGGAGAGACATAAAATCACCTAGGCAAAGAGAAATTAGTGTATCTGAATCCACATGTGAGGTGAGAGATTCATATTGAAGAGGTATAACAATGTCGGTAGAGGGACATTCATAAGCACCCTTGTGTGAAAAAATATTTAGAGCTCTATAGTGAGAAAATTATTTTAGATCTCCTTGAATGGTGATGGTGTGTCCCTCATGATTCAGTTTAATGCACTGATGGAAGGTTTATGGTATGGCATGTATGGCATGAATCCATTGGTGTCAAGAAGCATGTTATATGGAAGATCCAAGTCTAGGACATGGAACTTGGTGTTATGAAAAGTAGGTCCTACTTCCATCGAAAAATGTTATGGTAACATCCTATTCATGTTTCACATTTTTGTATGTTGTGGTCACGTGATGATGTGATACTTTATATCTACTTCTATTCATCCCAACTATTTGATTAGCTTTAATGTACATATGTTCAACCCAGACCCATTTTCCACAAGAACCCTCTTTATCTTTCTACAGGTAACAAATACTTCGATGTAAAGAGGCAAGTTATGTGTGTGATCTTTGTTTGGGATCTCATTATGGCTAAAGGTGATGTGTTCGCTTGGTGTGAGATTTTCCACCATAGTTTGAAGGTGGGAAGGATCTACATTTGTTGACACTCCTGACCCTTAAAGTGTTTTGTAAAGGATATCTTTATGTACATTTGATATCTTGAGGATATCTAAGATCGAAATCTTAGTACAGTGCTGCTCAACTTATTATAGGAGGTTATACTGACTATCCTTAGGGGTAGACAAAGGTGGTTCTGGAATGATAAGGTGAGCATGTCGTGTTATTTGCTGGCACAATCTCTTATCTTGATTCTAATAGTATTCACATGCTTGTCAAAAGAACGAACACAACCAATAAGTGAGTCATATTGATTATTATCTTGAGTGTAAACATAATTAGCAATTTTGTAGATCTTGGAAGACTCTCCCGATCTGGCTTTTTCTCTACCTATTTACCATGCTTAGGAAAGGTTCCTTGAATATTCCCATTTTCTGATTAGGTGTTTGATGGGGCTTAGGTGAATCAACCTCGATTTCTCCACTATTAATGAGGTCTTGGACAAAGTGCCTCAATTTTAGGAACTTGTTTGTTTTGTGGCCTTTGACATGATGAAACTCACAATATTCATGTTCTTTGTACCATGATGGTTTAGGTGTGTCGTCATTAAATGGTATTGTTGTGGGATATTGAACCATGTTCACTACGTCTAGTTGTTTCAAAATCATGGATAAGGAGTCCATGAGAGGAGTGAACACTCAATGTTTGACTGGGGGTTGAATAGGCCCTTTGGTAAGTTTAAAAGGAGGACCTATTTGAACTACTTGTATATGCTTAGAGTCTATGATACTATCTCCTACGACATTTTTTTGTTAAAGAAATTTGGTTTGTCTCGGGTTTGGACACTTGTTGGTATTTTGAAAAGGGTTTCAGTGTTCCCTTGACTATCAAATAATTCTTGATTTGGCTACCACTCTCTATGACTTCCTCAAAGTTATTGACACAATGAGTTTGTAAATGAAAATCGATGTCTAGATTCAAGTTGGGCACAAAATGCTAATCAATTTCTTTTAGGGGATTTAGCAAGGGAAATGGCTAGCTAACCCCACCATCGTTGTAAGAAACTAGAAAAAGTTTCATTTGGTCTTTGTTTTGCACTACATAGGTCTAACATGGTGACATCACTTTCTACATTGAATGAGAAATGACGTACAAATCTTTCAACTAATTTTGGCCATGTGAAGATAGACCCCTTTGGTATATGAAGAAACCACTCTAAGGCTTGTCCCACTAGACTTTGTGGGAATAAGCATATAAGGTAATTGTCACTATAAGCCACTTCCTAACACGCCATGTAAAATTATTTGATGTGATCATGTGGATCACCTTTCCCTTTGTACTTTTAAAATTTTGGGAAATCAAAATTCTTAGGGAATGGTGTATGTAGCATAGCTTTATCAAAGGGGTAAGGACATAGTTCTTCGTATTGGTACTTTTTACTATGTCCAACATTGTTTTCTTGAAGGGTTGTGAGTATGCATTTTATAGATTGTAACTCTTGATATTTGGTAGGGGAAGATGGCATGTATACCCTACTATATTTTGATGTTTCATCCCCTTGATTTTTAGTGTGAAGTTCACTATTCTTGGCCTTAGGTTTCTCTTGATGTGTGTTTTTATTTGTTTCCTTTTGCACATGGGAAGCCAAAAGAGATAATTGTCTACTAAGGATTTGTATTTTTTTGCATAGTGACTTCATCATTTTGAGGTCCTACTTATTTTTCATGTGGAGGAGGATTTTCTATGTGCTTGTGCTCCACTCTAGCTTTGTGGGGTATTTTGATGAGTGGTAATTTATAACTACCCATGTTGTCAATTTAGGGATTTGAAGTGGAAGCTTGTCCCTACCCTAAAATGTCATCCATGTTAATAAGGGGATGTTGTGCCTCTTCTTCCTCATTAGCGTTGTTGGTAGGTGGAACAAATTCATGTTCATTTGGAAATTTGACACCTAATTCTATAACTCGTGCAAGTAATATATCTTTGTTGAGAAAAATGAATTCATCCAATTGAGTGGGATCAAACTCAAACTCCTCCGTGGTGATTCCACTTCATCACCACTATGATCAATCATGTCTTTTGTTTCCTTTTCCGTGGAAAAGAGGGGTCCTAAATCGTGACCAATGAAAGGATTTGATCCTTTCTTGTTAGATGTTTCCCATTCTAGTTTTTTAGATGCCATCCTTGTTAAAGGGGGCATAGCAAGGAGTTTTTACAAAGGTTTTTTTCAAATGTGATCAAGGATACAACAAACCTAAGTGAAAACCTATAAGGCAAAAATCACAAAGGTCACAAGAGAATGTCAACAATGGTCAAATAATAATGAATGGTAAAGAATCAAGGGATAAAATAGGATTTTCCTAAAAATATAATTCAATATGATGAATAATCATAAGGAAAAATCACACAAGTTTGATAAATAATTCAATCCACATGGAACTACTCCCTATGTGATTTTTTTCAATGGTAGTTTAACATAAGATGATCAACACAATGTCAACACTTAAGTAAATTTTAAGATAAACAAGGTGTAAGTATTAATAAGGGGTTGATGTGACTCCTAAATAAAAGTATACTATAACTTGTTTAGAAGAAAACAAGGCCTAAATCCCAAAAAGTGGAAGTTACAAGTGAGAGCAATGCAACAATACCACTTGGATACATTAACCAAGATTTTCAGAAAAGCAAGATATTAGTATAGAAATAGTATTGGTACAATGCTAGAAAAGTAACAAAAAATTCTTTCAAGGTTGAGGTAATGTTTGAAAAGAAAACAAACCATAGTATACCAAGGAATTGTTAATATGCGGGCAGTGTAATGGTACAATCTAGACACTTAGATAGGGTTTAGGAGAAACACAACATAAGTAATAAAATTGTATCAAGGAAATGTAAACAACGTAACACTTCAAAGGAAGGTCAATGATGAACCAAGCCTAGCTACAATGAAGATATTGACATGGGTATCAAGATCAAATGGCTATCAAGATGCAAATACCTACCAACACAATTTCAATGTTTAATATCTAGTCTCAAGCAAGGAAGAATATCAATAGGTGTAAAAGTGGTGGATATAATCAATAAATAAAACATGTATGTTTCTCTTATTTTGATCCAAAATATCAACAAGAAAGCAAAGGAGTAGATCAAGTGGGGTTGAAAAATACTTGGCTTCACTTCGGAAAAGTTTTACCTCACCTTATGGTGAATGAAAAACTAAGACAAAGTAAGGCTTCACAAATTTCATGATGAATGATGCTTAGATCAAACTTTAATGGACTCTCCCTTATTCGACTAATAAGGTGTTGACTCTAAAAATCTCTTGCTTTGTGAAATATTTTTAAAACACGATTGGATTTGAGTCGGTCAAGTTAGCTCCAAGATAAAATGGCTTCCTAATTGGTTCTCTCAACTATTTGTCAAAAATTACCTCTACGAGCATAGTTTTCTAAGGAAGTCACACTAACTAAACCTTGGAGCATCCCAACTTTAGTTTACCCCTTTTGATATAATGAGCAATAAATACATTTAGTTATATTTTCATTGGGGTCACGTAAAGATAATTTTGACTCTAAATCTCATAAGTGTATACTAGACAAGTAGATAAGTGAAGTGCTTCTTGTTTCATCTATAAGGTTCTTGTTGGTTTTTAAACTTACACACATGTCTCGATTTGAAAGAAAAGAGTCATTTGAGTGAATAATGATATTGTATCCATGTGTAGACACCAAATTTTTGTCTTACGACCCTTGTGACCCGCATCTCATCTCGCAATCTAACCTCATCACCTAAACCTTACACAATTAGTTATTAATTACCTTATAATTGATAAATCCACATCACCTTACCTGCCACCTCACTTTTCCACCTCATCATGACCTAGCCCTAACCCTAAACTAACCTAATTAAGACCCATGACTTGGTCTAGACTCACATCCATAACTAATGCCTCCTTACTCGCACCCAAAACCGACCTTCTAGTCACTTGACCAAGCCCGCAACTGATCTCTCGGGAGAAAAGCAGGGAAGGTGGGCTATTTTACTAAAAATAGCCTACTTTTTCCTTACCGATGCCGTTCCTACTCTACAGCCGTCGGTTACACAACCGCCATCGGTTCCCTGTAAATGGGCTCCCCAAACCAAAACAACGGATCGGAATTTCATTTTTGAGAGATCAGTCAAAGGATTTCTGGATCAACAGAGAGCATTGCGAGTGAGGAACAGAGTCCAGATCTTCACCTGACAGAGCAGAGACGAGTGGAAATACCAGAAGTGTTTACAACCAAGGAGATCAACTTGCATCTTTGTCAAAACCAGTAAGTCACATCTTGCATGTCCTCTGTTATAACATTTCTTATGCTCTGTGAATTTCAGTCCTCCTAAATCCGTCTCTGAATCTACTACCCAACGTGTCATTGCATCTAACTGTTATTCTTTTGCTTCTAATCATCCCATTTCCTAATATCATCCATAAACCAGCCTTACAAAACACCATAGCTACTAAGAAGATCCTAGAACCCACCGGTATCGGTTATCAGTAACCGGCATCGGCTATCAGTAACCGCCATCGGTTCCTCTGATCAAAACCAGAAAACCAGCCTTTCCCCTACCCAGTTCAACGAAACAATCTAATTGATATTTTGCAGTCTTTTGTGTTAATTCATATTAGCAGGGGAACTGACCACCTTCGAAAGGAAGTTTTATATTTCCTGGGCCCAAGGCAGTTTCCTCATTTATTGTTTAATCAAAATCTTGTGGTCTTGTGTTCTTATTTGCAGGTAGTCCTTCCAAGACAAAAAGGAGTTCTCCGCAGTCAACCTGATCTTTCTCTACGGTACGCGCACACCATCTCGACATTCAACAGGTATTCCTCCTAGCACCTAACTCTTATCTGTTTCTATAGGAACGAGTCATTCTGAGTGAAACATTTTGGCACGCAGAATGACTCAAAATTGCGTGAAAAGAAAAGAGTCATTTGAGTGAATACTAGACAAGATAATTTTGACTCTAAATCTCATAAGTGTATACTAGACAAGTAGATAAGTGAAGTGCTTACTTGTTTCATCTATAAGGTTCTCTTTGGTTTTTAAACTTACACACATGTCTCGATTTGAAAGAAAAGAGTCATTTGAGTGAATAACGATATTGTCTCCATGTTTTGGGAGCTTGTGTGCTTGAGATAGACCTCTAGGAAGGCTGATTCCTCTACCTATTTCTACTTATGTAGTCATTTTTACACCCATCACAAAGGAAATAAATCCCACGCACGCCAGCCTATCACCCAATAGCTGCTGGGCATTCTCCCAAGGAAAGCGCGGGTGCGAAGTTTCTCTCTTATGTGAGTTAAGTGGGAAACCATTATGTATGTCATGAACTCAATCAATAAAGGTGGAAATGAGACATAATAATCATAGGGCTCGAGAACAGCCTCTAGAAAAATGCATTCATTCCAAACAGAGGGTACTTACAGATACAATAGATAAAACTACAACAGAAGGAAAATACATAAGGATTTACATCTATTCCATAACCTCCATGAACAAAATGAAAAGATATAAATATGAGCCGAATAAATTACATTCCTACTCATTCATATTTCTAATCTCATTACATTCGATGGATCCATTATACTACCAAAGCTTGATCAAACTCAAGTCATACATAACAAACAGGATCATGTCCTTCATCCATACAAAGAAAAATTTTATATCCCATCCCCTTAATACATTACCCCTTTATATAGCCTCTACCCAATCCCACAAATTTCTCACAGTATTTCTGTGAGAGCTCCGCTCTCTATATTCTCCACTCTCTATTTGATTTATCTCCTTTTTCTCTATCTATGGGCACTCACATATATAGGCATCCCAAAGTGCCAAATCATCCTTCTGCAGCCTTAGATCTGATGCCAAGTGTCTGAATGTGGTCCTCCATGGGAGAATTCTTCTCCAATCTGAGCTCTCCACTTTTTTCCATGATGTCTTCTAGAACCTTCTATCGCAGGGCATATTCTTTTGTGGGCATCACGTTGCCAAGATGGCACCTTATCCACTCTGCATGCGTAGTCAAGTCATGCTTTTCTTGTGTCCTACCCAAAATGCCCAATATGGCTAAGTCCTGAAACCTTAGCTCTGTCTCACGCATGTGCCACGGGTTTTCTTAAACCCTTCCTTAAACCCTATCCTACGTGCCTTCTCCTTGCACACCCTTCTTCAACTAGGCCTTGCACGCCTACGTGCCTTTTTGTACTTAGCCAATATTTTGGGGTCCCAACATCACCCCACACTATGCCTATTCTCCATCCATAGGAATACTCTATAATGAATAAATAATTACAGTATACTTATGTCTTGGAAAAATAATAAGGGGATGAATAATTTGGGAAAGAAGAAAGAATGGGGAAGTGATGGCATTATTTCAACAAGCTAGGAAAATCTTTCTACAAGTCAGCCTCTAACTTGTTCCAGGAATTGACTTCATTTTGTGCTTTGAGGCAGAGGTCACCAACTAGGGTGCTTACCTCCCCAAAACTTAGTCCATCTCCTTGAGTGTTCATAGTGTCAACAATTTTCTCTAACTCCTTGCTCATGTCTTCAAGTGCATCCATCCTTCTAGTAATCTATGGGTACAGTTCCTTCAACCAGTTTTTTATTGAACCCCTTAAGGTTTCAATGGCCTCAGATTTCTTTTCGACCTTAGCAAGGATTTTTTCCCTTTCCACCCTATTTCCCTTATTCTTCTCTTGAAACTCCTTTAGCTCTACTTCGTGAGTGGCGACCAAGATGCTTGCCACTCTATCCCTATTTGTGTAATTATCATACGTGGCCTTAGCAGATTGGGTAGCAATCTTGACATCCTAAGTACCTTGCTATACTCAGCAATGATTACTACCACTTTCAATTTTTCCTCCCTCTCCAAGTGTGTTACCACTTCTTCTATGGACTCTGATCCAACGGTTATCTCTGCATGGTGAGGATGTGTGTTAGATATTCTAAGAATTCAAGAGTGGATCCATACTTCTGCCATGGGTGGCATTAGGTCTAGATGCTTCAACATAATGGCACTTGTGATAGACTCCATATTTTTGTATATTTCACGCACCTTCACCTTCTCATCCCTTAGTTCACACTTTAGCTACACGTTGATCAACTCTTCTTGTTTCAAGCCCTTAGTCTTCTTAGCCAGCTCCTCTTCCTTCTTTTCTAGCTTTTCCTCTAGAAATCTTACTCTGTCATTTCTTCCAAAGAGCCTAGCCTCAATCTCAACCATGACCTTGTTTAGTGCATTACATAACTACTCATCCGAGAGTTGTTGGGAATTTACTAAGGGGTTAGTTCCCTTAGAGTCCAGTACTGGTATGATTTCCCCTTGGTATATTTTGAACTCTGGCTCATCAATATGGGACTCAAATGCCCAAGAGAGCATCTTCCTTGTCCTGGGGTATGCACCCTCCTTGTCAAATGACTCCATAGCTAGAATTTCTTCCATGGGTACAATGCTATAGAAATGTGCATGTAACACCTTCCTTTGGTCATCAACATAGCCCATGACATGTCCTCGTTTTGTATCAAGGATCTTCCTTCCCAAGTGTACACCTTTGGGGAAACTCACCGTTAGACTAGGACCTCCTCCCATACTGACTTTTTCTTTCTCACACTTTCCTCCTTACCCTCTTCCATCACTATGTCAGTGCTATGGTCCAATTCTTGTTCTACTAAGGCCTCGATTATTTTTGTTGCTTCTCTTTCTGCCACCTTATTTACTTTCTCCTTGTGTAAGGCTTGAAGCTTTCTTCTTCTGCATGCACCAATATCCTCACTTCTTCCCATATCCTAGGTGCCTTCCCCTCCTGGCTACCCTTGCACACATGAAAATGAACTCTTGTTCTTCTTCTCTACCCTCTTCTTCTTAATTGTGCACGTTGAAGACAGGTGGCTCTTGATCTCTTTTAGGATCATCTTCTTCATCATCATCATCCTTTTCACCTATGTATCTTTCCAAGCTCTCTGTCTCCTCTGAGTCAGCTTCCTCTTCTATCCTCTGCTTCTTTCTAAGAGGTGACTCTTCCGCAGAGGGATCCATCCTTCTCTTCTTCCTCTAGAGACTTATCTTTGCGAAGGGTTCTTTATGGCACCTCTTCTTCTAGGGTCTTCTCCTTTATCGGGGATTTCTTCCTATGCATAGGTGCCAGTTTTGGCACTTGCTACTGGTGCATTTACAAGATGGGAAGTCTACACACTTGGTGCTTTTTCTTCTTCTCTCTCCCTTTTCTTGAGTGTGGGATTTCTTCTACCCATGGGATCTTTAGGTATGGAGACATCATTCTCTAGGTATGCACCTTTCTCAAATTTTGGCCTAATGTAGAGATATACACGTGTCATGGACTTTCCTACAATTGTTAGAGTCAGGGGTTTTATCATTTTGATTTCATGTGCTACATAATTTTCCACGTATGCACACTTCTTGGGGTAGACTAGTGTCCTACACATCTCCCTGTGGTCCTGATCAACTTCACTAAGGTCAAACCTTAGTCTCTTTGCTTCTTTGAACCTATTAACTCCCACTTGGAAGTACTTGGGTGGTGAAGGAGAATGGAGTTTACACCATGGGCTCATGGTTTCATCCACCATCATGAACCTACCTATGCAGAAGTTGTTACATAAAAAACTCAGATTCTCCCATTGTAAGCCCGGTAGCTTCTCTGGGATTCTCCACTTTGCCCCAAATGCATTGCTTAAGTGCTTATACCACTTGTTTAGGCACACCTTATGGGAGGATGTCATTGTTTCACATGTATACTTTGAAAATATTTTTCGTGGGTGAGGGATCTTCAGCTGGATACTCCCAAACAAACTTGTCTGCCACATCAGGCACTCCTATCTCCAAAAATACAATTGTCAGGAGGACATTTCCAAAGAGTATCTTGTCTCCTTCTTGTATGCTTTGCTGATTATCTCATCTGTAATGAAGGCCGATAAATTGTAGATTGTGCCCTCTGATATTTTTTTGCATACATTCAACCAAGCCTTATTTACCTACGTCCACCTTTCTTGATCATTTAACTTTGTGACCAGGCGTGGCCATTCTCATGACGGGATCTGGGATTTCCACAATGTCAAAATACCTTGACCCCTTCTTGTAATCATATGCAGTGATGGTTGCTTTGATGGATTCCTTGTTGCTCAGGTCATCATCTATGTTGTCTCCCTCATAGATGAGGCCTGTAAACTTTGAAATCAGCTAAGGGGTTATGTGCATCTTGTGCCCCATGAAGTAAAAGTGATCCTCATGTACATGCAACATCAGCCATTGATAGAGGCACTCAAGCTTTCCAAAGTAAGGAAACTCATAGAGTTACAATAACCCTAACTTCTCCAACTTCACTTTTACCTCATCGCTATAGATGGGAAAACCCTCTGGTGTCCTTTAATTTGTTGGGCGCACTAACTCCACTCCATTTCCATTTCCATCTCTTTTTCTTGTGCAATGGTTATAATCTCTCACCACTATCTTTCTAAATGGGATTCCCACTCCTTCCCAAGAAAAACCCAATCTGGGTACTACATTTCTACATACCACTCCCCATTCATGCTTGTGGTGGTTGTTTTTGGTCTCTTCCCTTGCCCTTTCACCTTTGGCTTCTTGGGTGACATGGTTGGTTTCTTGGGTGCCATTATCTAGGTCCTCTTATCACTTCAATCTCTTTTGTTACTCTATTTTTCCACTCCTTCCAACCTTAGATCCCAAACTTGTGAAGAAAACCCTTAAACGCATTCCCTAGTTCCTCAAACCCTAACTGGGATAATTCCTTCACAAGACGACACCTTCTCCCAACTTCTCTTACACCCTTGAAATCCCTTCCTTCTGGTTTACAAATCAAAACTAGTTACTCATGCTCAAACTCTTCAAATTTTTCTTCACAAGGATCAGTTTTGGAAGCCCTAGTTTGCAAAGATACAAAAGTTATTCTTTCTTTGTTTACACAAAGTGAATAATGAAATGCCTAGACCCTTTATTTATAGTTTTTCTCACTTTGTAACATTAAATGTGACCTCACCTACCACCATACTTTAACACTTAATGTGGATGTTTTAAACAAACCTGACTTTAGTGATTTAACTCATGTGTCCAACCTTGCGCGGACAATTCTCTAACCTTTTGGTGCACAACCAATCAATCTTGACAGATACTCTTGCATGCACATAACTAGCGTCGAAGGCTCTTCTTCTCTCATGATTTTTTCTCTCACCTACCTCATGTTGCTTATGTTCTTCTTCTTCTCTTGTACGTGGATCCCCAATTTAGCCTTATCCTGACACCAACCATCCTTTTTCACCTTTCCTTACATGTAATTTCTTCACAGGGCCATTCAAACGGGCTTTCCAATGCAATCCTTCCTAGTGCTTCACACTTCAATTTCTTCCACCTTACTCCACCCCATACTAAAATGATG
This sequence comes from Taxus wallichiana var. yunnanensis, assembly GCA_018340775.1. Classification (NCBI taxonomy): domain Eukaryota; kingdom Viridiplantae; phylum Streptophyta; class Pinopsida; order Cupressales; family Taxaceae; genus Taxus; species Taxus wallichiana. Next base: position 660,345,709 of record CM031244.1, on the reverse strand, counting down.
TGTGGTCCTCTACGTAGTTACAACTTTCAAAAAGTAATGAGATTACCAACACCCAAGGTGCAAAACAAAAAAAAAAATGAGAAAGGGAAACACAAGAAAGGAAAATTCATTAAAGAAAATCCTAAACTAACTGGCAATACTACCTTATTTACAAACACCAAGAAGACTTATTTATAGTAGGGCTTCAGCCTACTCCCATTGAAGTGTCCTAGAAATATCGTCCCATCCAATGCTTGTAACTGACATGCACCTGAATCAAGGATGTACAAGATGGTGTAAGGACCCAACCAATGCACTTTTAACTTCTTAGGATGGTGCGAAACTTAGAATCATACAATAAGACCATCTGCCAACCTCAAACTTCTTGTTCCTAATGTGGCGATCATGCCATGCATTTTGATTTTCTTTTTCTCCTATTTGGCTCCACCTAGAGAGTTATTGTCTTTCATCTAGCTTCATTAATTTATCAATCCTTTCTTCCAACACTTGCTCATCAACTAACCCTCCTATGTGTGTTATATGCATGTCATTAAGGTAACATAAACTCAATTGGGAGGATAGTCTACAAAACACAAATTGAAATGGTGTGGATTTGTTCAGTCTTTTATAATTTTCCTATAGGCCCATAATATGGCTGATACCTTATCATCCCAATCTTGTCTTCTAACATCACAAATATTTGTTAGGGTATGACTCAGTATCTTGTTAAATGCTTTCACGGTTCCATTTTCTTGCGGTTGATAAGGAGTAGTTTTGTGATGAGCCACCATGAACTTTGCTAACAGGATCCTCATAGTTTCATTAAAGAAATGTATACTCCTATTACTCATTAAACTTAAAGGGCATCCATACCTTGTGATAATGTTCTCCAAAAAAATATTTCTATTGTAGTTGTTGTATAGTCTTTAGTTGGGGTTGCCTCCTCCCACCTTGTCAAATAGTCCGTGCAAGTGATTACATAGTGTGATCTAGTCCTGCGCTTGCGGTGCAATAGGGCCTACAAAGTCTTTTGCCCATTTCTCAAAAGGTTCAGCACTAGGGATAGGGCACAAAGGCATTTCATCTCTTCGTCTTGGCTTGCAATGCGGCGACAATGGTCACATGCTTTACATACTCCTTGCCCTTTATATAGAGTTTCCCACCACAATCCTACCATTAATATTTTATGTGTGGTGGTGTCACCTGCATAATGCCCACCCACATTTCCTCTATGTGCTTCCTCTATGATGGCAAGGGCTCATGCTTTAGTACACACTGCGTAAAAAATTCATCATGCCCAAGTTTGTATAATTTTGTCCCCACTAGTGTCGATCAACATGTAGGGCACGACGTATGGCTAGTTGCTTTTTCTCTAATGTCTTCATACCTTTCGGTGTCATACCTATTTTAAGGAACAAAAAAATATCCTCCAAGTCTAAGGGCGCACACCACAACCTATCCTTGAATGTGTAAATGCCTTTTGTTGTGTCTTTCCCCAATGGAAGGCAATTTTATGCCTAAGAAATTCTTCTAAAGGCATGGCGATCTTGGCATACCCCTTGATGAACTTCTAATAGTATCCCATGTGTCCAAGAAACCCACACACTATGCTTTGACTAGTTGGCTCCCCTAATCCCATAATCATTACAATTTTGGTAGGATCCACCAATAAGCCTTCTTTGCATATGATGTGTCCCAACAGGGTCCCAAATGGGGTAGAAAATACACACTTCTTGATGTTGAGGGATATCCTCAACTACCGAAACCTTTCAAACATCAATCTCATATTGTCATAATGGTCCTTGACCAGTCCATACATAGTCCAATCATCAAGGTAGACTTGGAGAAACTTGTGGATGAAGTCTGGAAGGCCTGCACTACAATGCGTGAGAATACATCAAGCACATTATAAAACGCAAAAGGCATAATCGTATAGGTAAAACTTCCCAACTCGATGGCGAAAGTTGTCTTTCTCTAGTCTTCCTTTGGAATCCTCAATTGGTGATATCTTGAAACCCATCTCGTGAAAGAGTAGACTTTGTGCCTGCCATCCTTCCAATATTTCTTCATTAAACTAGGGTTGGGAAGGGATCAATGACACACACTACATTCAGATCCCTATAATCAACACATATCCTTATCCTTCCATCCTTTTTGATACTAATCACCATTGGACTTATCCACTCTGACTCCTCCACAACCTCTATGATTCTTGACACTATCATCTTGTCTATTTCCTCCTTGACCTTCATGCAGGATTAGGATTCATTTGGTATGGTCTCTTTGACTGGGTGCACACCTTCCTTCAACTTAATTTTCATTTCCCCCAAGGAATGGTGAATGCCTTTGAGTTCATGATACCCGCATGAGAATAAATCCTCAAACTCATGTAAAAGATCAATGATCTTAGAGACTTCCTTCTCTGACCAATAATCTCCAATGATAGCTTCCTTGGGTTCCACCTCGACCCAATATTAACCTTCTTTGTCTTTAAAGGCTCATGATAGGTGCATACATTCTTTCATCAGCACTATCCATCACTTCACGTGAGCCTAGAGAATGGTTAACCTCCAAATTTTCCATCTCTTCACCATCTATGACATAGACCATCTTTCCTTTTTCTTTCTCTATGCACACGCACTCAAACTACATCTCATCAGACTCATCTTCACCAAATTTTCCCTCCAAGCATGGCTCTCCTAGAAATTATACAATCCTATCCTCTTCCTTTGCACTATCCCCCATCGTAAGGTTTTGACCTCCTATAATTCCTTATCCTCTATGGTTTGGTGATTCGATACTCAAATTCTTAGATGATATCAGCCACTAGTTCTTGCCAATTCCCTATTTGGTGGCATGTCTCAGAGTGGATGTACCATGCACGCGCATAACCCTATAGTGTAGAATATAGTTTGTGTACCCAGAGGGATGGTGGAAAAGCTTCCACACCTTCCCTCTAGGATCTCTCACAGGCTTGGATGTGGAAAGAGGTGGGCTCCTTACCATGGTAGTCCTTGATGGTGGTGGGTGCATTGCTTCTAGAGAAACGAACAGAGAAGGAAATTCTCACTTCACACCATTCCAAGAGATTATCCCGATGCTTTCCCACCAACACACAATAGTTCTAGTAGGACATAACTTAACATCCCCTTCTTTCATTTTCCTCCTTCCACTAAGCTTCCATCTTCTGCAAAAAGACCTTAGGAGGCTCCTCTTGAGTACTTAGGTAGCTCCTTTCCTCCTAGGCACCGACGTGTGTGCCTTTGTCACCTTTGTCACCAATCCTCTCAAATGTCATCTAATTAACTCATAGGTTCCATGCACCCAATTATCACATGCTAGATTAGTGGTGTCACTTAAGGACTGAGCATCCTCAAACTAGATAACTCCGTCTATAGGATGAATTATCTCTGAATCCTTGATTGAGCACACATATATTCTATCCAGGACCTCTTCTCCCAAAGGTTCAGTATAGGGTGTTGAATTCCCATCAGCCAGGGGTATGATGACCCATTCCTCCTCATTTTCAAAGCTTATGTACCCCTTGTTGAACCAAAGATCTGCATTGTTCTTATAACACCATGGGCACCCAAGTAGTGCTGGGAAATTGTCTACCTCGGTGAGCACCAAGACTTCAAAGTCCCCAGTAAACTTAGCTCCTTGAATGGTGATAGTTACATCCTTTAAGACACCGATGGGCATTGCCTTCATTTTGTTTTCCATATACAACACATTCAAAGATGGCTGTAATGTAGGCCTTCCCATCTAATGCCATGCATCCAAGGTGAGAACATTGACCTCTATGCCTATGTCAATGAGGATATTACTAAGGAGAGATCCATCCACGACCGCATTTAACATGATCTCCACATCTTACTCAAGGCTATGAGGGGGAAGGTTTACATGCAATAACCTACCTCTCATGCTCTTTTTGTGGCATGTACTACCTTCTCTCTTAACCATTATCCTAGTAAGGGAATAATATTCTCTTGCCTTAGCATTTTACATACTTCCTTGACCTCATCCAGGTCATCTCTTGCACCTCGACCTTCCTTCTTTGCTCCTCCCTCCTGGACTTCTCCTTTAGAAACTAGATTTCTCCTATAAACTCTGAATGATGTCCATGGTATCTTGATATACCTCCTTTTGATGTGCAGGGTCTAGGTACTTCCCATGTACCACTTCTTCCCTTAAAACCAGGTTCTTCTACCTTGGTATTTCCTTTGCACGTGTGCGTGGCCTCTACTCTTGTTGTTACCATAACAAGTTCTAAGCCTATGTCACATGTTACCCATGGCATCCATTGTGTGTCTGTCTTCTTAATGCTTACCATTACAATGCCCTTGTCTTTCTAGTGTTGTTGATTCATGTGCTCAAACAACTCAGGGAACTCCTCATACTTATGTTTCTTCCCGCACCATGAGCACTGCAATAGGTCTAGGCACTCTCATTTGTAATGCTCTATAGACCCACAATTAAAATAGGTTCCATGTGGGAAATCACTTCTCCTCCTCTGTGGTTACCATGACCACATAATCCTCCACGAAATCCCCTTCTACACACACCTCCATCTACACACTCCTCATAATGGTGATCATCACCTTTAGAACTACTGGCAATGTTGGTCTAGTGCACCCCATGATCAATGGCCTCATGGATCTAGTCAATAATCCTACAATCCTTAGTATCATGGGTTGTAGAGGTACACATATATTTATAGTATCAAGACACATTCTTTTGAATTGTGTGCTTGTAACAAGGGACATCTACTTGCATCATGGTCCTCATGACAAATTTCATAGTCTACTATTACGGCACATACCATCCTCTGGGGATAACTATCCTTGACATTCCCCTCTACTTCATAATTTGTACACCATATACCACTATGATACTCATGGGATAAGTTCACAGATAGCTTCTCTAGCTACCTATCCATAGTAGTAATTTGAGCCTCCAAAAATGGGCTAACACCGATGCTCAACACTTCCAATGACCTCAAAGCACGCAGAGACTTCTAACACCTCGTGCGGGTCTGTAAAATTTTTATGAGATAAATCTTTTCTAAATGGAGTTATCAATCCCCCAAAAAACCATTTAGAATGTTGTGAAGGGTGAATGTCATATGAAAATTTTGATAGGAGGGTCTTAAACCATGCATCATACTCCCACACACTCTCCGCCATTCCCTATTGAATCTCCTTCAGGGTGCTAATGCTCTTTTGTTCAAACTCAGGAATGTGGAATTATGCTAAGAAGGCATTCTTTAAAGTAGTATAATCCACCACCATTTGATGAGGGTCATATTTCCTATACTAGCTATGTGTGCACCCTTGCAATGTTGTTACAAATTGACTAGCCTTCCACTCCGGGGTTATGATCCCCTTCATGCCATAGTAGCTCACACTTGTGAATATGTTCTCAGCATATCTTGAGGGGGTGGCCAGGCACTTGTCCTCTTGAGCCAAAGTCTTGGCTCCCCATGTTTCCTCCACAACCGGATCCACCAAATCCACTGAGCGAGCCTTGTGCCTCTGAGCCACCTCCTTCCTTGAATCCACCAGTCCTATTCCTCCTGACCCACCAAATCCACTAGATCCACCAAGTCTTGTTCCTCCTAACCACCTAGATCCACTAGATCTGGTAGTGGTTGTGCTAAGGGTCCCCAAAGTTCCATTAAACTATGCACCGATGGTCTATGATAATGCCCCACTACCACTAGTGTACCCCGCGCCACTCCTATGCAGACACTAAAGGCTTTTATACTTGCTCCTTGTCCAAAAATTCCTTCGAATACTAGAATATGCATAGCCATAGAAGTGGGAAATGAAAATTCATATCTGGGAAATGAAAATTCATATCTTGAAAACAAAGTTCCAAGGTTTGGTCACTAGGTGGGTTCAGATACATGCCAATGAATCTTCTCTCTCCACGTGATGAACTCTCATCAGAAGCCGAAGGGGTCTCTCTTATGCACTTTCCAAGATGGGGTAGCACAGACTACTCAGGTTCACATCCTCTTAGGTTCCCACAACATCTACCTCCATATATCCATCACACTTACAACCTCACGTTGTCTAAAAATCTCCATTTCATGCACTTCACTATAGTTGATTCATCTCTCCTCCCTTTATTTCTCCATTCTAATATCTGTCATCTTCCTCCACCTAGCTTCCTTTCCCAACACTTAGAATGGTTTAACCGACCATTGGAAATGCCTCTAAACTAAAGGTAACAATCAAGATCTTCATTTCCAGAGGGATAACACGTAGAAATGATCCTTTAGGATCCCATAGAAACTCAAACTCAACAACTTCCAGACAAGAATATGTAGAAATAGCATACTCTAGAGTGTAGCTAGCCAATACACCTTTCCACCAATGATCCAGAGCACGAGTCCATGTTAGATCTACATCCTACAAGCCTTTGGTATTATTCTTATGTCCACACACATGATCTATAATACTACCTTGATCTAGACACATATGCTAAGATCCATTTATATAGTTATCTTGTGAAGCAATAGAAAAAAAGTTTCATACAAATCATGGTAGAGGTTTTCTTCTACCCATCTACGTGCATCAAACTCAAATCCAATGTTGAATCTCTCAAGAAATTCATCATCGGTGCTCTTGAACCATGATTCAACGCTTTCCAATGTTAAATTCTCTCTCATCATTCATTATATAGATCATGATGAATGTTATTTCCCACTACAACTTCAAAAGGAGGTCCCAAAGAATGGAACCAATATATAGTCATTTTTACACCCATCACAAAGGAAAGAAATCCCATGTGTGTTGGCCTATCACCCAGTGGGCACTAGGGTGCTCACCCAAGGCACGCGTGGGCACCGAGTCTCTCTTTTATCTCGAGTTAAGTGGGAAATCATCATCTTCATGAACTTAATGAATAAAGGTGGAAATGAGACATACAATCATCATAGAGCTCAGAATGGCCTCTAGACAAATGTATTCATTCCAAATAGAGGGTACTTATAGACAACATATAGAACTACAACATAAAGGAAAATACATAAGGATTTACATCTATTCCATAACATCCATGAATAAAAGTGAAAATATATAGATATGAGCCAAATCAATTACATTCCTACTCATTCATATTTGTAATCTCATTGCATTCAATGGATCCATTAGACTATGACAACTTGATCAGACTGAAGTCATACATCACAACAGAGATCATGTCCTTCATCCATACAAAGAAAAATTTATATCCCAACCCCTTAATACATTACTCCCTTATATAGCCTCTACCCAATCCCATAGAGTTCTCGTAGTATTTCTGCAGAGCTCCACTCTCTATATTCTCCTCTCATCTATCCAATCTATCTCCCTTTTTCTCCTATGGGCACTCGCATATATAGGCATCCCAAAGTTCCAACTCATCCTTCTATGGCCTTAGATCTAATGCCAAGTGTCTGAATGTGGTCCTCCATGGGAATATGCTCCTCCAGGCCTAATCTCTAAACTTTTTCCATGATGTCTTCTAGAACCTTCTATCGCAAGGCATATTCCTTTTGTGGGCATGACATTGATAGGATGACACCTTATCTACTCCGCATGTGTAGTTGGGTCATTCTTTTCTTGTGTCCTACCCAAAATTCCCAATATGGGTAAGTCCTGAAACCTTATCTTTTCTCGTGCACGTGCCATGGGATTTCTCAAACCCTTCCTTAAACCCTATCCTACGTGCCTTCTCCTTGTGCACCCTTCTTCAACTAGGCTTTGTGTACCTGCACACCTTTTTGTAGTTAGCCAATATTTTACGGTCCCAACATCTTCTATTTATACTCCTAATGTTGTAAAGTAAAACCTAAGCTAACAATGTCAATGGACAACAGAGATAGTAAGATAACAAAAATTGAAAACTAAAATTAAGGGAGGCAATAACACTAGAAAAATTGGATGAACACTATCTGTTTTGAGTGGAAGTGAGGGATAAAGCATAAAGGGAGGAAAGGAACACACAACACAAAAAATAATGCATTCACATGATTGATTCCATGAGACACAACAAGGAAAAAAGAACTACAAAGGATTTAGAATGACACAAGAAACACACAATACAAATGAAAGGAAAAAAAGAAGGATACAAACATGTTAAGGTAGAGAATAACCACAAAAAAATGCTTCTATTACTTCTAGAAATGCACAGTTGATTACAATGGCATCTAAAGGTTGATGTCTGGATGCAAGAACCGAGATCTAAAGGTACGTGACTTAAAACATAAAGATACAGAGTCCTTAAAAAATGCTAAAGGATCCAAAATGTCCAACCCTTTACAATGAGCCATGCTCTTACATTTATAGATGAATCGATGACAGAAGAAGAGGAGAAGGAGGGAAAACTCATATTTGAATTACAACCACCAATGGAAAGCATTCGATGCCTTCAAATCCTTTGGAAAATCTATCAAATGCACTTCTCCAAGTTTTTTTGGCATGTAGGAGAAGCAAGGAGGGAAAATTGGATCAAATATCGGTGGTTAGAGCAATCAGATATGTTCATTAATGGCCAAAAATATGTTTCCTATTTCTCACCTACTAAATCCCATTGAAATTTGAATTTGAATGGTCTAGAGTGTATCCCACGTTAGCAACTTTCAAATGATATTAGACATGTATGAGTCAAATCCCTATAGCAAAATTTATGGCTATCGAAAGTTATCGGTGCAAACTAAACACACAAGACATGTGGCATGCGCTTGATTAACCGAAAGGTCAACCAACTTTGTACAATTTTTTTGTCACTTTCTTCCATGTGTCACTCATTGTTTTATTTCAAGTTTTCTATGCCATTTGGCACACTTTGATTAGTTATGTGTAGCACACTTAATGTTTTATAGAGGCCACATGGCATAAAAGGGCACAAAAAGAAGGCGCAAAGGCATGCACACGGAATATTGAGGCACATGAGGACAATAGATGAAGGGAACACATGAAGATGACATGTGTGGGAGGTATGGGAGGAATATTTGAGGGATAAATGTATGGAAGTGGTGCAATTATTATAAAATGATGCGCAACAACAAGGAAGGATGCGCGCGGAGAATGTTAGGGACTTAGCTAATTTGGGAAGTAGGTCCAAGGCACACTCAAAATATGCATGAATTATTGGGAAGAGGGAGATTCTCGAGGGTGTGCACAAGGAGAAAATGAAACAAAGAGGAAAAGGAAAAGAAGAGGTGAAAGAAAGGAAGAGCGCAAAATGGTGCACGGAGAATCTACAACCAAGGGAATGTGCTAAAAGGATTAGATGAAGTGCATGTAACCCAGTAATGTAGAAACTCAAAACTAGAAGGAAAATATAAGTTATCCAAATAATTAGGGGTTTATTTTTTGGATAACATTTTGGTGACTTTTAGGGCCATCTTCCTGCTAGATGAAGGGGATCGTAGCTTTGGAGCATCCATTGGTTATGGAGTCACTATGTGATCATGAAATTCTGATCTAGAACCTTGAATAAATTTCTCATGAATTCACTTGATGAAACATCTTCGATCTCTTTTCTAAACCCTGCAAATATACTAAAAACTATTGGAAAATGAATGGCATCTTGGAAGCAACAAAATATCACGCACAAGAAGTACGTGGGAAGAAATAACTATGTACAAACAAGACAATGTTCACACAATGTAATTATAAGAATTGTAAAAAATATAATATATACCAAACTATGGATCAAGCTTAATGGAAGGGTTTGAGATTAATCCCATTGATTGGGATTGATAGCGCACCTCCATTGAGATGAGATAACTCAAAATATTTAGCCTCCTTGTAAGAACTGATAGTGTATGGGCCACTCCAACGTGCATCAAAATTTGAATGGCACCCTAGTTTAGCTCTTTCATCATCTCATTTTAAGACTAAATCCCCAAATTTGAAAGCTTGAGGCCTAGCCTTTCTATCAAACCACTTCTTTGTTGATTGTTAATGTTATTCTATTTTAATCATGGCAAAGTTCCTTGATTCTTTGAATTCAACCAACTATGTCATTCTATTCTCTCTTATCTATGCCTTCAAACTCTAATTGTTAGGCAAGTGACAAGGAATTCAACTCAAGTATCAAAGGAAGGGTAGCCTCCTTTCCATAAACAAGCTTGTAATGAGAGGTTCCTATTTCCTTATTTATGGTGATTTTTTCTACCTAGAGTGTGTGTGAGACCTTTGTATGCAACTATCTCTTGTTGATGTTAATTGTGCACTTCATAATTCGGTCAAGTTCTTATTTGTAGACTCTACCAAGCCATTACCTTGAGGGTAATAATTGGAGGAAGTATCTAACTATATACAAGGACTAAGAGCCCAATCAATGATTTTAGTACCAAGGAAGGATTTTTCATTATCTAAAATGATTTTCTGAGGGACACCAAACCTTGTTATAATACCTTCAAGAAAATTGAGGATGACTGACTTGGTTGATTATTTGAGCACATAAAGCCCTGTCCATCTGGTGAAGTAATCCATAGCTTTCAATACCCATCTATGGCCAACACTTGAAGGAGGGTTGATCATGACTATGAAGTCAAGACCCCATTATGCAAATGGCTGATCCGCTTGAATGGTCAAAGGGGAAGCACTTTCAATTTCTTCTTTCCTAAAAATAATGTGCATTATTTTCATTTCATGACCCACTTGTGCATGTTTGTGAATAGGGTAGGCCAAAAGAGTCCTGCCATTATGATCTTCATTGTTATAGTATTAGCGGAGAAGTGTCCACCAGAGAATCCATCGTGAAATTCTGCTAACACTTTTTTAGTATGTGCACCATTAATACACCTCAACAACATTCCATAAAGATTATTTTTGAAGAGAATACCATCAATCAAAACATATGGAATAGATTACAGACTAAGTTGTCTTCTCTTTACTTTTTTCACACCAGGAGGGTATGCACTCTGGGAAAGGAATTTGATCATGTCCTTCATCTAGTTGTAGATGCTAAGGGATGTATTATGTTCAGAATCTGCATGTGGGAAATCTTCATATAGAAATAATTAAGTCTCAGGTTCATCTTACACATCCTCAGCAAGTTGTTTGCTAAGTGTACTACCTCTTACCAGATTTTTGGCTTTGATAGTCACATCATAATCTATGATTTTAGTCACCCATTACACTCTCTTCTCAATAATTTCTGCTCCCATGATGAAGTCTCTAACACCATAGTGAGAAACTAACACCTTAACATGATTTTTGGAGAGCATAATTTTGAACTTCTTGAGTGTGCACATGATGACATAGACATGTTTCTGCATATGATTATATTTCAATTTATACTCCTTTAGTTTCTGACTGAAGAAAGCCATTGGCTATTCCAATCCTTGTTCATTTTCTTGTGTCATGAAAACAACAACACTTGCATCAGATCCATAGCATAAAGGATGAAGTCCTTTGAATAGTCTGGGATTGATGAGTGTTGGCGCATAAGCAATCTCCTACTTGATCTTGTCAAATATTTATTTTCCTCCTGCTATCCACTTGAAGGCTATGTCATTCTTGAGTGTGAGGTGATAATCCTTATTGGTCATGCAAAGTTAGGAATGAATTTCCTAACAAATTTGATTTTACCAAGAAAGGAACCCAAATATTTCTTGTGCATCGGCAAGGAAAGAGCCAAGATGGCTGAAATGCACTAAGGATTGATTACAATGTCATCCTTTGAAACCACATGGTCCAATCTTTCTCACGCCATAGAAAAATAGCTCTTCTTTGGGTTAAGAGACACCCAAAAATTTATTCATCTCTCAAAGACTTTCTTCGATGTGCCATATGATCTATGCCCTAATTTGAGAAGATAGTCATATCATCTAGGTAAACCAGATGAACTCATTGATGTATTCTTTAAAGGCAATATCCATGTCATGCTAAAATGTGCATGCTTGTGTTTGATAGACAAAAGGGCATATTCTATATGCATATGTCCCCCACTTGGTTGTAAACACCATTTTGAATTGATCATCTTCCTTGAATAGAATCTGATTGAAGCTAGAATACCCATCCAACATTGAGAATCTCTACACATCAGCTATAGTCTACAAGATCTATACATAGAAGGAAAAAGATAGTGATCCTTCAAAGACGCCTTATTTAAACCTCTAAAATCGATGTAGAGTCTCATCTCACCATTTTTTTGTGCATTAGAATAAGATTCATGACCGAGGTAGAGTACTTGATTATAAAAATTATTTTTCACCTCAATTAATTTAAACAACTCTTTCCTCATGAAGGGCTCTATTTTTGGATTAATTGGCCTCTACATTTTTGGTGGGCATGATACTAAGATCAAGGTCAATGGAGTGTTGAGAAACACTTGGGATCAAATCCTTTGAGGTATTTTTACTCCTATGAGAGGATATCATTGTATTTTTATGAGAGAGATAAAGGCCTACTTTTCATCAAGTGTGCAAGCTTTACTTGAGTAGTAACTCCTTGCCACACGCAATAGTGACTAGGGAGCAATATTCCTGCACCATGCACATATAATTTTATTCACCCTTGAACTCATCATCAGGGATGAATATTTTCTCTAAGGTGACCAGACCTTTAGGAAAATATTGTTCTTTAATGAATCACTTGGTTACCATAGCTATCATGCAAATTATCTTTAATGCTTGAAGAGAACTCAACTTCATTTTGAATGAACTAGAAAATCTACGCATCTTGGTAAAACACTTTCCATTACTAGTGTTATCTAGAATGGATGGTATGATTACCATCTTAACATGTTGCACATTTCCATTTGACAAAGTCCTCAACACGAGATAAGTGTGAACCTAAGCTGTGGAAATCTGATCATATTCTTTATTCATCTTCCTTGGCACCACCTACAGATTTAGAGCATCAAAGCCATCAAGGTGGTTCCAAACTCTATATTTATAAGATTTATGAATATCATTATTTGTCACATATTTTTGGTGACTTGGTGGATGACTAGTTCTATGTGTCCCCAAATATCTGTAGTTCCTTAATCCTTTTCTTCTCAGCAATAAGAAGACCATGCACCAATGCTTCATATTTTTCTACATTATTGGAGAATGTGAATTGCAACCAATGCATGAAGAATAATTTCTCATCCTTAGGATAAATGAGAAAAAGTTACACTGTGTATACACCATTTCTACTTCGGATCCATCAAGTATAACTTCCACAGCCATAGTTTTTTCATTTTTTTGTGCACGTGGGAAAACACAAATTCTTCTTCAAGGATATAGTAAGTGCCAAGCCTAGTTTCAAAATATTCAATCTCTTCAGCATATGGATCAAATTTTTGGTGCCTCTCCACCCACTCATCTAAAAATAGATTAGGTACAGGAGGAGGGATATGATGCTCTTCAGAAACTTGTTCTTGGCCTTCTTGGATTAAGCAGTTAGCTTGGAGAGGGGATGGGTCATACGAATCAACATGGTAGGAAAATATTGGCTCATCTTGTATGGTAAACTGGGTACCATACCTTGTCTTGAGTAATATATGGGACCAATCAGAAGACAAGTAACCACCCACTTTAGTAGTAAAATCCCTTGACAAACACAAGGCAAACAAAGGAGGTAGGTTAATGATTGACACATCTTGAGTTATTGTGAGGCTTGGAAATGCATGGAGAGTTAACTCAAGACCCTTTATGATTCCCAAAGTGGTAATAATTGAGCCATCAAGTTGTAGGACTCCTTTGGATAAAGGGTTGTACTTAAGGCCTAGGACATCAACAATTTTCTTAGGCATGATAGAAGTATTAGTACTTGAGTCAATCATATAATTATGCACAAGGTGTTTACCTATGATCAAGTACATATAGAAAGGTGGGGTTTTGATAACCTTAATTACTTGTTTCTCCTCTTTCTTGACAAATATTGATAGATGCTTGTAACTTTTGGGAAGTTGGATAAGTACATGTGAAAGTTGCACTAGAGCTTTATGCAATAGGTCACACTGAGATGGAATGGTCACAGGCATCCCACATTGTGATATTTATATTCATCTTCTTCATCTAGTCCACAATGTTGAATGGAAGGCCTACTAAGTTGTGTATTTGGGGTACAACAACCTCTCTTCTTGATTGTTCAACTAAATAGGCGGGGGCCTTAGCTAGCATAGAGGTTTGACCTACCAAATGAGGGGTGTGTGCTACTTGAAGGGGCATTTGTGCAGAACTCTCACACATAAGAATTATGCACCTTTACTACTAGATGCCTTAGCTACATCTATTTTGCTTTTGAGGATTGGCCTTTATTGAATGAATTCATACTTGCACGCTAGAATCAAACATCCTCTTATTGTACCTTGTGTTCTTAGTAACTTGGGTGCACGTCTATTTGTCATATATAGTTTGATTAATTGCACAAAAATTTGTCATCACCAAAGAACATAAGGTTGGACTATGAAGGCATTTCTCACTTTAATTGATTTTTAGCATCTCTTGCATTTGTGGAAGGTTCACATTTATAAGAGACATGAATCATGTGGGCTTAACATAACATTAGCATAGTGATACTAACTATGAGGCATGTTATAAGGGAAACACCATTTTGAATCTTGCACCATGTTGTTCTAAACTGGAACAAGTGCTTGACTTGTGTTGGGTATTTTAAGAGGTTGCATTGGAGAAACAACTCATAAGGGAATATGTAAGTTAGCATGCCATCTATCATTTTGTTGGTTCTTCCCATATCTCTAGTTTCCATATTGATTTTGTCAGGGCTGATTGTTTTGGCTATGCACTTGATTAGAATTGTTTCTGAAGGATGACACCTGCTTGTTTTCCAAGTATATAAATTTTTTGACAAGTTTCTAATCAAGTCTTTCATTTCATCATCTTCCTTTTAATGTATGGGATAATAGGATGTAGATGCAACAAGTTGAGAATTCTACTCAGGAATGGGAGAAATGGAAGGTAATGACGTGAGACATCTTTGGGAATAAGGGCATGGGAGGTCTAGGAGCCAACTTTCCCACCTGAATGATACTATTTTCTACCCTTATTGAAATATTGTAAGTAGAGGCAGGTCCTACCTCCCATGGATTGAATCATGACTAAAATGTCACTATTCAAATCCCTTAGATAATATAAGAAAGCATGTTTTGTTATAGGCCTCACCACTTGAGGAAATCTGTCCCAAGTTTTCTGGAATCTAATATTGAAATCAGTCATTTGTTCATTGGGCACCCTCTTTGTTGTAATCAGTTGCTCAAATAGTGATAAGTGATCTTATTTATCTTCAAAATAGTTACATAGAGATGTTCCAAGCTCATCCTAGGTGGAAATAGATGTAGGTATCAAACCTCTCTACCACTTTCATGTTTTACCTCTGAATGAGGTCATGCAAGAACCTAAGTCTACATCATCATGTGTGGTCACATAAACAAAGCACATTTTCTACATCCTAGATGTGTTTAATAAGGATTATTGGATTCTAACCAGTGAAGTATGGGATACTTTTGAGCATGGCCACTAGTATATCATGTTGCACATTGTGATTAGGAGGGCTTTAAACGGTGAATTTGGAAAACATTCTCAGAGGAGGAGGTGTTTGTAATGCCTTGGTAGGGTGTGTAGGTCTATTCTAAGGAGGATCTGTTTGTAATGCCCTAGTAGGGTGTGTAGGTCTATTCTAAGGAGGAGTGGAATTTGTGTGGTACACTAGAGATGGAGATGCATGCGTAGGTTTTGTGCTATGTGTTCTCCTCGAGATAGTTAAAGGTAATTGAAATATGTTTCAATTGTTGCACTTTGTCTTGTATGCCCTCTTCTCATAAAAGGTTCCCGAGAGTGTTAAAATCACTAGACTGGAAGTTTTGGGAGTCGTCGGATGTATTGAAATGAGACTCCAAAGGCTAGAAATAACTAGGTTACACACTAGAACTTAGCAATGATAAAATTTAAGCTTTTAATGCTAGTCCCACTCGGGCATACCATAATTTTTTTTTGTTCAAACTTGCATTCATTTCTCACATCTGAGAGAACTGAGTCATTTTATTCAATAAAGGGAATGTCTCTAAGTTTTGTGACCTTACGTGCTTGAGACAGACCTCCAGGAAGTTCATTTTCTCTACCTATTTCTACTTTGCTATTACTACTTCTAATGTTGGAAAGGAAAACCTAATCTAACAATTCCAAGGGATTTGGGATAGAAGGATAAAAAATGAAAAACTAAAACTAAGGGAGGTGATAGCACTAGAAAAAGTGGGATGAACACTATCTGTTTCAATCAAAATCAAGGGATAAAGCATAAAGGGAGGCTAGGCATGTGCAACATAGACCAAAATGCATTCACATGATTGATTCCATGAGACACAATAAGAAAAAGGAACTATGAGGATTTAGAATGGCACAAAAAACACACAATACAAACGAAAGGAAAAAAATAAGGATACAAACATGTTAAGGGAGAGAATAACAAAAAAATGTTTCTATTACTTCCAAAATGCACAATCAATTATAATGGCATTTGAAGGCCGATAGCCATATGCAAGAACTAGATCTAGAGATCTGTGACTCAAAATACAAAGATACAGAATCCTTAGCAAATTTTAAAGGATCTAAAATGTCTAACCCTTTATAATGAGCCAAGCTCTTACATTTATAGATGAATTAATGAAAGAAGAAGAGGAGAAGAAGGAAAAATCAGATTTGAATCACAACCACCAACAAAAATTATTCAATGCCTACAAATATACCTACATATCTATTGAATGGACATCTTCAAGTTTGTTTAGCATGTAAGAGAAGCAATGAGGGACATTCGAGATCAAATCCGTGGTTGGAGCAATCAGATATGTTCATTAATGGCCAAAAATATGTTTTGATGCTTCTCACCTACTAAATACCGCTAAAATTTGAATTTGAATGATCTAGATTGTAGCCAATGTCGGGAGATTTCAAATGAGACTGGGTGCATGTGTTTCAGAGACTTATATAAAAAATTATGGATATCATAAGTTATTAGTGCAAATTGAAAATGTAAGACACATGGCATGTGTTGATTGATTGAAAGATTGGCCAACTTTAAAACTAGTTTGTCATTTTCTGCCATATATCACTCATTAGTTTGTTATAAGGATTTGGTTCTGGTTGGTGCACTTTAATTAATTGCATATAACACTCTCAATTTTTTAGAGATTCCACGTGGCACAAAAGAAGTCAAAGGCATGCATGTGGAAGATTAAGGAACATGAGGAAAACAAGGGAAGGGCACGTGTGAAGATTATGCACATGAGAGAAATGAGAGGAATACGTGAGGGAGAAATGTATGACAAAGGCACAATCATTACAAAATGAAGTGTGGCGGGAAGGAGGGATCTAAAAGAATAGTTGGTTGTTCAAACTTGCACCCGTGTCCCAAATCTTAAAGAGCCGAGTCATTTAAGTCAACAATGGGACTATCTCAAATTTATAAGACCTTACGCGCTTGAGACAGGACCTCTAGGAAGACCGGTTACTCTACTTATTTCTACTACTACTACTACTCCTAGTGATGGAAAGGAAAACTTAAGCTAACAATGCCAAGGGACTAGGGATAAAAGGATAACAAAAATGGAAAACTAAAACTAAGGGAGGCAATATCACTAGAAAATGTGGGATGAACACTATCTATTTTGAGAAAAAGTGAGGAGAAACCATAAGGAGGCTAGGCACACACAACACGAGACCAAAATAAATTCACACGATTGATCCCATGAGACACAACAAGAAAAAGGAACTACAATGGATTTAGAATGGCACAAAAAGCACACAATACGAATAAAAAGAAAGAAAGAAGGATATAAACATGTTAAGGCAGAGAATAGCCACAAAACAATGCTTCTATTACTTCTAGAAATGTATAGTCGATGAAAATGTTGGTGAAGGACTATATCCGCATGCAAGAACCAGATCTAGAGGTTTGTGACTCAAAATACAAAGATACAAAGTCCTTAGAAAATGCTAAAGGATCCAAAATGTCCAACCCTTTACAATGAGCCATGCTCTTACATTTATAGATGAATCGATGAGAGAAGAATAGGAGGAGGGAAAACTCGATTTAATCAAAACTACAAATTGTTATCTAATTTCCACTTCCCACAAAGATTAGATAACAAGCAAATTCCTTCTCAATCAAATTTCCCATGATAAATATATCGGAAATTTAGCCAAATCCAAGGTCTCATACGCCAAACTCAAAAGTAAGCCACGATCCCACAAACAAGCCAAATGTCAACTAGGCACAAGTTAGGGAAGCAAAGGAAGGGGAAGCTTTGGAGCCCCGAAGGCTTCCACGTGGAGTCAACTATGGATGACCCACTTAAAGTAAAATTCTTTGCAATAATATGCAATCGATCATTACTTACCCAAAGGATAATGGCCCAATCATGAGTAAAGCATTGTGTCATCCCTTTGCACTCCTAGAAGCTCCCATATAAGTAAGGACCCTAGAGAAGTGCTTGACCTCCACGTGGATTTCATTAAATCAGCTCCAAGTTCAAGGTAGATTGCTAAAATATTGGTGATAAGCCAACATCCACGTAGGGGAAGTTATGGAACCTATGTAAAAGGTTTAAATAATTATATGTTTTGAAAATATCAAAGGAAACGGTAATTCAATTTGGTATTTTCAGGGATGAATTTAATGCATAGTATTGTACGAAGAGTGAAAACCTAGGAATACTAAATTTCTCACCTACATTCAAGTTTCATTCTCATAAAAATCACGTAGATAGGTGCCACTTAAATCATAAGCTTGGAACCTAATGCATAAGAAATTGAAGATCCAAATATGTAATAATGATTTGGAAGAATAAGTACGCTCCAAGGGAGTCGATTGTAAAAAATTTAAAGTGATGCATTAAATAGGAATGGCTCTCAATCTTTATAGAAAATATAATGGGAAAGTGTGACAAAGATCTCAAAAAATCTACTTTTGTCACTTCACACCATTTATCATAATTAAGAAAAGAGATTTTGAGAAGGGTCTCTCATGCCCTTCTCCTCCTATATATTGAACCAAAGGTTTAGAAATAAAAAACACTTCCTGGAGTTAATTAGTTTCTTCTTCTGTCTTAGTTCTTCTTCTGTAAAAGGTAGGAGGCTGGAGCTTTGGCCTTCTTTCTAAGCTTGTAATGGAATTTTGCCTCTTATCTATTGTAATATTGTGCATGACATTTGGAGTAATATAATATGCCATGTGATGTATTTTTCCATCCTAAAGACACAAAAATTGGGTCACACCGCCCTTGGTCCCTTATCAAATAACCGGCTCAAGCATACTCATCTAACCATGGCCCCTTCCACACCAAATTAATATTAATTTAATTAACTTAATTAAATTAATACCCATCCTCACAATATTCATTACTTTATTATTTTAATTGTAACAATCCCATTTTAAGACTTTAGAAACAAGGAATTTTTATTTTTGAAACATAATGTCCTCTATTCTAAATAAAAATCATTTAGAACACACATTCCATGCCAATCAATCTCATAATAGATAACCATATGTAGTCAGTAATGACTTGGTATACTAACGATCTCTCATTCCATGACTCGGTTACCAACCGATCTCTCATGTTAACTTAAAGCATAGAATACTTTATGTATACTACGTATACTTGGTTTCTATCCTATTTTGGGTCGTGAGTGATCTTTGTAAAGAACCTATCTGAATATTTGTTACCAATATTCATCTGACATCATGTTACTTTAAACTAGGTGACATAAGACAATGCAACCAAGAGCTTGCAATACTTTGGATAAAGATTTTCAACATACTTGTTCTTGTTACTATTCCTAGATGACATACTCATCATTCTCGAATACATCCTTCACCTCACCCTTTTGTTAACTAGAATGGTCTTTATTGACTACCGTCATTCCACTTGCCAAAGGTTTGACCCTAGCCCTAATTAGCATCATAGTTTGTTATAGGAAGATGCTTATGATGACTTAGGGTATGTGCACATACTCGATGACCTAAGTTATCTAAATGTGCCAAGGTACACACTGAGTCATAGAAATATTCTACCTATCCAAAACATGCTACTAACTTGACCTAGAGGAAACGAAGTTCAAGTCCAAATGTGTGTAGATCTAGAAGAACAAATATGGAAGGGTTTTGCCACATGTCAACTAGAAAAATTTATCCTCGAGAAGTCCCATGACTTCTCGAGGGTACATCTGCGGTTGGTAAGTACCAACATCCGTGAGAATTGATTCATCAAGATTTACATAGCTCCTTAGTGGTCATTATCATAATTAATATTAGATTAAGATTCAAATTACAACCACCATGCCTAACCACAATTCCAACATTCATTAAGCTCTTTATCCATAAATAACTTTGAATAGATACGGAGGTCTTCATTATTTCAAGTTTGCATTATCATTTATTAACGTGGCATAACAAGCGGTTATCCCAAAAATACATGACAACAAACATCAAACTTTTAATTCTTAATGCAACCTAGTTGTCCAAATCAAGTTTTCATCCACCTAGATTCAGCTAGTATTTACTTTATAACCGTAGTTAAAAGATTAAAGATCATAAACACTATTCCTTTTTAACATTCTTAACTCATATAGTTTAAATGTATGTTGCATGCATATTTCATTATTATCTATAGTTGTGTAAATAAAGAATGACATCTTTATAATTTTACAAGTTTCCTTATAATAAGGGGGAAATATACTATCCCCTTTATCTAACTTATTAACTGATAAAATTAAAAGTACACAACTAGATACAAGAATACCACCAAGATATCACTACTAATTCCATCATACAAGTACAAAAGAATTCACACCACAAATTGGAGTCCAACTCAAAACCTTTCAATTCATGATGATAATTACATTTACAAGACTATGCATTTCAATCAAAATTAACATCTTAAAAGAACATCACTTTTATTTTCCAATACAAATCAAGAATGATTTGAAATTCTTTACATAAGATCCATAATTAAGTAAACCAATGCATCATAAAAGTTTTTGCCTTCTTTTATCACTTACGATGTCCATCTGTAAAAATTGCTAGCACGGGTCAGTTCAATGAACTAAGCATGATAAGCAATAAGCCTTAAAGTGAAGTGCATTCCACTAATTGTTCCATTAAAACAAATTCACTTTAAATAAACAATTAATATATCATACAAATAATCATAAGTAATAACATCTAGAAAATAAATACAATAAAAGAGTCTAAATTCACTTTTAAGAAAAGAGCATAATATAATCCGCAACATTTGCATTATATCATAAGGTTTAATTGATCCTATCAATTACTTTAAAACAATCAACAGGTCTTTTCATCTAATTGTTTCATAGTTCTATAAGAATAGAAATACACATTTATCTTTTACTAAGCAGCTAAAGAAGTTAATTACAACCTAGCTCATATTAGGATGCTTCATCTTTCCATATAAGCAAAGAAGAAGAATCAATACATACTATTCCCCATACACTAATCATCTGAAAGACAAAAATGGTTTAGAACACACAAAACTACCTCAGTTCAAAGATAACAATATAAGGATTCAACATTAAAGGAACAACATCCAACAAGAATCCCAAATCAATCCAAGTAGGGGTTGAGAGTCAAACAATCCTCCTGCAAGTCTAGACTAACTTCCACATGTTAGAAAATATAATTCAAAGATCTGAAACTAGAATTTCCACAAATCCAAGCTAGAATCAAATGGAATTAATCTCTTATCCAGTCCATCCAAGAAGGGTTCATAATAAGATAGAGTACAAAAAGAGACAACCTTCTAATATCAATCCAAATGGAGTATGACTCAATCAAGCAAAACAGTCGGTCCAAGCATGTTATTATTTTTTTGTATATACCGAATCAACTAATATATTTCCACATCATTAGAACCAATGAATTACATAAGTAGACAAAACAATCCACAAGAAATTTCCATCTCAGAAGAGAATCCAATACAAAGAAGTTCAATCAAATGAACTTATCCAAACAACAGTAAAAAAGGGATCTCAATTAGAAAAGGGCCAATCAATAATTTATTTCATTTATACCATCAAATGAATTCCCAATTCTATTTCAAACTTATAATTTCTTTAACTAGTTCCCAAGAGAGAACACAAAACCAAACACACAGTTGAAAGAAAGCACACTTCTAGTTTCCCTTACAAATCTTTACCAACTAGTTATCTATTCCCATTCATTAAACACAAGTTCAAATTCAATTCTCATAATGAAGTACATAGTACAGTCCTAAAATAGTATACTGTCCCCAAGAGAACATATTCCTTTCTCTTTGAAAACCCAGAGATTCGTTCAATGAATCCATCAAGGAATAGAAATCCACAAACAATATAAGAGATACAAGGATCAATACAACTCACAAACTCAATAGATACTATATTCCCAACTTCTAGGTCTTACATGGCTCCAAATAATAGAGACATAAAGTTTGAGGTCATCGTGAAGACAAATTTAGTGAGACAACCCCGAACCAGAGATGATAAATCCTATCAACAAGATTCAGCATGAGAGAGTAATCAACTCTTTTCCCTAACAACCAAAAAGTCAATTTAAGAGGATCTGAAGGTAAGAAGAAACCCAATATACGTTTAAGAAAAGTATTGTCCCAATCTTACCTCCAATATGACTAAAACAAAATCACAACAAAGGACTCTCAAGTTCTATCTAAGAGGCTTGTGAAAAAGAAGGTATTCATTTCAAACATTGATCACAAGAAAGAGAATGCATACTGCATATCCATAATCCTCAAAACTATTAACGACTATTCCAACAAACTCTATATCAAACCAAACCCAAAACAAGATACAATTCTAGTCCATTAATCCTTCTAACATAACAAAAAGCCTTCAACAAGACGTGGGTTCACTCAGGGTAGAGAAGGAAAGGATATACTTCATATTCACATGCCCTATCAAGTTCAAAGAAGGTGTTACAGTCTAAAAGATAGAAGTACTAAAACCATTCACACTCAAGAAGCTACACGAATAAGATCTCAAAAGAGATTACCAGATAAACTTCAAATTGAAACTAATCTCTCAAGCCCATATTGAGTAGACAGTCCATAATTGAGATCAAGCATTTCAATCCTTGAATATGAGTAAAACTCCAACTCAAATTACAAGTACAAAATCAAACACATCGATTTGACTACAAGTTCAGAACACACAAGTAATGAATATGAGTACAGTGTTCAACACGAAGCTTCAACAAAAGTTGAGAACTACACAAAGCTCTAATACTGGCTCAGAACAAACACAAAGTTCAAATACGAGCTCATAACGAAACACGAAGCCCCAATACAAGCTTAGAACAAAACACAAATGCTCTTATACAAGTTAAGAACAAAACATGAATGCTCTAATATAATTCCAAATGAAACACAGGCTCCAAATAATATTTCAGAACAAAAAATAAGGCAATGAATTCCCATTTAGTCACACCACCTCGAATACCGGTTTCATACTGAAAATACAAAGCTTCAAATACAAGTTTCGTATGCAAGTCACCATTAAACTAGCACAGAGAAAGTTTCCCAAGAAATATCATTACTTTGCAATGGATTTACATCCCAAAAACCATAGAGATTCCTAAAAACATGAAAGTAATTAACTAGAAAAATCAAGCAAACAATTATCTCATGAGAGCAGAGTTGTTTTAATGATTCATTTAGAAGAAAGAAAGAAATCTTAATGGGTAGAGCCTATCATGCCTGATAGTGCCTCTACCAATTCGAAGGAGACTTCCAGCTGAGCTTCCCACTCTTTTTCTTCTCCACAGAAGATGAACAACCAAACAAAGTTTCTTCTAATGCCTCATATACATTCCTCTAATTGAATATAAACAAGTGAAACCAAAAATAATCACGAAGTGGAAGTCAAACTGCTAGTTCAAAGAACTAGATAGCTCCATGCAGAGTGAAATTCACGAGACATGAAAAACCAAACAACCTCCCACAAATCCTCCTCCCTTGTTTCCAAGACGGTTTGCACACAAAAATTGAGACCCATTAATGTCATTACTACCAAAATCCCCGCTTATCTCTCCTTTCCACCGCCTCCCAAAACTGGTGAATTCCATTTTTAATTTAACATGCAATTCCATATTTAGTGAAGCCTCTAGGTAAGCCCCCACTAAATTTACCTAGTCTTTGCCAAAATGGAAGTACCTCCATGCATTAAAACCAATCAAATCAATTAAAATCCATTGGAACTATCTCCTTAGTGTCATGTGACCCTTAGGTTTCTTTTTAATAGTTTAGGCTATATTTCCCAAGACTTAGGTTATTTTTACAATAAATCACCTTAGGTTTTAAAACATTTTCATTAGTAATCTCCACCTTAGGTTAGATTAAATTCACATCCATATAGTATTAGGCATTAGGTTAATATAGCCTAACATTACTTTTGTAATCTCCCCTTATTCATTTAGCACAAGAGCTTTAGGTTAGGACGTCATCCCATCAAAATAGAATAAGAAGCTTAGGTTAGACTGAAACCCAAATAAGTAGACATAGCTAGGAAGTAGGTGCTCTTACCAAGCTTAGGATACTATTAGGATAATCCTTTAGTTTTAGGATTCTAATCCCCTTCATAGTCTTGGGGTAGACCATTTTTCGTTTACACCATTAATGTCCTACAGAGATCAATCCCAAAGACCAAAGCACAAACATACACCCGAATGAAGGCACATTCACACAAGACCGAAGAATTTGTAAAATAAAAAAGTTTAGTCTACTATGTCTCTCAACTAATGAATGTCAATTTACTAAGAAGATTTTAAAACATTCCATGGATCACTGAAATTGATCCAAGGATGAGTTTTTCAAAGCAGATAGCTTTGCAACTCTAAAAATCATATTACAGCTTATCAATAAGAAGTGAAAATAGATTCTTACAAGCCATATCATTCCATTCTAAAGAATCCAAAAGTAGAAATGATTTATCCATAACAAGCATGATTTTCAACAATCAAGGAGCACACCTCATTCAAGAAAATCACATGCCAATGCTTGTAATGCAAAAGGGAAATATAATAGTTTTTCCAAGGTGTTACATACTTCCCTCCTAAATAGAATCATCGTCCCGATGATTATCTCATTTTGATCCTTGCATTAAGGATAATCAGCTTATTCACTTTCTTAACATATGTTTGTAACAAAATCAGAATTTAAAGTTCCAGAATCAGCATTCACATAGTTGTTTATTTTAAAATAAATAGTTATCTACTCCAAACTGGCAGACTTATTGACATATAAAGATAAAATCACAAATTTTTATCAGTCATCATAGTCAATTATGATCAAATAAATATGGAAAATTAGTTTTCATATCTTCCAAGTTTTCCCAGGTTGTACTTTCTTCATTAAACTAGTCCCACTAGACCTTACATTGACTTATTTCATGATTTCTTAAATGAAACGGTGAGTTTCCAGCACTTGTATGGGTTTAACCATAATAATTCTTGGAGTGCAGGACCTACAAGGAATTCCAATTTAACACATGTGATAAATTTGAAACATATTTCTTAAGCAAAGAAATATGGAAAACATCATGCATTCATGACAAAGCAGGAGGTAATGCTAAACGGTAAGCTACAGAGTTGATTACTTCAACTATCTCAAAGGGTCCCACATAACGAGGTGATAACTTGGCAGCCTTGCCAAAAGTTATAGAGCTATTTTTCGGTTTAACCCAAAGAAATACTTTCTCACCAAGTTTAAATTTCTTGTCAACCCACTTTAAATCAGCATAACTCTTTTGCCTATCTACTACTTCTTTTAAGTGATCACGAATCATTTTAACTTGTTGTTCCATTTTAGTAAGGATTTTAGGTCCAATTACCTCTCTATCCTCAATGTTGTCCCAACTAACAGGGGTTCTATATTTTCTTCCATATAATGCTTCAAAAGGTGCCATCTTAAGAGAGGCATGCTATGTGTTATTATATTCAAACTCAACTAGTTAAAGGTACTCTTCCCACTTATACTATTGTTCCATACAATACATTTGTAACATATCCTCTAATAATTGATTATCTCTTTCATCTGTCCATTCGTTTATGGGTGATACACAAAACTGAAATTCATCTTAGTTCCTAGAGTTGCATTAAGCATTTTCTAAAACCTTAACATCATTCTAGGATCTCTATCGGATATGATTAATTCAGGGTACCCCATGTACTTTGAAAATTTTGTGTACAAATATTTTAGCCAATACAAGAGAATCATCTTTGATTACCGGTGATAAAATGTGCTACCTTCGTTATTTTATCAACAACTACTAAGATAACATCATGTCTAGATGGCTTCTCGGCTAACTTTTACCAAAGATGTTGGGAAATATGCTCTAAAGAACTCTTGAAAGTTGTTAATGAATTTTACAGAATGGGAAATCTTATTAAAGAACTAAATAATACACACATTGTGCTTGCCCCGAAAAAGTTGGATGCAAAGGACTTCAAAGATTTCAGGCCTATCAGTTTGGTTAATGTCATTTATAGGATTTTCACAAAGATTCTCACCACTAGAATGCAACCTATACTCATGGAGATCATTTCTCAATAGCATAGTAGATTCATCCAGGGAAGAATTATCCAAGATGGCATTATCATGGTTCATGAAACTATACATTCTATGGATAAAAGTAAAAAGGCGGGGATGGCCATCAAACTTGACATGCATAAAGCTTTCGACAAAGTCTCCTGGAGATTCATGGATGAGGTCCTATCCAAATTTGGTTTTCAAAGAAAATTCAGAAAAATCATTCACTCTTGCATCTCTACCTCTAGATTCTCTATGGTTGTTAATGGGGAACTGTGGGTTTTTTTGCCCGATAATAGAGGTATACGGAAAGGCGACCAAATCTCCCCTCTTTTATTCATTATTATGGCTGACAGCTTTAAGTAGAGCTATTTCCAAAGCTATTGACATTGGCATGATAAAAGGCTTCCCTCAATTCTTGGTAATCGGATCTCCTCTCATCAACATTTTGTTGATGACACTTTGTTGCTACTAATAGCTTCTATTATTGAGGCAAAGGCCATTAAAAATGTCCTTAGATTTTATGAGGAAGCCTCGGGACAAAAAGTTAATTTTGACAAAAGCTCTATTTATTTCTTCAATACTCTAAGGAGAGGCAAAGAAAGATTGATAATATTCTAGGATGCACTATTAATTCTCTACCAGCTACTTACTTAGGGTTACCTTTAAAATCTTGGCAAGATTTCGATGGGAGGTATGGAATGCTCTTATTAAGAGATTTCAAAGAAAGTTGGTGGATGGAAAGGAGCTGTTCTTTCAGTGCGGGTAAGTGTCTTTTGGTTAAAAGCACGCTTCAAAACTTGCCTATTTACATACTGTCAATGTTCAACATGCCTACAGCTGTGATGAACAGTATTGAGAAGATTCAAAAACACTTTCTGTGGCATGGTACTAAGGACAGATTCAGATATCATCTTGTGGCTTGGGAACAGGTTTGTAAACCTAAGAGACTAGGGGGGTTAGACATCAAAGATATCAAGCATATGAGTACTGCCCTTACTACAAAATTAGGATGGAGGCTTATAAAAGAGCACAGACCTTGGACAGAGCTGATTAAGATCAAATATCTTTCAAATCAAAACAAGATTTCCTTCATATATGATCAGTCCCTTCCAAGTGGTTCTATTTTCTAGAACAACCTTACACTTGCACAGAGGCACATTCTCTCTCAGGGGTGCAGCTGAAAGCTTGGAGATGGGAAAAACATAAACTTCTAGACTAATAAGTGGACGGATTCTAATTGGATTTCTACTTATGATCATATTAAAGACAGATTAATTGCAAAGTATGGACACAAAATCTAGGGATACATTGAGAGGGATGGAAATAAAAGAAAATGGAAGTAGCTAAAAGTGGAGAATGATAATATTCAGGCTGATATTATATCTCTCCAGAATCAACTTTCCCTAATCCATATAAGTAATCAAAATCTTAAGGATGATCTCATCTGGAAAGATTCTTTTGATGGGGAATACACTGTTAAATCAGGATATAATTCTTTCTTTGCATCCATGGAAAGTGAAATTAAGTGGCACAAGTTGTGGATGCCAGAGCTAATCCCTAGAGTGAAATTATTTTGGTGGATAATTATTAATGGCAAGATCCTAACTAATGACAACCTCATCAAGAAGGTATTCATCATGCCGAATAGATGTTGAATGTGTCAGCAAGAGGCTGAAGATATAAAGCATTTATTCCTTCATTGTGAGATTGCTTCCAAAATTTGGCAGCTTGTTTTTGCAAAATTCGATCCGAGATGGATTTTTCCCCTTACCTACCTTCAAGCTTGGGAGCAATGGAGCTCTTCATTTAAACATTACATGGTGAAAAGGCTATGGCAATCGGCTCTCGCCCCACACTAAGTGGAGAATGGAAGGCCCGTAATGATAGTATTTTCAAACAATAGAAAGGATTGTAATGAAGTATATAATGAAATTATCATTGTTGTGCAAGATAATATTGCTAGATTTAAACCCCTAAAAATAGACTCCACCCGAGAATGAAGAATGCATTATGATTGAATGGAATATTGCCACTGTTAATAGAAATAACAATGGTACTGACAGAAACACAGTCCGATGGATTAAACCCCCCACTGATTGGCACAAGTTAAATTTTGATGGGGCCTCTAAGGGAAATCCAGGAGACTCTGGAGGAGGGGGAATCATCAGGGATCAAAGAGGTTGTTATGTTGTTGCTTTTTCTGGGAGAATGGGTAGACAGACTAATCATTATTCCAAAGCCATGGCGGCTCTTTGGGGTATTAGACTTGCCAGAGATTGTAATATTCCAAATATCATAATTGAAGGTGATTCTCTAAATATTATCAATCTTCTGAATAAAAAGTAACACCCCAGCTGGTCTATCAGGGATTATATTGAGGAAGCTATTGATATATGCAAAATATTTGAAAAGGTCCAAATCACCCACACCTACCGGAAGGAAATAGGGTCGCTGACAGTTTGGCTAACTTCGGTGTTAATAATCCCTTTCAAACTTGGATTGGGGGGGACGTTCTGCCCGCTCATGTCAATAAAGCCATTATCATTGATCTACATGGCAGTGAAAATCATAACTAATGGCTATATTTTAGATGCTAATGTGCGGATCCCCAAGTACATGATGATGACATCACAAAAGATTTGGATGATTATTGCGATGATCTGTGCTGGGTTTGGATCATCATCATTTCTTGGCATAGGAGGAAAGCCAAGGAGCGGGGCAATAATAACAAGTGTAACATAAAAATTAAACCAACTTTCACGGGAAGGAAAGATTCAAATACCAAAATCAAAGTTTGGCCTATCCCACACATTGGTAGCTATTTTACCATTGAGAACAGGAAAAGGAGTAGAGGAAACATGGGGGGCCACCATGCAAAACCGAACCGACCCACAATCCTGAGTGGAAAGAGAACACGGAGCTTTGGGATTACCTACAAATCGGGGGCCTATCTAATTTCATTGAAAGGATCCAAGGCTTCGACCAAGACATCTCTATCAAATTCACCTAGGGTTGGAAGAATAGAATAGTCAAATATAGTAACATGAAAATGGAAATCATGGAAGAGCTCATAGCTCAGATCACGGGCCTCAGTCCTGGAAGGCACAAAATTCTTCAATAAGAAGGTAGACAGGGAGGTGGAAACCAAGAAATTTCTGGAAGAGGGGGAGAATCTTGAGTTCATGACTGCTAGCCTCAAGGTGGCGTCGATCCCTGAACCTTTTGATGAACTGGCCAAAATGGTGGTAAGGTATGTTACCCTTGAAGGAAGATATGTGACTATACCTCAAAAGCATCTGATTTTTCTGAATCATTTTCGTAGAAATAACATTATCAGATTTCCTCACTATTTGATTAACTCTCTAGAGAAATCTATAAGGGAAGTTCAAAGCCACTCTAGGGCTATCCCTTTGCACCAGGGCCTTATCCTCTTGATTCACCACCATTTCTCCAGGTTGCCCTCCCAGTGAATCCTATCCCACTGCCTCCTCCATCCCTCCACTTGCCCACACCGCTCTCCCACTTCCCCTACTAAAAAGAAAGAATGAAGATGCTGTCTCCAAAGAAAAAAAAAGAGCCTCAAAGCTAAAATCCCTGCTTCCCAATGGGTCTTAAGGAGCCACAAAGACTTGGAACTAGCTGAAAACCTCCTGCATATTAGCAAGCTGGTGGAGGAGCCCAAAGAGGAGGAATTGCTAGATAGGGTGGATAGATTAGAAAAGGAGATACAAGAGCTCAAAGGGGCTATAAAAAACATGGAAAGAGCTAAGGGTAAAAGGATCCTTCAAAGTGAGGAGGAAGAGGGGGTTATTGGGGAAGTCTTCAAGAAACTACAGTCCTTAGATGGCAGATTGGGGAATGCTAAAAGCCGAAATGACTACATATTATGCGCCCTCAAAAGCATTTATAATTTCATTCAACAACATGTCCACAATGTTTGTAGTTTAAGTGGGATTAATGAGGACATATGGGGCCCTAAAGAGAAAAGGGACATTGTAATTGCCCAAGAAGATTTGCAATACTCCTCTCAGGCCACTGTCATTGCCTTCTTAATGTCACTGCAGGCTATCAAGACCAAAATTGATAGAGACATCAAGTAACGGGTTGTTGTGATGTTGTTTTTGGCTGCAATGTGGTGTCATCGGGTGGTTCGGAGCTATTTTTTGGCGGAGCTCTTCATGTTGTTTCTCTTTTGGTTTCTTTTTAATCTTGCCTTCTTTTTTTGGATCTTTGTATGTTTAGATCCTTTTTTCTCCTATATTGTAATATTTGGCTATTGAGCCTTCCTTGGTTGTCTGTTTTTCCCTTCTCTGGGCTGTTTCTCTCATCTTTACTATCTGGCTTTTGAGCCCTTTTATATACAAGGTAGAGTCCCTTCAAAACTATTTGCCCTTAATAAAAAAAAAAAACATCATGTTTATTTCTTGACATAGGTAATACTTGTACAAAATCCATGCTTATTACTTGCCATTTGTATTGCGGTATGCTATGAGGATATAATAAACTGGTTGGCTGCATATGTTTATCTTTAACACATTGAAATTCAAGGCAATGTGTCACAAAATCAATAACATTCTTTTTCATTCCTTTCCAGAAATATTGTTGTTTTATATCAGCAAGCATCTTTGTAATACTAGGGTGTCCAGGAGAAGGTGAATTGTGTAATTATTCTAACAATTTCTTTCTTAAATCATTTAGTGAAGGTATGTATACTCTGTTTTCAAATATTAAGATTCCTTCATTATCAAAGTGAAAACCTTTATACCTCACATCATTTGGATCTGCAACAAGCGTTGTCTTTACTTTGCGATAGTAAGAATCGATTTCCATAAAAATTTTACTTGATCCTTAAACGAGTTCTCAATGTTATAAGAGAAGAAATGTGCTTCCTATGACTTAGAGTGTCACCACTCTATTTTCCTTACCCTTAATGTAATTAATGTCAAAATCATATTGAGACAAAAAATCTAACCACCTTATTTGTCTTGCATTTAGATTTGGTGAGTGAAAATATACTTCGCTAAATATGATCGAGTTTTCAATTCAAAAGGTTTACCAAGCAGGTAATTCCTCCAAACTTATAGTGCATGAAAAATGGCAACAAGCTCTAAATCATGTGGAGCATAACTCAACTCATGTAACTTTAGTTTTCTACTTTCATAAGCTATGACATGACCATTTTGTAATGAAATACCTCTTAGACTTTAACCGGATGCATCGATTACTACCGTAAAGTCTCCATTAGGATCTGGTACAACTAGAATAGGTGTTAAAGTTAACTGTTCCTTCAAAGTTTTGAATGCAAATTCACATTTATCACTCCAAACAAACTTCTTATCCTTCTTCTATAAAGAAGTTATTGGTGTAACTACCCTAGAAAAATATTTTACAAATTTTCTATAATAACCAAAGAAGCGCCATGAAGCTTCTAACTTCATGTACATTCTTTAGTGCAGCCACTCGATTACAACTACAATTTTAGAAGGATTTATAGCAATTCCATTCTTACTTATTATATGTCCCAAATAGTGAACTTATGTATCATAGAAATAACATTTAGATAACTTACCATATAACCGTCTCTTTCTCAAGATTTCCAAAACTATTTTCAAATGGTCATGGTGTTCCTCTATGCTTTTAGAATATATGATAATTTTGTCCAAGAATACAAGCACCAATTTGTGCAAGTATTCTTGAAAGATATTATTCATTAAATTCATAAATGTTATAGGTGTATTTGTTAATCCAAAAGGTAAAACTGTGAACTCATAATGTCCATACCTTGTTCTGAAAGCTATTTTATGAATGTCCTCATCCTTAATCCATAATTGATGATATCCAGATCAAAGATCTATCTTTGAATACACTCGATTTTATACGCATATGATCAAATAGATCATCAATTCAAGGGAGTGGGTATCTATTCTTGATTTTTTCTTTGTTTAACATTTTGTAATCAATGCACAATCTAAGTGTTCCATCTTTCTTTTTCACAAAAATTACTGGTGCTCCCCAAGGTGAAACACTTGGTCTAATCAAACCTTTAGACAAAATTTCCTACAACTGAGCCTTAAGCTCTACTAATTCTATATTATTCATTCGATAAGGTGCCTTAGAAATAGGCTCGGTTCCAGGCTTGATCTCTATTGTGAATTCAAACTCCCTTTTGGGTGGAAGACCTAGTAACTCTTTCGAAATACGTCATTGAAGTTTCGTAACAACGGATATCGTTCCAAGACATCGTTGTTCTCTTAATTTTTTTATACAATATTTACTGCATATAAGGTACAACCTTTATTTTTGGCCTTTATAAGTTACATGGCTAACATGTTTCTAACATAAATCTCACATTTCACACCTTGAATCTCAACTATATGGACAACATTGTTTCCATAATGTACACTCCATGTTTTATCCATGCTTCTAGCTTTTATTTTTAATTTTGATGCTAATTTACTAGAAATAAAACATTTAGTAGCTCGGTATCAAAAGAATAGTTATAGGTATGCCGAATAACTTACTCGGAACCTCTATAGTCATGGCTGTTTCTCGGCTGCTTATCGGCCTCTTTGTAGCGTGTATCTTATGCTAGTAGTTACGATCATCCTTTTTAAAGGGTATTGATTTGCACAATGATCTTTGCCACAGATTATAACACCTCCTATAGGTCCCTTTCTAGGCTCAAATTTATTTCCAGCCTTAGAATTATCATTTTAACCTACATATGACTTTTTTCCATTATTGTTGTTCTTGACAAAGTTGTTCTGTGCATTACTAGTAGACTTATTTGTTGTTGCTTTCTTACTAGTATCAAATGAAAACTTAATTTTCATTCCGAATTTCTTCCATGGTCCTTTCTTAGGTGCAAGAGATGATGAAGAAGAGTTGGGGATTTTCTTCCTTCCCTCCTCCTTATGAGAAGAAATTGCCTTCAATTTTGTTCCTTCCTTATGGCCTTTTCAACAACGCCTTCCATCGTGATTGGGTTGTGAACATCCAACTCTACTCCTATAACGGGATTCAATCTCATGATGAATTTCCTTATACTAAACTTATCGTCAATTTGATACTGAGGTACATACTTAAGGAGTTTAGTAAACTATTCCCAATACTCAGTTACAATTAGCTTTCCTTGAGCTAAGTTTTGGAATTCAATCATTTTATGATCATAGTAAAGTTGCGGTAGCCAACATTGCCTAAAGTAACCTTTAAATTGATCCCATGTGATATTAGTTTCATTAATGTTTAACCCAGCCTTATGGATGTCCCACCATGAAGATGCCTCATAGGAAAGTTGATATGCTCCCCATATCACCTTTGTTTCTTCTGAGATATTCCTTATTGCAAATTATTTCTCCATTTCACTAAGCCAATTCTCAGCCCCATCTCCTAATGTGGTGCCATCAAACTTGGTTGAAATTATCCTTTTATATCATTAGTGAGTTCAAATTGCCACCTAGCCTTTTTTTTTCTTAGGTTGATTAGGTATGTTCGCATTGTTATTATAAACACCTAAATTGGTGTTGTCCTCGGGAGGTGGCTGATTGTTATTACCAAAGCATCTTCTTCCTCCTCATTTCCTATTACTTGATTTTCAAGTATAGCCAAATGATCTCTTGTGTCCAGTAGGGAAGCAAGGATCTCATCGTATTTTTGGGCGGTTTGTTACTCCTTCCTCGGGTGGAGGGTTATTTTCAACATTTCCTCTTGTTCTAACCATTTTATATTAACAAGAAAATTTAAGTTTCATCGATTATGGACACAATAGGTCCAAGAGTTTCAAGCTTATGCTCACGATACCAAGATGTAACAATCCCATTTTAAGACTTTACAAACAAGGGATTTTTTTAAACATAATGTTCTCTTCTAAATAAAACATCATTTAGAACACGATTCCATGACAATCAATATCATAATAGATAACCATATACAAGCCGTAATGACTCGATACTACCGATCTCTCATTCCATGACTCGGTTACAACCCGATCTCTCATGTTAACTTAAAGCATATAATACTTTATGTATACTATGTATACTTGGTTTCCTATCCTATTCCGGTGTTTTGAGTGATCTATTTAAAGAACCTATCTGAATATTTGTTACCAATATTCATCGACATCATGTTGCTTTAAATTAGGTGACATAGGAAAACACAACCAATAGCTTGCGATAGTTTGACCAAATATTTTCAACATATATGCATGCAAGTACAAGATCTAGAGATTTGTGACTCAAAATACAAAGATATATAGTCCTTAGAAAATGCTAAAAGATCCAAAATTTGCAACCCTTTACAATGAGCTATGCTCTTACATTTATAGATGAATCGATGAGAGAAGAAGAGGAGAAGGAGGAAAACTTAGATTTAAATCACAACCACAAATTGTTATCTAATTTCCATTTCCCAAAGAGATTAGATAACAAGAAAATTCTTGCTCAATCAAAGTTCCCGTAATAAAGATTTCGGTATTTTTGCCAAAGCTAAGGTCTCATATGCCAAACTCAAAAGTAATCCATGATCCCATAAACAGTCTGAAAATTTCAACTAGGCACAAGTTTTGGGAAGCAAAGGAAGGGGAAGCTTCAGAGCCCCGTGAGGCTTCCACGTGGAGTCAACTGTGGATGACCCACTTAAAGTAAAATTATTCACAATAATATGTAACCAGCTCATTACTTACCCAAAGGATAGTGGCCCAATCACGAGAGTAAAGCAAGGTGTTAGCCCCATGCACTCCCAGAATCTACCATGAAAGCAGGGACCCTAGAGAAGTGTTTGACCTACATGTGGATTTAATTAAACTAAATCCAAGTTTGAGGTAGATTGCTAAAATATTGGTGATAAGCCAACATCCATGTCGGGGCAGTTATGGAACCTATCTAAAAGGTTTAAATATTTATATGTTTTGAAAATATCAAATGAAAAGGATCATTCATCTAGTATTTTCAGCGATGAAGTTAATGCATAATTTTGTGTGAAGAGTGCAAACACAGGAATAATAAATTTTTCACCCGCATTGAAGTGTCATTCTCCTAAAAATAATTAAGATAAGTGCCATTTGAATCATAAGCTTGGAACCCAATGCATAAGCATTAAAGATCCAAATATGTAATAATGATTTGGAAGAATAAGTTCGCTCCAAGGAGTTGATTGTAAAAATTTAAATTGGTGCATTAAATAGGCATGGCTCTCACTCTTTATAGAAAAGATAATGGGAAAGTGTGACAAAGATCTCAAAAAATCTACTTCTATCACTTCTCACCATTTATCATAATTAAAAAAGAGATTTCGAGAAGGGTCTCTCATGCCCTTCTCCTATATATTGAACCGAAGGTTTCAAAATAAAAAAATACTTCTGGAGTTAATTAGTTTCTTCTTCTGTAAAAGGTAGGAGGTTGGAGCTTTGGCCTTCTTTACGAGCTTGTAATGAAAATTTACTTCTTATCTATTGTATACATGCACGACATTTGGAGTAATATAATATGCCCTATGATGCATTTTGTCCATCCCGTAGACAAAAAATTGGATCACACTCCCTTGGTCCCTTATCAAATAACCAGCTCAAGTATACTCATCTAACCATGGCTCCTTCCACACCAAATTAATATTAATTTAATTAACTTAATTAAATTAATACCCATCCTCACAATATTCATTACTTAATTATTTTAATTGTAACAATCCGATTTTAAAACTTTAGAAACAAGGGATTTTTTTTTGCAACATATTGTTCTTTGTTCTAAATAAAACATCATTTAGAACACACATTCCATGCCAATAAATCTCATAATAGATAATCGTATGCAGCTGTAATGACTTGATATAATACCTATCTCTCATTCCATGACTCGGTTACCAAATGATCTCTCATGTTAAATTCAAGCATATAATACTTTATGTATACTACGTATACTTGGTTTCTTACCCTATTTCGGTACTTGAGTGATCTTTTTAAAGAACCTATTTGAATATTTGTTACCAATTGTTTTTCACGAGAATGTTTCAGCTCCCCAGGATGGATTTGCTTCTATCCTTTCATTCCTTTGAGAAACAGATAAGGGTTAGGGCTAGGAGGAATACCATGAATGTCGAGAGGGTGTGCGCATACCATAGAGAGAGATCGGATCGATCAGAAAGAACTCCTTTTGTCTTGGAAGGACTACTGCAAGTAAGAATATAAAACCACTAGATTTTAATTAGACAAGAAATGAGGGAACTACCTTGGGCCCAGGAAATATAAAACTTCCTTTCGAAGGTGGTCAGGTTCCCTCTGCTAATATGAATTGACACAAATTCTAACAAATAAGCTATTGTCCAATTACATTTTTACCTTGTTAGAACAATAGAGAAAGGGCTGGTCTTGGTTTAGAATCACGGTGACCGACGCCGATCGGTGTCACCGCACCGTCGGTTGATGATAACCGATATCGGTAGGGGTGGTGATTTAAGGGGTTGTGTGAAGGTTGGCTATAAGATGGCTATATGATAGTTATGGTGTTTATAAGGTGGTAGAATGACTAGGGATAGGTAATGAGGTGATGGAGAAGACTCGAGGGTATGGGGGCTGTTCTTAGAGTAAAATAGGGGTAAAGGAATATAAGTTAGGTGGAGAGTGTTACCGAGTGGTGGATCCGGGGGTAGACTTGTAATTACTATGATTCAAAAATACAAGAAATATTATTAAAAGAACATATAAGACTTACTAATTCCTGATGGAAATGCAGGTTCTGGGACTGTGATGGTGAAGACAGGGCTCAAGTAGGATGATCTGACAATCCAAGATGAGCTATCTCCACTCCTAAGGCTCAGATGAGTGTCACTGGGCTCTGGTTATTCAGTTGCAGTCT
This sequence comes from Taxus wallichiana var. yunnanensis, assembly GCA_018340775.1. NCBI lineage: Eukaryota > Viridiplantae > Streptophyta > Pinopsida > Cupressales > Taxaceae > Taxus > Taxus wallichiana. Next base: position 660,308,336 of record CM031244.1, on the reverse strand, counting down.
TGGGCTTGATGTCCTTCTCTGCAAACTTCTCTCTTTCCTTCACTTGTCTCTACTCAACTAAGCCAACTTTTTTTTTTTGGATCTTTCCAATGACTTCTCCTTTTTCTTTGATCAAATGAAAATCCAACCTCCTGTTTTTGGTTGGGAGCGGTCATTTACAGGGAACCGATGGCGGTTACGTGACCGACGGCGGTCGAGTAGGAACCGGTATCGGTCAGGTCAAAGTGGGCTATTTTTAGTAAAATAGCCAACTTTCCCTCCTTTTCTCCCGAGGGATTAGTTGTGGGCTTGGTCAAGTCATTATGAGGTTGGTTTTAGGTGCGGGTGAGGAGTCATTAGTCATAGGTGTGGATGTAGACCAAGTTATAGGTCTTAATTAGGTTAGTTTAGGGTTAAGACTAGGTCATGATGAGGTGGCAAAATGAGGTGGCAGGTATGGCGATGTGGATTTATTAATTATAAGGTAATTAATAAATAATTGTGTAAGGTTTAGGTGATGAGGTTAGGTTGCGAAATGAGATGCGTGGTACGGGAGGTCGTAAGACACAAATTTGGTGTCTACATTAGCCCCTTGTTGTCGTGTAGCTTGTCTTGTAAAGCTGTACTGACAATAATAAGAAGTGGTTACCCTGTTAAGGGTATAGGTAATCCCCCTCAAATCTATCGTAGATTGAGGTAGCGTGAAATCAGGGATATGGTTGATAAAGGGTAAATGGTGTTTAGATGATGGTAAGATGGTGGGGTAGGTCCAGGAAGTAGACGCACATTGAAATGCGATGAGTGCGACCAGGGTACATGATTTGAAGAGTAAACAAGCAATTCATAGGTAAAGGTTGATAGTTTATCCAAACAAGGGTGATATAATCTTGGTATCCAAGGCATAGGAAGTAGCTCCAGGGGATATAATGGGTAAGGTACAGGAATGTGTAGGCATGTTCGGCAGTACCAAATGGTTGGTTTGGTTGAGATAAACGTCACGGTCTTGGTCTAGGCAAAGTTGGTCGACTGATCAAGTCAAGGACCCGAATCATGCTAAAACACGAACAGGGGAGCTCGATTGAACAAAAAGCTACATGATGGGTGGATAGAATTGTAATTTGTTGGTTTTGGGTGTGGTATTTAATTGGTGTGGCCTTGGGTCGGGCCAGATTGGTTGGTGGCGGCCTTGGGTCGGGCCAAATGGGTTGGTTGCGGCCTTAGGTCGGGCCAAATGGTTGGGTGTGGCCTTGGGTCGGGCCAGATTGGTTGGTTACGGCCTTGGGTCGGGCCAAATGGTTGGTTACAGACCTTGAGATGGGTCAAATGGTTGGTTACGGCCTTGAGACGGGCCAAATGGTTGGGTGTGGCCTTGAACAGCCGAGATTGGTTGGTTATGGCCTTGGGGTCGAGCCAAATGGTTGGTTACGGCCTTGGGTCGGAGCCAAATGGTTGGTTACGGCCTTGGGTCGGACCAAATGGTTGGGTGTGGCCTTGGGTCGGGCCAGATTGGTTGGTTATGGCCTTGGGTCGGGCCAAATGGTTGGTTACGGCCTTGAGATGGGCCAAATGGTTGGTTACGGCCTTGAGACGGGCCAAATGGTTGGGTGTGGCCTTGGGTCGGGCCAGATTGGTTGGTTACGGCCTTGGGTCGGGCCAAATGGTTGGTTATGGCCTTGGGTCGGGCCAAATGGAGTCAACAAAGGGTGTTCAGCGAAGGAGGATATAGGCGATGTGGTGAGAAAGGGAGATTAGTAAATAAGGGCAGAAATTGGGGAAAGGTGGGATTAAACCGATATCGATTCTCTATGACCGGTATCGGTTATATGACCGATACCAGTTCTTTAGGGCATTATAGAACCGATATCGGTTATAGGTCGAAAAAACCTATAAAAAGAAAAATACGGCCGGTCATTGTCATATTGTCAATTTGAAAACCAATTTTAGTTGTCTGAGGTGTATTAGTGAGATTGTTGGATTTTTCGGCTGAGGTGGCACTATTTGAGTGGAGAAGTGAGTGGTTGGTAGGCCCTAGTGAGTAGGAGGCAGCATTTGATTGGTGGAGGACCCAGAGGGGATTTATAGCCATGGCACAACCAGGAGGAGCAGGAGGTGCTGGACCAGCTGGACCACCACCACCTATCCCACCACGATGACGTGTCATCGTACCGGTAGGTTTGAAACCTTTCATTATGTGAATTTGATGTTGTTAAGTGAGATTTGGGGGTTTGGGTAGGAATCCAATGTTTTGATAAAATAATGAATAAATTGAAGCTATTTGAAAAATGGAGAGGGTAGATGGGTTAAATAGGCCAAGGCGGCAGGGTGGGTAGGTTTTTAGGGTGTTTGGGTGGGTAAATAGAGATAAATAGGCCAAAAGTGTTTAGGGGGCCCACGTCGGTTCGGCTCCATGATTTTACAGTGACCGATGCCGGTCACTAAGCGACCGGCATCGGTCACAAAGTTTTCAGGCGAGGTTGGTTTGTGGTTGACCGGTGTCGGTCGTGGGTCAACCGGCGTCGGTGGAGAGATGATGGAGAGAGGACCGGTGGTGGTCATGGGTGACCGGTACCGGTCCTTAGTTAGGATTATTTATTTTGTTGGTTTGGTTTTGTTGTTGTTTTGAATTTTGGGTTGTTGTTTGGGTTGTTGTTTGGGTGTTTTGGTATTGTTTGGGTTGTTGTTTGGGTGTGTTGGTATTAGTGGTTTAGGTTTTGTGTTTATTTGAAGAGGGAAGGGGTAGAGGTTGATAGGAAGGGTGATTGGTGGGTGGGGAAAAATGGGGCGGTTGTGTGGTCGGGTGGGTAAAAGGGGGTATAGAAGGTTAAAGTAGTTGTTGTTTGAAAGGGTAGGTCTAATGAAGTGGGTGATTTGTGTAGGCACGTCAGCAGCTGACTATGCGGGATAGGATGCCCCTGCTGTTGAGACGGATGCGGCCACACGTGTCCGCAGTGCAGTGGGCCATCATGCACGAGGTGGGACTCGGCGAGTCCAGCGATATAGGGCTATAGATAGGGATCACAGTCTTATGGTTGCCCTCATCGAGAGATGGGATCCGGCGACTAATGTTTTCCATCTCCCGACTGGAGAGATGACTATTACACTAGAGGATGTGTATCGCATCCTTAGACTGCCGATCGATGGAGAGGCAGTATTCCAGGTAGACACAGAGACAGCTATGGACAGCATTCTACAGGTATTTGGGGATGCACCGCTTATTGACGTATCACAGCGTGAGCATTGCCTATGGGGACATGTATCATGCCCACAGACATGAGACACGGCTAGCCATGTTGATGATGATAGGCATCACATGCTTCACCCTCCCGGACTCAGAGGGAGGCCGTTTTCCACGTGCGTTGATGGGGGTACTACACGAGATGGTGGAGGAGCATACGTGTTATGCTTGGGCACCAGTATACCTAGTGCAGTTATACAGAGAGCTGTGGGGCTATCACCGGATGAGGCGATTCGGATTTGTTCCACATTTTTGTTACACTGCTTGGGCATATGAGCATATCATATGTATTCGACCAGTAGGGCTGCCCCAGCAGCCAGGGCCACAGGTGATATATAGATATGGCTTTCAGAGGTGGTTGGGGGTCGTGGGCCAGCCACGAGTGGTGCTCACCGAGATGGGATGTAGCTTACTACCATCATTTGCTAGAGGGCCTACCTCATTAGATATTGTATGGAGGCCTTACAGAGGCCATCAGCCCCGAGGAGGAGCCCGATCACAGATGCGTTGGATCCAGTATACATTCTGGATAGCAGGACAGAGGCCAGAGAGTATGAGTGGATACCCCTGGAGAGGGTACGATGGCAGTTGGGGCTACGACAGGATGAGCCACCTCCCCTCCCTCAGAAGGGATGATGTAGAGGCCCCACTACCTACCCCGCAGCCCGTTGACCCAGATTGGGTAGCAGAGAGGCCAACAGATGATACAAAGATGGATGACACCGGTGTACGGGTTCATTTTGGTTTAGTGGGCTGGTCGAGAGAAGCGAGAGATAGCACAACCCGCCATTACCCAGATTTGGCAATTGTTCTCACGAGAGAGGACCGCCTCTAGGATAGGTGTAGTTATTACAGGGGCAGCTTGCTACGTATGGCACGATAGGTGTATTAAAGGCGGTTAGCCCAGAACAGTACAGCATAGCCACAGGTATAGCCACAGGCACCACCACAGGCACCACCTGCGGCACCGGCACAGCCACAGTGCAGTACGCCACCGGCACCGGGTGTACTGGTAAGACAGGGGCCATTGTTATTAAGAGTTGGGGGACCAGCCCCAGCAGCTATGGTGGCACGGGCCCGTTATATGGAGGTGAGAGTGGAGGCCCGGTACTATCAGGACGTCCTTGATGGTACCGGGGCTGACTATCAGCCGTATGCGGCGCATAGAGCGGAGACCTCTAGGAGTCAGAGATCCCAGGGGGTGCAGCTACAGCCGGTGGGTCGGTGACAGGGAGGAGGCGGGAGCCACAGGGACCCGCAGGGAGAGGAGCTGAGGGCGGTGGGGAGAGCTGAGCCATCCCTGGAGCGGAGATGGATGTTTTGTTTGTATATTGGATATAGGCACCGGTCTGCGAACCGGCTATTTATATAGAGGCCTGCGTGCCCACATATGATTCATTTATTCATTCTTGCTGTATATACCGGCCTGCGAGCCGAGTACGGGTTAGATATGTGATACCGGCCTGCGAGCCGAGTATATTTTTGATATGAGAGACCGGCCTGCGAGCCGAGTCGAGATTGTGATAGTTATTGTGGCCTGCGTGCCGGTTTTGTATTATTTGGAGATCACAGAGGCCCCTATGCAGGGCAAGTTGTATATTTGAAATATTGATATATATAGAGATGATGATTTTGATCCTTATGTTGTGTTTTAAAATGTTTTATGTATGTTGTCGATGGGTTTTGAGAATGGAATATATGTAGATGATGAGGTTGATCCAAATGGTGCATGTATTGATGGGTTTGATGTATTTTGTTGAAATGTTGTCCATATTTTGTTGATGGTTGTTTTATTGTAGATAGATGATATTGATGGATTTGTGATGATATATATATATATATATATATATATATATATATATACGTGTTGATGTGATTCTGATGACAAATAGTGATAATGGTATAGTTATGCAGGCAAAAGAAGTGGGCGCAACAACAAAAATTTGGCAAAAAATAAAGAAAAGATCCAAGTTTAAGAAAAAGGAGGCAAGTGACCGATATCGGTTATGTAACCGACGCCGGTAGTTTGTTGACCGATATCGGTTATGTAACCGATACCGGTTATACCAAAATGAGCTTTTCTAAAAATAGAAAAGCTTGGGCGGCAACTTAAGTTCTTATTTTTAGCGTTCTTATTTTTAGAGTCATGCAACAAGCTAAATACGCGAATGCGATGCTGTTTGACAACTGATACAGGTAATTGTAGAGAAGAATTGAGTGATAAGGAGAAAAGAGACATGTGAAGTGAGTGTGGGCTGAGATTAAGAAGTTAGAAAGGTAAATTATATTGGAAGAGGGTGGTGAACATGGCTGAATGAGGAGAAGCATGCAGCAGGCAGGGACGAGGGGGAAGACAAGTTCCACCACAAGCTGCTGCATCCCGAGAGGTAAATTGTTTGGTTGTATTTTAATTCTTGCATGTTTTGTTGAATAAGATGAGAGAAGATAAGAGGGTAGAGATGAGAAAGAAAAGGTGATAGGCAAGGGTTTCATTAGGTAAGACCTCTATCCCTTGAAGGATTTCAACGAGAGCTTGTCGATGAGATTCAGAAGTCTGAATGAGATCATACAGTGTCATTTTTACAGGTGATTGGTGAAGCTGTTTGATCATGGTTTGGTGGGAAACTCCATTAGAGATGGGGTAGGCGGGTCCACGAATAACCACTTTAGGTGGTGGTGCAATCGGGATGGTGGACGGAGAAAGAGAGGCCGCAGGTGTGCTTTCTTTCAGCTTTTCCATTGTTTTTCTGCCCTCGAGTAGCAACACTAATCATATTGATCTCATGAATACGAGAGGAGGAAGATGGTATGGATAAGTCATGGTCTTCGAGAGGTGGAGTTGTAATAATGATAGATTTTGGTGAGGTGGGGATAGGTGGCATAGGAGAGGGAATTGAAGCTAAAGGTCTCTCCCTTCGTAAGTTGTCTTTCTTAACTTTTCTATCTGAGAGAGGTGACTGACGAAGTATGGCTTTCAATGCTTTGCATCCCTCTACGTCATGTCCTGGTGTGCGGTGGTAAGCGCAGATTTTAGACTCATCATAACCTATAGGTCGAGGTTTAGATGGATCATAAGGTCTAAGTGGGGGTAGGGAAATGGTCGCATTCTCCACCAACATAGCAAGGATTTTGGCATAAGACCCTTTGAGTGGGTCAAAGTCAGAGGAAGATGAGGCTATTGACTGGGTAGATTCTGGTAATGATAGGGTATGGTTGATTTGTATGGGTGGTGGTTTAGCCAAGGGGTTTTGATAATGGGTTTTAACTGAACGTGGCTTCTTTGGCGCAGAAGCTATGTTTAGCTGGTTAGATGATGAGGCCACAGATGATGTGGTATCAGAAAACAACCACGGAGAAATAGGAGTGACCGCAAACAAATCTTTTGATGATGGATTTTGTTTAGGGTTGATAGGTGGACAGGATACGCGGGGTGACGGTGTTGATATACCCTTGGATCTCTGTATGGGTGCAGAAGATGTAGGTCGTTTTAAAGAAAATGCAGGAGGTATGATATATTGATGCAAGGTGGAGGGATGAGGTCCCAATATGGAAGGTAGGTGTGATGATGATGGTTTTAGTTGTGATAGAGACATAGGTTGACGAGATTGATTCTGTCTCCTAAGTGGATGGATGGCTTTATTTTTAGATAAATCTAGCCGCTTAGGTGGGTGTGTTAGACTGGGTATTGGTGAGGTCCCAAGTGTAGGGGAAGATTTGGTTAGGCTAATAGAGGTGGATGAGGTATTTGGTAGAGATGAGGGGGGTGAAGATGAGGACATAGGCATTTTAAGCTTCTGTAAACACTTCGGGTATATGGTAGAGGCATCTGGATCAGTCATCTGCATTTGAGTAGAATATGGGGTACTCAAATGTTCCCATAGGATTCTTTTATCTTCTGACGGATGACAATCCTCACGTGTGAATAGGAACTTTTGTATGGAAGAAAGGTGGGTTCTGATTCCGGTCCACTGTGGGTGTGATACAGGGGGTAAATGAGGCACTGTATCAATGGGCGTTAAGAGGTCAACTAGTCACTGAAAAGATTTAGGTGATGAAGAACTAATAGGTAGGAGGGCGTGTTTAAGAGGATCCGTCATGTTTAAAGAATTTGGTGATGTCGGTGCAAGAGGTTTCTCATCTAAGGATGACAAAAGAAGTGGCGAGCCTTCCTCTTGTATAGCAAGAATGGTAGAAGGAGACGTTTGGGAAATAGATAAGTTAGATAACATCCGCTCACAGTCTTGCAAGGATGTGGTGTAAGAAGGTTCATCTGTAAGAAGAGAACTCTGGGTGGTTAATTCCCTGAAGGATAAAGGAACGGCAAGGATTTCATCTTGTCTTGATGGTGAGGAAGGGGGTTCGGGTTCCTGCGTTAGTGAAGAAGTTTGATTCAGAATTTTTTCGATAGAGGCTTTTGGCTGGGAGTCGAAGACTGCATGGATCTCATGAACACTCTCCTCGGCTAAGATATCTTGGTTTATGTTACTATTAGGAGAATGATTTGGGAATGGTTTGTTGAATATTTTCAAATTTCTGTTAGCAAGGGCATTAGGATTATCGAGGGTTATATCCCCTGCATCAACCATTTCCTGCACTATGTTTTTCAACATCTTGCGATTTTGTGATTTGTGTCCCTTTATGCGGTGAAAGTTCTGAAGTCATTTTCTTTGTACCAAGAAGGTATGGCGCGAGTGGAATCAAACCCGGAGTGAGGTTTAACAGGAGGCAAGGTGATAGCTCCGGCTTTGAGTAATTTTTCCAAGATGACACCATAAGTTTCTCCCAGGGGAGTGTAGTTGATGGGCTCCACTTTATACTTATAGGTGGTTTTTGGCGGGGTGTTAGACGGTGGTTGGGATTTGACCATCACCGCGTGCACAGATCCTTTTGATTTCGAAGCAGTCGATGTGTGAGGATTGGTGGTGTTAGGTTTGTTGGTGGAATCTTGGGTTCAGAAATTGGGGTTTTTGTTGCGCAAGAATGCAATTTATCTTCCTCTAAGGCTCAAATCTCTAGTTTTGAGCCATAGTAAAGGCTTCATCAAATGTGCAGAAAGTTTGAATTTGGAGGGTAGGAGAGATGTGCTTAGCGCAGCCCATGTAAAAAGTTTGATAAGTTCGGCTGAGGCAAGGCATATGTAAGTTGGTTGATAAGGCCCCGCCATCGTCAACGAAATCTGCAATAGATTCATCTTCAAATTGTTGGATGGCATAGAGGTCGATGATAGATACTTTCTTGGTAATGTTAATGGAGAAATGATCCAAGAAATATTGGGCTAGTTGGTTAAAAGAGAAGATTGAGTGCTGGGTTAAAGCACTGTACCACTCCAAGGTGGGTCTTATAAGGACATGGGAAAGGTGTGAGTAGTAAGGCATCATCATGAGCAATTAGATAGCAAGCATGTCTAAATGAGTGCAAGTGTTGTTGAGGATCCTCCTTACTATTAAAACGAGTAAATTTTGGTAATTCCCATTGAGGAGGATATGAATGAAGGGGGATAGAAGGGTGGATAGGCTCCTGAAAAACTTGCTCGTATGTCAGGGCGCTATGACTTCCTGAAATAGAAGCCTCCAGATTTTGCATTTTGTCCATCATTTTTTAATTAAATCAGTAGTTGGATGAGATGATGGTGCGGTCGCGGTAAATGGAGGTAGATTGGGCCAAGGGCCACCACTAGACAATGGTGGGGTTAAATGTTGATAAGGTATGGAGGACGAAAATGTTGAGGCGGCCAAATAGGGATGTCCTATATAAGACGTTGAGGTCACCGGGTACGTGTGTGGAAATGAAAAGGTAGGTGGAGCTTGAGAAGGAAAGTTCGTCTGGACAGGTGGAAGAGAGCAAGTCATAAAAGGAGCAGTCTGCAAGAGAGATGTGGGAGCAGTCGGTGGTAATGATATGTTGGGCCCAAGATTATCCAAAGGAAAGCCAATTTGTGTCATATGAACCCCTGAAGCTGTTGAGTTAGGAGATTGGACTAAAGATGCAGAAGGCAAAGTGGAGTTATCAGGCGAGAAGGGGCTAAATGAGTAGCTATACTAATAGGCATGCCAACAAGGAGTTGACCATCGAGCATACGGTCAGGGGCATGAGACAAATAATATTGTACAGCGCTAGGATTAGCGTCCAAAAATTTTACAAATTCCTTATCTCCTACAGGGATTTTGGGAACCTCGCTGGTGTCCGTAGGATTCCCCACAGTATGGGTAGGAGGTGATTCAGGAAAAGGCACAGAGCAGGCATGTGAAACCATGGCGGCGGCTTGCTTCAGTGATAACAACCATGAGCAAGAGTATACAGTAAGGTTTCAATCTATTAGGAACAGAAACAACCCCAGAATGTTGAAATTGGTAGGTTTCTGGTTTGTCAGGGACTGTAAAAGACTGTAACCGATATCGGTCAGGTAACCGACGTCGGTCAGGATGTAGCCGGCGTCGGTAAGCTAACCGATGTCGGTAGAATAGAACTGGTGTAAGAAGCAGTAGGAAGTTGTTGATTTGGTGTTAACAGTGCTTAGTATGCCTACCAAACTGTTCTGAGGTGATCACAGAAAACAGTGTATGACAAAGAAACAGAACTGAAAACAAGCAAGAAATGCACAAACAAATTAATAGACTAACCCTAGGGTTAATTTTAATCAATTTGGGATTATGCCTTTAGATGCAGAATGATGTCAATCCTAAACAAAAGACTTATGGGAAATGTCAAGTTTGTTTTGGCTTATAAGGTTACCTCAATCGGGCGGAGGAATACCACGGAAAAGGGGGATGTTTTGAGCTATTGTGTTAATTGTGAAGTGATTCGGTATGTGTTGTGCAGTGAAAGTAAGATTAATTTCTTGTCAATACCGTGGAAATCACCCCCACGTGTATGACCTGTTACTTAATCTACATTCACTAGAATTGAAAACATCATGCAAAAATGGGATGCACGTGTTTTAAACCCAAATCGAAAATGATATTCGATGAAGCAAAGAAGATGACTTTCACTAATGCAAAACTGGGAAAGAAAGACAAATTCTTTTACCAAAATAGAACAAAATATCGTGTGAAATTTTAAGAGGAGGAAAACAACATGTATACTCCCTATATGAAAGCAAGCAAGAAAGAAAGAAACCCGAAATGGGTCCCACCAGTGTGCCAAAAATGTTTCACACAGAATGTTTCCAGCTCCTGGGATGGAGTTGCTTCTATCCTTTCATTCCTTTGAGAAACAGATAAGGGTTAGGGCTAGGAGGAATACCTGTTGAATGTTGAGAGGGTGTGCACATACCGTAGAGAGAGATCAGATCGACTGCGAAGAACTCCTTTTTGTCTTGGAAGGACTACCTGCAAGTAAGAATACAAAACCACCAAATTTTAATTAGACAAGAAATGAGGGAACTGCCTTGGGCCCAGGAAATATAAAACTTCCTTTCGAAGGTGGTCAGTTCCCCTGCTAATATGAATTAACACAAATTCTAACAAATAAGCTATTGTCCAATTACAATTTGTTTACCTTGTTAGAACAATAGAGAAAGGGCTGGTCTTGGTTTAGAATCACGGTGACCGACGCCGGTCAGTGTCACCGGTACCGGTTGATGATAACCGATATCGGTAGGGGTAGTGATTTAAGGGGTTGGGTGAAGGTTGGCTATAAGATGGCTATATGATAGTTATGGTGTTTATAAGGCTGGTAGAATGACTGGGGATAGGTAATGAGGTGATGGAGAAGACTCAGAGGGTATGGGGGCTATTCTTGGAGAAAAATAGGGGTAAAGGAATGTAAGTTAGGTGGAGAGTGTTACCGGGTAGTGGATCTTTGTAATTACTGTGATTCAGAAATCCAAGAAATATTATTAAAAGAACATATAAGACTTACTTACTAATTCCTGATGGAAATGTAGGTTCTGGGACTGTGATGGCGAAGACAAGGCTCAAGTAGGATGATCGACAATCCAAGATGAGCTATCTCTACTCCTAAGGCTTGGATGAGTGTCACTAGGCTCTGGTTATTCAGTTGCAGTCTTGGGCTTGATGTCCTTCTCTGAAACTTCTCTCTTTCCTTCACTTGTCTCTACTCAGCCAAGCCAACCCTTTTTTTTTTTGGATATTTCCAATGAATTATCCTTTTTCTTTGATCAAATGAAAATCCAACCTCCTGTTTTTGGTTGGGAGCGGTCATTTACAGGGAATCGACGGCGGTTACGTGACCGATGGCGGTCGAGTAGGAACCGTATCGGTCAGGTCAAAGTGGGCTATTTTTAGTAAAATAGCCAACTTTCCCTCCTTTTCTCCCTAGGGATTATTTGCGGGCTTGGTCAAGTCATTATGAGGTTGGTTTTAGGTGCGGGTGAGGAGTCATTAGTCATAGGTGTGGATGTAGACCAAGTTATAGGTCTTAATTAGGTTAGTTTAGGGTTAAGACTAGGTCATGATGAGGTGGCGAAATGAGGTGGCAGGTATGGCGATGTGGATTTATTAATTATAAGGTAATTAATAAATAATTGTGTAAGGTTTAGGTGATGAGGTTAGGTTGCGAAATGAGATGCGTGGTACGGGAGGTCGTAAGACACAAATTTTGTGTCTACACCAATATTCATCGGCATCACGTTACTTTAAACTAGGTGACATAGGACAACTAAACCAAAAACTTGCGATACTTTGGCTAAAGATTTTCAACATACTATTCATGTTACTATTCCTAGATGACATACTCGTCATTCCAGAATACATCCTTCACCTCACCATTTTGTTATCTAGAATGGTCTTTATTGACTACCGTCACTCCACTTGCCTAAGGTTTGACCCTAGCCCTGGTTAGCATCATAGTTTGTTATAAGAAGATGCTCACGATGACTTAGGGTATGTGGGCATACTCGGTTGAAGTAAGCCATCTCAATGTGTCAAGGTACCCTGAGTCATAGAAAGCTACTAACTATCCAAAACATGCTACTAACTTGACCAAAAGGGAAACTAAGTTCAAGTCCAAATGTGTGTAGATCTAGATGAACAAATATGGAAGGGTGTTGCCACATGTCAACTACAACACTTTGTATCCTCAAGAAGTTCCGGGACTTCTTGAAGGTACATCTCCTAAGTTGGCATGTGCCAACATCCATGAGAATTGATTCATCAAGATGTACATATCCCATTAGTAGTCATTATCATAATTAATATTGGATTAAGATTTAGATTACATAAACCATGCCTAACCCTAATTCCAACATTCATTAAGTTCTTTATCCATAAATAGCCTCAATAGATATGGAGGTCTTCATTATTTAAAATTTGCATTGTCTTTTATTAACATGGCATAACAAGTAGTTATCCCAAAAATACATGACAACAAACATCAAAATTTTAATTCTTAATGCAACCTAGTTGTCCAAATCAAGTTTGTCATCCACCTAGATTCAGCTAGTGTTTACTTTATAACCATAGTTAAAAGATTAAAGATCATAACCACTATTCCTTTTTAACATTCTTAACTCATATAGTTTAATTGTATGCCAAATGCATATTTCATTATTATCTATAGTTGTGTAAATAAATAACGACACCTTTATAATTTAACAAGTTTCCTTATAATAAGGGGAAATGTATTATCCCCCTTATCTAACTTATTAACTAATAAAATTAAAAGTACACAACTAGATACAAGAATACCACCAAGATATCACTATTAATTCTATCATACAAGTACAAAAGAATTCACACCACAAATTGGAGTCTAACTCAAACCTTTCAATTCATGATGATAAATATACATTTACAAGACTATGCATTTCAGACATTTTGCATGTCAATCAAAATTAAGATCTTAAAAGAACATCACTTTTCTTTTCCAATACAACTCAAGAATGATTTGAAATTCTTTACATAAGATCCATAATTAAGTAAACCAATGAATCATAAAAGTTTTTTCCTTCTTTTATCACTTACGATGTCCATCTACAAAAATTGATAGCATGGGTCAGTTCAATGAACTGAGCATGATAAGCACTAAGCATTAAAGTGAAGTGCATTCCACTAATTGTTCCATTAAAAAAACTCCACTTTAAAGAAATATTTAATATATCATAAGTAATAACATCTAGAAAATAAATACAATAAAAGAGTCTCAATTCACTTTTAAGAAAAGAGAATAATATAATCCATACATCTCGCATTATATCTTAAGGTTTAATTGATACTATCAATTACTTTAAAACAATCAAAAGGTCTTTTCATCCAATTGTTTCATACTTCTATAAGAATAGAAATACACATTTATCTTTTACTAAGTAGCTAAAGAAGTTAATTACAGCCTAGCTCATATTAGGATGCTTCATCTTTCCATATAAGCAAAGGAGAAGAATCAATACATACTATTCCCCATACACTAATCATCTAAAAGATAGAAAATGGTTTAGAATAGACAAAATTGCCTCAGTTCAAAGATAATAATATAATGATTCAACCTTAAAGTAACAACATCCAACAAGAATCCCAAATAAATCCAAGTAGGGGTTGAGAGTCAAACAACCCTCCTGCAAGTCTAGACTAACTTCCACATGTTAGAAGATATAATTCAAAGATCTGAAACTAGACTTTCCACAAATCCAAGCTAGACTCAAACAAAATTAATCTCTTATCCAATCCATCCAAGAAGGGTTCATAATAAGATAGAGTGCAAAAAGAGACAACCTTCCAATATCAATCCAAATGGAGTATGACTCAATCAAGCAAAACAGTCGGTCCAAGCATGTTATTATTTTCTTTCCTACATACCGACTCAACTAATCTCTTTCCACATCATTACAACCAATGACTTACACAAGTAGACAAAACAATCCACAAGAAATTTCCATCTTAGAAGAGAATCGAATACAGAGAAGTTCAATCAAATGAACTTATCCAAACAACAGTAAAAAGGGATCTCAATTAGAAAAGGGCCAATCAATAATTTATTTCATTTATACCATCAAATGAATTTCCAATTCTATTTCAAACTTAGAAGTTCTTTAACTAGTTCCCAAGAGAGAACATAAAACCAAACACACAGTTGAAAGAAAGCACACTTCTGGTTTCCCTTACAAATCTTTACCAAGTTTTTATCTATTCACATTTATTAAACACAAGTTCAAATTCAATTTGTAGAATGATGTACATAGTATAGTCCCTAAAACAATATAATGTCCCCAAGAGAACATATTCCTTTCTCTTTGAAAACCTAGAGATTTGTTCAATGAATCCATCAAGGAATAGAAATCCACAAACAATATAAGAGATACAAGGATCAATACAACTCACGAACTCAATAGATACTATATTCCCAACTTCTAGGTCTTACATGGATCCAAATAATAGAGACATAAAGTTTGATGTCATCGTGAATAGAAATTTAGTGAGACAACCCCAAACCAGAGATGATAAATCCTATCAACAAGATTCAACATGAGAGAGTAATCAACTCTTTTCCCTAACAACCAAAAAGTCAATTTAAGAGGATCTGAAGGTAAGAAGAAACCCAATATACATTTAAAAAAAGTACTATCCCAATCTTACCTCCATCGTGACTGAAATAGAATCAAAACAAGGACTCTCAAGTTCTATCTAAGAGGCTTGTGACAAAGAAGGTATTTATTTCAAACATTTATCACAAGAAAGAGAATGCATACTACATATCCAAAATTCTCGAAAATTTAACGACTATTCCAACAAACTCTATATCAAACCAAACCCAAAATAAGATACAATTCTAGTCCATTAATCCTTCTAACATAATAGTCAAGCCTTCAACAAGACACAGTTCGTTCGGGTATAGAAGGAAAGGATATACTTTGTATTCACACGCCCTATCAAGTTCAAAGAAGGCGATGCATCATCTAAAAGATAGAAGTACTAAAACCATTCACACTCAAGAAGATACATGAAGAATATATCAAAGGATATTACCAGTTAACTTCGAACTAAAACTAATCTCTCAAGTCCTTATCAAGTAGATGAATGTTTCACCTGATTCTTAGACATTTCTTTGAAATATTGACAAAACAGATAGGGTAACGGGCATAGGAGGAATACCTATTTAAATGTTGGTTGATTGGTTGTTGCATGCGTATAACTTCTGAATCCACAACTGATCGTGAGAGCTTCCTTTTGGCTAGGAGGAACTACTTGTAATGAAAAGCAAGACCACCAAAAAAATTTAAACAATATGTGTAGTGAACTGCCTAGCATGTGCTAGATCCGGGAAGTGTGATACTTCCTAGCATTTACTATCACCCCCTTTCAAAACAATTTAATGTGGGTAATGAAGTAAATCCTATTGTAATTAAAATGATTTGGGTATCTCATCCAAAATACAATAAGAAAGATCTAATCTAATAGGCTAAGTTAAAATAAGATCCGAAGGTCAAGTAACTGGTTTTGGGTCTCTGCAGGTCTGACAGAGGTCTCAGGTAGGTCATAGATGAACAAAGGTAATGTGGGAATAGGTGGATAGGTCACTGTTCTAGGTTGTATGGGTAAATACAGAGACCGATGTTGGTTAAGGGTGACCAACGGTGGTTGGGTGTAACCGGTGTCGGTTTGTGTGAAACTTTGGGAATGCCACATAATGAGTTTTGGGTCTCCCTTGTGATTGCACAAAGGACCTAATTGGCTGGAACGAGGTATTAGGTGGATTGGGTGGGATTTGGAAAAGTTTTAATGGGTATGTGGAGGGGTGAGTATGAATGGAGGTCAATGGGTGGCTAAGGAAACAAAGGATGATAATATAATGATGAAACCAATGAACCAAAGGAGTACAACATTCTACTTACTTGGAACCTAGTTCTGGATGCCTGCAAGTGAGGAATGAAGGTGTTGGTAAGAGGTTGAAGGCGAGAGATCACCAATCATAGGAAAGATTCTGCATGGGCTGCATGTGCATTCCTTCTTGCTTGGTTGGAGCAAATCCTTGCTGGGGTGAGTACTTTGGATGGTTGTGCAAGAGAAAATTCTTGATCTCCTTCCTTGCATGCGTGTTCTCACTGAAATTCATTCTCAGAAGATGTGATATCTCTCAAGAATGTGCCAATGTTTTCCAACCTCCAAAATAAGGTTGTTTTGGGGTTAAAAAGTGACCGATGGCGGTTCCGGCTTAATCGGAGATGATTAGGGGTAACTAGTGTCGGTCAAGGTGGGATTTCCTAGGTTTACTAAACTAGGGAGATCCTCTTGATTTTCTAGGATCTCATGTTGTTAACCTGTGGATTATAATGGAAGATTCTTGTAAGCATGTGAGAATGTGGTTAGAGGGAATGTAGGCATTAATTTTTAGGGTTTAGGTAAGTCTTAGTTAGTTATGGCAACTTACTAAGAATAGGTCTTAGGGTGAGTTGGCTTGATTAGGTGTCTAGGTGAGATGTATGTGTACATTATCCCAATTAAGATATTTAAATAATAAATATGGTGAGGATAATGAATTAATTTAATTAAATTAATATTAGTGGAGTGAAGGGGGCCATGGCTAGGTTAATGTGATGAAGGGTGCTTATTTGTCGAGGGACCAAAGGGGAGTGTGACCTAATTTTAGTGTCTACATTTTACACCTTTTATTGTGTAGCTTGTATTGGTAAACGATGCTAACAAAAGTAAGATGTGGTTGCCCCATTTGTGGGTGAAGGTGATCCCCTCAAACCGAGAAACCGATTTATGAGGCGAAAAATAGAATCGGTGAGTGGTTTGATAAAAGGTGAATGTGAGAAAGGGGAAGGTGGGTAACAAGGGAAAATGGGTTAAATTTCTACTCGGGTAATCTAGATAATGGGTCAGGTCAAAGGTAGCAATAGTAAAACGCACGCACACGTATAAATTACAACACATTATCGGGTTGAAGAGTAGTCAAACTCGGCATCGCTAAGGTTGATAGTTTTATCCAAACAAGGTTGAAGTGATTCTCGTATCCAAGGTATAGGATATGGTCGGAAACACAACATAGGTTAGTTGTTGGAATGTTTAGGTATGTTCTGCACACCAATGGTAGGGTCAAGATAAATAGTCATGGAAATAGGCTAGGTAAGGTCATTAGGTCAACAACACAGGTAACAATGCCACAAGGTATAGCAAACACATGAGGTCAAAGGTCACTAGCGATGGTCTAGGGCCAAAATCTAGGTCACAACATGGGTAAGGCCGAATGAGGGTAAAATAAGGAGTCCCCAAAGGAGGACAAAGGGAGGTAGTAAATGATGAGGTCAGGAAGGTGAGGTAAATGGGTTGGGTAAAGGTGAGGTGGGGTAAATGATCAGGGTAAAGGGTAGGTGTGGAAAAAAAGGAGGGATAGGTGGGGTAATAGGGTAAAATGTTGGGTTTGTGCAAGAGAGGATGACTGATATCGGTCAAGGGTAATCTGAAGCCGGTATAAGGCAACCAAAAACGGTAAGGTAGGGAATGTGACCGATGCTAGTGAAGGTTAAACCAGTGTTGGTTAGGTTAGGTTGGTTATAAAAACAAAAAAATCCATGTTTTTTGTTATCCATTTGTCATATAGCGAATTGAGAAAATGACAAAAGAGAGAGAAAAGAGGGAAAAGTGTCCAGATGGAATGAAGCATTGAGTTGGCGGTGTGAACAGTGGGTGATTGGTTGGTGAGAGGTAGGTCCACAGGATCGGTGTGTGTGATTCGATTGGTTAGAGATGTGGGTGGAGATTTGGTGATGGTAGAGGTTGGAGAGGGATCGGGTGGGCCACCGGTGCAAGGCTAGACGTGCCACCGCAACGATGGCAACACGATGAGGTAAGCATCTAACTCTAGTTGTATTTGGTTAGATAGATTAGATGAGTTACAAATTGTTTTTGTGGTTTTTGTTTTAGGTGGGGGAAATTTGGAAATGGGAGGGTAAAGTGGGTAAAATAGGAATGGGGAGAGAGAGAAGTGGGAGAGGGGGAGGGGATGAGGTGTAAGGGGAGGTGTAGGTGAGTTTAGGTGGGTAAAAGGGGTAGGGTGGAAATTTTTGAAAAAGGGGGTTTGAGGGTTGCGGGTTTTCACCACGATAGTGACCGGCGCTCGGTTAGGATTGGCCAAAGATCGGTAGTGTGTAACCGGTATCGGTCACTAAATAGGTGACCAATTCTAGTTAAGGGGTGACTAGGGCTAGTTAAAGAGAACTGGCACCGGTCGAATTTTGAGGGATAACAAACCAAAAGTGCCACAGGTTGGGTGATTAAGATGGGTAGGGGTAAAATAGGTTATTGGGAAATGATAGGGGGAAAGTATGGGTGTGATAAATGTAGATTAATGTATTGTTTGTATTGGATGTAGGGGAGAGATCAGCTACATATGCGGGATAGGGTTCCACCCCTACTTATGATAGTGTGTGGCGCACCCTGAGGAGCTGTAACATGTGGAGGTAGTGGGCCTGAGTGGAGTCTAATGCTATCGGTATGTACTCCGATAGCCTAGTTTGATGGTCGCACTCATCAATAGATGGTATTCCGCGACCAACACGTTCCACCTACTGACGGGTGAGATCACTGTCACCCTGGAGGACATGTTCAGGATTCTACAACTACCCATATTTGGTACACATGTCTACTCTATCTCCTTTGAGGCCTCGGAGGAGTTGATGTTGATGGTGTTTGGTGAGTGGATGGCCAAGTAGACATTCTATAGTGTCAATTTGATATGGAGATATGTACCTAGCCCATCCAAAGGAGTTGAGGCTAGTGGTTCTTTTGAGAAGTGTGCTACTTTTTACTTTGCCAGATGCAGAGGGTGGATGTTTTCCCTGATCATTAATGGGGGTACTCCATTACATGATGATAGATGAGACGCACTTTTCCTAGGTGTCAAAGCATTCCTTGTGCAGCTATATAGAGAGTTATGGGCATATGGGTGGCTACACAGGTTCAACCTTTGTTGTACCTTCTTACTACATTGTTGGGCTTATAAGCACATAGCTTGTGTGCGGCCAGTAGGGATGCCCCGAGAAGATGCATTCCCACCGATATTTGTGTGGGTGGGGTACAGGTGATGGGTGTTGTCTATTGGAGAGTAGAGCTCAGATAGGCCCACACATGATGTGGCCTATTTCTAATGGTTATTGAAGGGGTTGACTAGAGTAGACATTATACGAAAGTTGTATGTGGGATTCCCCTCATATAAGCATATGCATGAGGAGCTAGATGAGCTCCAGCTATTGATATGGATACAAGGTCATCATGTCAAGGAGCACGAGATGATCCCGTGGAAAGAGTCGAAGTAAGTTTGGGCTATTACGACGTAACTCTACCCTTTCCATAGTATAGGAGAGACAACGTGGAGAGGCCCTTACCTCTACCATATCCTACAGTGCCCACAGGAAGGAGGAGTAGGTAGTGGACCAATGGATAGATGATGCCGGGTCACAGACAGGTATAGATAGTGGTGGGTGGCTCATTTACGAGCCATACCACCCAGACCGAGGGCAGCCGGATCTAGCCACCATCACGGTGCAAAGAGACACCCTACAGGGGTAGGTGGCTACTCTGATTACCTAGTTGGGTATGGTGTAGACATAGCTGGTGAGCTCAGAGGTAGAGGTAGCGAAGCTACATGTACATGTGGCCGTCTACAAGCCCCAGATGGTTGGTGGTGGGGATGGAGATGGAGAGGAGGATGATGGTCAGGTGGCGGCCTTATAGGCATAGGTGGTAGGTTTACAGGGCTAGTTGGCCATAGCCTAGGCACAGATTGGGGCCTTACAGGCATAGGGGTAGGGGGCACCACCATAGGCACTGGGACTGGGTCCCAGATTCACAAGGAGAGCGGACAGGTCCCGTAGGATAGGTATAGGGGCCGAGGCATATGGGGCCACTATAGACCATGCCTATATCTAGGTTATGAGATGCCCTAGTGAGGCCGAGATACTATGAGGAATGTAGATGATGGCGGATGAGGATAGACTTTATATCCTATGGAAAGTACTAGGCATAGTAGACATCAAGTGAGAGGACTAGATCCCGCACTCACAGTGTGGAGGGCACAAGGGGCCATCAAGATCCGAGGCCGTGATCAAGTAGATGCTACTAGCACATGAGACCATCTCTAGGTGAGGCACCAGCAGGGACTCAGCCACCACCTATGATGGGTGGGGAGATGCTATCAAGTTGTGAGATAGGGGCAGAGGAGGCAAAGGGTACAGGCGATATAGAGATGGAGGATATCCACCAAGATGCTTGATATGTGGCTTTTGATTTTGATGTATTATAGTCATTTTTTTATATACCACCATGTGGCATGCCAAAGATAGTGAGGATGTATGAGATTTTTTGTTGTATATTTTGAGCATATACCGGCCTACACGCCGAAGATATTTTGTATTGGTTCATTATTTTATTATATATAGACCAACTGCATGTCGATGTATTGAGTATCGGCTTGTGTGATGACGATTGTGAGATGATGGACATGATGGGATAACCATGTATGTTATATTGAGATACACATTTATTTATATGATGAGATACATGAGATTTTTGATTTGTTGATGTTTTGATGAGACTTGGGATTTTTTGTTTCGATATGGACAAAGATTAGGTGAGTTAGGCATGATGGAGGCAGTTTGGTTTAGGCATGGATTGAGTTAGGTTATAGGCATGGATTGAGTTAGGTTATAAGCATGGTTGAGTTAGGTTTTGTTAGGCATGGTAGAGTCAGTCATAGGCATGGTTGAGTGAGGTTTGTTTAGGCATCGATTGAGTCGGTTCGTTTAGGCATGGTTGAGTCAGGTTTGTTTAGGCATGGTCGAGTCAGGTTTGTTTAGGCATGTTGAGTCAGGTTTGTTTAGGCATGGATCGAGTCAGGTTTGTTTAGGCATGATTGATTTTTAAAGTGGTTGGGGTTGTGATTCATTAATTTGTATAATGAATGATAATATGGGCTATTGTTAAGATGCTTTATAATATATGTATGATGATGGTAGATAAATAGTAGTCATAAGAAATGTATGTTCTGATGATGATAAAAATGTTAAGCGACTTGTTGTCTGTTTGGTTTGATTTTTAATTGTTAATATAAAGAGGAAACTAAGTGGGGTAGAATGTATTTTAGGAAGATGAAAGATGGATTGGTTAGGGTAGAGAGTGGCCGAGCTAACCTCCAAGGTCCCCATGCCCACGAGTCTTTGCCTACATAGTCCCGACGAAAAGAGACCTCAAGCTGATGTAGTTCTCCCATGAGCTAGGGAAGAAGAATATGATGAGGTATAGAAATGAGTTAGTAGGTTTTAGGAAAGTTGTGGGTTGATGTCTCATTAGGTGTGGGTGGGTTATAGGTAAAGTGATATAGGTGATGTCAATTGTGGCAAAAGAAGAAGAATACCCCAAAGGTAAGTGTCGAGGACCAAATCCTGTATAAGGTAATCAAAACGTAAATAAAGACAAATAAAAGATAAGAGGGGGCAATAAAGCCACCTGATTGGTTAGGATCATACCGAGTAGATCATACCTTGGAGGAGGTGATGAACGTAAGACCCTAAAGACATTGCATGATCTATTTTTATAAGGTGAAAAGTAGTCACATGATCACCAAATGTCTTGGTTTCTAAGAGGTCCCTTGAGGTAGTAGAAAATGGGAGTGGGAATGGTGAGAAAGGTGAAAGGTGGTTAATTTTTTATATGGTATGAGGTGGCATGCTCTTTGGGCAAGAGATCCGAGGTCACAATGGGCAAGTCCATGACTAAAAAGTTCTCTATTTTGACTTGTATTGGAGATAGACTGATTAATGCAAGAAGTCTATATGGGATGATGAATTTAAATCCTTGAGGTCTTCATGAAGTTGATCGATGCAAAAAGCTTCAAATTCTCTCACTTTTTTTTTTTTTGAAACACTTTACATAGCTTTCCTTTGAGGGAGCAGTCTATTTACAACAGTGATTCTGAGAGGAAGATGTCCTTTTGAGGGAGTCATCTTTTGATTAGAATTTTGACTAAAGGAGTTGGGTCTCATGTGGGGGATTTGAAGTCATGGAGAAGACCAAGGTGAAGAATAGGATTCTTGCTCAAAATCAGGGTGGAATGACCACGGATCTCATCTAAAGGTAGACAAAAATTATCCATGAGAATCATGCTATGTGCAAAGTGCCATGGTACACATATTTCAAGAGAAAATAACAAATGATGGGTACTCACATGATTCTTGTTTAATCGTTGGTGAGGTGTATAAAATGGATAGCGCTCAAGGGACGAGCATGGAAAGAGACCAAAGGTGAGGTAGGACTATAAGTCAACAATAAAATAGTCAAAGATGTAAGGCATTAAGGGGATCAATTTTGGGTTTACCATCGAGGAAGATAAACGATAAGCACATGATCCATCGGTATGAGTCATGATGTATGGTTTAAGCCAATTAGGAGAAAATTTTCCTCGTTTAATTTTTTCTTCTTTGGTTACATGTTTATTTTATTTCAGGACAAGGTCATCAACTTGGAAGGTTCACTCATGGACAAATTTTTCATAAGCACGTTTGATACATTTTTGGTAAACTTGAAGGTGATCAAGAGCGTTAAGATGACATTCATCAAATAACTCAAGTTGTGATAAACGGTCTTGATGAAATTCATCATCCTTGAGCATGTCATGGAGAGAAATGCAAAGTGAGGGAATCTGGACTTCGAGAGGTAGAACTACCTCCATACTGTAGACCAGAGAAAATGGTGTGGAGGTAGTGGAAGTGTGAATACTAGTGCGGTATACCCACAGGGAAAAAGGAATGTGCGTATGCCAATCCTTCCTGGTATAGTTAACCAATGTCATGAGAATTTTGTTTAGGGTTTTATTAGTGCATTTGGCTTGGCGGTTGGTTTGTGGGTAATAAGCCGATGAGAAACTTAGCGGAATGTCAAAGGTGTGGAAAATTTTTCTCGAGGGTTTTGTTTTTAAATTGTTTTCCATTGTCAATGATGAGCGACGAGGAACACCAAAGCAACAAATGATGTGACGATTGATGAACTCACATATTTTCTCTACTTTCATGGAGATGAGTGGTATGGCTTCCATCCATTTTGTGTAGTATTCGGTGGCGTTCATGATCCATTGATGGCACTAGGAAGAATGGGGATTGATTTCTCTGTCAAGATCCAAACCCCATTGAGAGAGTGGCCAAAGGTCACGGTGACCTATAAGGTGTGACTGGGTGTGTGATGAAGGTTGCCATGTTGTTGGCATTTTACACAACACTTGACATAGTCGCAACAATTATGGTTAAGGGTTGGCCAATAATAGTGCAGTGAAGAATATGTTTAACAACAACAAGGCCACTGAAATGACCTCCACATATGCCATCATGAACCTCCTTAATGGTATAAGGAATTTCAAAACTTGTGAGGCATCATAAGAGAATACCATCAAAGCCGCGCTTATAGAGGAGCCCCTGTTTCACACACTTTTGTTCCGAATAGAGTTATTTCTATCTTTTCATTCTCTTAAGAAACAGATAAGGGTTAAGGCTAGGAGGAATACCTATTGAGTGTTGGGAAGGTGTGCACGTGCCGTAGAGAGATCAAACCGATTGTGAAGAGCTCCTTTTGTCGGGGAAGGAGCACTTGTAAATAAGAATGCAAAACCACCATATTTTTGTTAAACAATAAGTGAGGGAACTGCCTTGGGCCAAGGAAATATTAGACTTCTTTTCGAAGGTGGTCAGTTCCCTTTTAATACAAATTAATGCAAATGATAATAAATAAGCTATTGCGAAATCATGATTTTAGGTACCTCATTACTAAAAGTAATAGAGACTAAACTACTAATAATAAAATGTCATGTTGTTTGTTTGGTCACTTGGTTATTGATACATTCATATCAAAGTTACGAGGATAGACAAGGCTAGATATGAGATTGTTTGGAGGTAAATAGGTGAAAGGTTGGTTTTTGGTATAAGTCACGGTGTGATGCGATGCGGTCATTTGGATAACCGATCGTGGTTATAAAACTAGTACCGGTAGGGGATAACCGATATCGATAGGGGTAGTGATTTAGGGGATTTCAAATGGAGGTTGGTTGTAAGGTGGTTATGGGTTTAGAAGGTTGGTAGATGGTTGAGGGGAGTAGTAGGGTGACAGGGAAGACTTAAAGAGTGAGAAAGTTATCTTTGGGGCAATATAGAGATGGATAAATGAAGGTTAGGTGCAGGGTGCTACTAGGTGGTAGATCTAGGAGTGGGCTTATAATCACTATGAATCAAAAGTTCACAAAGTAGTGTCTAGAAGCATATAAGGTGATAAAAGAGACTACTTACTAGTTTCTAATGCGGATGCAGGTCCAAGGAATGTAGTGGCGAAGGAAAGGATTAGTTGGGATGATCCGGTAATCGGAAGTGAGCTGATGAAGATATCCTCTAACTCTTCGAATGTTTGGATGAGTGTGACCATGATCTAGTTGCTTAGTTATAGTCCTAGGCTCAATACTCCTTTCGAACCTCTTCTCTCTCTCTCACTTGTCTCTCTCTTACAAATGAATTTGGATCCTTTTGTTTTGGTTGGGGGAGGTCATTTACAGAGAACTGATGGCGGTTACCTAACTGACACCAGTCATGTAGGGATGGATGTCGAGTTAGGTCAAAGTTGTCTATTTTTAGTAAAATAGCCAACTTTCCTCCTTTTCTCCCGAGGGGTTAGTTGTGGGCTTGGTCAAGTCATTATTAGGTTTGTTTTTGTGTGGGTGAGGGTGATGAGTCATGGGTGTGGGTCTGGACCAAGTCATAGGTCTTAATTAGGTTATTTTAGGGTTAGGGCTAGATCATGGTGAGGTGGCCAGGTGAGGTGGCGGTGGTTAGAGATGTGGATTTATTAATTATAAGGTAATTAATAAATAATTAAGTGAGTAAGGTTTAGGTGGTGAGGTAGGGTTAGGTTGCGAGACGAGATGCGGGGCACAGGGTATCGTAAGACCCAAATTTGGTGTCTACATTTACCCCTTGTTGTCATGTAGCTTGTCTTATAAAGTTGCACTAACAATAATAAGAAGTGGTTGCCCAGATTAAGGGTATAGGTAATCCCCCTCAAATCTATCACATATTGAGGTGATGTGAAATCAGGGATAGGGTTGATAAAGGGTGAATGATGATGAGATGATGGTAAGATGGTGGGGTAAGTTCAAGGAAGCAGATGCATGTTGAAATGTAGCAAAGTCTGAACAGTGGTACATGATTTGAAGAGCAAACAAGCAATTCATAGGCAAAGGTCGATAGTTTATCTAAACAAGGTTTATATAATCCTGGTATCCAAGGCATAGGAAGTAGCTCCAAGGGATATAATGGGTAAGGTTCCAGAACGTTTAGGCATGTTCGTCAGTACCAAATGGTTGGTTTGGTTGAGATAAATGTCACGGTCTCAGTCTAGGAAAAGCTGATCGGCTGATCAATTCAAGTATCCTAGTCATGCTAAACAAGAATAGGTGAGCTCGATTGAACAAACAACTACATGATGGGTGGATAGAATCGTAATTTGTGGGCCTTAGTTGAGGTACTTAATTGGTGCGCCTTGGGTCAAAGCCAATTAATTGGGTGTGGTCAATGGGTCGGCCGATTGGTTGGTTGCGGCCTTGGGTCGGGGCGATTGGTTGGTTATGGCCTTGGGTCGGGGTAATTGATTGGTTGTGGCCTTAGGATGGGGAAATTGGTGAGTTACGGCCTTGGGTCAGCCGATTGATGAGTTTCGGCCTTAGGTTGGGCCGATTGGTTGGTTACGGCCTTGGTCGGCCGATTGGTTGGTTCTTGCGCCTTGGGTCGAGCCGATTGGGTGGTCAGTAGCCTTGGGTCGGGGCTATTGGTGAGTCAGCGCCTTGGTCGGGCTGATTGGTGGTTACGGCCTTGGGTCGGGCGATTGGTGGGTTGTGGCCTTGGGTTGGGGCTATTGGTGAGTTGTGGCATTGGGTCGCCGATTGGTTGGTCATGCGGCCTTACGCGGGGCTATTGGTGAGTTACGGCCTTGGTCGAGCTAATTGGTTGGTCATGCGGCTTTGGTCGGGCGATTGATGAGTCAGCGGCCTTAGGTCGCCGATTGGTTGGTTATAGCCTTGGGTTGGGCTGATTGGTTGGTTACGACCTTAGGTCGGGCCGATTGGGTGGTTGTGGCCTTAGGTTAGGCCGATTGGTGGGTCATGCCTTGGGTTGGGGCTATTGGTGAGTGGCGGCCTTGGTCGGGCCGATTGGTTGTTACTGCCTTGGTCGAGCTATTGGTGAGTTGTGGCCTTGGGTCAGCCGATTGATTGTTTGTGGCCTTGGTCGTGGGCCGATTGGGTGGTTGTGGCCTTGGGTCGAGCTAATTGGTTGTTATGGCCTTGGGTAGGGCCAATTGGTTTGATTGCGGCTTTGGGTGGGGCCGATTGATTGGTCAGTGGCCTTAGGTCGGCCGATGAATTCAAGATAAGGTGATTTAGCAAAGTCGGGGGTAGGAGATGTGGTGAAAAATGGAGATTGGTGGGTAAGGGCAGGAGTTAGGTTAAAATAAGCATGTAACCGATATCGGTTAGGGGTGACCGATATCAGTTAGAAGATCGATATCGGTCTTCTAGGGCATGACCTAACCGATGTCGGTTAGAGGTCAAAACCTATAAAAAGAAAAATGTGGCATGTCATTTTCACATTGTGAATTTGAGCACCAAAATATCTCTTGTTGAGTTTTAAATTGATTGTGTCGAGTGGTGGGGCTGAGTTGGCACTAGTTGAGTGGGTGAGTGAGTTATTGGTAGGCCCCAGAGATCGGAGGCAGAGCTTGATTGGTTGAGGACCCTGCTGAGGAGATTTGGAGCTATGGCACAGGCTAGAGGAGCAGGAGGTGCTGGAGGTGCTGGAGGAGCTGGACCACCACCACCTATCCCACCATGATGACGTGTAGTTATGCAGACTGAGACTCGAACCCCTATGTTTGTCAATTTTATGAATTTAGCTGGGATTTGGGTATTGGGGTAGGAATCCAAAATTTGATAAAATAATGAATAAATGAAGGTAAACAGTAAAATGGATTGGGTAGATATGTTAGGTAGGCAAAAACGTCAGGGTGGGGAAAGTTTTAGGCAATTGTGCTGGGTAAATGGGTAGAAATAGGAAAAAAGGGGGTTTGGGGGCCGTTTTCGGTTCGGCCCCTAAACCCCACAGTGACCGATGTCGGTCACTAGTCGACTGGCATCGGTCACAGTTTTTAGGTATAGATTGGTAGGTGCAGAGACCGGCATCGGTCATGTGTCAACCGACATCGGGTCTTTAAAATTTGGACATAGGCGAGTGGGGGGACCGATGGCGGTCACCATGGGTAGGAGGTAGGATTGTAAAATGGCTTTGTTGGGTGTTGGTTTAGGCGGGTAGGATAGATTATAGGGTTGAGGGGGGAGAAGGTGGATTTGCTAGGTGAGGTGGGTGAATTACTAGTGGGGATTAGGTGGGATAAGTTGATTAGGGTAGGATAGGTTATTTTGTTAAGGGTAGGACTGACAGAGTGGGTTGTTTTTGCAGGCACGCCAGCAGTTGACCATGCGAGATCGGATGCCACCCCTATTGGAGTGGATGCGGCCACATGTGACCATAGAGCAGTGGGTAGTTATGCGGGAGGTTGGACTTGGTGGAGTCCAGAGGTATAGGGCTGTGGATAGGGACCACAGCTGATGGTTGCCCTCATCGAGAGATGGGATCCGGTAACCAATGCCTTCCATCTCCCTACTGGAGAGATGACAGTCACCCTAGAGGATGTGTATCGCATCCTGAGACTGCCGATCATAGGTGAGGAGGTGTTCTAGGTGGATGTTGAGATAGCAATGGATAGCATCCTACAGGTATTCGGGGATGCAGCCCCATTGATTACGTATCATAGTGTGAGCATCTACTATGGCGAGATGTATCGCGCTCATCGACGGGAGACACGACTTGTCATGCGATGATGATGTCAAGATCATCACCGCTTCGCCCTCCCGACTTAGAGGGAGGCCACTTCCCATGGGTTCTAATGGGATTTTACAGGAGATGGTGAAGGAGTATACTTGCTATGCATGGGCACTAGTGTATCTTGTGCAGCTATACAGAGAGCTCTAAGGCTATGGCTGTATGAGGCGATTTGGTATATGTTCAACATTCTTGTTAAACTGTTGGGCATACGAGCACATCATGTGTATATGGCCGTGAGGTACCCCAAGAGCTGGGCCACAAGCAGTCTACAGATATGGGTTTCAAAGGTGGTTGGGGGTCATGGGCCAGCCACGAGTAGTGGTCGCAGGGTGAGATGTCACCTTTTACAGACATATGTTAGAGGGTCTGACTGCATTAGATATTATATGGAGGCCATATAGAGGCCATCAACCCCGTGGAGGAGCTGAGCACAGCTGCGATGGATCCAGTATAGCTTCTGGGTAGCCTGGACGGAGACCCGGGGAGTATGAGTGGATTCCCCTAGAGAGGGTATGATGACAACTAGGACTACGGTAGGATGTGCCACCTCCCCTCCCACAGTATCGGAGGGAGGATGTAGAGGCACCACTACCTCTACCGCAGCCATTTGACCCAGTCTAGGTAGCAGAGAGACCGGCAGATGACACAGTGGATGATGTTGGGGTTACAGGCTCATTTTTGGTTTGGTGGGCAGGGCAGAGGGCAGCTATGAGAGAACAACCAACACAAATGCCAGATTTAGTAGTTGTTACAGCGGAGAGGGACCGTCTCCTGGGTCAGGTGTAGGTATTACAGGGGTAGCTTGCTACCACATAGGCATAGATTGGGGTGTTACGGGGCGCTTAGCCTGAGCACGTGCATAAACATAGCACAGTGCAACCTCAAGTCCCAATTTAGGTTCTGATGGTAGCTCCCCCACCACCACAGGTGCAGGTGCGGAGTTCAGGGCATATAGGCAGGGCAGGGTCCACTTCTATTAGGAGCTGGGGGACTAGCCCCACTAGCCATGGTTGCACGGGCCCGTTACATGGAGGCTAGAGTGGAGGCCCATTACTATCAGGACCTACTAGATGGTACCGAGTAGAGTATCAGCCATATGCAGCTCATAGAGCCGAGACTTATTGAGTCATAGGTCACAAAGCGCGCCACAACCACACCACGCCAGGTGGGTCGGTTATAGGTAGGAGGCGAGACCCGGCATAGGGGCTAGCTGAGGGACGGGCCAAGGGAGGAGGAGAGAGATGAGTTGCCCCAGGAGCAGAGACATTTTGGTCAAGGTGGATAGATGATTTTTGATAGAGACACCGGTCTGCGAACCGAGTGTGCATATAGGGGCCTGCGTGCCCACATAGGATTTATGTATTCATTGTTGTTGTATATACCGGCCTACGAGCTGAGTACATTTTGTATAGTTGATACCAGCCTACGAGCTGAGTATATTTTTGACATGAGAGACCGGCTGCGAGCTTAGTCATGATTTTGATAGAGACAAAGCACTTGCATGCCGATGTTGTATTTTTGATTACGAGAGGCCCATGCGGGGGTAATTATTATATTTTGACATTGATTTGACGATATATAGATGATGAGTTTGATCCACATGGTGTGTATAATTTTTGATTTGATGCATATATGATAATATTGCATGTGTGTTGTCGATCGTATTAGAATGTGATGTATATAGATGATGTTGATGATGTTTTGCTGATATGCATATGTTTTGAAAATGGTGATGTTATGATAATGATGGATTTGGATAGTGATGTTGTTATGCAGGGAAAAGAGGTGGAATCTACCAAAAAATTTCAAAAAACAAAGAAAAGGCCTAAGTATAAGCAAAAGGAGACATGTTAACTCAAATTCTTATTTTTAGAGTCATGCAACATAGAAAGGCTTGGGAGATAACTCAAATTCTTATTTTTAGAGTCATGCAACATGTTAAATACGAGGATGTGAGGTTGTTGACGTCCATACAGGTTAATTGCATGGGAGAATTGAGTGATAAGGAGGAAAGAGACAGGTAAAGTGATCGTGGGCTTGGATTAAGAAGGCGTAAAGGCAAGTTATAGTGAAGAGGGTGGTGAACATGGCTGAACAAGGAGAAGCGTCCAGCGGGTAGAGAGGAGAGGGAAGACAGGTTCCACCTCAAGCTGTTGCATCCCAAGAGGTATAAGTTTTGGTTGGAATTAGATTTTGCATGGTTATGAATAGGATGTGGTAAGGTAAGTGGGTAGAGATGAAAAGAAAGGTGATAGGCAAGGGTTTGGTTATAAATATTTTCACGTATTTATATTTTTAAGGAAGACACAACACATGATAGGTTATGGTAGGGGATGGTCGAGCTAACCTTGGGAGACCCCATTGTCTCCTAAGTGCTACCTACATAGCCCATTGCACAAAGCAAGGAGGGGCCTCAGACAGATGTAGTTCTCCCTTAGGACCAGGGAGAGGTGAATTCAGGCAATTTGGTTGTGGTTAGGCAAGTTGTTGGTTAGTAAAAGTTTGATGTTGGTAGGGTAATGTTGTTGGTGTTCGTAAGTTATTTGCGGTGTTGGTGTGGGTGTAGGTGAAGCGAGGGTTAGCTTACCCAAGCATAGGAAACCATGTCCTAATTAAGGTCAACACATAATCCTAGATTCGGGTAAAAGAGGAAAAAGTGTCCCATAGTTGGAAAGAGCTAAACAAACCACGTATTATCATAGGATGAGCTTGAATCCCTAGGTACCTTGCATAGGCGAGAAGTCGATAGGTGAAAAGAGTTGTATAATCACAATATATTGGATATACGTCACGTCCCTTGAGTTTTGTTGTTTTTGAAGAATGGTGAGGTGAGGTGGATGGTATAGCTAGGGTGTAGAGAACTTGTTATAAGGTGATTATTCTGACAAAAGAGAACCAAACCTAAATAGACAAGTCCATGACTCAAAAGTGCTTTTGAATACTGATTTTATTTTTCTAGATATAGACTAATCGATGTGGGAAGTCTATATGGGATATGCATTTTGTTGTTCTTGAGGTCTTCATGAAGCTAATCAATGTGAGAAGCTTCTGATAGAGGATGAATTTGTATAGTTGTCCTTCAAGGGAGCAGTCTATTTATAGTAGCAGATGCGGCTTTTGCACATAGCTGTCCTTCGAGGGAGCAAATACTTATAGTAGCAGATGTAGTTTTTGCACATAAATGTCATTCGAGGGAGCAGATCTAGTTTATAGCTTAGAGGTCTAGATGTTTATTTGGTAGGAAGCATTTAGTTTGGCAGAAATTTTGACTCAAGAATATCCCGTAAATTGTATAATTGAGAACTTGTTATTTTGATACTTTTAAGTCATGGACCGACTAAAAGGGGAAGGCATCTTTAAGAGGATGTGATGATCAAACCACGTGAGTGTGATTCTCCTTTGAGATGCACAAAACAAGGTGTATGAGGTGGTAAATGAGCTCAAGGGATGAGCGAAAGGTAGATAAGAAGTGATGTAACACTAAATTCAACAGTAGAATGGTCGGAGATGCAAGGCATTAAGGGGTTTAGGCTCAGGTTTACCATTAAGTGAAGCTAAATGATATGTACCTGATCCATATGTGTGAGTGATAATGTAAGGCCCAATCCAATTAGGAGCAAATTTTCCACGTTTTCTCTTTTCTAGTTTGGTTACATGTTGATTCTCTTTGAGGACAAGATCACCAATCTTAAAGGTACGCTCATGAATTCTCTTATCATAAGCATGCTTGATGCGCTTTTGATAAATTTGAAGGTGGTCAAGAGCTGTAAGATGACGCTCATCAAGAAGCTCCAATTGGGCTAACCACTCTTGGCGAAGTCATCATTGGTGAGAATATCCTGGAGAGATATTCTGAGGGAAGGGATTTGTATTTCGAGAGGCAAGAAAACCTCGGTACCATACACCAAAGAAAATGGTGTGGCATTAGTGGAAGTATGAATGCTGGTACGATAAGCCCAAAGGGAAAAGGGGATGTGATCATGCCAGTTTTTCCCATAATCATTAATGAATTTCATGAGAATTTTGGTTAAGGTTTTGTTAGAAGATTTGGCTTGACCATTTTCTTGTGGATTGTAGGGTGATGAGAAGCTAAGTTTGATACCAAATATTTCACAAAGGGCTCGTAACAGCTTATTTTTGAAAGATTTGCCATTATCTGTTATCAGGCGAGGATGAACACGAAACGGCGAGATAATGTGATGATTGATGAACTCAACGATTTTCTCTTTTTTGGTTGAAATGAGTGGAACGGCCTCCACCCATTTAGTGTAATATTCAGTTGCCATGAGGATCCAATGGTGACGCTACGAAGAAGGCGGGTGAATCTCACCTATAAGGTCTAAACCCCATTGTGAGAAAGGCCAAAGATCTCGTGTGACCTGTAGTGGGTGGCTGGGAGTATGTTGAAGGTTGGCATGTTGTTGACACATAACACAATGCTTAACATATTTACGTAAGTCTTTATTAATATTAGGCCATTAATATGGTAGGCAAAGGATCCACTTGGCCATGGCAAGGCCACTAAAGTGCCCACCACAAATTCCGTCATGGACTTATTGGATGGTATGGGTGACTTCAGTGCCAGTTAGACATCGAAGGAGGATACCATCAAAGCCACGTTTATAGAGGAGTCCCCCCATGATGACATAATGAGAAACACTTTTAAGAAAAACACGTTTGCCATTACTAGTAAGTTCAGGTGGGAGAACAGAGGTTGTAAGGTAGTCATGAAATTGGTGATACCAGGTATCCTGCGAATCAGTCGATACATTAATTACCATACAAACATCTTGGACTAAGTAAGATGGGGCAAAGAGTTGTTGGACCAAGAAAAATATGTCAGAGTCAGTTGGTGAGGCAGGAATTTGTGAGGCCAAGCAAGCCATAGTATTCACAAATTTATTAGTTGAGCGTGGAATGGTTTGGATAGAATAATGAGTAAATAAGGTCAAAAGTGAATCCACGTAACATTTGTACTTTTGAATTTCCTCATTTTTACATTGGTAGATGCCAGAACTTGATTGAAAACTAATTAAGAGTCAATGAAAATGTTAATAGACTTCACATCTAAGTGTAACGTAACATGGAGACCCAAAACAAGGGCCTCGTATTCCACTATATTGTTAGTGCAGGGGAAATCGAGCCTGAATGAAAGAGGCATAGGTTCACCATCAAGAGGAATGAGAACAACACCCGCCCCTCTGCCACGCTGACATTTAGATCCATCGAAGAAGAGGGTCATCGGATAAGACACATCACTAAGCGAAATGGTGGTGATGAGTTCATCAAGGAAAGTAAAATTAGTAAATTGTTCCCCGAGTAAAAGGGCTTCGTGAGTTAATCTGCGATAGTTTGTCCTTTGACTAATTTCTAGTGTACAAACTCAAGTTAGAGGTTGGCGAGGAGGATAAGCCATTGGGCGATTTGTTGGTTTAGATGAGGTTTGGCGTACATATAATGTATGGGATCAACATTGGCGATGACAAAAGTTTTGTGATTCGGAGGTAATGTCGGATTTTGGTGGCTATGAATGATAGGGCTAGGCACAACTTTTCTACATGTGTATACCTAGTCTCGTAATCCACAAGAGTATGACTTATGTAATAAACTGCTTGCTCTTGATGCTCGGAGTCACGATGTGTGAGCATGGCTCCTAGAGCATGGTCGGTGGCAGAAAGGTAAAGGTATAAAGTGTGATTGTCTTGAGGTGGGATAAGCATGGGTGGCTCCAAGAGATAAGATTTAAGAGCCTCAAAGGCTTGGTGGCACTCCTCACTCCATTGGAATACAATGTCCTTTTTAAAGAGATGATGGAAAGGTTGACATCAATCCGAGAGTTGTGAGATGAAATGTAGGATAGATTGGATTTTTCCCTGCAAACTACGCAATTGTTTTAGGTTAGTGGGTGGGGGCATTTCTAAGATAGCT
This sequence comes from Taxus wallichiana var. yunnanensis, assembly GCA_018340775.1. NCBI lineage: Eukaryota > Viridiplantae > Streptophyta > Pinopsida > Cupressales > Taxaceae > Taxus > Taxus wallichiana. The sequence goes on along the minus strand of CM031244.1, from coordinate 660,274,335 downwards.
TTGACTTTAGCTGGGTTGACTTCAATGCCACACAAAGAGATTATAAATCCAAGGAGTTTTCCCGAAAGGATTCCAAAGACACATTTCTTTGGTTGAAGATGAACAAATTATTGTAATAGGTGATCAAAAATAATGGTTAAAACATTGAGATGTTTATTTCGATGTTTGGATTTTCCAAGAAGATCATCGACATAATCCTCAAGGATAGTGTGAATAATGTCATGAAAAATGTAAGTCATAGCCCTCTGATAGGTTGCATCAGCATTCTTAAGGCCAAATGGCATGAAACGATAGCAGAAGGTCCCCCAGGGGGTAATGAAGGCAGTTTTATGTTGATCGGCTGGGGCTACTAAAATTTGATTGTATCCCAATAAACCATCCATGAGAGAAAGCATCTCATGGCCCGCAGTGAGATCAACAAGTTGATCAATGCTAGGTAGGGGGGAGTCGTCCTTTTGGCAAGTGAGGTTAAGGTCCTGGAAATTTGTACATATCCAAAGTCCCCCCGTCACTTTAGTGACAGGTACAACATTAGAAATCCATCGAGGATAGTCAATAGGTAAGATGAAAGAAATATAAAGGAGTCGTTGAAGCTCTTCTTTAACCAAGAGGGCAATGCGTGGATGTATTTTTCTCATTTTTGTTTAACTGGTTTGGAGTCTTGTTTCAGAGTGATGTTATGGATAGCAATGTCAGAATCAATTCTGGCATGTTGGCGTAGGACCAAGTGAAAGCTTGATTGCGGGCACGGAGGAAGGTAGTGAAGGTGGTTTGTTCTGATGCATCGAGAGATTGTCTGATCTTTATAATGTGAGGATCATCCTCCATGTGGATGTTGATTTCTATGGTCGACTCATTCAACATGGTTTGGGTTTCAGATGGTAAGGTGCATTGAATATAAGAGTCATCCTTACCAAGGTAGGTGAGGATGGAGTTGTCATCTTGGCACTCCACAACATTAATCGAAGGCTAGTCTTCTTCGATCATGTCTAGATACAAAAGGGGGAGAGAAGATGGGTCTTCACCATCACGTTGATAAGTGAGAGGACCTAGGAAGATAACATTCATGAAAAAAAAAAGTTAGGAGGGATAGATTCCAGGTCTATCGACTCTGTGGGTGAAGATGGAAAAATGGATGATGATGGTTCGAAAGGGGTGACTTCGTCTTCTTCCTGGATACAATTGACACGAGGTTTCTCCGGTGTAGGTGGTTCAGAAAATCCAAGACCACTATGATCTTTGTGTTTGCGTGTAGTCATGGGAATGATCGTATGTTGGCCTTGTTCATAAAGACCGAAACCAAAACCTTTCCAAGCACAGTGAGTCAGGAAGGTGAGGGTGAAACGATGGTTGGTTAGATATTGAAAATAAGATTGGAAAGGAACCACACCAAGGGGAGGTTTAATGGTGACAAAGGATGTGTCAACACACGAATGTCTTGGACGTAAACCAAGATGAAAAGAGCGGGTCGGATCTTACGCACTAAAGAGACGACAATTTCTTCTTCGGAAAAACTAATAGTAGCGGATTATTATGCAGTACGAGATGTGGTTGCGGAGGTAGGTTTTTTTGGTGAGAGAAGTGACGTGGTTGGGTGTTAAGATGGAGGTGACAGGTAGGGTTTCGTTAGGTAGGACCTCTATCCCTTGGAGGATCTCAATTAGAGCTTGTCGATGAGATTCGAGATGTTTGAATGAGATCATAAAGTGTCATTTTTACAGGAGATTGGTGAAGTTTTTGATCATGGTTCGATGGGCAACTCCATTAAAGACTGGATAGCGGAAGGAGAAAGAGAGGTTGTAGGTGTTCTCTCTTTAGCTTTTTCATTGTTTTTCGACCTCGAGTAGCAATGTTAATCATGTTGATCTCATGAATACGAGATGAGGAAGATGGCAAGGATAAGTCATTGTTCTCGAGAGGTGGGGTTGCAATGATGATAGATTTTGGTGAGGCGGGATAGGTGGTATAGGAGAAGGGATCGAAGCTAAGGGATTTTCCCTCCATAAGTTTTCTTTCTTAGATTTCCTATCGAGATAGGAAACTAGCGAAAGATGGATTTCAAAGCTTTGCATCCTTCTACATTGTGTCCTGGTGTGCGGTGGTAGGTACATATTTTAGATTCATCCGTAGACACCAAATTTGTGTCTTACGACCCCTTGTGACCCGCATCTCATCTCGCAATATAACCTCATCACCTAAACCTTACACAATTATTTATTAATTACCTTGTAATGGATAAATCCACATCACCTTACCTGCCACCTCATTTTGCCACTTCATCATGACCTAGCCCTAACCCTAAACTAACCTAATTAAGACCCATAACTTGGTCCACACCTACACCCATAACTAATGACCCCTTTCTCGCACCTAAAACCGACCTTCTAGTCACTTGACCAAGCCCGCAACTAATCTCTCAGGAGAAAAGCAGGGAAGGTGGGTGATTTTACTAAAAATAGCCTACTTTTTCCTTACCGATGTCGGTTCCTACTCGACCGCCGTCGGTTACGTAACCGCCATCGGTTCCCTGTAAATGGCCTCCCCAAACCAAAAACGGGCGATCGGAATTTCATTTTTGGATCAAGGTCGAAGGATTTTTGAATCAACAGAGATCATTTGGGAGTGATCAAGAGAGTCCAGATCTTCACTTGACCGAGCAGAGACAAGTGAAGAGACAAGGAGAGTAAGCCAAGGACTCGCTATGGCCCAGATACAAAGCCTGTGATACTCAGCTGATTTGATCTGCTGTGTGCCAGACCATCCTACCTCAGTTCTGCCTTTGCCATCAGAGCTCTTGGACCTGCATCTCCGTGAATAATCAGTAAGTTACATCTTGCATGTCCTCTTTAATAACATTTCTTCGACTTTTTGAATCATAAGTCCCCACAAATCCATTCTTGGATCCACTACCCAACGTGTCATTGCATCTAACTGTCATTCATCTACCTCTCATCACCCTATTTCCTAATATCACCTATATACAGCCCTACAAATAACACAACTACCAAATAACACCACCACCCCACAAAACAACTAACCTTCAGATCCTAGACTCTACCGATATCGGTCATCAGTAACCGCCATCGGTTATCAGTAACCGGCATCGGTTATACTGACTATAACCAATAACCAGCCTTTCCCCTACCCAGTTCAACAAAGCAATTTAATTGATATCTTATAGTCTTTTGTGTTAATTCATATTAGCAGGGGAACTGACCACCTTTGAAAGGAAGTTTTATATTTCTTGGGCCCAAGGCAGTTTCCTCATTTATTGTCTAATTAAAATCTTGTGGTCTTGTGTTCTTATTTGCAGGTAGTCCTTCCAAGACAAAAAGGAGTTCTTCGCAGTCAGCCTGATCTTTCTCTACGGTACGCGCACATCATCTCGACATTCTATAGGTATTCCTCCTAGCCCCAACCCTTATCTATTTCTAAAAGGAATGAAACATTCCGAGCGAAACATCATCATAACCTATAGGTCAAGGTTTAGATGGATCATAGGGTTTAAGTGGGGGTAGGGAAATGGTCACATCCCCTACCAACATATCAAGGATCTTGGCATAAGATCCCTTGAGCGGTCAAATTCAGATGAAGATGAGGCTATGGATTGAGTGGGTGAGATTATTGATTGTTTTGGTAATGGTTGGGTATGAGTGGTTCCTACGGGTGGTGGTTTAGGCAAGGGATTTTAATGATTGGGTTTAACTAGGTGTGGCTTCTTACGCACGAAGTCATGTTTAGCTGGTTAGATGATGAGGCCATAGATGATGTGGTGGCAAGAAACAACCACGGGAAAGAGGAGCAATAGCAAACAAGTCCTTCAATGATCTAGTTTTTTAGGGTTGGTAGGTAGGCAAGATACTTGTGGCGATGGTATTGAGATGCCCATGGATTTATGTATGGGTGCGAAAGGTGCGGAGTCGTGTTAAAGAAGACATGGGAGGCATGGTGTATTGGGGCAAGGTGGAGGGTGAGTCCCCAATATAGAAGGTAGGTGTGATGACGAGGGTTGAAACCGTGCTGCTTTGTCTGGTGTGATTAGGGGTGAGTGTTTTAGTTATGGCGAGGTATAAATTGGACTCAAGGAGATTGGGTTTGTCTCTAGGTGGATTGACTTCTTTATTTTTGGATAAATCTAACCGTTTAGGTGGGTGCGTCAGGCTGGGTATTGGTGAAGTCCCAAGTGTAGAGGAAGGTTTGGTTAGGTTGATAGAGGTGGATGAGGTATTCGGTAGAGATGAGGGGGTGAAGGTGAGGACATAGGAATTTTGAGCTTTTGTAAACACTTTGAGTATATGGTAGAGGTGTCTGGATCGGTCATCCGCATTTGAGTAGAGCATGGTATACTCAAACGTTCCAATAAGACTCGTCTATCTTCTGGGGGATGACAATCTCTATGTGTGGATGGGAATTTTGGTATGGAAGAGAAGTGGGCTGTGATTCCAGTCCACTGTGGGTGTGATACAGGGGGCGAATGAGGTGTTGTATCAATGGGTGTTAAGAGGTCAACCGGTCACTGGAAAGATTTAGGCAATGAAGAACTGATAGGGAGAAGGGCATGTTCTAGAGGATCCGTCAAGGTTAAGGATTTTGGTGATGTAGGCTTGAGGGGTTTCTCCTCTAAGGACGACAGAAAAATTGGTGATCCTTCTTCTTTTACAACAAGAGTGGTGGAAGGAGATGTTTGGGAAATAGATAGGTTGGATAACATCCACTCACAGTCTTGCAGGGATGTGGTGTAAGAAGGCTCTTCTATGAGAAGAGAACTCTAGGTGATTGATTCCTTTATGGGTAAAGGAATAGCGGGGCTGTCCTCTTGTCCTGATGAAGGAGAAGGGGCGAGGACCCCTACGTTGGTGAAGAGGCTTGATTCAGAATTTTCTTGATGGAAGCCCTTGGTTGGGAGTTGAAAACTTCATGGATCTCATGCACACTCTTCTTGTTGGCTGAGGTTTCTTGGTTCATGTTTCTTGTTAGATGAATGGTTTGGAAATGGTTTGTTGAAGATTTTTAAATTCTGATTAGCAGGGGCAATAGGATTAACGAGGATTATATCCCATGCATCAACCATTTCCTACACTATGTTTTTCAACATCTTGCGCTTTCGTGGATGTGTCCCTTCATGCGATGGAAGTTATAGAAGTCATTTTCTTTATACCAAGAAGGTATAGCGGGTGGAATCAAACCCGAAGTGAGTTTTAACAAGAGGCAAGGTGATAGCTCCTACTTTAAGCAATTTGTCCAAGATCACATCATAAGTTTCTCCCAAGGGAGTGTACTTGATGGGCTCAAATTTATACTTATAGGTGGGTTTCGGTTGGGTATTAGATGGTGCTTGAGATTTAACCACCACCGCATGTACAACTCCTTTTGATTTTGAAGTAGCCGATGTGTGAGAGTTGGTGGTGTTGGGTTTTTTGGTGGAGTCTTGGGTTCGAACATTTGAGTTTTTGTTGCACAACTTCAATTTCTCCTCCTCTAAGGCTCGAATCTCTAGTTTCTGAGCCATAGTAAAGGCTTCATCAAAGGTGTGGAAAGTTTGAATTTGGAGGGTGGGATAAATGTGTTTAGCGCAGGCCGTAAAGAGTTTGATAAGCTCGGCCTGAGGTAAGACATAAGTAAGTTGGTTAATGAGGCCCGCCATCATCCAATGAAATCTATGATAGACTCGTCTTCAAATTTTGGATGGCATAGAGATCTCAGTAATGGATATTTTCTTGAAATATTGATGGAGAAGTGATCCAAGAAATATTGGGCTAACTAGTTAAAGGAGAAGATTGAGTGATGGGTTAAAGCACTGTACCACTCCAAGGCAGGTCTTGATAAGGACATGGGGAAGGTACAAAGTAGTAGTAAGGTAGCGTCATGAGTAATAAGATAGCAGGCATTTCTAAATGATCGCAAGTGTTGTTGAGGGTCCTCCTTACTACTAAAGCGAGTAAATTTTGGTAATTCCCATTGAGGAGGATATGTATGAAGGGGGACGGAAGGATGAATAGGCTCTTGATAAACTTTCTCATATGTCGGGTGTTATGGCTTCTTGAAATGCGAAGCCTCAAGATTTTGCATCTTGTCAATCATCCATTTGATTAAATCATTGGTTGGGTTAGATGATGGTGTTGTCATCGTCGAACGGAGGAGGATTGGACCAAGAGCCGCTACTAGACAATGGTGGGATTGAATGTTGATAAGGTAATGATGATGAATGTGTTAGGGTGGCCGAATAAGGGTGTCCTATATAAGATGTTGAGGCCACCATATGAGTCTCATGCGAAATGAAAAGGTGGGCGGAGCTCCTAGAGGGAAAGCTCATGTGGATAGATGGTAGAGAGCGAGTTATGAAAGAGGCAATCAGGGAGAGATGAGGTAGGGGCAGTGGATGGTAGTGATATGTGGGGCCCCAGATTAACCAAAGGAAGGCCAATTGGTGTAGTATGAACCACCAAAGCCACTAAGCTGGGAGACGGGGCTAAGGATGAAGACAGTGAGGCAAAGTTATTAGATGGGGAAGGGGCTAAGTGAGCAGCTATACTAGTAGGCATACCAAAGAGGAGATAATCGTCGAGTGTAAGGTCAAGGGTATGAGACAAATAATACTGTATGGCACTAGGATTAGCATCCAAAAATTTGGCAAAGTCCAGATCTCCTATAGGGATCTTGGGAAAAGCATTGGTGTCCATAGGATTCCCCATAGAATGCAAAGGGGGTGACTCAGGCAAAGACACGGAACAAGCATGTGAAACCATGGCTGCGGCTTGTTTTCGGTGATAACAACCATGGATAAGAGGATATAGCAGGGAATTAGTCAATCAGGAACAAAAACAACAAAAAAATGTTGGAATTGGTAGGTTATTGGTTTGTTAGGAATTGTGAAACATAGTAACTGATATCAGTCTGGTAACCGATGTCGATCAGACTATAGCCAGCATCGGTTATTATGGCGATGTCGGTAGAAGAGGATGGATGTCTCACACCTTTGTGAAGGTAAAGAGAGAATGTAAGAGGCTGCTGGTTTGGGGATAACAAGGCTTAGTATACCCACCAAACTGTCTGAAGTGATCACTGAGACAGGGTATAACAGAGAAACAGAACTGAAAGAAGAAAAACAAGCAAGATGCACAAGTAAATCAAGAGACTAACCCTAGGATTAGTTTTAATCACTTTGGGCTTATGCCTTAGATGCAAGATGATGTCAGTCCTAAACAAAACCTAAGGGTGATGTCAAGTTTGTTTTGGGTTGTAAGGCTACCTTAATCGGGTGGAGGAATACCGTGCGAAAGGGGGATGTTTGAGATGTTGTGTAGATTATGATGTGATTTGGTATGTGTTGTGCGGTGAGTAAGATTAATTTCTCTTCAATACCATGGATATCACCCCCACGTGTATGACCTATTACTTAATCTACGTTCACTAGAATTAAAAACAACAAGCAAGAATGTGATGCACGTGTTTTAAATCCAAATCAAAAAATGATATTCGATGAAGCAAAGAAAGAGAAGAGGTTAAGAAGATGAATTTTACTAATGCAAAGATGTGAAAGAAAGACAAGTTCTTTTAACAAAATGAAAAAATATTTTGTGAATATTTAGAAGAAAGAAATAGCAAGTGTGCTCCCTATATGAAAACAAGCAAGAAAGAAAAAAACTTGAGAAGGGTCCCACTGGGCTTGCCAAAATGTTTCACATAGAATTTTGTTCCAGAATAGAGTTATTTCTATCTTTTCATTCTCTTGAGAAACAGATAAGGGTTAGGGCTAGGAGGAATACCTATTGAGTGTTAGGAAGGTGTGCACGTACCGTAGAGAGATCAAACCGATTGTGAAGAGCTCCTTTTTGTGCAGGGAAGGACTACCTGTAAATAAGAATGCAAGACCACCATATTTTCTTTAAACAATAAGTGAGGGAACTACCTTGGGCCTAGGAAATATTAGACTTCCTTTCGAAGGTGGTTAGTTCCCTTTTAATACAAATTAATGCAAATGATAATAAAGAAGCTAGTGCGAAATCATGATTTTAGGTACCTCGTTACTAAAAGTAATAGAGACTAAACTAATAATAATAAAATGTCATGTTGTTTGTTTGGTCACTGGTTATTGATACGTTCAGATCAAGTTACAGGATAGACAAGGTTGGATATGAGATTGTTTGGAGGTAAATAGGTGAAAGGTTGGTTTTGGTATAAGTCACAGTGACCGATGCCGATCACTGGATAACCGATCATAGTTATAAAACCAGTACCAGTAGGGGATAATTGATATCGGTAGGGGCAGTGATTTAGGGGCTTTTAAATGGAGGCTGGTTGTAAGGTGGTTATGGGTTTAGAAGGTTGGTAGATGGTTGAGGGGAGTAGTAGGGTGACGGAGAAGACTCAAACAGAGAGAAAGCTATCTTTGGGGCAATATAGAGATGGATAAATGAAGGTTAGGTGTAGGGTGCTGTCGGGTGGTAGATCCAGGGGTGGGTTTATAATCACTATGAATCAAAAGCTCACAAAGTAGTTTCTAGAAGCATACAAGGTGATAAAAGAGACTACTTACTAGTTTCTAATGCGGATGCAGTCCAGGAATGCACTGGCGAAGGAAAGGCTCAATTGGGATGATCCGGTAATCGGAAGTGAGCTGATGAAGCTATCCTCCGACTCTCCCAATGTTTGGATGAGTGTGACCATGATCTAGTTGCTCAGTTATAGTCCTGGGCTCAATACTCCTTTCTACAACCTCTTCTCTCTCACTCACTTGTCTCTCTCTTGCAAATGAATTTGGATCCTTTTGTTTTGGTTAGGGGAGGTAATTTACAGGGAACCGATGGCGGTTACCTAACCGACGCCGGTCACGTAGGGACCGATGTCGGTTAGGTCAAAGTTTGCTATTTTTAGTAAAATACCCAACTTTCCCTCCTTTTCTCCCGAGGGGTCGGTTGTGGGCTTGGTCAAGTCATTATTAGGTTAGTTTTGGTGTGGGTGAGGGGTGATGAGTCATGGGTGTGGGTCTGACCAAGTCATAGGTCTTAATTAGGTTAGTTTAGGGTTAGGGCTAGGTCATGGTGAGGTGGCGAGGTGAGGTGGCAGGGTTGGAGATGTGGATTTATTAATTATAAGGTAATTAATAAATAATTAAGTGTGTAAGGTTTAGGTGGTGAGGTATGGTTAGGTTGCGAGATGAGATGCGGGGCACAGGGTGTTGTAAGACCAAAATTTGGTGTCTATAGTCCCCCAGATGACGTAATGAGAGACCTTTTTTAGGAAGGCACGTTGTTCGTTATGAGTGAGGTCGGGAGGTAAGATGGAGAGAGAAAGATAGTCGGAGTATTGTTTGTACCAAAGGTCACTTGGGTTAGGGGTGATGGTTTAGATGGACTAAACATCATGAGGTAGCTAAGAAGGTGATTGGAGTCATTGTATGGTGATAAAGATTTTAGAATCGGCGGCAAAGCGGGTATTTGGGAAGCTAAGTAGGCCATGGTATCTACAAATTTTTTGGTTGAACAAGGGATGGTTTGCAGGGTGTAATGGTCAAAGGTGGTCAAAATTATGTCCACATGATGTTTATACTTTTGAAGTATCTCATTACGACATTGGTATATACCATTGACTTGGTTTACGACCAATTGAGAATCACCAAAGATATTGATTGATTTGACATCTAGGGCATAGGTGGCTTGGAGACCTAATATGAGTGCTTCATATTTGGCGATATTGTTTGTGCATTCAAAATCGAGTTTGAAAGACAAAGGCATGGGCTCACCATCAAGTAGAATGAGGATAATACCATCCCCACCCCCACGCTAACACTTTGAACCATCGAAGAAGAGTGTCATTTGGTAAGGGGGTTCGTCTAGGGAAAGGGTAGCAATTGAATTGCTTGGAAAGTCAAAATTAGAGGGTTGATCCCAGTAATAGGTGCATCACCAATTAGCAGAAGATAAGCTTCGCCCTTGATGGAATTTTGATGAATGAATTTGAGGTCAAGGTCAGCTAACAACATAAGCCAATGTGTGGCACACTTGATTTTGGTAAGGCTTAGCATACATGAAGTGTAGGGGTTAGTGTTGGTTACAACATAGGTTTTGTGGTTGAGTAGGTAATGGAAAAAAATTTGGCAATGAAAACTAAGGCTAAGAAAAGATTTTCGTGGATGGGTGTATTAGGTTTCATAGTCTAAAAGAGCACAACTTATATAATAAACCACCTACTCTCTATGTTGTTCATCATGATGAGTGAGCATGGCTCTCAAGGAGTGATCGGTAGCTGAGATGTATAGGTAGAAAGGTTGATCGTCTTTAGGTGGAATGAGTACGGGTGGTTAGAGAAGGTACTATTTTATGGCCTCAAAAGCTTTGTGGCAGTCATCATCCCATTTAAAGGAGACATCCTTCTTGAGTAGATGATGAAATGGTTGACACCGATAAGATAATACTAAAATGAAATGGTGAATAGAATGTAATTTACCTATTAAGCTACGAGACTTGTCTAAGGTTAGTGGGCGGAGGCATTTCCGAATGACCTTGACTTTAGTAGGGTCAACTTCTATACCATGTAAGGAAATAGTAAATCCTGAGAGAAGCTGCGAAGACACACTTCATTGGCTAAAGGCGAACACAATATTTATTAGATGGTCAAATATGGTTTTGAGGACGGCAAGGTGTTCGGAGCGGAGTTTAGATTTGGCTAAGAGATCGTCCACGTAATCTTCCAATATGTAATGTATGATGTCATGGGAGATGTAAGTCATAGCCCACTAACATGTGGCACCAAAGCGTTTTTAAGGCCAAAAGGCATGACTCGATAGCGAGAAGGTCCCCAATGGGTGATGAATGAGGTCTTGTGTTGATCTTCTCGGGGGCAAGCAAGATTTGGTTATAACCCGAGAATCCATCCATGAGTGATAGCATCTCGTGACTAGTGGTAAGGTCGACTAGTTGATCAATACCGAGTAAGAGGAATTCATCTTTAGGGTAAGCTAGGTTGAGGTCACGAAAATCCATGAAAATGTGGAGTCCCCCTATCGCTTTAGTGACAGGGACAATGTTAGAAATATAACAAGGATAATCAATGGGTAATATGAAGGAAATGGAAAGAAGGCACTAAAGTTTTCTTTGACGAGAGGGGAAATCCGAGGGTGCATTTTCCTCAGCTTTTGTTTGATGGGTTTTGCATCGGGAATGGTTATGATATTGTGGACCACTATGGTGGGGTCAATATCGGCATGTCTGTATAAGACCAAGAAAAAGCTTGGTTATGATCTTTGAGGAAAGAAGTGATGGATTCCTTCTCAAAGTGATCTAAAGATAGCCCAATCTATAGGATGTGTGGGTCGTTATGAGTATGAATGTTGATCTCGATAGTTGATTCATTCAACATGGTTTGCATCTCAGAAGGTAACAACCGATGAATATATGAGTCTTCTGCACCAAGGTAGGTGAGTATAGATTCATCGTCCCGACATTGAACAATGTTAATTGAAGGTGTATCATCATCAATCATTTCAGGATACAAGAAGGGAAGAGTGGAAGGGGCCTCGCCCTTGCATTAAAAACTCTAAAACTCGAGAGGCCATAAGGAAATGGTGTTTATGAGAAAAAAAAGTTATGACAGATAAATTCTGGATCCATTGACTCCATCAATGAAGGTGGTGACGAAGGTGGAGTAGGTGAAGAGGGTGGAGAAGGGTTGATGTCCTTGATGAGTTCAATACGGGCTGTGTTTGGTAGGTGGTTCAGAAAACCGATACCACTATGGTCCCATTATGTTTGTGGCTAGTACATGGAATAATGGTATGGTGGCCTTTCTCGTAAAATCCAAAACCAAAACCCTTCCATGCACATCGGTGCAGGAAGGTGTGGGAAAAATGATGATTGGTAAGAGACTGGAAGGCAGCGGAAAATAGGCGGGTTTTTATAGTGGTTTGGGTGTGTACATGGTAGTATCAAGTCCCCCATAGGTGAGACTAGTACAAAGATGAGGAGGAACATAAAGGAGGTGTTCTCCTATGTGCAAAGGATCATAAGCGAGGGTGTTGGTTAAGACTCCCATACTCTTGTGGAGTAAGGAATTTGTTGACTCTATATAGGTGGTATTCCCCGCAGTGAGGTGTTGAAAAAAACCTTCCAAGGGATCGGTGGTTAGTATGTGAGTAGTTGGAATGGATGATGTGGAGGTGGAGTTAAAGGATTAGTAGGTCGATGGGTCAACTATGGAGGTTGCGGCAAAGTGGTAGGAGTGGAAGAGGTATGTGCGGTGGAGGTGGTGATTGTCTTGGTAAGTGGAAGTGTAGGTGAAGTGGTAGCGGTTGTGGAGGTAGATGCCTTAATGGGTATACACACGTCATTAGTTTGGTAAAGCATGTTGCATGTTTTAAAAGGTGATGGATCAGCTAGAATAATATGAGTGTTTCCTTCATGTTCAAAATTTACACAATAATGTAAAGTGGAAGGAATGCAACCCAAGACACGAATCTAGGGTCTTCCAAGCAACAAGTATATTGGAATTCCCCCTCCAAGACTTAGAATAACTCTGGAATAGTGCAGGGGCCCATGCGAATGTGGAGGATGGTAGTACCTAGTGTAGAGGTGATAGTGTCATTGAATGAATGCAACATGACATGATGTTTATGCATGTAATTATCAGGTATGCACATTTGAGTGAATGCATGGGACGAAATGATGTTAATGCTAGTTCCGCCATCAATCATCACCTGTTGCACCCGTATGTCATTGATGTGGATAGAGATGAAGAGATCTGGGTCTGGGTCATCATTTTGGTGTGGCGTGATCTCCTCTTCTAAGAAGCTAAGGGAGGCTACTTGGTGAATAGGGTGGGGTGAAGATGAAGGTGGTAATTTGGTAAGAGAAGCTACATGATGATGCATGATGATGGAGGCTACGGGTGTAGGGTCATTGGGAAAAACCTCAATAGATTGAAGAACCTCTCATGAGAGCTTGTTGATGGGATTCCAAGGTTTGAATAAGGTCATATAAGGACATTTTGAGGGGAGATTGGTGTAATTGTTTGAGCATGGTGTGATGTACAACTCCATTAGAAATGGGGTATGTGGGGCCACGGATAATGATTTTAGGTATGGGTGCAGAGAGTATGTTGGGTATAGGATTGGTTAGTGCATCAATTTCCTTTTCCTTACCTTTATCCTTCTAAAATGGGTAGTAACATGGATCATGTTGATCTAAGGAGTTGGCCAATGGAGAAGGTATAGGGTGAGTGGTATAACGACATGACGGGAAAAAACCTACTAGAGGAGAAAATCCTTGTTAAGTTGGGTGCAACGACATTTAGGTGATGGTTTGGAAAGTTATATGATGTGAACCATGTTAATTTAAAATCTTGGAGGTGGTTCTAGGAGCTATGGTGTTGGAGGTCATGGTTATCGAGTGGGAAATTAATGAAGGACTATGGGAATGGGTGTACGTGAAGCGGTTTCCTCATCAAGAAGGTGTCATCATCAAAGTTGGCTTCCAAAGGAAATAAATGGATAAGGATGGTTTATAAGGCCTTATAGTTCTCCACATCATGCCCGACACACGATGGTAGGCACAAATTTTAGTGTCATCAAACCCCTTTGGCTTGGGTTTGAGGGGGTCGTAAGGTTTGAGTGGTAGTAATGTGATAACAAAAGTCTTCAGGAGGTTGGTTAAAATTTTGGCATAGGACCCCGCTAGTGGGTCGCAATGAGAGGTGAAAGTGGGTTTGGGTGTAGGTACGACTGATTGTTGAGGAACGATCCTTACAGGAGGGGAGTGGGTTGAGCCATGGTTTTAGGTGCTAGAGTAGTATTGGGTGTTGGTCATGTTTGTTTGGGTAGGGGTATGGTAGATGAATGGGTAGGAGGGTGTGTGGTTGTTTTTACTACTTTATTAGAGGATAGTGCACCTTCTTGGGTAAAGGTGATATGGGTGTATGAGGTCTAGAGGGAAAAGTAGATGGGAGAAGAGGGTGATTTACCTATGGGAATAACAGAGGTGTGTGAAGGTAGATGATGTGGGTCCATCGGGGTGTGAGAGACAAAGACTAGAGTGTAATGGGTAGTGAAGAAGTTACATAAAGTATTGGAGGTATGGGTGGTAAAGATGCTTTACAAGTGTGGGTGTGGGTGTAGGTTGTGTCAAGTGCACGGGTAGGTTAGAGGTTTGCGAGGAAGGGATGGGCTATTTTGTTTTTGGTTTATTAACGGGTGGAAGTTTCTTAACCATGTTGGGAAGCTGAGGTCCTAAGAAAGACGGGACCGGTGCAGTGTGATTGGCATAGGTGGAGTATGAGTGTTATGGATTTGGTTCTTTTGTTTGGGTGATGGAGTAGGTATGGTGTTGACTTTGGAGGATGTAGATAAATCTAGTTTGATAGGTGGATGAGTAAGGTTGGTGGTTGGGGTGACCCCTAAGGTGGTAATAGGTTTAGTTGAGGAAGATGATGTATGTTCGGGTTTGGATTTAGATGTAGGTTAGGTTATGGGTAAGGGTATGTGTTGAGTTATGATGGGTGTCGTGGAAGAAGTTGTGATAGAGGTAGTTGTGTTCATTTTGATGGGTCAAAATATTTTTGGTAGATAGTGGAGGTATCAGCAAGTAACATCTACATCTGTGTTGAGACAGGAAGTAAAAGGTGCCCCCAAAGTAAGGCCATATCCACATAATCTAAGTGATCGGTCAAACATGAGAATGACACATCTGTAGGTGTATTTGATGAGTACCTAATGGATATTCCCATAAAATGTGTCTTAGAGATGGGGAATAGGCTATCTTCACTTACATTGGTAAGAGAGCTGAAAGTAGGTCTGCAAGATCTTGGGTAGCTGATGGAGAATGCTCACTAAGAGGCAAAGGTATCTCAACTGGGTCTATGATAGGTGGAGGAGATGATAGGTGCTCCTCTATAGGTGGAGGAGATGATGGGAGATCCTCTGTGGGTGGAGGAGGAAAACAAGTATCCTCCATGAACTGAAGAAGTATTGTGGGTATCAGTTCTCTAGGTGAAGAAGCCAAAGGTGAAATGGTCTCAATTTTAGTAGAAGGCTCCTCCATATGTGAGGAAGGAGGTGAAAGGTGTTCCTCTATGGGTGAAGGAATAGGGAGGTTGGTTCTTCCGATGTGGAAGGAGGATTTCGGGCTAGAATATTCTCTATGGAAGGATATGGGGTAATTAGGAGGCAAAAGGTGTGTCACTAAAATAGCGTGGACCTCATGGGTATGGGTATCATGAGTCGAGGCCTCACCGGTTTGATCAGATGAAGCGGCATGATTGGGAAATGGTTTCTTGAAGATGTGTAGGTTTTGGTTGGTAGGTGTGTTAGGATTTTCCATGGTTAACTCACCTTTCTCGAGCATTTTTGGACAATATTTTTAAAAGTGATGCGATTGCCATCACTATGACCCTTTACTCGATTATAGTTACGAAGTCATGTTCTTTATACCATGTGGGCATGGGGCGAGCAAGGTCAAATCTAGTGTGTTGTTTTATGGATGGAAGGGTGATGGCCTCGAATTTGATAAGATTTTCTAAGACATAAGAGTAAGGCTCCCTAATTGGGGTGTATTTCCATTATTCTCATCTGAATTGAAAAGTCTGGATGGGTGAGAGATTAGATGAGGGGGTAGCCTGATTTGATGGATGAGCCAGACTAGCTTTGAGTACCACTACGTTAGCAGTGCCCTTGGCCTTTGAATAATTTTTCTGTGGTTTGGAAGAAGAAGAAGTATCATTCCACTTGAATGCAAAAATTTATTGCATAACTAGAATTTATTCTCTTTGATGGCCCGAATCTCTAACTTTCATGCAATGGTGAATGCTTCATCAAATGTTTGGAAAGTCTAAACCTGTAAGGTTGGTGAGATTTGTCTAGCACAAGCCCGTGTGAAGAGCTCAATTAGTTCTTTTTGTGGTAGTTGGAAGGTGAGTTGATTAATAAAGCTACGCTAGTGAGCGACAAAATCTGTGATAGATTTGTCCTCATACTGACGCGTGGAGTATAGGTTGGTCATGGTAACCTTCTTGACAATATTGATGGAGAAATGATCCAAGAAAGCTTAAGATACCTAATTAAATGAAAATATAGAGTGTCTCGGTAACCCACTATACCAATCTAACACAGGTCCAGTCATAGACATGGGAAAGGTCCTCAAGAGCAAAGCATCATCGTGCGTGATTAGGTAGCACCCATGTTTTAATGACCACAAATGTTGTTGTGAGTCTTCTTTGCTATTTAAGTGGTTGAATTTAGGCATCTCCTAATGTATGGGGTATGGATGAATAGGAATGGATGGGTGGATGGGATTGTCACAAATTTCATCGTAGGTGAGAGTGTTGCAGGAGCCAGAAACCGATGCCTCCAATTTTGCATCTTGTCCAACATCAATTTGATTAGGTCATTGGTAGGATACGATGATTGGGTGCCTCTTGTAACATGAGAGGGTTGGTTTTGGGCATATAACGGGGGTGGCACTCCAGTATATGGTGTTGCCATGTAGGTTGATTGAGAAGAAGATAGTGAAATAGGGGGTATGTACCCAGAGTGAATAATAGATGAAACAAGAGGTTGCTGATAGTACGTATATGGGTGGAAGGTTCGTGGTAACCCTAGTGGAAATGGGGCTAATAATTGTGGAATGGAAAGGACCACGTTCTGATAAGGGGTATGGCTAACCCACACCGAGGTGGTAATGTAGCTACGGGTATATGTGAGATATTAGGGGAAGATGAGGTTACGTTTTGGGTGGTGGTCGAAGGTGTGGTAGATGTGGCGGGTGTAATGGAGGTAGAAAACGGGGAATTCATAGCGGGTATAGGACCTAGCTACGAAACTACTAGGGGTAAGGTAGATGTGGGCAACATGGAGCTAGGGGGCGACACAAGATTAGGAGTAAGAGTCGAGGGGATAGATACGAGCATGACGTATATCAACTAACCCGAGGCATCTCGGGTGGATGAGTGGGAAAGATAAAACTGTAAGGCGGCAGGGTTTTGGTCAAGGAGTCATGCAAACTCCCATCTTTAGTAGCGATAGTGATAGGTTGGATAGGATCCATGGCGGGTGATAAAATGGAAGGTGGTGAAGGACTAGGTGGGAGTGGTTGACAATTGGCATGGAATATGAGTGCACTTGCTTGTCTTTGGGTCAACACCATGTGAACCAATACTGATTAGGTTAGGCCGCTTCTCTGTAAATGACACAGAAAAATAGCAGGAACAGGTGAAACAGGTGGTAAAAAGTGGACTAGGTATGAAATGTTGGCTGGAAAGTGGCATAGGATAACTGATGTCGATTGAGGTAAACTAAATCGGTTAGGGGTAATCGATCTTTGGTCATTTTGGGAAATGGACAATGAGTTGAAAAAATCAAGGTACAAGGTCAAATCTGATATGTATGCAAAACCTGATGAGTTTTACAAGGTCAATGGGAATGGTAGTAGTGACAGGGACTCTAAAAAGTTGAAGAAGGTGAATAAATGTCCTTTTGGGTAGGTTAACCAAAATGATAGTGAATCGACACGGTTGGGTATAACCGATGACGGTCGGGGGTAACCGATGGTCGCTGGACCGACACCGGTCACTGTGAAATTGAAATAGTGATGAAAGGAAAATGGTTGTGAATTAAAATCTAATGTGGAATTAGACCCAGAATTAGAGAATGATGAGAATATGGTCCAGGCACACTTAGATGAAGCTAGAATACACCAACTATGATGAGGAGCATGTAAGGATAAACAAGAAGAATGAAGAATGTGACCTCTCACCTCAAATGCAAGCCAAGTAGAAACACTAAGAAAAATGTGATCCTAAGAGTGCCTTTTATATTATGTTTGTATAGATTTTATGCTATTTAAGGACCGACTCATGAACTCGTAGAATATAATTTTTTGGTGAGGGTGGCTTCCTACAAAGAAGGAGATCTAAAAGGTGAGGTTTTAGGTATGTTATGGTGGGGGTGGGCTTTGCTCTGAAGTATGACTCTACAGAGAAGTTAGATGGGGAGTACCTACCAATCCTCATATCGGTGGATCATTGATGTGGCATTCCGAGGAAAGATGTTATTTAAGAATATGTATTTGTTTTGAATTTTGCAATTTGGTATGACTCAGAGAGAGAGAGAGAGAGATGTGCTTTCTACGATTCATTTGTCAACCATCAGTTGGGCATGACTTCCAACGTATAGGTTGCCCTTAATTAATGTGAGCTAATGTAGCGAATTAGAATGAAATGCACTTATTTTAAGCCTAAATCAAAATGTAAAGTTGGATGACACAAATAGATGAAGAGGAAGAGGGATTCTCTTTCATTAAAATGTAGGAAACATGAAGAAATGGTTCTTTTTAAGTACACCAAAAGAAAGGTTTATTTTAGAGAAAATAGAAAGAAAAAGTGGGTTACGAAGGAAGAAAATTAATGTGTATGCTTTTCAGGGAAACAAACACAAAATTTTTCCTAGGAATGAATAAAATGCAAAGAACCATGTCTGGGTCCCACCGGGCATGCCAAAATGTTTCACCTGATTCTTAGAAATTTCTTTGAAATATTGATGAAACAGATAGGGTAATAGGCGTAGGAGGAATACCTATTGAATGCTAGTTGATTGGTTGTTGCACGCGTATAACTTCTTGAATCCATAGCTGATCATGAGAGCTTCCTTTTGGCTAGGAGGAACTACCTGTAATGAAAAGCAAGACCACCAAAAGAGTTAAACAATATGTGCAGTGAACTACCTAGCATGTGCTAGATCCGAGAAGTGTGATACTTCCTAGACGGTTGTCAGTCCACTGTTTAAAACAATTTAATGTGGGTAATGAAGTAAATCCTATCGTAATTAAAATGATTTGGGTATCTCATCCAAAATACAATAAGAAAGATCTAATCTAACATGCTAAGTTAAAATAAGATTTGAAGGTCAAGTAAATGGTTCTGGGTCTCTCTGGTGTCCGACAAAGGTCTCAGGTAGGTATAGATGAACAAAGGTAATGTGGGAATAGGTGGATAGGTCACTATTCTAGATTGTATGGGTAAATACAGAGACCGATCCCAATTAAGGGTGAGCAATGGCGGTTGGGTGTAACTAGTGCCGATTACTGTGGAAAATTGGGAATGCCACAGAATGAGTTTTGGGTCTCCCTTGTGATTGCACAAAGGACCTGATTGGCCGGAACAAGGTATTAGGTGGATTGGGTGGGATTTGGCAAAGTTTTAATGGGTATGTGGAGGGGTGAGTATGAATGGAGGTCAATGGGTGGCTAAGGAAATAAAGGATGACAATATAATGATGAAACCAATGAACCAAAGGAGTACAATGTTCTACTTACTTGGAACCTGGTTCTAGATGCCTGCGAGTGAGGAATGAAGGTGCTAGTAAGAGGTTGAAGGCTACAGAGGATCACCAATCATAGGAAAGCTTCTGCATGGGCTGCATGTGCATTCCTTTTTGCTTGGTTGGAGCAAATCCTTGCTGGGGTGAGTATTGGATGGCTGTGCAAGAGAAAATGCTTGATCTCCTTCCTTGCATGCGTGTTCTCGCTGAAATTCATTCTCAGAAGATGTGATATCTCTCAGGAATGTGTCAATGTTTTCCAACCTCCAAAATAAGGTTGTTTTGGGGGTTAAAAATTGATTGACGGTGGTTCCAGCTTAACCAACGATGGTTATGGGTAACCGACATCGGTCAAAGCAGGATTTCCCAGGGTTACTAAACTAGGGAGATCCTCTTGATTTTCTGGGATCTCGTGTCGTTAACCCACAGATTAGACTAGAAGCTTCTTGTAAGCATGTGGGAATGTGGTTAGAGGGAATGTAGGCATTGATTTTTTAGGGTTTGGGTAAGTCTTAGTTATTTATGGAAACTTACTAAGAATAGGTCATAGTGTGAGTTGGCTTGATTAGGTGCTAGGTGAGATGTATGTGTACATTATCCTAATTAAGATATTTAAATATTAAATATGGTGAGGATAATGAATTAATTTAATTAAATTAATATTAGTGGAGTGAAGGGGGCAATGGCTAGGTTAATGTGATGAAGGGTGCTTATTTGTCGAGGGACCAAAGGGAGTGTGACCTAAGTTTAGTGTCTACACACCATAAATGAGTTCAAACATTTCAATACTTGAATATGAGTAAAGATCCAACTCAAAATACAAGTACAGAATAAAACACATCGATTTGACTACAAGTTTGAAACACACAAGTAATGAATACAAGTACAGTGTCAAACACAAAGCTTCAACAAAAGTTCAAAACTACACAAAGCTCTAATACTAGCTCAGAACAAACATGAAGTTCAAATACGAGCTCATAACAAAACATGAAGTGCCAATACTCGAGAACAAAACACAACTGCTCCCATACAAGTTCGGAACAAAACACGAATGCTCCAATATAAGTCCAAATGAAACACAGGCTCCAAATAATAGTTTAGAACAAAAAATAAGGCAATGAATGCCCATTTAGTCAACACCATACCCGAATACTAGTTTCAAAATGAAATAGAAAGCTTCAAGTATAAGTTTCATATGCAAGTCACCATTAAAATAGCACAGAGAAAGTTTCCCAAGAACTATCATTACTTTCTGCAATGGATTTACATCCCCGTAAAACCACAGAGATTCCTAAAAAAATGAAAGTAACTAACTAGACAAATCAAGAAAACAATTATATCATGAGATTAGAGTTGTTTTAATGACTCATTTAGAAGAAAGCAAGAAATCTTAATGGGTAGAGCCTATCATGCTTGATAGTGCCTCTGCCAATTCGAAGGAGACTTGCATCCGAGCTTCCCACTCTTTTTCTTCTCCATGGAAGATCAACAACCAAAAAAATTTTCTTGCAATGCCTCATATACATTCCTCCGATCGAAAATGGACTAGAGAAACCAAAAATAACCATGAAGTGGAAGTCAAACTGCTGGTTTAAAGAACCGAGATAGCTCCATCCAAAGTGTGAAATTCATGAGACATGAAAAACCAAAGAACCTCCCACAAATACACCTCCCTTATTTCCAAGATAGTTTGCACAAAATATAAGGCCCATTAATGTCATTACTACCAAAACTCCCACTTATCTCTCCTTGCCACTGCCTCCCAAAACTAGTGAATGCCATTTTTAATTTAACATGCAATTCCATATTTAGTGAAGTCTCCATGTAAGCCCCCACTAAAGTTAACTAGTCTTTTCCAAAATGGTAGTACCTCCATGCATTAAACCCAATCAAATCAATTAAAATCCATTGGAACCATCCCCTTAGTTCCATGTGACCCTTAGATTCCTTTTCTAATAGTTTAGGCTAGATTTCCCAAGACTTAGGTTAGTTTAACAATAAATCACCTTAGGTCTTAAAACATTGCCATATGTAATCTCCACCTTAGGTTAGATTAAATTCACAACCATTAATATTAGGCATTAGGTTAATATAGCCTAAAATTACTTTTGTAATCCCCCTTATTCATTTAGAACAAGAGCTTTAGGTTAGGATGCCATCCCATCAAAATAGAATAAGAAGCTTAGGTTAGACCAATGAACCCAAATAAGTAGGCGTAGCTAGGAAGTAGGTGCTCTTACCTGGCTTAGGATACTATTAGGATAATCCTTTAGTTTTAGGATTCTAATCCCCTTCATAATCATGGGGCGGACTATATTTCGTTTACACCATTAATGTCCTATAGACATCAATCCCAAAGACCAAAGCACAAACATACACCCAAATGAAGGCATGTTCACACAAGATCAAGAATTTGTAAAATACAAAAGTTCGATCTGCTATGTTTCTCAACTATTGAATGTTAATTTACCATTCAATCCATTAATAATATTTTAAAACATTCCTTGTATCACTAAAATTGATCCAAGGATGAGTCATCAAAAGTAATAAGTTTGCAACTCTCAAAATCAGATTGCATCTTATCAATAAGAAGTGAAAATGGATTCTTACAGGCCATATCATTCCATTCTAAAGAATACAAAATTAGAAATGAGTTATACATAACAAGCATGATTTTCAACAATCAAGGGAACACACCTCATTCAAGAAAATCGCATGCCAATGCTTGTAATGAAAAAGAGAAATATAACAATTTGTCCAAGGTGTTACATTAATTAAGCTAATTTCCACCTCACACACCACCTCAACCTAGACCTATTCTTAGCATGTATCCATAACTAACAATAACTAAGTCTTACTTGCCTTAATGAGATAAGATTTGGTCTAACCCTAAAATCAATCCCTAAAATATCTCTAACCACATTCCCGCTCATTAGAAGGGAATTTTCTGTTCTAATCCACAAGAATAAACTAACTGGGCCTAAGAAATTAGAAAGATCTACCCATTTTAGTAAACCTAGGGAATCCCACCTTAACCGACGTCGGTCAACCCAAAACCATCATCGGTTACCATTTATTCACCCAAACAACCTTGTTTTTGGGTTGGCACATTCTAAGAGCAAGGAAAGGAGATCAGAGCTGCATGCAAGAAAAACAAGCATCCTTTTACGCATCTAGACATCTAGAGCCATCACTAGGATCAATCATAGAGCCATTGCATTCATAGGAGCACTCACGGGAAATCACCGCTATAGGACCATACATGTATTCTCCGATCAACCACCTCCACCACTCAGCCATCAAATTCTTAACATAGTAAGTATGGCCCTAACCAATATGGTTTATTTCAATTAGTAATCTTTATTACTCCAGTTATTAATCTATTCTTTGCATGCTTATTGCTTCATCACCCACTTGCATGTGAACTCAAATATCCCTTCACCCATATCACTAAATCACCTATCCTCACTTGTTGTATACTTTTGAGCATACCTAAGACCTCTACAAACCTCCCCATTCACTCTCCCAAACTTTATTTGATATCGATCACCCTTGCCATTTAATCTATTTGAGTTTCTTTTACCTCGACTATATTGACACCAAAGGATGTGGATAACCCAACAATCAAAAACCCAACAATCACCCTACCAGTTGACCTGAATAACCTAGAATTAGACCTTGACCAGTCCCAGTACCTTGATAGACACCTCACCTCTCAGATCCAACTATAGCCTAGCTTGTTGTGATTGAATTTACTTATTGTACTTGAATAAGATACCTAAATCATATCAAATACAGCAGGAATCTATTTATTTCTCACATTAACTTGTTTTAAATAGTGGATTGATAACCATCTAGGAAGTATCACACTTCCTAGAACTAGCATACGGTAGGTAGTCTACTGTCATATATCATTTAACTATCTTTTTGTGATCTTTTTTTCTATTATAGGTAGTTCCTCCTAGCCAAAAGGAAGATCTCAGATTCAATGTGGATCAAGAATTCATAACATGCACAAAAACCATCAATTGACCAACATTTAATAGGTATTCCTCCTTGGCCCTTACCCTTATCTGTTTCGTCATTTTGAAAAGGTGAAGAAAACGGTGAAACATTTTGGCACACCGGTGGGACCCATCAGGGGTTCTTTTACATTTATTCATTCCTAGGTGAAAGTTGTGTGTTTGTTTCCCTTTGAAAAGCTTCCACATTAATTTTCTTCTTTTGGAATCATTCTCCTTCTTTCTATTGTCTAAAAACAATCATATTTTTGGTGCTTTAAAAAGAACACACCTTCCTTTATTTTGCATTGCATTAGTGAAAGAGCATCCCTCTTCCTGTTCATCTCTTGCTACATCAAATATTACACTTCGATTTGGGTTTAAAATACTTGCATTGCATTATGATTTGTTGCATTAGTATCTCACATTAAAACTAAGGGCAACCTATATGCTGGAAGACATGCCCAGCTGATGGTTGACACAAAGAATCATAAAAAGCACATATTTCTCTCTCTCTCTCTCTCTCTCTCTCTCATATTTTACCAAACTTACACAAAATCAAAATATACACATCTTTCTTAAACAACATCTTACCTAGGAACATCTGTTAGTGATCACATGATCCGGTTGGCAGGTACTCCCCAGCTCGTTGCCTCTATTGAGTCATCATCTCAGAGGATGGCCCGCCCCCACCATAACATACCTGAAACCTCTCCTTTTAGATATCCTTCTTCGTAGGATGCCTTCCCAACCAAAAAATTATGTTCTAAATACACATAGTTAGTCCTAAATAGCATAAGCTAAACAAACATAAGAAAATCACTATTAGGATCATGATTTTTCTTAGCATTCTTCTTGGCTTATGTTTTGAGGTGTGAGACTATGAATCTCCATTTTTATTCTTCCTTGCACACTCCACCATCATAGTTGGAGTATTCTGAATTTGTCTGAGTGTGCCAGGGCCCCATCTCCTCATTCTCAGGTTTCTGAGTTTTATTCTTCACTTAATTTAATTCACAAAACCAATTTGCTTCATTCCTTTCTAATTTCATAGTCATCAACGTTGGTCCAACAACCATCATCGGTTCACATCGGCGACATCGGTTAAACCACAACCGATGTCGGCTTTTGGATTTCTAGTAACTTTAACTAGAATATCTTTCATCACTTCTTTTGTTATATTTTTGGCCCTCGGGGGCATCATCATATTTCTCCCATGTTGATACTTACTGTCATACACAATTTTCATAGATACACATCCAACATTCCTGTTTCATTTTTTGGACTAGTTTCTTCCACAATGATTGGTATTAGTTTCAGAAGCGTCATCATTGTTCCCCCAACCATCACGAGTTATCTTGACCATCATCAATTTTCCCATGACCATTGTCGATTACACCGTGTTTGATTTTTCAAAATCTAGACATTGACCAGATTCACCTCTTGGACCCCATTATTCTCTATTTCTATTATTTTTGTGTCATCTACAGAATATAGTCTTACCAGGTCGGTGCTTGTTCACATGCTTTGACTGACTTGTAGCCAGACTAATGCCCTCATATTTCATGCTAGTCATCAACCACTCCCACCTAGTCCCTCACCACCTTCCGTCCTGTCACCCATGGATCCAACCTTACCTACCACCATTGCTGCAGGTGACAAAGAGTTTACATGACTCCTTGATTAGAATCATGTGGCCTTACAGTTCTACCTTTCCCACTCTTCTACCGAGACTCCTCCGGTTAGTTAAGATATGACATGTATGTATTAATCTCTCCCGCCCTTATTCTTACTACTGCATCAGCCCCTAATAATGTGGCATTACTGTCACCTACTTCACCCCCTCTAGTTTCACAGCTAGGACACATACTTTCCATAATGCTACGTCTATAGTTTCCCTTGCACCTATCATATATGTTGTCCCCTCTTCAACCACCCAAACCATAACACAATCTGCACCCATTGTATCAAAAATACACATTCTGACCTGATTGCCCATGGTGTTGGTGACCATTGCTCCATTCCGAATCACATCCTCTCCATCCCATAAACATTGCCCCTAATCACTACCGGTGTCATGATGACCATCTCACCTATATACACCTACTATCAACAACCCCTATCTTATCTGTCACCCATTCTCGGATATATACCTTTTTATGTCGATTCCTTATTCTCAACCTCCCTATTAAGTTCATTATCTCTGCCTCCTTATGCCATAGGAGTGTCCCTCCATCACAACCTACCAATGACCTCAACAAGTTGATGATGGAAAATATGTAGACACTAAAAGCATTGGTTTCTAGCTCACGCAATTCCCTCACCTATGATGAAATTTGTAATAATCCTATTCACCTATCCATTCCCATTTGACCATACCCCGTACATTAAGAAATGCCAAAATTCAATTGCTTCAATAGCAAAGAAGATCCGCAACAACATTTGCAGTCCTTTAAACATGGGTGTTACCTAATTGCCCATGATGACACTTTACTTTTGAGGACTTTCCCAATGTCCCCAGACAGACCTCGCATTGGGTGAGTACAGTGGACTACTAAGACACTCCATTTACTCATTTAATCAAGTAGCCCAAGCCTTCCTAGATCAATTCTCCATCAACATTGTTAAGAAGGTTACCATGACATATCTTTATTCCACACGACAGTATGATGATGAGTCTATCTCTGACTTCATTGCTCGCTAGCGCAGCCTCATTAACCACTCACATTCCACTTACCCCAAACTAAGCTTATAGAACTATTTACTCGAGCATGTGCTAGACATATCTCACCAACCCTGCGCAGTGCAAAATTTTCACACCTTTGACAAGGCATTCAGCATGGTATGGAAATTGGAAATTTTTCTATCGAAGAAAAGAAGATTAAACTTTTTAACAAGAACATTGCGTTCAAATAAAATGATACTTCTTTATCTTCAAAACCCCAAAACATCTATTCAAATCTTAAAGTGTCTCATAATGCCGTAGTTCTCAAGGTTGGTCCCCCTCATCAATAAAACCTTTCCAAACCCCCTTCTAATCTCTCTCTTGTCCAAGCTTTCCAGTTCAGACGAGAATAGTGAAAGTACACTTTCCTATGAGAATCTTATTCTTCCATTTTGGAAAATCTTGTTAAAGCTGGTGCCATTATCCTTCCACCTACAAAACCACATACTTGATTTTGACCCTGAGTGACCCATGCTTGCGTGGTATAAGGAACATGACTTTTGTAACTATCATTGTGTCAAAGGTCACAACGATAATAACTACATCACCTTCAAGAATATTATCCAAGAAATGATAGACAATGAAGATCTAGTCTTGGATAGCCCGAATGCACCATCTAACCAAAACCTACATATCTTCAAGAATACATTCCCTAATCATGCCCCATCTTCCAACAAAGTTTGTAATACCTCAAAAAATGATAAAGCAATGTCCATAAGGTCCACGCTTTTTTCAATGATATACAACTTGTTTCCCAATTTCCTCATATTCCTTCCATAGATGAAATCTTATCCCGCACTCCCCTACATACACCATAATTTATTTTATCTACTCCTCTACCCATAGAGGAACCCCTTCATGTTCCCCTCACCTGTGGATGAGCCTATAATTAGCATGCCTCCTTTGACCGCTCAAAATTATGAGCGGTTAGCAGTGGCACCTCTCCTACTCATAGAAGATGGAGGTCCACTTTGCTTATACCAATGCAAAGAGAGCCCACTGGCTAGCCCCTCCTCTCCTCTACACATGGAGGATACTATAGAAGTACCACCACCCGTAGATGACCATTCACCATCGACCTTCCAGATCCCATTAATCTATCTTCAGCTCTCTTACCCATAGAGTCCGAGGCTAGCTATTTCATTGTATCTCAAACACATTTTATAGGGATTTCCACTCTATCCACGTCATCTCTGATTATAATAGTACCAATCTCATGCTTGGCGATCACCCGGACTATGTCGATAGAGCTTTAATTTGGGGGCATCTTCTACTTCCTATTTCAACACAAATGCAGTTGTCACTCATTGACACCTCCACTATCTATCCAAAAGTGTTTCGAGAAACCAAACCAAACACAACCACAACTATTTCAATACCTTCCACAAAGCACCACTCATGGCCCAACTCACACCTCCTCCCATATCCCAATATGAATCTAAGCCCAAACCCATGCCTATATCATATCCCTTGCCTTAACCTATCACTACTTTAGGGGTCATACCTACACTAGCCTTACTCACCCACCCATCAAATTAGAATTAGCTACATCTTCCAAAACTTACACCAAACTTAACTCAGACCCTAAAAAGAAGATCTAATCTCCTATATCTCATACCCTAACCTTACCAACCACACCCTTATCACCTTCACCCCTTCCATCCATCCTATGACCTCACCCCTTGACCCTAGCCAAGAAACCCCTATTGGTATCCAAATTTGTTCTCCTTTTCGGTCTGAGCAACATCAAAGATATGGCATGAAGCTTAAAGATAAATAGATCATGGTGTGTGTCATTCAGTAGCCGAGATATGATCTAATTGGCACTCATATTTTTAGAGAGATGGATAGCACTCAAATAAGAATTGATCTTGTCCTAACTGTTTTTAGGTTGTGCCTTTCAACCAAGGTAAAAGAACCTATTTTGTAACCCTCAAATGGTGAAGGATATGAAGATATACCTCATTTTGTGCAAATAGTATGAAAAGGTCTTGGGAAAATATGATATACACTCCACATCTAACTTTCACAAGTTGTCACTTCAGTTATGGAGATACTTTCAATGCAAGAAAGGGTTATCTTGAAGACATTTGAAATCTTGATCATGTGCGCATACTTTATCAAATGGATTTTGATCTTCTAAGGGTATACTGAGTCAAAACAGGGGGTAAAACAGGTATGATTAGTTGTTTTGAATGAATTTTGGGTGGGAGTTTAGATAAGACAAACTAAGGTCCACCGAGACTCTTTGAGGATTTCAGCAAAATATGGAGAAACCTAATATCGAAAGTGTCAAAATGGTTAATTATCCCTTCAACCAAGTTATGTGCATCAAATGGAGGCCCATATATACACTTTTACACACAATATTTGATCATATATCACAAAATCTTGAGTTATAATGAACGAATGAAGCATTTAACAATCACTGCTAATCATGACCTAAGGTGCACCCAAAGGTTTACAAACAATCTTTGAAATCAAGGAAAGTAAAGTGATTTTAAATTTGTTTATCTCTTTATCAGATGAAAGCTCTTCTAAATGTGAGATTGCAAATGCCACTAAACTAATCACAAGAAATGAGACCATGTATGATCAAGAGATATTTTAAACACAAGACTACAATAGGAGCAAGAAACACAAATTGAAAACATTCTGAAACATAAGTGTATGCAAATTTTGCCAAGAGACAACACAAAATAATCTAGAAATGATCAAATTTATCAGTAGGGGAATGTTTCAAGAAAAATCTCAGAGATTTTTGATGGCTTTACAACTGAAACCAACTCAACATGATACAAATTTGATGAAAAAAGGAATTAGAAGTGGTTCTCGGTGGTTTCTCAGAGAATGGGCTTTTTCCCGATTTTCCTCACGAAATTTTTAGTTTTCCAGGATTATTTAAACTCTTCCAACCCTTTGCATGAAAAATTCATGTAACATATAGCTTTTAATCTCCTTGAGCCTTCTTTCTCAAGAAAAGAATATGCGAAGGATCAAATTTGTTACAAAAATTTCTCATGATACGCAGACAAGGATGTTTAACAGAACACGTCCAAAACGTTTCCAGTTGTCTCAAAAAGAGATGAATCATTGTAAAATTCACATCATTATCCATTTTGGAGGCACATTTTTCATCTTCAAAGCATGCATACCCCCTTCCTTTCATTATTTCATCCATTTCCCTCCAAAATTTGACTCTGCAACTTTTGGATTTGATATTTCATGTTTTTGGACGGGTTAGGGAAAAAATTCATTTCAAAAACATCTCTGATCTTCAAATTGATCCTCAAAACTAATTGCATTGGTCCTTGAAGGAAAAAACGACATGAATTTGTCAAAAATTCGATCAAAATTGATGCAAAAATGCATTTCCACACTTCTTGGAGCTCAAATGGCAACCAAACTGAAAAATGCACAATTACCATTGATCTTCCTTTATCCTTTAATCTGAGCCCTCCACGTGTCACAATGTGATTAGAAATGGGCTTGGGATCACTTTTGACATTTTAACACTTTTGAAAAATGTAAAAATTTGACATTTTTCTCCACCCCTCCGCCCCATGAAAATGGGCCTGACACGTGTCCCGAAGTGGGCCCCAGGTGGAATCGTGGACTATTTCTACACATTTCCACCTTTATTGAAAAACAAAATTTTTCCAAATTATCTACACGGCTGTATCTCCG
Organism: Taxus wallichiana var. yunnanensis; assembly: GCA_018340775.1. Classification (NCBI taxonomy): domain Eukaryota; kingdom Viridiplantae; phylum Streptophyta; class Pinopsida; order Cupressales; family Taxaceae; genus Taxus; species Taxus wallichiana. Next base: position 660,244,622 of record CM031244.1, on the reverse strand, counting down.
ATTCTATCCACGACATGTGGCGCAATATGACTGGATACAAAGTTGCGACTCAATTTTAAACATTTTTCCTCTTTTTGGAAAAAGGAAATTTTTTTATTTTTCCTCCATGGCTCCACCCTCCCGCAAGACACATGTCCTCATATGATTGGCTGAGGGGCAGCACTTCTCATTTCATATTTTAATCATATTCCATGAAGGAAATTTTTAACATTTCCTCCGTCATCCCGCACCTTCGCCTTTCCCTGCCACGTGTCACCTTCGATTGGCTGCGGACCCACAGCCCTTTTCACAACTTTTGTTCCCTTTCACTAAAAAGCAAAAACTTTCTAAGTCCTCCACCAGCCTCCATTACCTCCTTTGATCCAAACGTTACACATTTCCACCTGTGATTGGATGCGGGCCTTAGGGTATTTTCTTTGTTGCCACGCATTTTCCAAAGTGCCTTAAGGTATAAAATGACCCGCCTGTCTACCTTCACTCTACCTGTGACACATGTACCTACTCTGGGGCCTGCTGAGCTGTGGGGGAAACTTGCACTTTTTCCAAATTCAAAAAAATGTCAAGTTTTAAGAAATGACCTACCGATCCTTGTCCAATTAGAACAAGCCACATAGGAGAAGATTTCTGAGCTAAAATTTGATGGGCAAAGGATGCCCGTATGACCGTCGAAAAATGTAGAAATTGCCAGTGAATGCTTTGAAGAATAAATTGATGGGAAAATGACACCCATCTAACCGTCAAAACATAGAAAATGCCAGGGATGCCCTAGAATTCAATTTTTCACTAAGGACGACAAATTTCTCGAAATTGAACCAACTGAAACATGTTTTCAAAGAATTTTTTATCATGGAATTGGATTTTCAATGGCATACAAGTGTAAATTGATCAATTTTAAACTTCCACGATTGGGAAAAAAGAAAAATGACAGAGCCCATAGATTTTGGAAAAAATAGGGCACAAAACAAGGCACACATTCGATTTCATTCAAATTGGGACAAAACAACAAGTTTATGAGAATTTCAAGGCATTCAATCTAGAGGGAAAAGTTGCAGACCACCAATTTAAGAGAAAAAATGTTCTAAAGCATGCAAACCAAAGGAAAATTTAGGGAAAATAGTGCAAGCTCAAAAATGGCACCAACATCGGCTCTTGCTCGGGGATGGGCACTCCCAGTGAGTGCCACAAGAACAAAAGAAGTATACCAAGTGCCAAAAACAACCATTGGGCAATGAAGTCAAAATGCAGGGTAGAAAAACTAGACCCAATCGACAAAAAATGGCTGCCAAGAATAGGGCAAACCACAAACCAACAAAAATAGAACCAAAAATAAAGACTATACACTATACAAGTGGTGCATACCTCAAATTTGGGGATTAATCTAAGAAATGCTTTAGATGTTAGACATTAACGAGGAAGTTCAAGTAATTCCCCATCCAAGTCCTTGAGAGAAAAAGGTATTCTCACCAATTCGATATCAATGGAGTAAGGGCCCATCCACAATGCATCAAATTTACCATGTTTTTCCTTATCTTCATTTATGATATCCCATAACAAAATCAAATCTCCAACATCGAAAGCCCTAGGAGTGACCTTCTTGTCAAACAACCTCTTCAACTTCTCTCTAAATCTAACATGCCTTTGGTGGGATGCTCTTCTTTCTTCATCCAACTCAATAATCTGATTAATCCTTGCTTCATATGGACTGACCTCTTGATCTTTAAGTTGTTGAAAAAAATGAAATGAAGCTAACTATAGATGTAAGGGAAATAGAGCTTGAGTTCCATACACCAACTCAAATGGGATCTTACCAGTAGCTCTTTTGGTAGTGATTCTATTAGCCTAAACTACAAAATTTAGTTGTTCACCCCATTTTCTCTTGTTCAACTCCAAGGTTTTCCTAATGATATTCAACAAGTTCTTATTGCTAGACTCATCTTGTCCATTTCCTTTAGGGTTATAGTTTGAAGCATAAGTCAGATTGGTTCCATACTCCTTGGAAATTGCCATCAAGGGATTAGATTTGAAACACATGGCATTATCGGTAACAATATTGACTGGCACACCAAATCTGCATATGATATGATTCAACAAGAAGTCCATAACAACTTGGTGTGTTGATTTCTTGGTGGGGATTACTTCTACCCACTTGGTGAAGTAATTTGTGGCTACAAGGATCCACTTATGTCCAGCACTAGAAGGGTCTGAAATCTCACCAATGAAGTCTATTCCCCATTGTTTGAAAGGAGCTTTAATTGATACAGGTTGTAAAGGAAGGGAGCCTGAAGCTTTCATTCTTCTAGAGAAACGTTGGCAGCTTTCACATTTTCTAACCAATAGGGTTGCATCTTTGAAGAGAGTAGGCCACCAATAACCAGCTCTCAAAATTTTGTGTGTTGTAACCCTTCCAGCAAAGTGTCCTCCACAAACTCCCCCATGGAAATCAATAACTATTTTTGGAGCTTCATCTTCAGTTACACATTTCAAGAGGACACCTTCAGGGTTCTTCCAAGCCAGCCCAAAGTTAGTGATGATGTATTTTTGAGAAGCCAACTTGAGGGCTCTTTTTTTTTTATTTAAATGATCAGGGTAGCATAGGTGTCTTAGATAAAATATTACATCCTTGTACCACTCAGAGCTTACCAATTTCTCAAGAACATCTGCCCTCTCTTCCTCTACTTCATTTTCTTCCACAGTCTGCAAGTTACTCTCAGCCATGAGCTTAGCAAGACCCAAAACTCTCACCAACTTTTTGGTTTGGATATCCATGTCATATTCCTACAGTTTGTTCAACCATCTTCATCTTTTGCTTGAGATCTCCATCTCTGACTAAAACTGAGAGAAATCATACCTTCTTAATGGATGACTAAATATTTCTCTACTAACTTCAACATCCTAACTTTCCTTTACAAATCATCATTGAATTGAGTTGAAAAAAATCATCAAACATACCTTCAAACTTTGAAGTTGTCCTTTGTTTACAACAAGACTTGATGATCAAATGAGGAATGTAATATCATTGCAACCTTCTTATAGCAATACTAAAACTTATCATGATTCCAAATCAATAACCAACCCACTCTTGGGATGACCTAAAGGCTTCTTTCTTTCTAACTTTTCACATGCTCACAAAACTTTGAATGACCCTACTCCTTAACTTATTCACATTCCTATGTCCATATTACTTGTAGAAGAAATGATAATCACTAAATTGTATCACATACCTTGGATGATGATTACCTCTCCTTCTCTTCTTCCTTGATGATGGATTAGTGATAACACCCTCTAATATATTCTTCAGCTAGATGAATACTTCTTCATGCTTATGATCACTGTTACTTGGTCTCTCCTTAGGCATATTAACTTTGTATTCCAACTTGCATACATTTAGGGAATTCATCCATTATGTTTCTACATATGACCTCATTTTCATAGTGAAAACACTATTTTATACATCACTTTAATTTTTCCATACCTCAACCATATTGAGTTTCTTCTCATAACTAGTCATCTTTGCTTCAAGGTTCTCTTTGATCTCTTCATAGATTGTCTTCATGATTAAGGATTCATAACACTTTTCCTCTGATTTTATAGGTTCAAGAATATCTAGGAAAATTTCAAAATATTATCCTAGGTCATATTTAATAACTTCATCTTCTCCTTTAGATCAACATGCTTCATAGTATGTAATAAAGCATCCTTGTCATCTTCACGATTATTTTCATCAATTATATCAATTGGAAACTTAATGATGGGAGTGAAAAAATCAAGGATTGACTGCAATATATCAAACTATAAGGGTTTCAAGTAATATATCATTATCATCAAGGACGTATTTCCATATTAAACTAGACTTCCTATCATTCTTGTGCTTCAAATATCTCCTCTAAGTTGTTAAAATTGCATTAGAGGACCTAGCTCTGACACTAATTGTTGCAAACACAATCACTGGGGGTGAATCAGTGAGCCATTAAAATTTTCATTCCCTTAACATTTACATCCATCAATTATTAAATAAATGTATCAAACATACATCGAAATATAGATTAGGCAATGATTAACTAAACACATGGGAATGCACCATAAGAGAAAAAGAACACATGAACACAAGATTTAAGTGGGAAACCTTCAAGGGGAAAAAACCCACTAAACCTCTGAATTTATTACACAATGCAAAGGAATTCTGTGGCTATTACAAAACACAATAAATTTATTTAGTGAAATACCCACTTCAAGAGGAGCACCAACCTCTAGATTTAGTGAGGCACTGACCCCATAAGGATCACAAACCCCTAGTTTAGTAGATCATGACCTCTATAAGAAACACCAACCCCAAGTTTAATAGAGCTCTAACCCTAGAAGGAGGTGCCAACCCCCTAGATGACTCAACACCAAAAAAATCCATCTCAAATGAATTCCATCTCTGAAATGTTTCTCACACAAATGATGATGACTTTATGAAGTTCACTCTCCTCTCTATCTTCCTCAAAACATCTCTCTAACCTCCATGCCCAAGGACCTCTTCCTTAAAGATGATTTCCACATCTGCCATATCTCCCCATCTTTAACACAATATATATAATATTTTCACATGTTCATTTCCCCCTTACAGCTTCACAAATTCCTCTCACACCTCCACAAATTTCCCTCTAGGTCACACTTTTCTTCCAATTTCACAACTATCTCAAATGATCTTTCTAACTTGCACTTATACATATCTTATGATCTTAAAAACTTGGGTCATACATCATAGTGTGTACCACATAAGAAGAATATCATAATAATATCACTCATATGACCATGTAGATCACCAACATCACCTAGAGCCTTTTATACCTCGATTAGGATTCAAAAGCCCTAACATGCCAAAACAACTAACTCACCACAAAGGGAATGTTATAGAACAAAAATAACTATAAAAAATCATGGAAAATACTCTTATCATAGAATTATAGCATGCATAAATGGCACGAATGTGGAGTGGAGCATTCAGTGTAACTTGTGCAGTATTGGGTCATCTCTCAAGTAGTGGGACTTGCGGGCTTGAGATAACCCTCTAGAGAAAGCTGGTTCTTGCTCCTAAACTACCTGCCACTAACTACTCCTAATGCAGGAAAGACTATCTAATCCTAATATGACTTTCTAAGAGACTAAGGAGAGAGAATGCATGAAAATAAATCCTACACTAACAAATGATACACCAGAAAAGGAGGGTGTGAGAATAACTTCCCAATGTGTAAAAATAGGAATGAAATGCAAGTTAGAAGGGGTGATAACAGTTCTCCACAATCTAACAACAAAAATCACAACACCATTTCTATGCATACACAATAGTAATGAATCTTGCAAGCTCATATAATAGACACATACATCATCTCGCAATAAGTTTAAAGAGGCAAGAAGAATGCAAACAAACATAGGAAGGGAAGGTACATCCACAAACTTGCATCTATTGCTTCATTGATATGCACAGTTAAAAATTTTAAAAATGAAAGGCCTAGATCACCATGCAAAAATTCCACTACTAGGGCATGCAACAAATTGGTTTCACAAAACAAAAATGGTAGAGTTTTGCTACTCAAAATTATCCTATCCTACAAGTGAGCCCAACACTTCAATTTTTAGAAATTGGAAGAGAGAGAGAGAGATAGAGAGAGAGAATGAAATTCCTGAAATCCACTTTTCAACCAATTGCAAGTCATGATAAATGAGTGTGGTTGGTGATTTTGGACCTGCAAAAGCAATCTCAAGGTGTCTCCTAACTTGAATGTGTTTTTTTCCCTTGAAAATACCATCAAATCTTGATCAATTTATATATTTCTTGGATATTGTGTATCAGGTTCAGAGCCACGATTCGAACAATACCAATTATGTGTAGTTTCGTTGAGAATTTCTCAAGTTATGACCTTCTGAGTGATTCCAACTAATTTGTCTTACACAAGTTACTTCATCATTATAAGACTGGAGAAATTAATTCTCTCGTTGGGAAGGTTATTTAAATTATTTCCTCCTCCTAAATGTTTCACATCATTATTTAAATTATTCCTACATTTATATTTGTTGCGGAGCCCATTATACCTTTTCATATTTTTATGGGAAAGGGGGTTTAAATGTTTAGATGTTTTAATATTTGGCCAACTTGGCCACTCGACCAAGCTAGCTACTTTCCTTCTAACAATATTTGGGTATTGATCCCTTTCATTTTACATTTATGAGCCCCCACTTTGTAATAAAACCCCTATTTCTCTTGGGTTCCTTGGTTCCATGTTGAATGCACAAGACTTCATCAAAACCCATTTTTAATACATGTTGAGCTATTTTTATTGGCCACTCGCATTCTATTTTAGGCCCTAGATTACATTATATCGCCTACCTCCACGTACATGGTGGGATCCCTTGGATTTTATTTGTTCAATGGCCACATCATGAATGAGCCACCCTTTTTTCCAACTCAATGTCCCATGTATCCTTGGCAATATTTTCATTTCTACATCGAGCTAGAGTCTCCTGGGCAAACTCATCTCTCTGTGGCATGGGCCACTTGTCCCTCCTATCCCCACCTTATCCGCAAGGCTCGGCGCTTGGTTTTGATTGGATTTTTCGGGCCCACATGCACCACATCTCCCATGGGCCATCTGGACCATTGATATCCACCTTCTCCACAGCCATCACCCTTACAACCATTTTGGATTTTTAGGCCCATGTGTTCCAAACCACCTCATTTCTTGGTACCAACACCGACCTACTTACCAACAACACATCCTCCATCCACACAAAATAGTTTGCGGTGAACTCGGGAATTTTGGGGGCATGCTACATGTCTTGCATTTAGGTTAGTCGAGCCATTCGACCTGACTTCCCGCACCATTCAATAATGCTTCTTAAATCGGTGATCTCATCCCACATTTACACAACAATCCTAGGGACCATATGAGACACATTTTTACCAATTTAGCCACAATGTAAGTCTCAAACGAGCCTTAGAACTGATATTGAACTCACTTTGTGTCCTACTAAATTCTCCACCATGCCCAAATAGACTTCACCCATCTAACTTAACTTTGATTTGGGCTCTCTCGGCCATCCTACGAATATCTTGGATTTTGGAGTTGGGTCTCGATATTGCTAAACCGAGGACTTAATCAACTCATATAGTATGAAATAATCTCAACACCTCCCTACAAAATTAGTTCGGTACTATTTTGTGTTGACCTCAATATTTTACTCGCCATTTGTGTGGCTCAGTAATAGTTGAATCTTGTCCATAATCTCAAACATGGCCCACAACTTGGCTTCTCAACCTAGGTTCTTGAACGCCCCTCATCTTGATGACTTTGAGAGTTCGGCTCCTACCAAAATGAGATTGAACTAATTGGGTCCTAAAAACTCACCGAAACTTCAAATACCTTAGTCAATGGACAACAGGCTTCATCTTGTTTACAAGGAATTAACCCACATGCAGGCTTGGCTTGGGTGGAACTTGGTTAACCTCTCAATAAGCTCGATGAGTTACAAGATAGCTCACTTTCACTCTCTTAACAATTAAATGACTTGGCCACCAATCGTGCAACTCGATCCATGGAGATGAGGATAAAAATAACTTTTGTGTGAGTGAAAATAACTCATTATCCCCATACTCCATCACCGCATAACCCAACGCATAGTTTGTAATGAACTTGAGGGCATCTTTATCTAAACAACTTAACCCTTCTTGAAAATTTGAAACAGGTAGTGTATGAATCAATTTTCATTAAAGTGAGCTCACGCTATTTCCCATTAAACCAACTCGATGGTTTGGAAGGTAGTTCACCTTCATTGTTATAGAGTTCTATCTTTTCAAAAATGACCTTATAACCAAGGCTTGTTTCTCACTTAGGACAACTTAGCCTAGGTGCTTTTAATAACGAGTTACATAAGAATAGCTTGATCTAACCCTAAACATATCGAATAACCATTCTCCATTAGAATAGCTCTCAACCCTTATGCAACTTTGCATCTTATAAAAATAGCTCAACGCACATTGTGATAGCCTAGTATTTTAGTCCCAAGTGGCTTAGCCACCTTGGAAATGCACTAGCTCGAGTTTTATTTAATTCAACTCGGCTCTAAATAGGTAGCTTGATCTTAACCCAAATCACTGAGCTAGTGGAACTAGCTCGGTGATATCTTCTAGAGCCAAGGTCATTCTGCAAGCTCCTCATTTTTGCATGCACTCAATATAACCTTTTTAATCGTTCTAGTGCCTTTGGGCCTAGAAGGAGATACCCAGATGTTCATGGAACACTACATCCTATAATTTTGCTATTCTTCATAAAAAGTGGGCCTCATGTCTGCTAAACTGAGTGAAAATTTGAAAACAAACAAGACCAAGAAGAGGAAAAAATTTCTCATGTGAATGTTTTTCTTTTCAGAACCTTTCCGACACTAAAGTCAACCTCCTTCATGTGAGAACCATAGTGCAAGCCTATCCTATTCCCCAATTTTCACCAGATGGTGAAATTGATAACAATTTGGTGATTCACGGGTCCATTTGCCTACTAAATGGTCTCGACTAGTTTTCCTATAGCTATCCAAAGGGCATGGAGTCTCCGTGGTCAACATGAACTAGTCTAAACTTTGAAAAATTGACCCCAGAACACTTGACATGTCACAACTTGCACCTAGAATTGCCTTCCACTGCTTGTACTATCAAATTCATATGAAAATATAGAAATAAAGATTTGTGAGGGTATAAAATTGTTTTAAGATTTGAATTTCACCCATTATTGCAAATACAATCCATGAGGATGAGTGATGAACATCTGTTAGCTTTGACATCATGGAACTCTATTAAGTTTATTTTTCTTTCATCTTCTAAATGTTCCATTCCTTTCGACAAGTTGGTTTCATTTGGAGCTGATCCCGGGCTACTATTGTAGGTTGTAAAGGTTGTTATCATAGTGACACATACTTACTTCTTAACATTGGTTGAAGGTGAGTAAAAATTAAGGAGTGTCATCTACTCTAATTTTAAATATTCCCAAATATTGATCTCTTGATTTGAGAAACTCGACTATTGATTTAAGGAAGCAAAGGAATTTATGATTTGAAATATGTCTTTTGACCTAATTTTAGTTTATCTAAATTTGTTTGAATTTGACATTTGCGGTTGTTGCAGAAAATATGAGCTTCCTACTACAACAATCTCTCTTTCCTGGAGCATGGTGAACTATATACAAAGAATACACTAGAATTAATATGACATGTGCACCAACACTTATGGAATTGAAAAAGCATTCTATATAAATACAATGTGCAAAAGCACTTGGAGGAAATGAAATTCTAACCTACTCATATACTAACCAAAGAAAAACAACTTCAAACAAAACCTCACACTTTGGTGTTTAGAAATAATTATCCTTCCTTAAAATTTACACCCATGCGGATGATTTGTTATTAAGCATTGTGGAAATAATAAAATGAGAGACGATTGCAGATTGGTCTTTCACTCCTTCATGCAAGGTATTAATAAAGAACAAGACATATACCTCTTCTAGTTGTTGTTTTCTTGGTTCCAAGGGTCATTTTGGTTGATCCTTGGCACGTTGTGGTTCATCCTCATGCTCATAACTAAGCATGACTGGTTTTGATTTCTCCATTAGCTCTAATAAGTCCAAATACTTTATTGGGAAAGGTCTGGTCCTTTGAATGTGCCCATTACTCTGAAGCTTGACTCCAAAGATGGAGTCTTCTTGCAAGCCTTCTTGGAGGAAGGGAGTGTCTACAAATTGATCATTTTATTCTTGCACATTTGCGACAAATGGTGTCCCTTGTTTGTGAATGGTATGGAAGAAATGGCAGCTTCTTGCTCTTTCCCCTCTATTGCATTATGAAACTCCTCTTCAATCCACACTCACTATGATTGCTTACAAAGGTGAATGGAGTGATTTCTGGGCTATTGCAATCATCTACAATTTTTTGTTTTGTTGAGAGCTCCCCTCCACCAAATCAGATTTATCAAATGAAATAAGAAAATTTTCAATGATCTCTTTCTCATCCATTGTCTTTGAATCTAATTTTCCATTCTTCCATCTGCTCTCTCTCAATAGTAAGTTCTTGAAAGATGCATGATGGAGCAAAAAAAGTAGTGATTTCCATAGGCTCCTCTTCATCAAATCATTCCTCCAAATCAGATAAGAAAGAAATTCCCTCATTGTCCTCTTGTGTAGAAGGTTTCTTTCCCTCCATTGTAGCCACCAAAACCTCCATCAATTCACCTAGGTCCCCTACTTCCTCAAACATGAAACTGGTAAGTTCAAACTTATCCTCCGAATTAGAGTTTTGAGAGGATGAGAAGGAGCAAGGGATTCGAGCCTCCTAAATGCATCTTTGTTTACTCAAATATTATGAACTTGCATGATTCATCTTTAGGGTACAAGGCTCTTCGTGCTTAGATGCGGTGTTTGAAGAGGAACTTGGTGGACTACTATAATTTTATAAGAATGTTGGAAGCTCTTGGCATGATAGACAATAAGGATCATCACATTTACTTGAAACACTCTACACACTTGGGGACTTCTCTTTACTTTTTTGCATATGATTGCATTTTGATTTCACTGCGGACTTCTCCTCCTCTTTTTCTAGTTCTCGTAGTTGGTAATGGATCAATGATCTTTAAAAATAAATTTCCATTGGGAACACTACATTCTAAGAATAATGACATGTGATCTTTATCAAATTGATCTATGTAACATCTTGATTTTGGCAGTTACTACGATAAATTTGTTTTGTGATGCTGCAATTGTGGAAATGAAAATTGTCATGTAAAGGTGTATCCTTTAATCTTGAAAATCATGTATTACTGTTCTGAACCCTTGCATATTGTAACTCTGTTTACTTGGGACTGAGGTCATTATAACTTGTGTTTGCAAAGTTGTGAACCTGTAGAATTGCTTTTGTACTTGATGAACTCATAATTATGTGACAGCACACCTTGAATCAATTCCATTGATCCAAGGTATGCTTCAACCTTCTTTATTGTCGTCTTGTCGGTTGACTTTCCAATAAAATAAAGTCTGGAACCAAGCTGGAGATCGTTGTAAATTTTTAAAGAACTTGGTTATAGGTATACTTGCTTGGCACCATGTTGCCAACAATAAGGTTTGATTTCTTGGATACATATGAGTTATAACGTTGGAAAGTGTAAGATAGAAAAAGGGTTGATACCAGGACATTAAGGCATATATTTGGCCTTGGACGGAATGTCCTGCACTATATTGGTTTTAAGCCTAAGGTGGTAAAATCTATTAGGAACCTGTTATGGAATTGGTAAGGGTTATGTGTTAACCTATGAAATAATATTTTATCCTATAAGGATTTTAATTTAAAATGGGGTTGTAAACTAACCTAAGGTGGATCCTAAGGACCTACGACCTAGAAGGAAACCTAACTATTTAATTTGAGACCTAAACTATTGCTAGTCCTAAAAGGGACCTATGGATACATGTCAAGTGGGAGGATAAGGGGGAAGGTTTAAACTTAATGAAGGACTTTAATTGTAGTCCTTGAAGTTTTAAACGCCAAGTTTGGTGGGAGAAAAGAAGTTAGAGGTTTCTAACTAACAATACAACTAAATTTGAAATTACATGCAAATTTATAAGAAGGAACTCACCAAATCTGAATCGGTGGTGGCATGGGGAAAGAGGAAGGAAATGCATTCAATGCATTTATTTGCCTTGGTTTTGGTAACCAGCCGCCTAGGAAGGAGGAAAGAGGATTTTTGTGAGCCATTGTTTTTCATTTGGTTTCGGGTTTTCTCTCTCTCGCATTTTGTTGCCCTTTCGAACCTGCAAGTTTGTGTTTCAGCCATTGTTGTTCGACTACCTTCGAGTGGTTTCTAGACCTGTGTAAACAAGGAAGCAGTTGAGAGAACTGCTGAATAATGTTGTTGGAGGGAAGAACTCGGGAGAAGCTCGGTTGTGACCTTCCATGAACTAACAAGAAAATATACAGGCATGTTAGGCTCTTTTCCTTAAACAGTTTTGCTCTTTATTAAGCGTCTTCATTAAAAGAACTCTGCTCTTATAAATGTGTGTTCTTGTGAAGATATGTTGATATGTTTAGATGTGATCTTTTGTTTGAGTTATCGTTTGAAAACAAATGCGATTTGGGTATTTTCTTGATGCATACATGAGTAAATGGGTGATTCTTGTTGAAATAGTAATAGAACATGGATTTCATCTCTGTTGTTTTGATTTCGAAAGTAAATGGGTGATTCTTGTTGAAATAGTAATAGAACATGGATTCGTCTCTGTTGTTTTGATTTCGAAAGTGATGGGTATATGGGTTTTGTTGTCTTTTGTGGGTTGGGAACTCGTTGAAAGCGACAGTGATGTGTATACTATTTTTGGAATTATGTGTGTTCTCAAAGGATATGGAATCTGTGTGAATGCTTTGATAGGAATTTTTACGCGAATTGTTCTTCCTTTCTATATTACAGTGTATGGGATGTGAATTCTTTTAGGAACAATAGATTTATCGTATCATCTTACATTTTCCTGGTCTAAAACGATACATTGTTCCTCCTAATTTTGTTTTTGTTACCCATGAATGATTGTTTGAAATAAGTTCTCATCGAACCTGGAACAGAGTAACCTGGTTGTCTGATGGATTGGGTAGAGCATACAATTTTTATTCCTTCTTTGAACTCAATGATGAATATATATATATATATATATATATATAATCTGGATTTAAACTTCTTTGTTGTTTTCATTGAAACTGAACCTGAGTAAATTCTTTACTCTTGTAATTGAAAAATGATTTCTTTATTTATTACAGTGAAAGCGATCATGTTGCTTTGTTGTATACTCTTACTCGTTTTATACCTGGGATAAATGTGTCTGTTTTCAATGAAAATAACTAATGGAAATGGTGGCAATTGGAGGTTCAGTTATTATTAATACTTGCGGTTCAGTTGTATAATGAATTCATTGAGTATATTTTTTAGCAGCTAGTAAGTTACTATGACTGACTCAATTTTGTGCGGAAGTGATATACCTTAGTGTTAACCTGGATCGCATATCACTACTTTAGGTCTTGGCTATGTTTGGAAAATAAGTAATGGGAATTTCTATTTCGTTTGGATTATCGATTTATAGATTACTTTTTCTTGACTGTTATCTCTAGTTGATATCCTTCCCTGCATAGGGTTGACCAGTTCGGTCGAGGTAACTGGAAGAAATTACAGAATAGTTCACTGAGAAAAATATATTTCTTTTCTTGTTTCCTTTTTTATTGATATTGGAACAACTGGTGACTGCCTTTGGGTGTAAGTAATTACAAATTACCTACTATTTTTCTCTCTGAATTGGATGAGTACTATGTTGTTGGTTGAATTCTGAATGGTGACATAGGTTGTTGTCATGGTGTATGATTTCCTTTCTCTTCTGCATTTGCATTGGTAAAAGTCAATTGAGTAGTAAAATATGAAGGAATTCTGTTTAAATTTTTAGTTAATTCATTTTATGAATCCCATTTTCAATAATGGAGTGGAATTGACAGTGATTGCATTCAAACAATAATATCTATATTTTAGTTCTTACAAATGCTTCTAATTTGAGATTATTTAGAGAAAATATTCTTTGTAATATTTGTCTAAATCTGGAATGGACTCTTTTCATTTTAAAGGAAACAGTTAAGGAAATGGTGATATATCATTGCGTGTTTGCTGTAATTATTTTGAGGAGTTATTAGTTAATAGCATTGTCTGATTTTGATGCTATTTATTGAGACTTGGTTGTTTAAATGGTTCATCCTTATCGGTACTTAACTCTTACGTGATGTCCATATCTATTATGGGACATTTCATAAAAGCAGAGTTCTTTTATTGAGACAGTTAGTCAAGAGCACCTCATTTTAATGATAAGTGCTTAATATGCTTAGTTCGATGAACTGACCCGTGCTAGTAAATTTTGCAGATGGATTCTGTGAGTAATAATGAAGACATGTTGTTTATGATGCTTCTTCTGATTAACTAAAGGATGGATCTTTTCTAAGATTTTTATTATTTTTCTCGAAGGAAATGGAAAAAGAAAAAGTTGTATTCTTCTTTCTTTTGAGTTATCAATGTTGATTGGCATGATTGAAGTCCGGCTGTTTGGACTTGTAAAAATGTGTAAATTTTACCTTGAGGAATGAGAGAAGGGAATGGTGCGTTATTTTAAATGTTGTACCATTATTGAATTGTTGAAATATAATCGGAACATATTCTTATTCGTTGAATTTGTACTTATTCAAATGATGACTGTTAAATTTAAAAGGATATAATGTCTATTCTTCACTTGAATACTACTTTTAAGTTGGAACGTGCAATTGCTTGATATTTAGGTCAATATGGGATTTTAAATTGACAGTAGTAAAAGAGTAAAATACATATGAACTCTTGTATAAATGAAATACAAAATTGGATTCTAAACTAACAAATACTAATGAAAGGACAATTGAATTCTGTATTCAGATTTTGTTAATATTCTTGGGATGTCTTGCCCAAAGGATATTTGAAAGGAGGAATCATATCTCCTCTTAACAAATCTTAAACTAAAGAAAGGTAATTGTGAACAAATGAGTACACTCATTTGGGAAACAAACCTCATTCAAATGATATCTATTGTAAATGGAAACTGAATTTAAAATCAGTTACTGAATGAACTTGATTAAGCTTAGTGAGTTAATATTACTGCATTAAGCTGTAGTGGACTGTAAGTCTGAAGCTTAAATTAATGAACTAAGAAAGGAATATGCAATCCTTCGGTATGGAGGAGTGAATGTATATTAAACTATGAGACAATTCAAGTCATTCCTAGTTATGCAACTGTAATGAACTATGAGGTTAGAGGATCAGCAAGGTTGCTGAAACTTATTCTTAAAATATTTAAGATAAGAATCTAATCAAACTTTTAGCTAGATGTGTAACCCTAGATGGGAGGATTCCGTAGGATGTTGGCACACGCCAGCTGTAATAAGGTGTCTTCATGAAGGCTAGGCCTTCATGATGACACAATGTTATAGCTGACATGTTACAACACCCTTCCAAATCAAATCATCAAGGTTTACATAAGCTTGGACTTGGCCTTAGTTTTACCTTGGACCAAGTTAGGAATGTGACCTTGTATACGAGTAACTCACAAAGAATAAAGGTAACTAGACACACGCATTCAACTAGGGTCGATGAGGTATGTCTGCGTACCTTTAATCATCACGAGTGCCTTTCTATATTCTTTCATATTGCTATCTTAGGTTAAAGTTCAACCTTGGACAAGAGGACTGACAAAAGTCAGAAAAGACCATTCAACAGATGAAGTTGGGTGAAGGACGTATTCCCATTGACGAGTATGTTGTCTAGGAATATGATCATGCTAAGCATGTGAAAAACTATGGCCAAAGTATCACAAGCTACTGGTTGCGTTGTCATAAATCGCTTAGTTTAAGAAGTGGGATTTCAGATGAATATCGGTATGAGATATTCAGATAGGCATCTTAAATGGAGCACTTCAATAATCAAAAAGGTAAAAGGAACCAAGTATACCTAGTATACAATGCATGGATTAACATGAAGGATCGGTAAGTAGCCGAGTCATGAAATGAGAGATTGATGAAACTTCGAGCCATTAAATGGGAGATCGGTAGTTCTTTGAGTCATTACAGCAACATATGGTTATCTGTTATATGATTGAATGGCATGGAATGTGTGTTCCATATTATGAATATGTGAACAGAGAACATTGGTTTTAAAAGCATTGTGTGTTCTAAATTATGTCATTTAGAATAGAGAACAATTATTAAAACTTGAACATGTGTTCTGAATTACGTAATTTAGAACAGAGAACGTTATCAAAAAAATTCCCTTGTTCTAATGTCTTAAAATGGGAATGTTACAATCTAGCTCTATTGCTACTACACATTTCATCTTTCATTTCTTGTTTTTTGGACCTCAACTCCCACCGAAGGCTTGACCATCAATGGTATTTTTTTGGTATTAAATTTAATGACCTAATAATTCAAGTTTCTTTCCAAATCTTCCTTACTAGGCTCTTCATACCTTTCCTCATGTTTTCTAGTTTTCAAGGTCAGTTCCTCAGTTGGTTTAACCATCAAGGGGATTATTTTAATGCCAAATATCAAGGCCAAACTTGTCAAATATTTTGGTATTTCTTCTTCATTTGTCTTCTCTTCTTATTGTCTTTGGATGGCTTCTTCATTCTTATTTTCCCAACATTAATCTGTAAGAGGAGGGGTGGGTTGGGTCACAATTAATATTTGTATAGTTTGTTGAGGTGGGAGAAGTGGAACTTCTTTTTTTTGGAGGGGAAGGTTTCTTTGGAGGGAAAAGGGAAGAATACTAGAAGATGGGATGGGAGACTAGGAGGTGAAGAATGGGAATCCACAATCGGGGTAGCAAGTAGATGATGTTCATTTGAAGACTGCATGAGTAGAGGCTTAGGGAAACTATAGGATGGTGATTGTGTGGCTTCCCATTGACATGTTTGGATAACATTAGGTTCATAAGCCTCCCTCATTTTAATCCATTCCCCAACTTGAGTCAATACTTTAATTATGAACTGAATTTTTGTTGGGGATTTAACTTACTTGGAAAAGAGCCAATCCATGGATATGGAACATTGAAACCAACTTTAATTACTCTTTTCATCTCCTTAGCTCTAATCAATACCATGTTATGCTCCAACTCTTGAACCTTGTTCTACAAATAAACATCTCCGAAGTAGGATAGCCTCTAAGATCTTCATACTATTGATCTGAAACTGTTGCATACTCTGGCATATATCCATATTGATTTTCATCTTGTTCTTGTGAGTATGCATACTCAGATTGATTGTAATCATAGAATTGGTCTAGAGGTGGCTGATAATAACCTACAAATGAATCTTGCAATCTTGGAGATGGATTGCATTGATATGGTTGTTGCTGCAAATATGAATTCCACATGGGAAATGAAGCCATGATTGCACAACTTCATGAATGGAAGAATATGGAAAGACGTGGAAAGAAATATGAATGGAAATGGATGGAAAAGAGGTCATCAATTTTTAGAGTATGGGTTTCTTGGACCAAGCGGAGTTGTCAGGTATGTTTTGTAGATGCTTTCAAAATTTGAGATTCTAACAAGAACACACCAACTTGTTGAAATAAATTCTTCTTCAAATGCTTAGATCTCGACCTCCGCTTAATGATTTTGAATTTCTAATAGTCCTATTGGGTGTGATAGAACTATTGTCACCGAATTACAACACTTCAATGGTCTCGAATGTGGAGTGGGGAATTCGGTGTAACTTGTGTAACATTGGGTCATCTCTCAAGTTGTGGGACTTGTAGGCTTGAGATAACCCTCTAGAGAAATTTGGTTCTTTCTCCTAAACTACCTGCCACTAACTACTCCTAATGTAGGAAAGACTATCTAATCCTAATCTAACTTTCCAAGAGACTAGGAGAGAGAATGCATGAAAATAAAGCCTACACTAATAAGCGGTGATACACCAGAAAAGGAGGGTGTGAGAATAACTTCCCAATGTGTAAAAATAGGAATGAAATGCAGGTTAGAAGGGGTGATAACAGTTCTCCACAATCTAACAACAACAATCACAACACCATTTCTATGCATACACAATAGTAATGAATCTTGCAAGAGCATAGAATAGACACAATACACCTGCAATAAGATTGAAGAGGAAAGAAGAATGCAAACAAACATAGGAAGGGAAGGTACATCCACAAAATTGCATCTATTTCTTCATTGATATGCATAGTTCAAAATTTTACAAATGAAAGGCCTGGATCACCATGCAAGGAGTCCACTACAAGGGCCTACAACACATTGGCTTCACAAAACAAAAATGGTAGAGTTTTTCTACTCAAAATTATCCTCTCCTACAATGAGCCCAACACTTTAATTTATAGAATTTGGAAGGAGAGAGAGAGAGAGGATGCAATTCCCGAAATCCACTTTTCAACTAATTACAAGTCATGATAAATGAGTGTGGTTGGTGATTTTGGATCTGAAAGCAATCTCAAGGTATCGCATAACTTGCAGTAGTGAAAGAATGATTTCCCATACTCATTGAATGCTCCTCCAACCACTTTCCAACAACCAAACTAGACTGAGCTCGTTTTCCATAAAAACACCATCCTAGCTTCATCAATTTGTATATTTCTTAGGCGCTATATATTAGGCTCGGAGGCATGAATCCAAAGACACAAATTTTATCATGATTCCATTAATAATTGCTCAAGTTATAACTTTCTCGAGTGATTACCGCTAATTTATCTTACATAGGTTTACTTCACTCTTATGAGACTGAGAAATTAATTCTCTCCCTAGGATGGTTATTTAAATTATTTCCTCCTAAATGTTTCACATCATTATTTAAATGATTTCTGCATTTAGATTTATTGTGGGGCCCATTATATATTTTCATATTTTTATGGGGAAGGGGTTTAAATCTTTAAATATTTGGCTAGCTCGGTCGAGGTGGCTACTTTCCTTTCTAACAATCCTTGGGTATTGAGCCCTTTCATTTTACATTGGCGAGGCTCCCACTTTACACGCATACCCCTTATGTCTCATGAGCACCTTGGTGCCACGTTGAATGCGCAATACTTCATTGGAACCCATTTTTAATGCATCTTGAGCTATTTGTATTGGCCACTCGCATTCTATTTTAGGACCTAGATTGCATTGTGTCACCAACCTTGATGTCCATGGTGGGCTCACTTGGAGTTTCTTTTCTCACCAGCCACATCACCACCAAGTCACCCTTCTTGCCAACTTGGCGTCTTGTGTATCCTTGGCGATATTTGCATTAATGCTTCCTTCGGTGAACTCATCTATCTGTGGCCTGTGCCACTTGTGACTTTTATCCCCGCCTTATCAGTGTTTTGGGGCACCACATGTCCCGCGGGTCACCAGATCATCAACATTCACCTTTGCCACAGCCATCACCCTCGCGGCCATTTCGAGAATGTCCTCTGTCTGCACACAATAGTTTGTGGTGATTTTAGGCATTTTAGGCCCATGCTCCGCGTCTTGTATTTGGGATGGCTGAGCCATTCCGACCTGAATTCCCCACACCATTCAACATCACCGCTTCAATCGCTGATCTCAGCCCACATTTGCAAAACCATCCACTGGACCACATGGGATGCATTTTTACCGATTCGGATGCAGTGTAAGTCTTAGTCAAGCCTCATAACTAAGCTAGAACTCGCTTTGTACCCTTTCTCTGACTTATTCACCATGCCCAAATAGACTTCACCCATCTAACTTAACCCGATTTGGGCTCGATCAGCCATCCTATGAATATCTTGGATTTTGGAGTAGGGTCTCAGTATCCTTAAACTAAGGACTTAATCAACTCAGACCGCATGAAATAACCTCAACACATCCCTAAGAAAGGAGTTTAGTACCAGTATTTTTTGATCTCAATATTTTAATCATCATATGCATGGCTTGGTAATTGTTGAATCTTGTCCAAAATCTCAAACATGGTCCACGGCTTGGCTTCTCAACCTAGCTTCTTGTACTCCCCTGAACTTGATGTTTGGGAGATTTTGGATCCTACCCAAATGAGATCAAACCAACTTGCTCCTAAAATCTCCTTGGAACTTCAAATACCTTAGTAGATGGAGAGCAGGCTTCATCTTGTTTTCAAGGAATCCACCCGCATGCAATTTGGCTTGGGTGGGAACTTGGTGAACCTCTCAAAAAGCTCACTAAGATAAAAGATAGCTCACTCTCTTAACCATTAAACTACTTGGCCACCAATTGTTCAACTTGATCCATGGAGATGAGGATAAAAATAGCTTCTTTGTGAGTGAAACTAGATCATCAGCCCCGTACTCCATCACTGACATAACCCAGCACATAGTTTGTAATGAGCTCGCGGGCATCTTTATCTAAAAAAATCAGCCCATCTTGCACATTTGCAACATGTAGTGTCTGACTCAATTCTCATTAAAGTGAGCTCTCCCTATTTTCCATTAAACCAAATCGATGGTTTGGAAGGTATCTCACCTTCATTGTTGCAGAGTTGTATCTCTTTGAAGAAATGGCTTAATAATCGGGGCTTGTTTCTTACTTAGGAAAAATCAAACCAGGTGCTTTTAAGAACGAGCTCCATAAGAATATCTCAATCCAACCCCAAACATATCGATGAACCCTTCTCTATTACAATATCTCACCCAACCTCATACGACTCAACATCTTATGAAAATAGCTCGATGTAAATTTTGTGAGACTAGTCTTTTAGTTCTAAGTAGCTCACCACCCTAGAGATGCACTAGCTTAGTTCTATTTAATTCAACTCAGCTCTCAATAGGTATCTTGATATTTACCCAACTCACCGAGCTAGTGGAACTAGCTCAATGAGCTCTTCTAGAGCCAAGGTTATTTTGCAAACTTCTCATTTTCAACATGTACTCCATGTAACCTTTTTAATCATTCTAGTGCCTTTGGGCCTAGAAGGAGATGCTCGAGATGTTCATAAAATATTGCATCCTAGAATTGTGTTATTCTTCTTATAAGGTGGGCCTCATGTCTTCTAGACTAAGTGAAACTTTGAAAACAAACAAGACCAAGAAGAGTAAAATTTTTCTCATGTGAATGTTTTACTTTTTTATCAGAACCTTTTGGACGTTGAATTCGTGATGCTTCATGTGAGAACCATAGTGCAAGCCTTTCCCTACTCCCTAATTTTCATCGGAGGGTGAAATTGGTAACAATTCAGTGACTCATGATGTCATTTTCCTACTAAAGGGTTTGACTATTTTCCTGTAGCTATCCATTGGGCATGGATTCTACGTGGTTAAAAATCAACTAGTCGAACTTTGAAAACTTGACCTGAACACTCGAGATGTTGCTTGCTTGCACCAAGAATTGAATTTCGTTGCTCATAATCTAAACTTCATAATAAAATCTTGAAATCATTATTTTTAAGATTATAAAATTGTTTTAAAATTTGAATTTCACCCATTTCTACAACTGTAATCCACGAGGATGAATGATGAACATCTGTTAGCTTGGACATCATGGAACTCTATTAATTTTCTCTTTCTTTCTTCTTCTGAATGTTCCATTCCTTTTGACAATCTTCTTTGACTAGATCCGATTCTCGCTACTATTATAGGCTCTGAAAGGTTATTATCATATTGTCTCATACTTGTTGCTTAGCATTGGTCGAAGTCTGAGTGAAAATTAAGGACTGCCATCTGCTTCTGCAATTTCAAATATGCCCCAATAATAATCTCTTGATTTAAGAAACTCGGTGTTGATTTGAGGAAGTAAAGGAATTGAAGATTTGAAATCTGTCTGTTGACCTAATTTTATTTACTCATACATTTTTTTTAATTTTATATTTTCAATTATTACGAGAACTATGAGCTTCCCTACTACAAAAGTCTTTCTTTCCTGTAACATGGTGAACTATATACAAAGCATACACTAGAAGCAATAGGACATGTGAACCAGCACTTGGGAATTGAAAAAACATTCTACATCAATAAAATGTGCACAAGAACTTAGAGGAAATTAAATTCTAACCTACTCCTACACTAACCAAAATACGAACAACTTCAAACAAAACATGCCCACGACTATTGAGATATAGCTACCCTTCCTTAAAATTTGTAGTCATGTAGATGATTTGGTACTAAACACTGCTAAAATAAAAATGAGAGACTGGATGCAGATTGGTCTTCCACTCTTTCATGCAAGGGAATCAACAAAGAACAAGACATCCCTCTTCTATTTGTTGCTTGATTAGTTCCAAGGGGAATTGTGGTTGATCCTTGGCATGTTGTGGTTCATCCTCATGCTTAGAAATAAGCATGACTAGTTATGAATTCTCCATTGGCTCTAATGAGGCCAAATACTTTATTTGGCAAGGTTTGGTCCTTTAAAAGTGCCCATTGCTCCAAATATTGGCTCCAACGATGGAGTCTTCTTGCAAGCCTTATTGGAGGAAAGGAGAGTGCATGTATCTTTATCCTTTTCTTCTTGCACATTTTTATACAATTGATGTCCCCTATTGGTGAATGGTATGGAAGAAAGGAAATCTTCTTTCTCTTTCCCCTCTATTGCATTATGAAACTCCGCTTCAATCTACACTCACTATGATTTCTTACAACGATAATGGAGTGATTTATGAGCTATTGCAAGTAGCTGTAATTTTTGTTTGGTGAGCTCCCCTCCATCAAATAATATTTCTCAAATGAAATAATAAAAATTTCAATGATCTCCTTCTCATCTAGTGTCTTTAAATTTGATTTGCATTCTTCCATGTGCTTTGTCTCGGTAGTAAGTTCTTGTAAGATTCATGATGGAGAAAAAAAAAAATTAGTTATTTCCACAAGTTCCTCTTCATCAAAGAATTTTTCCAAATCAGATAAGAAATAAATTTCCTCATTTTCGTCTTATGTGGAAGAAGTTACTTTCCCTCCATTGTGTGCACCAAAACCTCCATCAATTCACCTAGGTCCTCTACTTCTTCAAACATGAAATTGGTAAGTTCAAACTTATCCTCTTAATTAAAGATTTGAGAGGATGAGAAGAGGAAGGGAATGGAGCCTCTTGCATCCATTGTTCTTTACTCAAATATTTTGAACTTGCATGATTCATCTTGATGGTAAAAGGATCTTGATGTTTGGTATTTTTCAAGATGAACTTGGTGGACTGCTGGAATTTTCTAAGAATGTTGCAAGCTCTTGGCATGCTAGGAAATAAGGGTCATTACATTCACTTGAAACACTCTACACACTTGGGGACTTCTCTTTACTTGTTTGCACATGATTGCATTTTGATTTCACTGCTGACTTCTCCTCCTCTTCTTCCATTCTACAGTTGGTAATGGATCAAAATCTTTACAAATAAAGTGTCATTGTGAACACTACATTATGAGCACACTGACTATTGATCTTTATCAACTTACTGCTCTCTCTAATGCTTCTACAATTTCAGATTTCATTTATTTTTTTCAACCTCGACTCCCATCAAAGGTTTGATCATTAGTGGTATTTGTTTAATATTAAATTTGGCAGCCCAATCCTTCAAGTTTCTTGCCAAATCTTCCTTTTTCAGCTCTTCATACATCTCCTATTTTTTTCTAGTTTTCAAGCTCTATTCCTTAGTTGGTCTAACCATCAAGGGGATTATTTCAACACCAAATATCAAGGCCAAAATTCTCAAATATTTTGGTATTTCTTCTTTATTGGTATTCTCTTCTTGTTTTCTTTGGATGGATTCTTGATTCTTATTTTCCCAACATGAATCTATAAGAGGAGGGGTGGGTTGGGCCACAATCAATATTTTTATAGTTGTTTGAGGTGGGAGGAGTGTAAATTCTTGATTTTTTGGAGGGAAGGTTTTCCTTGGAGGGAAAAGGGAAGAATATTGACGATGGATGGAAGACTAGGAGGTGAAGAATGGGAATCCAAACTCGGGGGCAGCAGATTAGATGGCGTTCATTTAGAGCCTGCATGAGTAGATATTTAGGAAAGTATAGGATGGTGATTGAATAGATTCCCATTGACATGTTTGGATAATATTAGGTTCATAGGCATCCCTCTTTTTAATCCATTCCCCAACTTGAGTGAGTACTTTAATTATGAACTGAATTTTTGTTAGGGATTTATCTTACTTGGAAAAGAGCCAGTCCATGGATATGGAACATTGAAACCAAATTCAATTGCTCTTTTCATCTCCTTAGTTCTAATCAATACCATGCTATGCTCCAACTTTTGAACCTTGTTCTACAAATAAACATCTCTGGAAGTAGGATAACCTCTAAGATCTCCATCTTGTTGATCTGAATGGTGCATACTATGACATATATCTATACTTATTTACATCTTGTTATTGCAGTATGCATACTCATTGATTGTAATGAAAGAATTGTTCTAGAGATGGCTGATAATATCCTTCAAATGGATCTTGCAAGCTTGGAGATGGATTATATTGGCATGGTTGCTCTGCACATATGAATTCCACATGGGAAATGAAGCCATGATTGCACAACTTCATGAATGGAAGAAGATGGAAAGACGTGGAAAGAAAGATGAATGAAAATGAATGGAAATGGATGGAAAAGAGGTCTGAAATTTGTAGAGAATGGGTTTATTAGACCAAGTGGAGTCACTAGGTATGTTTTGTACATGCTTCCAAAAGATGAGCTTCTAACAACAACACGCCAACCTCTTGAAAAAAATTCTAATTTTAAATGCTTGGATCTACACTCCAACTAATGATTTTGACTTCCTAGTAGTCCTATAGGGCATGCAGAAATGTTATTATCAAATTACAACACCCCCAAATGGCCTGAATGTGGGGTGGGGCATTCATTGTAACTTGTGTAACATTGGGTCAACTCTTAAGTTGTGGGACTTGTGGGATTGAGATAACCCTCCAAAGAAACCTAGTTCTTACTCTAAAATACCTACTACTAACTAATCCTAACACATGCAAGACTATCTAATCCTAATTTGACTTTCCAAGAGACCAGGAGAGAGAATGCATAAAAATAAATCCTACACTAACAACGGTGATACACCAAAAAAGGAGGGTGTGAGAATAACTTCCCAATGTGTAAAAATAGGAATGAAATGCAGGTTACAAGTGTTGATAATAGTTCTCCACAATCTAATAACAAAAATCACAACACCATTTCTATGCATACACAATAGTAATGAATCTTGTAAGAGCATATAATAGACACAATACACTTGCAATAAGATTGAAGAGGCAAGAAGAATGCAAACAAACACATGAAGGGAAGGTACATCTACAAACTTGCATCTATTAGTTCATTGATATGCACAGTTCAAAATTTTACAAATGAAAGGCCTAGATCACCATGAAAGGATTCCACTAAAAGTTCCTACAAAACATTGGTTTCATAAAACAAAAATGGTAGAGTTTTTCTACTCCAAATTATCCTTTCATAAAATCAGTCCAACACTTCAATTTATATAATTTGGAAGAGAGAGAGAGAGAGAGAGAGAGAGAGAGAGAGAGAGAGAGAGAGAGGATGTAATTCCTTAAATCCACTTTTTAACCACTTGCAATTCATGATAAATGAGTGTGCTTGGTGATTTATGACCTGTAGAAGCAATCTCAAGGTGTCTCATAGCTTACGATAGTGAAATAATGATTTCCCATACTCATTGGATGTGCCTCCAACCATTTTCATACAACCAAAATAAAATAGGTTCATTTTCCTATAAGAAAACATCAAATATTCATAAAATTCTATATTTCTTAGTAGTTGTGCATTGGGCTTGGAGTGGTGATTACAACAATACCAATTTTGCATGATTCCGTTAATAATTGCTCAAGTTATGACCTTATGAGTGATTGTAGTTGATTTGTCTTACACAGGCTTATTTCATCATTAGGGGGAGAGAATTTAATTCTCTCACTTTGGGAAGGTTATTTAAAGTATTTCCCCATCCTAAATGTTTCACATCATTATTTAAATGATTTATAAATTTAGAATTTTTGGGGCCCATTATACATTTTCATATTTTTATGGGGAAGGGGGTTTAAATGTTTAGATGTTTTAATATTTAGCCAGCTCGCCAACTCGAAGAGCTAGATATTTTACCTTCTAATAATCTTTGGGTATTGAGCCATTTCATTTTACATTAGTGAGCATCCCAATTTCACACAAACCCCTTATGTCTCCCGAGTTCCTTGGTGCCACGTTGATTGTGAAGTAATTCATCGGAACCCCTATTTAATGCATGTCAAGCTATTTCGATTAGCCACTTGCATTTTATTTTAGGCCCTAGATTGCATTGTGTCACCGACCTCCACATGCATGGTGGGATCCCTTGGAGTATATTTGGTCACCGGACATGTCACCACCAAGTCACCCTTCTTTCCAACTCGATGTCCCATGTATCCTTGGTAAGCTTTTCATTTATGCTTCGAGCTAGAGTCTCCCCGTGGAGAACTCATCTCTTTGTGTACGGGCCACTTGTTCCTTTATCCTGCCTTGTACGCAAGTCTCCACACTTGATCTTGATTGGTGTTTTCATGCCCTCATGCACCACATATCACGTGGGTTTTCTGAGACATCGACATTCACCTTCAACGCAGCCATCGCCCTCATAGCCATTTCAATTTTTCCTAGCCCGTGTGTTCCGAACCACCTCACCGCTTGGTACCCCCAACATGTCTTCCATCCACACACAACATTTTGCAGGTGAATTTGGGCATTTTGGGCCCATGTTTCATGTCTTGTATTTGGGCTAGCCGGGCCATTTTGACCCGAATTCTCCGCACCATTCAACATTGTCGCTTGAATCGGAGACCCCGACCCACATTTGCACAACCATCCCAAGGACCACATGGGACATATTTTTACCAATTTGGCCATATTATAAGTCTTGTTCGAACATGAGAACTGATCTTGAACTCACTTTGTGTCCTCCTGCCAAAATCTCCACCATGTCCAAATAGACTTCACCCATCTAAATTAACTGATTTGCTCTCGCTCACCATCCTATGAATATCTTGGATTTTGGAGTTAGGTATTAGTATTGCTAAACTTAGGACTTAACATAATCGAGACCACATGAAATAACCCGACACCTCCCTATATGAAAGGCATTTGGAACCATTTTTGTTGATCTTAATAATTTACTCACCATTTGTGTGGCTCAGTAATCATTGAATATTGGCCATAATCTCAAATATGGCGCACGGCTTGGATTCTCAACCTAGGTTCTTGTAATCCCCTGAACTTGAAGTCTTGGAAATTTCAACTCCTAAAAAAATTAACTTGAACTAGCTCACTCTTAACAACTCACTAGAACTTAAAATACCTTGGTGAATGGAGAGTAAGCTTCATCATGTTTGCTGAAGGAATTCACCCGCATGCAACTTGGCTTGGGTGGAGCTTAGTGAACCTCTCAATAAGCTTGATGAGATAAAAGAGAGCTCACTCTCTTAACCATTAAATGAATAGGCCACAAATTTTGCAACTTGATCCTTGGAGATGATGTGCAAAATAGCTTATATGTGAGTGAAACTAGCTCGGTAGCCCCATCCTCCATCACCGACATAACCCAATGCATAGTTTGTAATGAGCTCGAGGGTGTCTTTATCTAAATAACTTTTCCCTTCTTACACATTTGACATAGAAAATGTATGAATTAATTCTCATTAAAGTGAGCTTGCCCTATTTCCCATTAAACAAACTCGATGGTTTGGAAGGTAGCTCACCCTTCATTATTGCGAGTTCTATCTTTTTTTTATGAAATGGCTTAATAACAAGGGTTTGTTTCTCACTTAGGAAAACTCAGCATCGGTGCTTTTAAGAGTGAAACCCATAAGAATAGATTGATCTAACCCCAAACATATTGATGAGCCCTTCACCATTAGAATAGCTTGCCCACCCTTGTGCAACTCGACATCTTAAAAGATAGCTTGACGTACAATGTGATAGCCTAGTCTTTTAGTCCAAAGTGGCTTGGGCACCCTAGAAATGCTCTAGCTCGGTTTATTTAATTCTACCGGGCTCTCAATAGATAAATTGATCTTTACCCAACTCACCAAGCTAGTGGCACTAGCTCGGTGATATCTTCTAGAGCCAAGGTTGTTCTACAAACTCCTCATTTTATACATGCACTCCATGTAACCTTTTTAATCATTCTAGTGCCTTTGGGCCTAGAAGGAGATGCTTGGGATGTTCATGAAACACTACATCCTAGAATTTTTATATTCTTCTTACAAGGTGGGCCTCACGTCTACTAAACTGAGTGAAACTTTTAAAACAAATAAGACCAAGAAGAGAAACATTTTCTCATGTGAATGTTTTACTTTTTCAGCATCTTTCAAACACTTTGAAGTCAATCTTATTCATGTGAGAACCATAGTGCAAGCTCTGCCCTATTCCCCAATTTTCACCAGAGGGTAAAATTGATAATATATACTTTGACATGCTTTCTAAGCCTTCAAAACTTCTAGAAACCATGAAACATAGTGGAATAATAATCTCAACTCGGGAAGCCACTCAAGAGCATGCACAACCAAGAACTCCTAAAATTAGTCCTAAAAAAATCCATAACTTTCTTAATACAATCAAAAAAATCAATTATGATATACCATTGGAAATACTTTGATATCATTATCATCTTAAAATTTAAACCATGTCATAAAAATAGTTGTAGTATCTCCAAAACCACTTTACACCTGCATTTGCTTTGAACTGCCAAATCTTGCTGAAAATAGTCCTAAAAATAGGGCACACTTGACCTCCTATAAGCTCAACCATCATCTTACATAATCATGGAAATGAATAAAAACTACCATGCTTCAATAAATTATAAATTATTTATTAGTTCTAATTGAGAACTTTGGCACAAACTAAACTTTTTCATAAACTAACATTTTGAGTGGGGCCCATGTGCTGTCGCAATGTCTAAATTACATCAACAAAAATATTGAAGACTCCTCTACAACCTCAAATCATCCCATTTGTAAAATTAATAAATTATGGGCAACTACAACTAATTTCCTCCAAGTTGTTACTTAGCTAGGGTTTCAAGAGAGTTCAAAATATGTTTGTCTTCTTAATGATTGTTCATAAAAAATAGAAGATAAAAAACCTCATTCCACTTGGAAAATATTCATAACTGACCTATTCAACTACCCCCAAGATATTAGGTCCCCATATAAATTATACAGATCTCTAACAAACATAAAAAATTCAAAATGTAGCCTTTGTTTCTCACCTTCACAACTCAATTTTTATAAAAACAAATGGCATAACATTCTTAATCTTGCATTCCAAAACCTGAAACTTGGACCATATTATCATATCAACCTGCTCCACATTTTTTAATTCTTAAAT
Organism: Taxus wallichiana var. yunnanensis; assembly: GCA_018340775.1. Classification (NCBI taxonomy): domain Eukaryota; kingdom Viridiplantae; phylum Streptophyta; class Pinopsida; order Cupressales; family Taxaceae; genus Taxus; species Taxus wallichiana. Next base: position 660,215,724 of record CM031244.1, on the reverse strand, counting down.
TTCCATTTCCTAACTCAAAATAGTCCAACTCACTTCACTAGGGCATGCTTTCTCAAGGATTAGGTCTAGTGTAGACCTAGAAACCATGACTTCTCCTCATATCTACACTTTGAGACACCTTTGAGTATTTCTAAACCTGATCCAAATTCTTCCCATTCTCTCACCATGCATATCCAACTAATACAAGCTTCACTTCATCATCCCATACCTCATTCTGCTCTTTAGGCCTCACAAACAAGAAATTAAAACATTTTTTTTTCACCAAATCTACCACCAACATCACTTGGTCACCTTTGACAACCTATAATGACCTTCATCACACTACATGACATTATGAAAACATCACTCTACCTTCTTCATACCTTTGCAACTCCTCATATCAACTCAAGAACCCATACAAGCCACCATATCACACAAAGACCAAACAACTCAATTGACACTACCAATCAACCTTCATGATCTTGACCTCTTTTGACATTAATCACGTCAATGGAAACTCCTACAACATCATACTTTGACATCAATGAAAACTCAATTCCATAAATGTTAGGATATGGTTGATCTTCTCAACGGTTTCCTCTTGGAAGTTCTTATTGTTATTGTCTACGAGAATATGATAGCTATTGATTTATTTTTATAGAACCTTTATTTTTTCCTATATCTTAAATTATGAGTAGACATTATGTAGAAAGATTCAAAATTAACACTATAAAATCACAAGATAAAGGATATATACTTATTAGGTTGGAGAAAATATTAAACTATTAAGGAGAAATTATAATTTTGAGTTGAAATTCTTATTAATGGTAGAAAATGAAAAAATATTTGAAGTGATCAAAAATAATTATAATGAGTGGGTAAGCTATTGAAAATAAAATGATATGTTACCTCAACTATACATGTTCTCAACCTCTAACTACATCAATTATCCTCATTATCAATAGCTTACCCACAATTTAAATAAAAGTTTAGGTAATAGATGATTTTTAAACAATTTCAATTATGAAAAACATATATTAAACATAGATCAAAATTAATGATTTTTTCAACTTTATCTACTGGAAAATTTAAAGTAGATTTTATCATGTGGTGAACTTGAATCAAAATTTATCCTCATCGAACTTGAATTTGAATATGAAGGTTTTGACTTAAGCTTGTAACATAGATCTAGAAGTTATAAATACAATTATAAACACAAAACAAATTTTTTTGATGAATTTGGAGTGGCGTAGTAATAATATGATGTAGAAATCATTAATGTTTTGTGAACAATATCAAAGGATATTTTATTTTCATTTTATGGGTATAGCTACCTAATTTACAAAAAGGGATATTGTATACCCTCATATTATTATTTTCTTTGTTATTAACATAAAAATGTATTTTAGCAACAAATATATCATGTGGTTAATGATTTTATTTCCATCCTTAGGTAGATTTAGAATGAATTTTGTGAGTATTATCGACTATTTATTTTTATTAACAATTGGGTTAACCAAAAATAACTTTGTTGTGTGATGTTAATTTTTTTTTGGTTATTAAAATATCATAAGTATTTTGTGTTTGTTCTATAGCAGATGCATAGGTTTTTATTTTTATGCTAGTGTATTTTTGTGCCAAACCTTTGAGGGATTTCAAACTGATTTTCATTTCCAAATATGTAATTGATCCAACCTATATGTGGTTTTCAAAATATAGAATAAATTTTAAGACAACCTTATTTTGTTTTCACTAAACATTTCATTTATATGGAACATATACTATAGTCAGATCCATAGATGATTCATCAAATTTAATAGAAATTTATTTTAGCATCTTCATTTTCCTATTTTCTCTATCATTGTATATGGGTACCTCATCATTCCTAGTGGTTCAGACCCTTATTTATGATTATATGACTTCTAATATTTTACCATATCCTCTAAGTTAATTTGTTAGGGGAGTTTCAATGTTTTTCATATTCACACTAGTTGTGAATTCCACCTTAGGTAAATTTACTACCAAGGTGAGACTTATTATGTGTACAACATTGGTAGATGTAAATTTAAGTGGTAGTTATCCTCACATGTGTGAGAAGGGTGAGGAATAACTTGGGGAATTGTCTTATCCCACCTCCTACAAAACCAATAAAGCCTATCACTCACCTCTTAAGTTTACTATATAAGGAACCTTAGTGTCCTTTTAGATAGTGAGATTGGAGCTTAGAGTCATCTCTAATGTAGGTTGATATATAGACTTGTTGTCACATGAATTTTTACCCCTAATGAAACTTGAAAGGTTTCAACACCTTAGTGAAACATGGGATGATCTCTCAATGTGGGACTTAACTTAATGAGATCAGCATCTAGAAAAGGTTTTCTTCCTCTACCTATCTATGCTAACATTAACACTACTCCTAAGATAAATTATTAGATGAAAGGGAAAGTGGAATAAGGAATACATGAAATAAAAACTAAGCTAAGGGAATGGCGATGGTGCTTTAGAAAATAAAGGGGAAATTTCTCTAGAGGGGAACAATAAGAAAGAAAATATAAGATGAGTGGGAAATTACATGCCATACAAACCATTCCATTCCACACATTATACATATAGAGAAATGAAATGCATGCAAATATAGTTTTTGGTGCTCGAATTAATCTTTCCCTATTTGGTTAAGATTTTCCATCGTTGTCTATTATATTTTTTTCTTTCCCTGTGGGGTGTGAGTTGTCCTTTTGTTCTTCTGTGTATGATTTAGTATTTCCTCTTTTCGATTGAGGATCATGTTTGTATGTGCATTATTTTGAAGTTTCTTGTGGGGAATTTGTTGTGTTTTAAATTTTGAAGTTGGAGGGATCACCTGTTGTAAATTTCTCCTAGGTCTTGTCTTTTTATTTGAGTTTTCTCTCTTATTTCCCACTAATACGTGGCAGCTCCCAAGCGATTGTGGTATGGTGGGTCAAATTTTCAAACTTTCAATTTTCTATCACATTCAAAAAGTGCAAAATCAGCTCCATTACCCGATAAATATTCTTCAAATATTCATAATCATAAAGTAGCGCAAACAATTTCTTAATCGATATCCATGAGTGTACATTTGTCACAATTTGAGTGGATGTGGGGAAGCGATACATATTTGTAGTTTTGTGCATTTAAGAGGAAAATAATAAAGGTGTAAAAGGTTCCTGAAACCTGCAAGGGACACATGGCTCCTTTTATGTAAACGAAGGGGACGTCGAGGTACTCAAACATTCTTGGTTTTGAATTAGAAATGAGATAAAAATGGAAAAAAGGGTTATAGCCTGCTATCACCCAAATGTGACCATGTTTCGAGCATGTATTGAAAGATCAGATGGGTGGGTCAAGTTAGTCAAAAGTGTGTAAGTTCTAAAATGCTACAAAATTACAAAAAGTGCCCCCGAGCCTGTGTTAGACAAAAAGTCTTATTCCACGTGGATGACTCATTTTCAAAGTTGAGAATGGCGGATTGAATGGTCATGATGCAATGCATTTATTTCTTCCGCCATTAATGTTGCTACACAAATCAAGGATGTTTTAAAGTCTATGAAAGATTTCATATTTTATTACCAATTTTTGGATTTTTCTATCTTTTGTGATTTCCATGGAGAATCATCACGTTTTTAACTTTGAAGCTTGAATTGTAAACCTGAGGACTGAAAAGGCTATTGATTTGGATTTAAATTGCTTAAGCACTCATGGATTGACTAGTAAGAGCTTAGAAAATCCTATGTTTCTTCTTCATTGGAAAGTTGGTTTAAAGTAAAGCTAGGGTTTTTAAGATGAAGACCATGCCATCTTCATTCTTGGTTGCATCAAGGGTCACAAGTGATTTGGAAAAGATTACAAACATAAACTTGATGTGTGCTGATCTAAATGATTTTCTTTAGAGACTTAATAGCCCCCATAAGAGTGAATCCCTAAAGGCAATTTAAGATAGTTGTATTGCTTTAGTAGGTGTTATCCCACCATTGGTTCATTGCCTAGAGTTGGTGTGGCATTGTGCTATGAATTATGATCTGAAAAGAGGGAAGTATTAGATAGGAGTGGGGATGCAGTTTTGACATTAACGCCTGCAGCCATTAGAATAATGTTAAAATTTCCTGTAATCACCAACCCGATCACCATTTCTATCAAATTAGCCTTACGAGATTATGAAGCAAAGAAAAAGGATTATGCCAAGATGATAAATACAAAGTGGCTCATTGTGAAAAAGACAATGGCTAGAATCCATAAAAATCTAGTTAGGGCACATCTTTTTGAAAAGGTGGAAGATGTCATTGTGTTTTTAAGTCGAATGATGGGGTTAGAAACTGTAAATGAATTTAAGGGATGGATGGTTACTTACATATGGATAATTTTGGAGAGAAAGGGAACATTTTTTAGGCCACTTTCATTGCAGAAGCACTCCATGACCACATGGTCACCTTAGTAGAAAAAATTGAGATGGGTGATAATTCAGAGCTAGAATTTTATATGATGACTTTGTTAATCTACAATGTTGTTAGGCATAGATGTTTCCCGGGTTTTTCACCATGTGTAGATTTCAAGAAGTGCTAGATGCATGAGATATTCCCTCAATCCGCAAATCGATCAAATGGAGTGGAAATGTGAGGTTAGTTAATGATTCTTTCTTTTCCCTAATCATTTGTCTTTTCAAGCCAGAGTGGGGACAATATAGAATTTTTGAACAAGCTAGACAAGTGATTTTGGAGTACAGGTGCTACTTCTTTCAATATAAAAAGTTCACATACATAAGGGTTAGTGGTTTTGAAGGAAAGCCTTGCAAGTTGCCTAGGTATTTAGATGATAAATCAACTTTATGTGAACTAGAAAGGTAGTTAACACCTTTGCATAAATTAATTTTTGGAAGGCATAAGACAAATATCAAATTACCTATTCTAATTGGAAGGTATTTATGCCATTCCATCATAAAAGTGAGGTTGATTGAAGATGAAATGTAGAATTTTGACATGGAAATGTTTGAGGCGAGGGCCAGTTATGACATCGATGGGTATTCAACAACATTAAAAATAATTTTGAGCATGAGCCTCGGTTTGAACATTATTGGATGAATTAGTAGGATGAAGAAGAGGTCGATTAAGGTATTTTTCTAGAATGACCCTTTCAAAAATAATCAATTTCAAAATAGCGAGGTATTCCAAAAGGAATTATGGATGATCCACATATAGTAAACATGTATTATGTTGATCAAAAGGTGGAAGCACAACCCATAATCTCTCTAAATTGGAATGAGACAAAATATGATGATTCTTATATCAGGATAACTAATGTAATGAGAAGAATTATGAATTGGTTAACTCGAAGGGCATTGACCTATTAATCGAATACAAAAATATTAAATAACTTCAGGAGTTTGGGAAACTTGAATGATGATACTCCACCCCGAAGGAGGGAGCGGATAAAATGGATCCTCTAGGAGGAAAGGACCCTAAATTTCCCTCAAAAATGCCCACTCCCTAACTCATATATGAGTGGACCTTGTTGGTGCTCAAATTAGTATTGCCCCATCAACCTTTGAGATCTCTTAGTTTGCAGCCTTTGTTTTCTTTTCTGTCCACCTGAGCTCAAATGGTGGCTCTCCTACATTTTACAGTTTGATGGGTGTAATTTCTTGGTCAAAATTACATCTCAGAATCAGTTGACAAGTGACCCTTTCTGGTTGGATGTGGCTCTGTGGGGCACTTTAAAAGTTCTAAGGACCACTTCAACACAAAACATGTCCATGTGGAGGCTTCTGCCAGACTTTCATGTACTTAGACTTTTCACGCAACTTCCTAAAGGGGCCTAGGACACGTGGAGGGACCGCACATGTTTAGGGACCGGCCCTTAAGTTTTATTTTGAAGAAGTGTTAGGAGGACACTTGGATACTCTACTGGACTGAGATATGTGGAGGGAGCGCACATGTTTGGGGTCTCTACTTTTCAGGACCATCTCAAAGTGTGTCATTAAGACATGTAACAGGCGGGAAACAGAGGTGCCGGCCCACGGGGAAAATATGGAACTGTTTCCTTTTTGGAAAATAGGGATAAAATTGTAAGTTGAAGCACAAGTCTGCTGGGACCCACATTGGGACATGCGTTAATCCCGTTTTATAAGGGTGGAGGGGTGGAGAAAATGTTAAACATTTTACTTTTTTCCAAAAAATTATAAAATGTCAAAAGGTGCCCCCAGACCCATTTTAAATTACATTTTTCCATGTGGAGGGCTCTGATTAAAAGTTAAAACACCAGGATCAATGTTCGTTGTGCATTTCATTTGATTTTTCCATCATTGTAGCTCCAAGAAGTTTGGAGACTCATATTTGCATCATTATTCATCACATTTCTGCAAATATGTGTCGTTTGGGTTTGTAAAGTTTGATTGAATCAATTTGGGAGTTCAATTTTTAAATTTGAAGTAATTTTGAGATGGATTTTCATTTGGGCTCGTGTGAGAAAGCAAGATGCCGATTCATAAGTTACAAAATAAAAATTCAATGAAAAGGAAAAAAAAAGATGAAATGATTAAAGGTACAAAGCGTGAAAGGTGAAAAAGGCATTACTCGAGAGAAAAAATGGATGAACTATCAAGAATAGAAATGAAAAGGCTCAGAAATGATTAAAAATGAGATTTATCACATGAAAAAATCACAATGATTAAAGGGAATCCCGAGAAGTTGTGGCATGGCATCCTAGTCAGTAGTCGAGGGCCTAAGAAACATGATCTGTTCACAGTTGGTCCACCTGGTAGATTTCGGATCTGAATTTGTTAAATGTTTGTCTAAAACAAATTGGTATCAAGAAAAGGTCCCTCTAATATTCTTCTCTTTTGAGGGGAAAAGGTTCTGCAAGCACCAAGGATGAAGAGTATGCCTCTAGTTAGAGAAATGATGCAAACATTTACAATGATTCGCCTTTTTGGAAACACCTGACAACCTTTTCACGAGTCTATTGAATGTTACCTTTTGCAAATCATGATCTAATATGTGCAACAAAGGTGCTTCGAATATTCCTCTTTTGGGGGGGAAAAAATTGGATGTAAAGGGTGTATTATAAATGCAATGAGATTACTCTTACAAAAGGTCGCAGTTCATTTTCACAAGAAAATTTTGAAAAAGTTCATCCTCTGAGAAACCAGGTTAACTTCCTCTATGTTATATTTTCATTAATGTTGAGTTAGTTACAAGTTTATAGTCATCAACAAGCTCTGAGATTGTTTAAATAACTCTCCCCTTCTGATGAATCTGATAAATTTTGAGTTAATTTGTGTCAAATCTCTGACAAATTTTGTGTTTATTTCACTTTTAGAATGTCTGCAAGTAGTTTTTCTTGTTCTTATTGCAATCTTGTATCAAAATCTCCTTGAATCACACATATCTCAATCCTTGTGATAGTTTAGTGGCATCTGTAATTTCATTTTTCAAAAGATCTTTCATCTGGGAATGAAATAAATGATGTAGAATCACTTTTCTTTCATCTATTGATAGATATTTTTATAATCCTCTCAGGGTGTACCTTAGGCGTGATTGATCTTAGATTTTGATGTTTTATTGGGTCTTCTAACTCGATCCTTTGTGCTAGAATCTCAAAGATTGTGTGAAAAATTGCATGTCTGGTCCTCCATTTGATGCACACCTTAAGTTGAAGGAATGTTTTAACTATTTTGAAGCTTTCTCTTCTTGAGTTCTCCATTTGTTGTAAAGTTTCTCAAGGATCTGGAAAATTCCAATCTATCTTGTTGATCTCCCACCAAAAATTATTTCAACTAACCAATCCTTCCCCAAAATACCCCTATCTTGCTCTATATATCCGAGAAAGAACAATACCCATTTGCTAAAGTATGCATAACAGATCAAGATTCCAAATGTCTTTAGTAACCTTTGCCTTGTGTTGAAAATATCCCCATAATCTGGAAGTGACAACTCATGAGAGTCAGATTTGGTGTGTTGATCATATTTTCCCCAAGGTCTTCTCTATAAAATTTATGCACAAGAAGGATTTACCAACATCCTTCAATAATCAGAGGTTACAAAATAGGTTCTCTTACCTTGGTTGAAAGGCACAACCTAAAATAGTTAGGATAAGATCACATCCTTTTTGAGGTGCTACCCACTCTTTCAAATCTTGAGTGTTAAAAATTCAAATAGATCACTTCCTCGGGTACAAAATGACACATATAATCATTTATTTTCCTCAGAGTGGCTGTCAAATCCATGATGCTGCTTGGCCTTTGAAGGAGATTAAATCCAGTCTGACAAACACCAGAATGGCACCATTACCAGGGACTTGATTTATGTTGCTAGGAACTGATTTGTTGATTTATTACCAGTTGGTATCCATTTGGCCCATCAACAACACCAGAATGACACCATTGTAAGGGACTTGATTTATGTTGTTGGGAACTAATTTGTTGATTTATTACTAGTTCATATCCATTTGCTCGATCAAACACACCGAGAATGGTGCTATTTACGAGGACTCTTTGAAGAATTTAAAGTTTCTAGACCCTGGTAATGTTTCTTATAGTTTTGTGTGCAAATACGTTTTGTAAACATCATTATCTGATCAGATTTGTAAGGATTGAACAAAATTATAAGTTTTGCGTGATGTCTGTCCAATTTTTCCAGCAGTTATTGTACTAATTTTGCCTCACCATTGATAAATTTGGGTGAAGGAGGTTCTGATTTGTAAAACTTTGAATGATTTAAGTGCTAACAAACATTTAACAGATTATTTTAGTGAATTTGCACATATGAGGTGAAAATCCTTAGTGGTGACAACGTGTCTATTTGATTTTAATAAATGCTTAACCTCTGTCAATTATGAATTTGTTACTAATCTTTGCAAATGGAAGGAAGAAGGTCTTTCTTCGCTATGGACCCTAGTAGAAGGTTGTTTCTAGAGTTTGAAAAGTCTAATTTAGAAGGAGGAAAAATCTGGAAGGTTGTTGGAGAACACCCATCAAGAAAAGAGATCTCTATTGGTAAAACTGATCAACACATGGTTGAAGATTGCAATACTTCCTCAACTACTTCTAAATCAGGTAGCATCTCTGTAAATCCAAATTATCCATCTGGAGAGGGTCCATCATCTATATTTGAAACATTTTCTTCTCGATCTACCCCTATGTTTTCAAAATCTAATAAAGTTTTCCAAGAGACGGAACCATTAGGGGATAGTCATTCTAAAAATTGTGTCCTTGTACCACACAGACCCCTCACTCCTCATCACTCTATTTCTCCTATAAGGTCACCTCCTTAGAATAATATGGCTCAGCCTCCACCTAGACCTCCATTTTTGTTAATACTTTTGGTCCCATCATTTTTAGAGGTATGGATGGCTATCTGAATGTTGTGCCATAGGATGTAAGAAACATATTGCCTAAGTTTCAAGGAAATAATGCAATAACTGGTGATTAGAACTTGAAACTCTTTGTCAATATGATGGAGGATTTTGAAATAGAGTTTGAAGATGTATACATTAAATTGTTTATTCATACATTAGAAGAGGATGCAAGGGACTGGTATAAAGATCTTCCTGATAACTCTATTGATTCTTGGACTAAAATGAAGAATGCATTTAGATTGCAGTATGGTGACAAAATAGACCCTAGGTTTCTTTTGTCATAATTTGAGAATATTAAAAATAATCCTAATGAATCAGTGCATGACTTTAATACAATATTCAATAAGACATTGAGAATATTTCCTATGAATTTGAGGCCATGTGATGAATCTTGTCTTATAAAGTATGCTGATGCATTTGACAAGAAGGTTACATACTATTTGAGGGATAAAAACCCTAGCACTTTGAGGCAAGCCTTTACTATAGATCTGTAAATTGAGAACAACATCAAGGCCATTGGAAAACCTCCTAAGAGGGAAGGTGTTAAAATAATAAATCCAAAAAAACCTCAAGCAAGCAAGAGTGTGGATCTTGAGGAGGTTGTTAAAAATTTGGCAGGGGCTGTTAAAGAAATCTCCTACAAACTAGCCTGGGAAGAGAAAGGAATTGGGCGAGTTCACAAGGTCAAGAAGGTAAAAATTCATGAAATATTTGGAAATCATCCTAAGGGTGATCGGAGGTCAGATGACAGAGGTAAAGGACCCATGAGATCTACAAATAGACATCCCCAAGCATGTGAAAGTAGAATGGTGCCTGATCCTCTGACTTCCCGGGTTGATATTGTTGGTGAAGCCAATGAGATTGATCGAGTGTGATAGATGTCTTCTACCCCATACTCCATGTGAAGTAAATCAGAAAGAAGAAGAAGCTGATAATGATGATGGTATTGATGATGATGCATGTAAGGTGGATTCCTCTACAATTTCACAACAGGGAGAAACCTCAAATGAGATGATGAGTGCCATAACTACTAAATATTTCTAGGATTACATTCACTAGGTATTACCCCTTCCTCCCACTCATACTTCTGAAATTGATATGGTGCAAGCTTTTGAATTGCCTAATAATGATTTTGAATACTTAAGGGCACTAATGATTGAGAAGTATGATGGAGGGATCCCTTCTGAGGAGGATAGGCAGTTGTTAATGAATGTTGTGGTTGGCCATGAAAAAGAATATAATACTAGGAGTAAGGTTTCCAAAGGGGTAGGGCCTCAGGCCAAACCAAAAATTCTAGTGCTTACCAGTATCCAAAAGAAAACCCTAAAAAGATACATCTAGAAAAGGCTTGGTCACCCCAGATAAAACTTGTGTTCCTCCCCATGCTCAGACTGTAAAAACTCCTGTGCCATCTGATGAGTTTTTCAATCTCCCTCCCAATGCTGCCTTGCCCAAGTATGTTCCATATGACATAGCCCAAATGTTGAGTCAGATCAAGATTTCTATTCCTATTGTTGAATTGCTTAGAATCCATGAGCATAGGAATAGAGCATTCAAATATTTGGGATTTAAAGAAGAAAAGGTCACCCAAGGAAGAAATGTAAATAATGTTGAGACTCCTACCATTTTAGAGTTGAAAAAACCCCAAGTACTAGAAGAACTAGGTGAGTCACCCAAAGTATATTTGGGAACATCCTTGGTTAAGTCTCACCAAGGTGGATCCATTTTTACTACTTTGATTATTAAGGATAATTTGTTACACAACTATATGTTCGATTCTATTGGTTGGATATTTTGTCAAACCAAAATATGAGGTTCAACCACAGTACATGGGATTAAATCCCTCCTCAAAGATAGGTGAGGCTACATGTTTATTACTAATCTAAAACACAGTGGAAATAATACATACAATATTCACACTATTCTAACCATCGGGGTGGGATAGAATTCCGAAATCCATATCCACACTAGGTGAAGATGTTGTTGTCTTTCAAAATGGAATGGATTAGAAAGGAAATTATTGCTATGGAAGAAATATAATGGAAATGAAATGAGGGAACATATTTTATTTCGAGAAAACACAGATCACGAAATAATCATATGAGTTCTAGATAACAAATATAATGTTTGAAACAATTAAAATAATCGAGAGTGATAAAAAAAGAATAGCTTAAGATTCTGAACATTAGAAAAATATCTTAAGAGAGATGAATCTCACAACACAAAGTTTGCAAAATAACATCGGTTTCTATTCCTCAAATGATTAAAAGAAAACAAAAAAATTTCTTCTTCACAATAGTTCCCAATATTCCAAAAATCTCAACCCTTTGGAATGGATAAGTATCCCTTATTTATAATAAAAAGAGTTTGGGGAAAATAGGATTAATCCTAGGAAATAGTCTTTTAATGAGAGTCCTATTTTGCTTGACTCTCACGTAGGAGACCAAGTCAAAATTTGCTTCCTACATGACGAAATGAAAATGAAAAAGACATGTCAATTTCAGGATTGAAATGACATGAAACATTATGCCTATTCTGTTTCATCATCTTTGTCTTCCTCCAGCAAAGCTTTGCTTGTCCCAAAATTCTTGAATATTTCAGATTTTACCACTGCATATCATCTTCATCAAGCGTGGTGGAATGGTCACTCGGGACTTCACACATTTCTGAGCATCACTCGCATTTCCGGGGAAGTTTCTTCGAGTCTCTCGTTGAGTTTCCTCGGTGTTTCAAAGAATGTTCAATCTTCACGAACCTATTAATGATTTCCAGGATAAATCCATTAGTTGGTTCATGCTGAATTGATTCTTGGATATTCTTATAGAGATCATCAGCAGGTAGAATACTCAAGCTTTCATTCAAAACTTTAGCTCATATCTTGATTAGCTCTTCTTCTATGTCATTTGTGTCATCAACCAATTGATCTTTTGATTCCCTCAATTTTCTGGAAGCTTCATTGAGAATATTTATTCTGAATCTAATGGCTTTGGTCAGTTGAAAATGCTTGTTCCCATGTGAAATGATTCCTTCTTTGACCAAGACGTGGGACGGAACCTGTTTTAGCGTATTGAGAGCTTCAAAATTTAACTCTAGGTTCCTGACTTCTTCTGAAAACTCATCATCCATTTTCTTGCCATCCTTCTTTATATCCTCCAAGGATTTGTAAACTTCCACGTCTTATCAATGACCTTTTTCCCTTGTAGGAGTAGCTATTGGGATCCATTCATCGATTGCTCTCCCCTTCTCGTTAATCTTCTCAATCATGGGTAGCGATGATAAATTGAACCTGATAGGAGTAGAGGATGACAGTCTTGACTCAAGAGGCTTTAAGAGCTTGAGCAATACTTCTATCGGTTGCTCTACTTTCTCTTTTATTTCTTCTCTGCTTGTCTTTATTTCCTTCATCTTCTGGCACAACACATTCATGACATCTTGTGCTCCCTCAGTTGTTACTTTTCCTAGATAAACCCTTGTGATTTGATAATTGGTGACCACTATATCATTCTTGGTTTTTTCAGCCATAGGAGTGGAAATTTCCAAATACTTATGCCCTGAGGCATCCATCAAGCCCTTGAAACCATTTTCGGTTTCTCAGCAGACTTGGTAGGAGTGACCTTGAGGGAACTAAAATCAAAGGCTAGTAGGGGAACTACCACCTTCCTCTTTCTTGGGGTTTGATCTATTAACCATCGAGGCATACTAGAAGAAGTTACTCCCATCGTAGGTGTTACGATCACATCTTTAGGTGGAGGAAGGTTTGCTTGTGGAGTGGTGATCACTGCGAGTGTAGTGTCCATAGAAATGGACTTAGGGAATGAAGGTACATAAGGAGGAGGCATATCCATGGTTAACTTGGGTCCAGTGGGGAGAGGTGAGAGGCCAGAGAAGATGCTTTGGCCATGGTGAGGAACTTGGTGAAGAAATCGAGGCAAGGAAGGCTGAATGGGAAGAGGCAATGATTCTAAAATTAAAGCTTGAGAGGTAAGAGGAAGACTTACCTCTGATGGATTGCCAAACAATAGGGGAATGAGAGGTTGACCAACCTCTTCTCCTAAATGAATATTTCCTTGTTCTAGTGGTGGAGGTGAATCAAATATCTCAACCATTTGTGGGATAGTGGCCAATGATGTGCTCACTTGCTCTTATCCCTTTTTGACAAACTTAACCTTTATTGGCCTCTTGGAAGAGTCCTTATCCTTTTCCTTTTTTTTTCCTTGGAAGGTCCCACTTCCAAAGTAGCTAGTTTTGAAAAAATATTTTCTTTATAACTCATTCCCCAAGAAATGAGCCACGCCTTGGTACGGGCAAGAATTTGAGCAGCTCTTCTAGCAATAGAAGCTTTTTGAGAAATGGACCAATCAATGGTTGGGAAAACATACTGGTCTTGATTCAACCTATCATACGAGGTGTCAAGGACACTCTCATTGTCCATGGTGCCTTCGGGATGTCGGATAGATCTAACATTTGAATCTCTTCAAGTGTTAACCTACTATTGTTCTTTATTTGGATGACAAATTCATCCCGAAGATCAACCCAAATGTCTTATACACTGGGCACATATAGATATAAGGTCCCATATGACTTAAGGACTCCGTCAATCAAAGCCATCTCTCGTACTTCATGTGATTTTTCAACTTATCCTACAGCTCGTGCACCACATTCTTGGCTTTAACCCTGTTGAGCACATGTACCTTCGATGGAAATAGGGAAGGAGATGGCGGCCTTGTGCTCACTCTTTTGGAATTTGTGAAAATCCAACAATTGTCTAACCAAATCCATCAACATCAGCTTATCACCTGGGAACTTGGGCAAATAGAAAGGATCACCCGTACATGACCACCTAAAGGTATGCAAAATTCTTGAATTGCAAGAAGATACAACCCCATTTTGATACTTTGGCCCATGCCTCATCAGAGAATCTTCTCTTCCTTAATTCAGGGTTTAGCATGTAGATGTTTTCATAAAAGAGGGCGTTGTTCACTCTTATAAATTGATCCTCAGACCCCTTCATTGTTAGCTAAGGTAAATATCGATATATATGTTATTCCACTATTTTCATTTGCATCCAACCACGGGATAATTTCTCATGCCAACTGCCTGCATAGTTGATTTATGATGACATATAGAACTTGTCGTTAGTCAAGATTGTTTTCATCTAGGAGTCTATCACATCACTTATAAGACTACTCCAATTAGTTCCTTAGTCATTCTTGTTTATGATGACCATGAATTGATACATCCACCCTTGGAATTCTTGACTCGGGAGTCTAAATACTTGACTTAGCGAGTGATGATATCACTAATTTCGAGACGAAATCACTCTTAGGGAGAAACTTGGGAAACCTAGAGACAGTGGCTTGGCCTTGATTAAGAACTTTTTGTTTACATGTTTGATGCAATCTTCTTGATCATTGTCCCAGGCCTTCTGTGCTAATTGAAGTTTCAAATCAACATATTCTACAAAGTTGGGAAATCTTAAGAGGTCATCAAAGTAACCTCCGTCCAACTTCACTATGGTTTCTCCTGATTGATTTCTCACTGAGCGGAAGCTGAGTCATAATTGGAAGCATAGGCCAGAATGAACTTGGGGCATTGAGTAGACATTGGGAATCCTATTGCAAGAGGGAGGCCACTGCCGGCTATTGACTTCATCCAGGGACTCTAAGAAGAATCCTTGATTCTGTTCCAAAAGTCTTCCATGTCTATATTACCAAGCTCCGTGTCTCGGATGTCATAATTGTAATCTATGTAGGAAGGGGATTCCATCTTTTGGTACTTATACTTCATCTTTCCTGACCTGTCTGACTTATCCTTAGATTGTCTAGGATCCGACATGAGAATTTTTGAAGAAAGAATGCCTAGAAGCGAACTCTATTTGAACAATCGGCTTGAAAGCTTGTTGAGAAACCCTACTGAGACCCACCACACTAACTGGAATTTGGGACCTATAAAGCACTTCCTGAATCCTAACACACTACAACAGTGTATATGGGAAATTTTGTCTTGTTGAAAACTCTGTGAAACCCAACCCAAAGGCGGAACCGGGATGATGTTGAATAGGTTGTGAAACCCAATACACTGCTGCAGATGTTAGGGATGTTAAGCACTTTGTAAAACCGATGAGGCTGCGAAGCCAAGATGATGTTAAGAGCTCAGTAAAACCCAAAACAAAGGTGTCAGGTTTCTAAGAAGTCGAACAAGTAACCTTCCCAACATGTTCATAAATTAGGATTTTAGATTCATCTTAAAAACCAAAAAGAGCATATCCCATGGGAAAAATAAGAAAACACCCTGAAGGGTGAATTCCAAACAATAGGTTTCATAGGAATACATCAGGAAATGAAGAAAATAACCCAAAACCCTAAACCTAGAGGGAAGAAAAAGAAAAGAAGAAAAATGCCTAATGAATACCTCAAAAACAACCCCAAAGACCTCAAAGTAGTAAGAAGAGAAAATACCTTCAATAAATTCAAAAAATGGTTGAAGATGGATCACGAAATCGATCAAGAGGTTCAGTCAAGTTTGGAGGTCGAAGGAACATGCATGAAAAATCCACGCAACAAAAATGTACCAAGTAAAAATGAAATGTAAATTCAAACTATTTACAAAGCCCTAGCATTAATTACACTTCATTTGACACATGTGCCAACTACCAAACAACTCGACATTAATGCCATGTCATCGTGCTCGGAGTGTCTGAAAACCTGATATAAAGGTTTTACTATCAAATCAAGTTTCGGGAAACAACTGACATGAAGCATGAGGTGTTTGGATGTTATCAAGTTTCGAAAACTTGACACAAAGGATCATTCGGGTTTTGGGTTTCGGGGACCAAGCGACATGGAGCATGCATTTTGAAAGGTATGTTCCAATGCTTCTGAGTTCCGAAAACCCAATACACTAGCTTGTAATTGGGTTTCAGGTTTCAGAAACAATTGACAAGAAGCATGCAAGGATATGTTTCCATGTGATGGAAACCCAAAAACCCAAAATCTCCTTCAAAATGCATTTTTAGGGGATTTTGTAAAAAAATTTCTATGGTTATCTCAATTTTAGCTAAAATCACTAAAAATGAGATAACTAGCTCTAGTTGGGGACTTTCTTTGAGACATCAAAGGAAGAGAAATCATATATCAAAAATATTTATCCATTGGGCTCTGAGTCTGAAGAAGAAAAACCTAAAACAAAGAAAGAAAGAAAGAAAAGAAAGCAAACACACAACAGAAAAATAAATAAATTATGATACAGTGCAAGAGAGCGTCTTTGCATTACTAATGGAACAACTTCATATGTTGACCACTGAAAGGTAGAGGGAGCAACTCTCCATCTAGATATGATAGACAAAAGCTATTTTCACCTTTCAGATGATGTATTTTGAAAGGACCTTTCCATAAGGAGTCAAACTTGACATGCATCCCTTTTTGCTCCCTTCTCTTATCCCAAAGAAGTACTAGATACCCGATCTAGAAATTGCGTTGCTTTGATTTTTTGTCAAATATCTTTTTGAATTTGCTCTAATGATCTGTAATGTGATCCACCACCATGATCCATTCTTCTTCTAACTGGCTAGGTACATTATCCTTTTCTCAATGGAACTTTGAAAAGTTTCATCCTCAATTGCTTTAGCCAACCGTAAGGCTGGAAATTCTACAGAGATAGGAATCTCAGCATCAATTCCATACAATAATTAGAATGGGGACATTACAATAGCTCACTTAGATGCAATCTAATATGCCCATAATGCATCATACAATTCTTTGTGCCATGTCCTTTGATTCTCATCGACCAACTTTCTAATTATGGTCACCAGGTTCTTGTTGCTTGATTCAACCTGACCATTGCCTTGGGGGTAATAATTAGATGAATGAGCCAATGTGATCCCAAAGCCATAACAAAATTCTATCAACTCATGGGATGAGAAATTGGAAGCATTGTCAGTAATGATCTTGTGAGGCACACCGAATCTAACAATTATATTCTCCTTGAGGAAGTTTCACATAGCTTTGGAGGTAGCTTGTTTGATTGGAGCAGTTTCCACCCACTTAATGAAATAGTCTATGGTGGTGAGCACATAATTATGAATGAAACTCAAGGAAAGATTCAACACTCCAATGAAATCAATCCCCCATTAGTGGAAAGGTTCTTCAATCACCACAGGTTTTAAGGGAAGAGCTACCAGTTTAGGAAGACCAATGAAATGTTGACAAGCTTCACAGTTGGCTACCCATTCAAATGAATCTCAAAAGAGAGTAGGCTAGTAGTACCTAGCCTGTAAGATATTGTAAGCTGGTATGGAGGAATAGAAATTTCCTCTACATGATAGATTGTGGAAGGACTCCAGTAACCTTACCTGTTGAGACTTATCAACACAACGCAGGAATACACCATCAATACCTTTCTTGTATATACCATTATCCCATAAAATGTATCTTGCAGACCATAACCTAACTATCCTCTTTTCTTTTTGGCTTAAATGTGGAGGGAATTCACCATAAGTTAAAAAGAAAGCAATATCCATGTACCACTCATCGCTTATGATTATAAAAATCACCATGGGTAATTAGAAGAAGTACCTTTAGTTTATTTGCATTCTATCTTAGCATTGTTTTCCACGATCATTTGGCATAGGCCTCTTCCTTGTACCAACTTGGTAGGTCTGATGTCTAGGTCGTACTCCTAGAATTTGGCTATCCAGTTACCCTATTGACTACCTAACTCTGTTGAGTCAAGATGGATTTAAGCTATGAATATCGGGAATAAGAATGAGAGTGTGAGAACTCAACACATAATACCTAAAATGCTTCACTACTCTCACTACTGTATAAGCATGATTTTCAATTTGTGAAATCTTCAATTCATGTTCCTTTAGTGGGCAGCTCATGAAAGTGATGGAAGCTTCAATTCCTTCTTCATTCTCTTGCATCAGGATGGTTGATACTGTATGTGCGGAAGCATAGCTATACATGATGAAATCCTTCTTGAAGTCTGGGCATACCAGAATAGGAGCATGAGCAATTTCCTATTTGACTTCTTTGAAAGGAAGCTTCCCTTTAGTGCTCCATCGAAATGGAGTCATACCTTTCATCATCCCAAGGATTTCCTTTCTTTATTGGTAAAATCAAGTACAAATCTTCTTAGGAAATTGACCTTCCTAAAAAAGGAGTGCACCCCAGTTTTGCTTGTGGGTAGGGTAAGGATTTGGATGGCCTTCACCCTCTCTGGGTCGATCTTGGTTCCTTCTTTAGTCATGATATGACCCAAAAAATTTCCTTCTATTACTCTGAACATGGAATTTTTAGGATTTAATGAAATCCCATGATGCTTGCACCTTAAGAGTACCTATTCCAGATGATCATAATGATCACTTCACTTTTTAGAGAAGACCGTCAAGTCATCCAAATACACAACTATGACCTTTCCCATCAAATATTTGAAAGCTAATTCCATAGCTCTTTGAAACGTGGCTCCAGCATTAATCAAACCAAAAGGCATCCTCCTGTAAGTGAAGGTTCCCCATGGGGTGGTGAATGTCATTTTATGTTGATCTTGGCAAACCACCTCGGCTAATTATACCCCAAAAATCCTTCAAGCATGGATAACATTTTTGATCTAGTGACATTCTATAATACTTGGTCCATGATGGGAAATGGAAAATTGTCTTTTAATGAAGACTGATTAAGGTTCCAAAAATCAACAAAAATCTGAATCTCACCATTCTTCTTTCTGACAGGGACAATGTTAGCAACCCAGGTGGAATGATGGATTGGGAAGATAATCCTTACATCTAACATCTTTTGAATTTCTGTAAGGATAGTCCCTGAGATATTCAGATTGTAATGTCTTTGCTTCTACCTATAGGGTTTAACCTCAGGCTTCAAAGGGATGCCATGTTGCACATCCTTGGGCTTGAAAGACTTTATATCCACATAGGACCATGCCAAGACATCTATATATCTCTTCAGGAGTGAAATGAATCTTTCTCTTTCCTTCGGAGAACAAGATTTCCCGATGTTTACCATTCGTGCTTGATCGGTGAAGCCCGGGTTAACTTGATCTACCTCGACAAGGAAGGCCCTTTGGATGACCTTTTATCCGAATGAAACAGTCATGCTTGTCAAACAAACCTTTCAGAGAAACTAATCCCTTCGAATCTTATTGCCTTTAAAATTTGGATGAATTCACCATCAATTTCTTGATATGAATTCAAAACGAACTCCTGAAAAGTTGATTTTGATCCTTCAAAATAAATCTCACTAAAATTATCAGCTTTCTTAAGAAAAGACAATACATTGATCATCATTAAATACTTGCCAATGTGCTTTGAATTATCTAGAACACTTGGACGATATACAATCTTAATGGTATATGTGTCCTGTTTGAACTTTGGGTGAGGAAGGAGAAGAGATGTAGATACAGCTAAAGAATCAGCTTTATGATTGTAATCTCTTAGGAATGCCTTAATGGAAAAATCATCAAAGCATTCTATGATGTCCCAGGACCTTTTTCTGTAATGTCTTAAGTGATCATTTTTTACCTGATAGGTCCCCCTTACTTGGTTCACAATCAACTCGGCATCTCCCTACACTTTAAGATTTTATAATCCTTTTTGTCTTGCCATTTCTAACCCTAATAACAAAGCTTCATATTCAGCTGTGTTATTAGTATTATCAAACTGTAACTTGAAAGCAAAGGGAAAAATCTTGAAATCTGGAGATATAAGAACCATGCCAGCACCTGAACCAGTAGTTGAACAGCTCCCATCAAACTCAAGGGTCCAAACAACATTAGGATCTTCTTCTTTGACTTCTATGGAGGTCACCTTAGTGTAGACACCAAATTTGGGTCTTACGACACCTGTGCCCCGCATCTTGTCTCGCAACCTAACCCTACCTCACCACCTAAACCTTACACATTTAATTCTTTATTAATTACCTTATAATTAATAAATCCACATCTCCAACCACGCCACCTCACCTCACCACCTCACCATGACCTAGCCCCGACCCTAAAATAACCTAATTAATACCTATGACTTGGTCTAGACCCACACCCATGACTCATCACCCCTCACCCGCACCAAAACGAACCTAATAATGACTTGACCAACCCCACAATTGACCCCTCGGGAGAAAAGGATGGAAAGTTGGCTATTTTACTAAAAATAGCCAACTTTGACCTAACTGACATTGGTCCCTACATGACCGGCGTCGGTTAGGTAGCCTACCATCGATTCCACCGTAAATGACCTCCCCAACCAAAGAAAAAGGATCTAAATTCATTAGCAAGAGAGGGACAAGTGAGAGAGAGAGAAGAGGTTGCGAGAGAGGAGTATTGAGCCTAAGACTGTGACTGAGCAACTAGATCATGGTCACACTCATCCAAACATTGGGAGAGTTAGAGGATAGCTTCATCAACTCACTTTCGATTGCTAGATCATCCCAACTGAGCCTTGCCTTCGCCACTGCATTCCTTGGACCTACATCCGCATCAGAAACTAGTAGTCCTTCCCAGACAAAAAGGAGCTCTTCACAATTGGTCTGATCTCTCTATAGTACGCACACACCTTCCCAACACTCAACAGGTATTCCTCCTAGCCCTAACCCTTATCTATTTCTCAAGAGAATGAAAAGATAGAAATAACTCTATTCTGGAACAAAATTCTGTGTGAAACATTTTGGCACGCCCGGTGGGACCCTTCTCGGTTTCTTTCTTTCTTGCTTGTTTTCATATAGGGAGCACACTTGCTATTTTTTTCTTCTAAATATTCACAAAATATTTTGTCATTTTGGTAAAAGAACTTGTCTTTCTTTCACATCTTTTCATTAGTGAAAGTCATCTTCTTAACCTCTTCTCTTTCTTTGCTTCATCGAATATCATTTTTGATTTTGGTTTAAAACACGTGCATCACATTCTTGCCTGCTGTTTTTAATTCTAGTGAACGTAGATTAAATAACATTTCATACATGTGGGGGTGATATCCACGGTATTGATGAGAAATTAATCTTACTCTCACTACACAACACATACCAAATCACATCATAATCTACAAAACATCTCAAACATCCCCCCTTCCTGCGGTATTCCTCCGCTCGATTGAGGTAGCCTTACAAGCCAAAACAAACTTGACATCTCCCTTAGGTCTTTTGTTTAGGATTGACATCATCTTGCGTCTAAGGCATAAGCCCAAAGTGATTAAAACTAATCCTAGGGTTAGTCTCTTGATTTGCTTGTGCATCTTGCTTGTTTTTTTCTTTCAGTTTTGTTTCTCTGTTATACCCTGTCTCAGTGATCACTTTAGACAGTTTGGTGGGTATACTAAGCCTTGTTATCCCTAAACCAGCAGCCTCTTACATTCTCTCTTTGCCTTCATAGTGACTGACATTGGTCCTCTTCTACCGACATCGGTTATCTTGTTGCTTGCTATTTCTACCGTCCCGACATCGGTTACCAGACCGATATTGGTTACTATGTTTCACAGTTCCTAACAAACCAACAACCTACCAATTCCAACATTTTGTTACTATTTCTATTCCTGATTGACTAATTCCTGTTGTATCCTCTTTTCCATGGTTGTTATCACCTAGCAACAAGCCTGCAGCCATGGTTTCACATGCTTGTTCCATGTCTTTGCCTGAGTCACCCTCTTTGCATCCTATGGGGAATCCTACGGACACCAATGCTTTTCCCAAGATCCTGTAGGAGATCCAGACTTTGCCAAAATTTTGGATGCTAATCCTAGTGCCGTAAAATATTATTTGTCTAATACCCCGACCGTACACCCAACAGCTTAGCTCCTCTTTGGTATGCCTATTAGTATAGCCGCTCACTTAGCCTCTTCCCCACCTAATAATTCCACCCCACCGTCTTCATCCTTAGCCCTGTCTCCCAGGCTCGGTGGCTTTGGTGGTTCATACTACACCAATTATCCTTCCTTTGGTTGTCTGGGGCCCCACATATCACTACTGTCCACTACCCCTACCTCATCTCTCCCATGATTTCCTCTTTCATAACTCGCTCTCTACCATCTATCCACATGAGCTTTCCCTCTCGGCTCCGCCCACCTTTTCATTTCCGAGACTCATCCAGTGGCCTCAACATCTTATATAGGACACCCTTATTCAGCCCCCAACACATTCATAATCTCACCCAACCATTACCAAAACAATCAATAGCCTCATCTTCATCTAAATTTGACCCACTCAAAGGATCTTACACCAAGATCCTTGATATGTTGGTAGGGGATGCAACCATTTCCCTACCCCCACTTAGACCCTATGATCCATCTAAACCTCGACCTATAGGTTATGATGAATCTAAAATTTGTGCCTACCACCGCACACCAGGACACAATGTAGAAGGATGCAAAGCTTTGAAAGCCATCTTTTGCCAGTTGCCTATCTCATATAGAAAATCTAAGAAAGACAACTTACGGAGGGAAAATCCCTTAGCTTCGATCCCTTCTCCTATACCACCTGTCCCCACCTTGCCAAAATCTATCATCATTGTAACCCCACATCTCGAGAACAATGACTTATCCCTGCCATCTTCCTCATCTCGTATTCACGAGATCAACATGATTAGCATTGCTACTCGAGGTCGAAAAAACAATGGAAAAGATAAAGAGAGCACACTGCACCTCTCTTTCTCCTTCTCGCCATCCCGATCACACCACCACCTAAAAGTGGTTATTTGTGGACTGCCTATCCAATCTCGATGGAGTTACCCATTGCACCATGATCAAACAACTTCACCAATCTCCCTGTAATTATACCTTAGAACAAGTAAATTTTTTTTTTTTTTTTTAATTGCATCCACAGGTTCTAAATACATAATTTAGAACTCACAAATCAAATAACCATTCATATAACAGACAACCATATGCAGCTGTAATGACTCGGAGTACTTCCGATCTATTCATTCCATGACTCGGTAATCTACCGATCTATTCATGAGTAATAAGAGTTGGTGTTTTTAGTTAACACTTTACTCTTGCGGTTCTCTTCCCTACTCTGGGATTCAGAATGCTCTATCCAAGGAACCTAACTGAATAATTGTTACTATTATTCATCGGCATCTCATCCCTTAGACTAGGTGAATTAGGACAAGTAATCAACGACTTGCGATACTTTGGCCAAAGATTTGAAACATACTGTTTATGTCTCGTATTCCTTAACGGCATACTCGTCAATCTGGAATACGCCCTTCACCCCATTCTTATGTTATATAGAATGTCCTACACTGACTACTGTCAGTCCTTCCTTTCACAACTTAATCACTCGGAGATAGATTAACAAGGTGATAATGTTATATGGATGCCCATGAGGATTAGGGATACGGTGACATACTGGTTTAACCCTGCAGTTAGACCAATGTGTCAAGATACCCCGAACCTCCTAGGCAGCCTTATAACCTGACCACATTCCTAATCGGTCCACTGAGTAACTAATCCGATCACAAGTGTAAATCTTAGCGATCGATGCAAAGGGTGTCGCCATAAGTCACTGCATTGTTGTAACTTGAGAAGATCCTAATCTTCTCGGAGGTACAACCTACTGCGATTGTCTTGTGCTTGTCAACCTTTAAATCCGCCTCGAAAAGATCTACTTATTAATATGCGTTATGCACTTTGAGTATTAAATTACTTTTAAGACTTCCCCATAGGTTAGCCTTCCCAAATCCTGGATTCTTCGCCTTAAGACGACCTTTCTCAATAAAACCCATTACATGGTGGAGTTATTAAGGTCATGGTCTCATCAGGAGTCATTAGAATATCCATGATTCTAAAACAACGAAATTGGACAATATCTCATAACCTTTACTTGAGATTGCCATCCCAACCCCATTTGATTTATATCGAGTTCTCTTAAGCTGAATTTATATCATACTTATTAGTATAAGGATATAAATGATTAAGAATCCAAATAAGTGATGTCTGTCATAATCAAGACTAGGGATCAATAATTTAATTCAGCTTGTTTAGCATTCTGCTTAGGTTCATTTTTAACCTATCTTTTAGAAAGACAATTATTTAAATTCAATATTGCTTTCGCTAGAACAATAAGATCTGCTAAACACTCATATAAATTCAATCACATTTTCTTTAAGCTTTCATTGTCAATCACAAAAGCATCCAAATCACACAAAGATAACATTGCCATTCTGGTATAAAAACCGAAGAAGGTCAACTATCAGAAATAGAATACAACACATAAGTAACAACCACTTATTTCCATTCCTTTCAAACTATACAATTACATTTTATGCAAGCAACATACTTGTTACAATACTAACGGAAAAGAACATCTTTCCACATTTAGTACACTTATAAATTCCAGCAGTAATTCATTATAAAACAAATTAAATAATCTGATCAGCCTGTCAGATCTGCATTGCTTTTACCTCTTACGGCAACCATCTGCAAAAATAGTCAACATGAGTCGATTCATAGGCCCAGCATGATAAGCACTAACTCTTAAAACAATTGCAATCCATCAATTGTTTTCATTAAACACCCTGTTTAAATGAGATCAATTATCCAAACAAGTAAACATGATTCAGACTATGCCTTTGTAATACAAAATGACTACAAATGTGTAACTCTATCATCGTTACAGAATAGTCCTAATCACTTCTCAAATATTTCATCAAATATTAAGAATCAAAGAACGAAAGTATCCAAACAATTATCTTGAATCCAAGATCAGTAACATTGGACAGATCGTTACTTTCATCAGAAAAGGAAATATCATAGCAAATCATGATTCCACCAATAAGATACAAGAACAATTCCAACTGTTAGGCAGATATCAACAAGTATTAAAATAATAGAAGAGAAAGAACCAAATCTTTCATACTTCCCTTCGCACAAGTTCACTACTGT
Organism: Taxus wallichiana var. yunnanensis; assembly: GCA_018340775.1. Lineage (NCBI taxonomy): Eukaryota > Viridiplantae > Streptophyta > Pinopsida > Cupressales > Taxaceae > Taxus > Taxus wallichiana. The sequence goes on along the minus strand of CM031244.1, from coordinate 660,190,499 downwards.
ACCGTCTCTACATATGGAAAGCATTCATCCAGTATGTATACGAACAAGTCCGACAACCCACAAGAAGATTCACTGTCATATAAAAATCGAACACAACAAGGCTTTACGACCCAAGTTCGAAATCAAAGAACCTCTAGAATTGCGGTCAACAATAGACTACATTGCATTAGGCTATTGGATGTTTCCCTAAGACTAAGCCAAGACAATCACACAAAATTTCCGAACATGCTCGGTCTCGGTCGAGACGGGTAAACGGAAAAGAATATAGCAAATCTATTCTAACCTTGGCGCATGCAAGTCTAAAGTATGGTATTCGCGACTCATTTCAACGAGCCAAAACACGAAATAATTTTCCATACTCAAGGAAATCAAACAATGACAAGCGAGCGGTGTGTCCCAATATCAGGTTCAATAAGAGACAGAAATACAGGTTACCTTCCAAGAATTCAAATGATTCCAAACGGTGGTAACAAGTCAAATAATTGCATATGATTCCATCTGAGCTCATCAACGGAGCATAATAAAAATTCAGGCAAGCAAATTTAATTACTGATTTCAAAACAAGGAATCCGACTGAACCCTTGCCAATCTTTTACACAAATTTGCACAGACTGAAGACGTAAAAATATACCAAAAGAATCTGTACCACAAAACCTTTGCGACACGATGGTATTCTTACGAAATAACAGAGATCAAAATACATGTTATTCCCTTAAGTCACTGGAACAACCATTTCCAATATTCATCTATTTTCAACCATGAACAGTGATTTAAACATATAAATCATTGAATAGACTCCACGGAGTCATTACGATTAAAGCGAATATGAATCTATATTTACATTGCATCATTTGCGGGTTATTATCCATAACCACGGAACCCAACAACGATATAAGATAAAATAGTTAAAGAATCAATCTATGCCAATTAAGGTAAGCATTAACAAAAAACCAAGTGTAAGCAATTCAAATACCGATTTTCATAACAAAGAATTCAAGCTGAACCTCGTCAAAATTCTCGAACAAGCTTACACCTAAGGAGACATAAATGTAAACCACAGGGAATCGACTAAATTCCATTACAAATAACGAGGTCGCATGACTGCTACTTCTGAAGATTCCAACGAATTCAAGTTAACAAAACTCAAGGAGGTATCTATATCCTCGGCGGTGGATCATAGTATACGATTTGTTCGAAGGACTCCACCGAGCCGTTCTAATATAATACACATATCCAACATTCAAATATAAATATGTATAACTTCCTCGGTGATCCATTTATACAAATCATTCACTAAACTCTCTGAGTCGTTCCATATATAATATACATACATCCATAATGCATTACGTAGCGGTTAAATCTCGTTACCCCATGAAAAAAAAGAAACAATTCCAAAAGAGTTGCGATAAGATCTTGTCACACCGAAAGATGTTATTCACAAACAACCTTCAAGACAAAAGCGAAACCCAACGATATCAATAACTACCATCATCAAAACCCACGGCGAGAGCTTACAAAGATTCCAAAACCTTTGAACAATCAAAAGCGGTACATCGGTATCCTTCCCATTGTTTCCACAACAAAATTGACGACCAAAAAAAATCGACAAACATAACAATGGTCTATACCCATTACGAGGAGCGATTAATGGGCTCACGCCGAAACAGTAGAGCATTCACACATTTCATATGTTTCGCATATTTAAGCGAGAATGCAAACACAAAGAAATAATGCCGGTTCGAATTTAATAAACACCCATCAAAGGATAAATGAAAATTCGAACCGAGAGAGAATCTTGTACCAAGAAAATCACACAAGACATCCATAGATAAACATCTAATTCCTTAAATCATTTGAACGCAGAGTTGTTCTAATGAAATCACTTGAAAAACTGACAAGATTTTTAAAGGTTAGGGCCTAACATGCACGGATTTTTGCTCAAAATTCCGAAGCGAGACCACTTTGGAAGAGCTCGGACTTCCTTTTCCTTTTCCAAGTTAGAGCGATCAACAAAATTTTGCTATCTCCATGGCATATATATTCTCCTTGCCAGAGAAAAGAGCTAGATACCCTCATACTCACCATGCAACTCCAAGAAGACTGGTGCGAAGAACCAGTGAACAGGCAGAGAGAAACCCGAAATTCGCGACAAGCCAAACAAACCAACAAACTTCCTGTTTGCATGCCTTCTCGCGAGTTCCGAGCTCATCTACCGAGAACATTGAATGCATTTACACCAACTTTCCCGCTCAAACTCCACTGCCACCGACCGCGAAAGTTGGCGGCAGATCAAAATAAAATCTCAAGTCCATTTCCGTTTTGGCGAATGCCACGTCGGCACAAGTTAGCCGTTCCCAAAACCTCCTGAGACTGTCCTTCATCCTTATCCCATGCATTTAATAACATAAGAAAACGCCGCCCATGGTTCGCACCCCTCCATAGGCCCCTTTACATTCTTGATCATAGTTAGGTTAGTATCTTAGGTTAGAATTTAGGATAATACATATTCTAACCATATTACACATAGATACTAACTTAGGACATTAACACTTAGCCTAGGTCTAGGTTAGATTAACACTAATCTAACCCCTAGGTTAGGTTTAGTCTTAAGTTACTAATCATTAATAATTCTGTTAGGTCTACATTACGTATACTCGAGAAAAAGACCTACATCATACCTTCTGAGCAGGGGTTAGCTCTGTTACGCCTTAGAAACTGCGAGAATCGTATGTAACCGAATTATTACAGTCCACAATCGAGACCTTCCGGATATACTTCCATATCGGGAACCATTTCATTTCACATGATCGGCACGAGTCATACTCGACTAGCTTATTAAATGCTTCTAGACCTTGCTGACTGTTCAAGGTCGGTGATTTTAATTCATCACGAACAAACTTAAAGCAATACTTGGATCAATTCCACTTTGATCCAAGATTAGATCTTAAAGATGGATAACTCTATAATTCATTCCGAGATCGAGATTAAACTCGGATACAAAATGAAATAGATAAAAGAGTCTAATCATATTCTGACTCAGTCAAGATCTACAATCTGCAAAGAAATTACAGTACATATCAAGCATGATTTCTAAATCGAGGAACACATCCTTTTACAAGAAATCACATATCAACACTTGTATGCTCAGGAGAAAGTAACAACAGTTCAGGGTGTTACATGCTTCCCTCCTAAAAAGATTCATCGTCCCGATGAATTACATATTAAATTAACCTTCAGGTCAATCAATTTATCAGTACACAAATAATGTGCCTATTTCATATTTGAATAGTTCCAGAAATCAATGTCACAACACATTTTATTCAACCTGAATAAAGTCTGCCTTCATCTGGCTTTCATAAATACTTAAAAACAATAAGTTCATAAAAGTATGTTTTGTCAATGATTTCATTACATTTGAAAAAGAGAAGGAAAAGCAATTTTCATCTCTTCGATTTTCCCAAGTTGCACTTTCCTCGCTAAAGCTGGTCCCCTTTGGACCTTACATTCTTGTAAATCACGATTTCTTAAATGCAAATGGCGAGTTTCCAGGCACTCGTGTGGGTTTAACCACGATTATTCTGGGTCTTGGACCTGCGAGGAATTCAATTTAAAACATGTGACAGATCTGAAACGTATTTCTTAAGCAAAGAAATATGGAAAACATCATGCATGCGAGATAAAGCGGTGGCGATGCTAAGCGATAAGCTACGAGGATTGATTATTTCGACAATTTGAAAGGTCCCACGAATCGAGGTGACAACTTGGCAGCCTTGCCAAAAGTTATAGAACTCTTTACGGGTTTAACACGAAGAAAAACCTTATCACCAAGCTCAAACTTTCTATCAACCCGCTTAAGGTCAGCATAGCTCTTACGTCTATCCATTGCTTCCTTTAGTCGTTCACGAATCGAAGCTTAACTTGCTTGTTCCATTTACGTGAGAATCTCTGGTCCAATTACCACTCTATCCTCAACACTTTGTCCCAACTAACGGGGGTTACGCACTTTCTTCCATAAAGTGCTTCAAATGGTGCCATTTTAAGAGATGAGTGATAAGTATTGTTGTATGCGAACTCAACTAATGGAAGATACTCTTCCCATTTATCTTTGTTGATCCATGCAATACATTATGCAACATGTCCTCCACACTTGATTTACCCTCTCGGTTTGTCCATCCGTTTCGGATGATATGCGAAACGAAGTTTAGTTTCGTTCCTAGAGCTGCGTTAAGCGTTTGCCAAAACCTTGACGTCATTCTAGGATCCTGTCGAGATATAATCGATTACGGTACACCATGTAATCTGAAAATTTCGTGTACGAATCTTTTGGCCAGCACTGGTGAATCATCCTTTAGATTTCCAGCGATGAAATGAGCTACCTTGGTCAGTTTATCTACAACTACCAGGATAACATCATGTTTATTCCTAGACATAGGTAGTCCTTGTACAAAATCCATGGTTATTACTTGCCATTTGTACTGCGGTATGCTATGAGGATATAACAGTCCAGCAGGGTGCATATGTTCTGCCTTCACCCGCTGACATTCCAGACAATGAGTCACAAAATTAATCACATCCTTTTTCATACCTTTCCAGAAGTATTGCTGTTTTAAATCAGCAAGCATTTTTGTGATACCTGGGTGTCCAGAGAAAGGTGAATTGTGAAATTCAACTAACAACTTCTTTCTCAAATCGTTCAGCATAGGTACATATACCCTGTTTTCATAACGCAAGATTCCTTCATTATCAAAATGAAAACCTTTATACCTTATATCCTTAGGTTCTGCAGCAAGCGCTGCTTTTACTTGCTGAAAGTATGCATCGATTACGAGGCACTTTTTACCTCGTCTTTAAACTGAGTTCTTAATGTTATAAGAGCAGAAATGTGCCTCCTACGACTTAGAGCATCAGCTACTCTATTCTCCTTCCCTTTGATATAGCTAATATCAAAGTCATATTGTGATAAAAATTCTAACCACCTTCTCTATCTGGCGTTCAGATTGGGCTGAGTAAAAATATATTTCAGTCCTAAGTGATCAGTTTTCAACTCAAAAGGTTTCCCTAGTAAGTAGTGTCTCCAGACTTGAAGTGCATGAACAATGGCAGCAAGTTCCAAATCATGAGGGGCATAATTCAGCTCATGTAACTTAAGTTTTCTACTTTCATATGCTATGACCTGATCATTTTGTAACAAAACACCTCCAAGGCCTTCCCCAGAAGCATCCGTTACAACAGTAAAACTCCCATTAGGGTCTGGTACAGCTAGTATAGGTGCAAAAGTCAACTGGTCTTTCAAACTTTTGAAAGCCGCTTCGCACTTATCATTCCACATGAATTTCTTATCCTTCTTCTGCAATGAAGTTATTGGTGCAGCTACTTTAGAAAAATCCTTTACAAATTTTCTATAATAACCAGCAAGACCCATGAAGCTTCTTACTTCGTGCACATTCTTTGGTGCAGGCCACTCAGTTATTGCCACTATTTTTGAAGGATCTACAGCAATTCCTTCTTTACTTATAACATGACCCAAATAGTGAACTTCTGAATCAAAGAAAGAACATTTGGATAACTTACCATACAACTTCCTCTTTCTCAAAATTCCCAAAACTATCTTCAAATGCTCATTGTGCTCCTCAACGCTTTTAGAATAAATGAGAATATCGTCCAAGAATACAAGTACAAACTTGTCCAGGTATTCTTGAAAGATATTGTTCATTAAATTCATAAAGGCTGCGGGTGCATTAGTTAATCCAAAGGGTAGAACTGTGAATTCATAATGTCCGTACCTTGTTCGGAAAGCTGTTTTATGAATGTCTTCTTCTTTAATCCTTAACTGATGATAACCAGATCGAAGATCTATCTTAGAATAAACCGCTGCTCCACGCATCTGATCAAACAGATCATCGATCCTTGGAAGTGGATATCGGTTCTTGATTGTTGCTTTGTTCAACATCCGATAATCAATACACAGCCTTAGTGTTCCATCCTTCTTTTTCACAAATATTACAGGTGCACCCCAAGGTGAAACACTTGGTCTAATCAAACCTTTTGTCAAAAGTTCATGCAACTGTGCCTTAAGCTCGACTAACTCAGTAGTAGTCATCCGATAAGGCGCTTTGGAAATAGGTTCTGTTCCTGGCTTGATTTCAATGGTGAAGTCAAATTCTCTCTTGGGTGGTAACCCTGGTAATTCTTCAGGAAAAACATCCCTGAAACTTTGTAACAGAGGAATTTGCTTCATGTAATCATCATCTCTTCTTAAAGATTCGATATCTTTACTTGCATAAAGAGTACAACCTTTATTCTTAGCCTTTTTAAGCTGCATAGCTGACAGTTTTCTAACTGAAATTTCCCGTTTCACCCCTTGAATCTCTGCTGTTTCCAGCTGATCATCTAAACACTTTATGTTCTTTTCATAGCAATCTACCTTTGCCTTATGGTCAGCTAACCAATTGACACCGATGACAATGTCATACGATCCCAAAGGTGCAACATAGAGGTCAACTTCCGTGGAAAAGTTAGGTAAGTCAAGGACTGCCCCAAAAAGACACATACTTCTTGTATGAACAGATTATTACCATCTTTATACGGTCAAGATTTATCCATTTTCCAGCTTTTCTTTTAAGTTTAGAAGCAAGTTTATTAGAAATAAAACATTCGGTAGCTCTGTATCAAAAAGAATTGTGAGCGGTATGCCGAATAACTTACCGGAGGAACTTCTATAGGTGTTACTTGCTTTTCGGCTTGTTTGTCATGCTCTGCGGCATGTATCTTATCTTTGCGATTACGATCATCCTTCTTGAAAGGGCATTGATTAGCATAGTGGTCCTTACCACAATTGTAGCAGCCTCCTACGGGTCCCTTTTTAGGCTCAAAGTTGCCTCCGGTTTGTAATTGTCATATGTTGTCCTCCATAGGGCTTACGCCCATTATTATAATTTTTAGCAAAATTATCCTTTACGTTTCAATGAGGCTTATTTCTTGCTGCTTTCTTATTGTTATCTCTGAAACTTACTCTTGTTTCCAAACTTTTTCCATGGTCCTTTTAAGGTGCAAGAGAGGTTGAAGAAGGGTTTGCGGTCTTCTTCCGCACTTCCTCCTTATGAGCGAAATAGCCTTTAATTTCTGTTCTTGCCTTATGGCCTTTTCAACAACTCCTTCCATAGTGGTTGGGTGTGAACATCGACCTCTCCCCTATCACGGGATTCAATCCCATGATGAATTTCCGTATCTGAACTTTTAAATCGGTTTGATCTTGCGGTACATACTTGAGGAGTTTTGTAAACCGCTCCCGGTATTCGATTCCGTTAGCTTCCCTTGAGCTAAGTTCTGAAATTCTGTCATTTTCTGATCATAGAAAAGTTGTGGCAGCCAACGTTGCCTAAAATAGCCTTTAAATTGATCCCAAGTAATATTGGTCTCATCAATGTTTAGTTCAGCTTTACGGCTATCCCACCACGAAGATGCTTCGTGAGAAAGCTGATAGGCTCCCCAAATAGCTTTGGTTTCCTCTGAGAAGTTCCTTATTGCAAAGTACTTCTCCATTTCGCTGAGCCAGTTCTCAGCTCCATCTCCTAATGTGGTGCCATCAAACTTAGGTGGACTTATCCTTTTTATATCATTAGTGAGTTCTGCTGCCAACCTGGCCTTTTTATTTTCTGGTTGGGCAGGTGCATTTCCAGCATTAACATCAACACCCATGTCGGGGTTGTCCTCAGGAGGTTGCTGATTATTATTATCAGCTTCTTCATCCTCCTCATTTCCCATCACCTGCTTTGTTCAAGTACAGGCTAAGCGATCTCTTGTGTCCAGCAGGGGCAGCAAGGATCTCATCAAGTTTACAGTTGTTGCTTGCTCCTCCTTGGGTGGAGCATTACCCAAACGTTTCCCCTTGTTCTAACCATTTTATTTACAAGAAAATTCAGGTTTTTATCGATTATGGACACATAGGTCCAGAGCTGCAACCTTCAGCTCTGATACCAAGATGTAACATCCCCATTTTATACCTTAGAACAAGTAAATTTTTTTTTTTTTTTTTGATAATTGCATCCTGGTTCTAAATACATAATTTAGAACTCACAAATCAAATAACCATTCATATAACAGACAACCATATGCAGCTGTAATGACTCGGAGTACTTCCGATCTATTCATTCCATGACTCGGTAATCTACCGATCTATTCATGAGTAATAAGAGTTGGTGTTTTTAGTTAACACTTTACTCTTGCGGTTCTCTTCCCTACTCTGGGATTCAGAATGCTCTGTCCAAGGAACCTAACTGAATAATTGTTACTATTATTCATCGGCATCTCATCCCTTAGACTAGGTGAATTAGGACAACGCAATCAGCAGCTTGCGATACTTTGGCCAAAGATTTGAAACATACTGTTTATGTCTCGTATTCCTTAACGGCATACTCGTCAATCTGGAATACGCCCTTCACCCCATTCTTATGTTATATAGAATGTCCTACACTGACTACTGTCAGTCCTTCCTTTCACAACTTAATCACTCGGAGATAGATTAACAAGGTGATAATGTTATATGGATGCCCATGAGGATTAGGGATACGGTGACATACTGGTTTAACCCTGCAGTTAGACCAATGTGTCAAGATACCCCGAACCTCCTAGGCAGCCTTATAACCTGACCACATTCCTAATCGGTCCCTGAGTAACTAATCCGATCACAAGTGTAAATCTTAGCGATCAATGCAAAGGGTGTCGCCATAAGTCACCTGCATTGTTGTAACTTCGAGAAGATCCTAATCTTCTCGGAGGTACAACCCTGCAGTTGTCTTGTGCCGTCAACCTTTAAATCCGCCTCGAAAAGATCTACTTATTAATATGCGTTATGCACTTTGAGTATTAAATTACTTTTAAGACTTCCCCATAGGTTAGCCTTCCCAAATCCCTGGATTCTTCGCCTTAAGACGACCTTTCTCAATAAAACCCATTACATGGTGGAGTTATTAAGGTCATGGTCTCATCAAGGAGTCATTAGAATATCCATGATTCTAAAACAACAGAATTGGACAATATCTCATAACCTTTACTTGAGATTGCCATCTGAACTCCATTTGATTTATATCAGTTCTCTAAACTGAATTTATATCATACTTATTAGTATAAAGATATAAATGATTAAGAATCCAAATAAGTGATGTCCTGTCATAATCAAGACTAGGGATCAATAATTTAATTCAGCTTGTTTAGCATTACTACTTAGGTTCATTTTTAACCTATCTTTTAGAAAGAAGACAATTATTTAAATTCAATATTGCTTTCGCTAGAACAATAAGATCTGCTAAACACTCATATAAATTCAATCACATTTTCTTTAAGCTTTCATTGTCAATCACAAAAGCATCCAAATCACACAAAGATAACATTGCCATTCTGGTATAAAAACCGAAGAAGGTCAACTATCAGAACTAGAATACAACACATAAGTAACAACCACTTATTTCCATTCCTTTCAGAACTATACAATTACATTTTATGCAAGCAGCATACTTGTTACAATACTAACGGAAAAGAACATCTTTCCACATTTAGTACACTTATAAATTCCAGCAGTAATTCATTATAAAACAAATTAAATAATCTGATCGGCTGTCGGATCTGCATTGCTTTTACCTCTTACGGCACCATCTGCAAAAATAGTCAACATGAGTCGATTCATGGCTAAGCATGATAAGCACTAACTCTTAAAACAATTGCAATCCATCAATTGTTTTCATTAAACACTCTGTTTAAATGAGATCAATTATCCAAACAAGTAAACATGATTCAGACTATGCCTTTGTAATACAAAATGACTACAAATGTGTAACTCTATCATCGTTCTGAGAATAGTCCTAATCACTTCTCAAATATTTCATCAAATATTAAGAATCAAAGAACGAAAGTATCCAAACAAGTATCTTGAATCCAAGATCAGTAACATTGGACAGATCGTTACTTTCATCAGAAAAGGAAATATCATAGCAAATCATGATTCCACCAATAAGATACAAGAACAATTCCAACTGTTAGGCAGATATCAACAAGTATTAAAATAATAGAAGAGAAAGAACCAAATCTTTCATACTTCCCTTCGCACAAGTTCACTACTGTACCGTCTACACATATGAGATGCATTCATCCAGTATGTATACGAACAAGTCCGTCAAACCACAAGAAGAATTACTGTCATATAAAAATCGAACACAACAAGGCTTTACGACCCAAGTTCGAAATCAAAGAACCTCTAGAATTGCGGTCAACAATAGACTACATTGCATTAGGCTATTGGATGTTTCCCTAAGACTAAGCCAAGACAATCACACAAAATTTCCGAACATGCTCAGTCTCAGTCAGACAGGAGTAAACGGAAAAGAATATAGCAAATCTATTCTAACCTTGGCGCATGCAAGTCTAAAGTATGGTATTCGCGACTCATTTCAACAGAGCCAAAACACGAAATAATTTTCCATACTCAAGGAAATCAAACAATGACAAACGACAGTGTCCCAATATCAGGTTCAATAAGAGACAGAAATACAGGTTACCTTCCAAGAATTCAAATGATTCCAAACAGTGGTAACAAGTCAAATAATTGCATATGATTCCATCTGAGCTCATCAACGGAGCATAATAAAAATCAGGCAAGCAAATTTAATTACTGATTTCAAAACAAGGAATCCGACTGCACCCTTGCCAATCTTTTACACAAATTTGCACAGACTGAAGACGTAAAAATATACCAAAAGAATCTGTACCACAAAATCTTTGCGACACGATGGTATTCTTACGAAATAACAGAGATCAAAATACATGTTATTCCCTTAAGTCTTTGGAACAACCATTTCCAATATTCATCTATTTTCAACCATGAGCGATGATTTAAACATATAAATCATTCATAGACTCCACGAGTCATTACGATTAAAACGAATATGAATCTATATTTACATTGCATCACATTAGCAGGTTATTATCCATAACCACGGAACCCAACAACGTATAAGATAAAATAGTTAAAGAATCAATCTATGCCAATTAAGGTAAGCATTAACAAAAACCAAGTGTAAGCAATTCAAATACCGATTTTCATAACAAAGAATTCAACTGAACCTCGTCAAAATTCTCGAACAAGCTTACACCTAAGGAGACATAAATGTAAACCCTGGGAATCAGTACTAAATTCCATTACAAATAACAGAGGTCGCATGACTGCTTACTCCTACAAGATTCCAACGGAATTCAAGTTAACAAAACTCAAGGAGGTATCTATATCCTCGGCAGTGGATCATAGTATACGATTTGTTCAGAGGACTCCACCAAGCCGTTCTAATATAATACACATATCCAACATTCAAATATAAATATGTATAACTTCCTCGGTGATCCATTTATACAAATCATTCACTAAACTCTCTGAGTCGTTCCATATATAATATACATACATCCATAATGCATTACGTAGCGGTTAAATCTCGTTACCCCAATGAAAAAAAGGAAACAATTCCAAAAGAGTTGCGATAAGATCTTTGTCACACCGAAAGATGTTATTCACAAACAACCTTCAAGACAAATGAAACCCAACAGTATCAATAACTACCATCATCAAAACCCACGACAGAGCTTACAAAGATTCCAAAACAACTTTGAACAATCAAGCGGTACATCGGTATCCTTCCCAACTGTTTCCACAACAAAATTGACGACCAAAAAAAAATCGACAAACATAACAATGGTCTATACCCATTACAGGAACGATTAATGGGCTCACGCCGAACAGGCCGAGCATTCACACATTTCATATGTTTCGCATATTTAAGCCAGAATGCAAACACAAAGAAATAATGCCACAGTTCGAATTTAATAAACACCCATCAAAGGATAAATGAAAATTCGAACCAGAAGAGATACTGTACCAAGAAAATCACACAAGACATCCATAGATAAACATCTAATTCCTTAAATCATTTGAACAGAGTTGTTCTAATGAAATCACTTGAAAGACAACAAGATTTTTAAAGGTTAGGGCCTAACATGCCTGGATTTTTGCTCAAATTTCCGAAGCAGACCACTGGAAGAGCTCGGGCTTCCTTTTCCTTTTCCAAGTTAGAGCGATCAACAAAATTTTGCTATCTCCATGGCATATATATTCTCCTTGCCAGAGAAAAGAGCTAGATACCCTCATACTCGCCATGCTGACTCCAAGAAGGCGGTGCGAAGAACCGGTGAATAGCGAGAGAAACCCGAAAAATCGCGATAAGCCAAACAAACCAACAAACTTCCTGTTTGCATGCCTTCTCGCGAGTTCCGAGCTCGTCTACCGAGAACATTGAATGCATTTACACCAACTTTCCCGCTCAAACTCCACTGCCACCGACCGCCAGAATTGGCGACAGTCAAATAAAATCCCAAGTCCATTTCCAGTTTTGGCGAACTGCCACGTCGGCACAAGTTAGCCGTTCCCAAAACCTCCGCCAAGACCTGTCCTTCATCCTTATCCCATGCATTTAATAACATAGAAAACACCGCCCATGGTTCGCACCCCTCCATAGGCCCCTTTACATTCTTGATCATAGTTAGGTTAGTATCTTAGGTTAGAATTTAGGATAATACATATTCTAACCATATTACACATAGATACTAACTTAGGACATTAACACTTAGCCTAGGTCTAGGTTAGATTAACACTAATCTAACCCCTAGGTTAGGTTTAGTCTTAAGTTACTAATCATTAATAATTCTGTTAGGTCTACATTACGTATACTCGAGAAAAGACCTACATCATACCTTCTTGAGCAGGGGTTAGCTCTGTTTACCTTGAAGGCTGCTGAGATCGTATGTAACCGAATTATTACACGTCCACATCGAGACCTTCCGGATATACTTCCATATCGGGAACCATTTCATTTCACATGATCGGCTGAGTCATACTCGACTAGCTTATTAAATGCTTCTAGACCTTGCACTGTTCAAGGTCGGTGATTTTAATTCATCACGAACAAACTTAAAGCAATACTTGGATCAATTCCACTTTGATCCAATTAGATATTATAGATGGATAACTCTATAATTTATTCCGAGATCAGATTAAACTCGGATACAAAATAAAATAGATAAAAGAGTCTAATCATATTACGATTCGGTCAAGATCTGCGATCTGCAAAAGAAATTACAGTACATATCAAGCATGATTTCTAAATCGAGGAACACATCCTTTTACAAGAAATCACATAAGAAAGTAACAATAGTTCGGGGTGTTACAAAACAACCTACCTCCACAACCACCTCTGTCCTATACAATAAGCCGCTCATCGTTTTTCCAAAGAAGAAATTGTCATCTTTGGTGCAGAAGATCCTAACCCCACTCTTTTCATCTCGGTTTACGTCCGGGACATTCGGGTATGTCGTGTTATGATTGACGGGGGCACTAGCCTAAACATTGTTTCTTCCAAAGCCTTCCAACAGATGAATATCCCTCCTAGCTGCATGTGTGCCAACCCCACCATGTTGCATTCATTCAACGATGCTATTACTTCTACCCTAGGCACCGTGATCCTTAACATTCATGTAGGGCCACGTACCTTACCCGAACTCTTCTATGTCCTTGAGGGAGAGTTCTAATACAACATGTTAGGCCGACCACGGATCCGTGCTATGGGATGCATTCCCTCCACCTTACAGAGATGAATAAAATTCGAGTATGATGGGAATTCATACACCATCATAAAGAAGCTTCCCCCTTCAAAACTTGCAATATGTTATACCACCCTAATGATGTGCTTGTACCGGTCAAGACACCCATTGATCCGATCCAACCATCCACCTTAGCCGCACCCACACCTTCGACCAATGAAACCACCGTCACGAATACCTCTTCCTTCCCCACAGACAACATCCGCACCTCGGATCCCTTGGTAGGTGTTTTTCAACACCTTATGATGGGGAGTACCACCTATACTAACGTTAGCACCTTCCATACCCCACAAGAGTATGGATAGTTACATGCGCATCCTACATATGACCGTCATGTGGGGGAGGTGATCTCTTATGGACCACCTAATTGCCGTACCAACCTAATGTATGGGGGTGTCGACGCATCCTCTGTCACCCCTAAACCTCCCCTTGGTGTGGTTCCCTTCCAATCTGATTTTCAATATCTAACCAACCGTCATTTTGCCCTCACCTTCCTGACTTGTTGTGCTTGGAAAGGTTTTGGTTTTGGTCTTTATGAATAAGGCCGACATATGATCATTCCCATGACTACACGCAAACACAAAGATCGTAGTGGTCTTGGATTTTCTGAACCACCTACACCAAAGAAACCTCATGTCAATTGTATCCAGGAAGATGATGAAGTCACCCCTTCTGAACCATCAACGCCCACTTTGCCATCTTCACCCACGAGTCGATAGACCCGAATCTATCCCTCCTAACTTTTTTTTTTTGTGAATGCTATCTTCCTAGGTCCTCTCACTTATCAACACGATGGTGAAGACCCATCTTCTCTCCCCCTTTTGTATCCAGACATGATCGAAGAAGACTCACCTTTGATTAATGTTGTGGAGTGCTAGGATGACGACTCCATCCTCACCTACCTTGGTGCGGATGACTCTTATATTCAACGCGCCTTACCATCTGAAACCCAAACCATGTTGAATGAGTCGACTATAGAAATCAACATCCACACAGAGGATGATCCTCACATTCTAAAGATTAGACAATCTCTCAACGCATCAGAACAAGCCGCCTTCACTATCTTCCTCCGTGCCCACAATCAAGCTTTCGCTTGGTCCTATGCCAACATGCCAGAATCGATCCACGACATTCACGTCCATAACATCACTCAAAACCGAATCCAAACTAGTTAAACAGAAATTGAGAAAAATGCATCCATGCATTGCCCTCTTGGTTAAAGAATAGCTTCAATGACTCCTTTTTGTTTCTTTCATCTTACCTATTGACTATCCTCAATGTATTTCTAATGTCATACCTGTCACTAAAGCAATGGGGGGACTATGGATATGTATGGATTTCTGGGACCTTAACCTCGCTTTCCCAAAGGACGACTTCCCCCTACCTAGCATTGATCAACTTGTTGATCTCACTATGGGCCATGAGATGTTGTCTCTCATGGATGGTTTCTCGGGATACAATCAAATTTTATTAGCCCACCCGATCAACATAAAACTACCTTCATTACCCCTGGGGACCTTCGCTATCGTGTCATGCCGTTGGCCTTAAGAATCTTTGCCGTGCGACCTATCAACGGGCTATGACTTACATTTTTCATGACATTATGCACACTATCCTTGAGGATTATGTTGATGATCTTCTTGGAAAATCCAAACATCGCAGTGAACATCTCGATGTTTTAACCATTATTTTTGATCACCTGTTACAATACTATGTTCGTCTTCAACCAAAGAAATGTGTCTTTGGCATCCTTTTAGGAAAACTCCTTGGCTTTATCATCTCTTTGCGTGGCATTGAGGTCGACCCAGCTAAAGTCAAAGCTATCTTAGAAATGCCCCCACCCACTAACCTAAAACAATTACGTAGTTTGTAGGGAAAACTCTAATCTATCTCGGCATTTCATCTCACAACTCTCGGATCGATGTCAACCTTTCCATCATCTCCTTAAAAAGGACATTGTCTTTCAATGGAGTGAGGAGTGCCACCAAGCCTTTGAGGCTCTTAAAGCTTATCTCTTGCAGCCACCCGTGCTTATCCCACCTTAGGACGATCGCCCTTTCTACCTTTACCTTTCGCCACCAAACATGTTGTAGGAGCCATGCTCGTACATCGTGACTCCAAGCATTGAGAGCAGGCAGTTTATTACATAAGCCATACTCTTGTGGATTATGAGACTAGGTATACGCACGTAGAAAAATTGTGCCTAGCCCTATCATTCGTGGCCACAAAACTCTGACATTACCTCCTGAATCAAAAAACTTTTGTCATCACTAATGCTGACCCCATACATTATATGTACGCAAAACCTCATCTAAACCAACGCATCACCCGATGGCTTATGATCCTCGCCAACCTCGACCTTGAGTTTGTACACCAAAAATCAGTCAAAGGACAAACTATCGTGGATCAACTCACGAAGCCCCTTTACCTATGGAATAATTTACCAATTTTACTTTCCCTGATGAACTCATCACAACCCTTTCACTCAGTGATGTGTCTTATCCGATGACCCTCTTCTTCGATGGATCTAAATTTCAGTGCGGCGGAGGGGTGGGTGTTGTTCTCATTCCTCTTGATGGTGAACCTATGCCTCTTTCATTCAGGCTTGATTTCCCCTGCACTAATAATATAGCGGAATATGAGGCCCTTATTTTGGGTCTCCACGTTGCGTTACACTTAGGTGTGAAGTCTATTAACATTTTTGGTGACTCTCAATTGGTAGTAAATCAAGTTACTGGCATCTACCAATGTAAAAATGAGGAACTTCAAAAGTAAAAACATTACATGGATTCACTTTTGACCTTATTTACTCATTATTCTATCCAAACCGTTCCAAACTCAACTAATAAATATGCGGATACTATGGCTTGCTTAGCCTCGCAAATTCTTGCCTCACCAACCCAGAATCGACATATTTGTCTTAGTCCAACAACTCTTTGCCCCATCTTACTTATTCTGGATGTTTGTATGGTAAATAATATATCTACTTGATTAAATGGATACCTGGTATCACCAATTTCACGACTACCTTACAACCTTTGTTCTCCCACCGACCTTACTAGTAATGGAAAACACACTTTTCTTAAAATTGTTTCTCGATATGTCATAATGGGGGACTCCTTTATAAACGTGGCTTCGATGGTATCCTGCTTCGATGTCTAATCGGCACCGAAGTTACCCATACCATCCAACAAGTCCACGGCTGAATTTGTGGTGGGCAATTGAGTGGCCTTGCCATGGCCAAGTGGATCCTTCACCTAGGATATTATTGGCCTACTCTTAATAAATAGTGCTACAAATATGTTAAGCATTGTGTTATGTGTCAACAACATGCCAACTCACAACATACTCCCAGGTCACCCGCTACAGTCGCATGAGATCTTTGGCCTTTCTCACAATGGAGTTTAGACCTTATTGGTGAGATTCACTGCCTTCTTCATAGAATCACCATTGGATCATCACAAGAACCAAATATTACACTAAAAGGGTGGAGGCCATTCCACTCATTTCAACCAAAAAAGAAAAAAATTGTTGAGTTCATCAATCATCACATTATCTGTCATTTTGGTCTTCCTCATCACCTAATAACAAATAATGGCAAATCTTTCAAAAATAAGCTATTACGAGCCCTTTGTGACAATTTTGGTATCAAACTTATCTTCTCGTCACCTTACTATCCACAAGAAATGGTCAAGCCGAAACTTATAACAAAACCTTAACCAAAATTCTCATGAAAGTTGTTAACGATTATAGGAAAAACTAGCATGATTATATCCCCTTTGCCCTTTGGGCTTATTGTACCAACATTTGTACTTCCACTAATGCCACACCAATCTCTTTGGTGTATGGTACCAAGGCTATCTTGCCTCTTGAACTACAAATCCCTTCCCTCAGAATATATCTCCAGGATATTCTCACCAATGATGACTTCTGCCAAGAGCGGTTAGCCCAATTAGAGCTTCTTGACGAGTTTCGTCTTACAGCTCTTGACCATCTTCAAATTTATCAAAAGCACATCAAGTGTGCTTATGATAAGTGAATTCGTGAGCATACCTTTAAGATTGGTTATCTTGTCCTCAAATAGAATCAACATGTAATCAAACTAGAAAAGAGCAAACATGGAAAATTTGCTCCTAATTGAATTGGGCCTTACATTATCCCACACTTACGGATCAGGTACTTATCGTTTAGCTTCACTTAATGGTAAACCTGAGCCTGAACCCCTTAATGCCTTGTATCTCTGACCATTCTACTATTGAATTTAGTGTTACATCACTTCTTATCTACCTTGCGCTCGTCCCTTGAGCTCATTTACCACCTCATACACCTTGTTTCATGCATCTCAAAGTAGAATCAAACTCACGTGGTTTGATCATCACCTCCTCTTAAGGATGCCTTCCCCTTTTAGTCTCGGTCCATGACTTAAAAGTATCAAAACAAAAAGTTCTCAATTGTAAAATTTTAGGATATTCTTGAGTCAAACTTCCTACAAAACTAGATGCTTCATGCCAAACAGGACATCTAGACCTCTAAGCTATAAACTAGACTGCTCCCTCGAAGGACAGCTATGTGCAAAGCCGCATCTGCTACTATAAACTAGACTGCTCCCTCGAAGGATAGCTATGTGCAAAGCTGCATCTGCTACTATAAGTAGACTGCTCCCTTGAAGGACAACTATACAAAGTCAGCCTCTATCAGAAGCTTCTCGCATTGATCAGCTTCGTGAAGACCTCAAGAACAAACAAAATGCATATCCCATATAGACTTCCCGCATCGATCAGTCTATATCCAGAAAAATAAAAGTAGTATTCAAAAGCACTTTTGAGTCATGGACTTGTCTATTTAGGTTTGGTTCTCTTTTGTCAGAATAATCACCTTATAACAAGTTCTCTGCACCCCAGCTATACCATCCACCTCACCTCACCATTCTTCAAAATAACAAAACTCAAGGGATGTGACGTATATCCGATATATTGTGATTATACAACTCTTTTCACCTATCGAATTCTCACCTATGCAAGGTACCTAGGGATTCAAGCTCATCCTACGATAATACGTGGTTTGTTTAGCTCTTTCCAACTATGGGACACTTTTGCCTCTTTTACCCGAATCTAGGATTATGTGTTGACCTTAATCAGAACACGGTTTCCTATGCTTGGGTAAGCTAACCCTCGCTTCACCTATACCCACACCAACAACATTACCCTACCAACATCAAACTTTCACCAACCAACAAATTACCTAACCACAACCAAATTTCTTGAATTCACCTCTCCTGGTCCTAAGAGAGAACTACATCGAGAGGCCTCTCCTTGCTTTATGCGATGGGCTATGTAGGAAGCACTTAAGAGACATGGGGTCTCCCAAGGTTAGCTCGACCATCCCCTACCATAACCTATCATGTGTTGTGTTTTCCTTAAAAATATAAATGTTTTCGCGTATTTATATTGATAACACTCACTTTTGTCCTTTATCAATCCAAACATTCAAAACACAAACATTCTTATTATTATCATAACTCAAATCAACATACATATTCCATTTTATTTAGATGTTAAACAAATACATCTTCTCTATTATCGACGCATGCAGTTGGCATCCTTATTTATTCTTCTACCCCTGTGTATGAAACTCACTTAGGCCCCGCGCCTTGTCTCGAACTGTGTAGCGATGGTGACCATCGACACCGCTCCACTAGCCTCTCCATCCTCAAAGGTACCACCGATATTGGTTCCTCCCACTTTGATCCACCAGCTCTCCTATAACATATGAATATGCCCTCATGCGTGGAGGAGTCTTGCCTCTAGTCTCTCCACTCATGACTATAAAGCCTCTAAAAATATCGTGGTCTCATTCACCTATGTTTGAAGCTGGTGAACTAAACCCTATAGGTGGTCTCTCTCCACTGTAATCATAGCTATGTCGGGATGATAGACCCTCTCATGTGTACCTCATAGCTCTGCCAACCATACTCTATAAGACTATGTCACTCCCGCATCCATTACTTTGTGATCGGTTGCTATCTCTTCTCAGTCCTAGAAGTGTCGGCCGTGGAGGTGAGAATGGTGCCTCGGTGTTGATCCTCATGTATGGTCTATGATCCATGGGTACATCCTAAATAAATCCAAATTGTCACTTTGCATGCGATCTAGAGGAATCCTCTCGTACTCACCTGGCTTGTGTCCTGCGATCCACCTTAATCGCTCTACATCCCTCAAATCCTCGGCTATGTTCACCATCACCATGTAGTTCCCATAAGGCCTCCAACAGATATCTGTAATCGTCACCATCTCCAACATCTACCTATAATACTTGGCATCATCTGTCATGGTCTCGGCTCTTGCCTCTTGCTCTGTCTGGACCCATCGCTTGAATCCCAACCTCCACAATCCTATCTCTCCCGACTAGATTGGTGGTATATTGGTCACACACACACAATGTGCTCATAGGCCCAAAAATGTAATAAGTATGCACAATCCAGTGTAGTCCTGTGATTTCACCTGCATGCCCATAAACCCCTGTATAGCTCTACCAAATATACGGGTGCCCATGTGAAAGTAACGCTACCTTCTATCATCTTGCAAATAATACACATCAATGATTTTTGAAATCTTCCCCCGTCCACTCTAGGTAATGCATAATACCCCACCGCTATCATTAATACCACGGCCAACCTTGTTGCCTCAGGGTGTGCCACAAACATTATACCAAAAGTAAATGTCAAGCCTCACTGTGTCAAATCTCGTGTGGTTGGACCAAATACTTCCATTATCACTGCCCACACTACGTTGGGCCCTTCCTGATACACTAGTCTTCCTGTAATTGGAAGTCTCAAAATTTGAAACACATCTTCTAACGTCACTGTCATCTCCCCTGTTGGCAGATGGAAGGTATTCTTTTCTAGATTCCATCTCTCAATCAGTGCCTGTAACATAGCATGATTGTGTGTGATTCATGAATAATAGCAGATTCCACTTAACCCCACGCGGTTTATTAATGACCACTCAGCTGGTGTTATATCTGCTTGGACCCGTGTCAACAAAGCTGGCACCCTATGACTCATCCTCAACCACTCGCCTCTTCCTGCACGCATCAAACCAACGAACAACAAATAAATCCCCAAGTGTTTTTTATCAAAATCTGTAACTTTAAACTCCCATTAGAGCACATGGGAAGTGGCCTCCCTTTGAGTCAGGGAGGGCAAAGTAGGTGATACCGACCATCATCAGCACAACCAGTTGTGTCTCCTGTCAATGGGTGCGATACATCTCGCCGTAGTAGATGCTCGCACTATGATACGTAACCAATGGGGCTGTATCCCGAATACCTGCAGGATGCTATCCATTGTTGTCTTGGCATCCACATGGAACACCTCCTTTTCTATAATCGGCCCTCGGGATGCGATACACATCCTCTAGGGTGATTGTCATCTCTCTCGTAGGGAGATGGAAGACATTGGTTGCCGAGATCCCATCTCTTGATGAGGGAAACCATCAGGTTGTGGTCCCTATCCAAATTTGTATACCTCTGGACTCCACCGAGTCCAACTCCTGCCACATAACCCACTTTACTCTTCGGTCACATGTGGCCACATCCGCTCTAATAGGGGTGGCATCCGATCTCGCATGGTCAACTATTGGCGTGCCTACAAAATAACCCACTCCATCAGGCCTACCCTTAACAAAACAACCAACCTAACCCTCTATACTTACTCACCCACCCAATCACAACCCAACTCTGTCAACACATCTACACCCACCTATCTTACCCTATACATCTCAAAATCCCTCTCACTCCTACAATCCATCTTTAAATATCCCACACTCCAACCAACCTAATTCTCAATACTCCACCCGATCTACTCTAGCCCTTTAACCATACCCCAACCAATTTAACCCATCCCAATCCCTACAAAACCCATAACCTATCCTACCCCAATAAACTTATCCCACCTAATTCCCTCTAGCAATTCACCCACCTCACCACAAAAATATACCTTCTCCCCCCTCAACCCTATAATATTTCCTACCCGCCTAAAACAACACCCAATAAAGCACTTTTATAACCATCCCTCCTACCCATGGTGACCTCTATTGGTCACTCTCGACCGCCATCAGTCCCCCACCCGCATCCTATGTCCAAATTTTATGAACCGATGTCGGTCAACACATGACCGACGCTGGTCTCGTACTACTAATCTAAACACAGAAAATGTGACCACGACCGATCGACTAGTGACCAACATCGGTCCTTCATGGGGTTTAGGGCCGAACCTAAAACGGCCCCAAACCCCCTTTTTCCCCTATTTATTCCAATTTACCCGGCATAATTGCCTAAAAACTTACCCACCACGATGTTTTCTACCTAACATATCTACCCAATCCATTTCTTGTTTACCTTCATTTATTCATTATTTTATCAAATTTTGGATTCCTACCCCAATACCCAAATCCCACTAAATTCATAAAATTGACATAAATAAGGGTTTAGAGCCTCTTGATACGACTACATGTCATCGGAGTGGGATAGGTGGTGGTGGTCCAACTCCTCCAGCACCTCCAGCACGTCATGCTCCTCCATCCTGTGCCATAGCTCTAAATCTCCTCAGCAGGGTCCTCAACCAATCAAGCTCTGCCTCCCGATCTCTGGGGCCTACCAATAACTCATTCACCCACTCAACTAGTGCCAAATCAGCCCAAACACTAAACACAATCAATTCAAAACTCAACAAGAGACGTTTTGGCGCTCAAATTCACAATGTGAAAATGACATGCTTTTTTTTTTTTTATAGGTTTTAAACTCTAACCGATATCGGTTAGGTCACGCCCTAACAGATCCGATATCTATCTTCTAACCGATATCGGTTAGGTCATGCCCTAAGCAGATCAATATCATCTTCTAACCGATATCGGTCAACCCTAACGATATCGGTTACTGCTTATTTAACCTAACTCCTGCCCTTCTCCACCAATCTCCATTTTTCACCACATTACCTACCCCCGGCTTTGCTAAATAGCCTTATTTTGAATTCATCGGCCCGACCTAAGGCCGTAACTCACCAATTGGCGACCCAGGCTGCACCCAACCAATTGGCCCGACCTAAGGCCGCAACCAACCAATTGGCGGACCCAGGCCACAACCAACCAATCAGCCCAACCCAAGGTCGAACCAACCACTCGGCCCGACCCATGGCGCAACCAACTAATTGGCCCGACCTAAGGCCGCCACCAACAATTGGCCTGACCCAAGGCCACCACCAACCGATCGGCTTTGACCCAAGGCCATAACCAACCAACCGATGACCTAACCCAGGTCAGAACCAACCAACCGGCCCAACCCACGGCCGTAACCAACCAATCGGACTAACCCAAGGCGCGACTAACCAATCGGCCCAACCCAAGGCCACACCCACCAATTGGCTGACCCAAGGCTGCAACCAACCAACCAACCTAACCCAAGGCCACAACAAACTAATCAGCTCTCGACCCAAGGCTGCACCAACCAACCAACCTCCCGACCCAAGGCCGCGACCAACCAATCAGGCCCGGCCCAAGGCCACAACCACCCAATCGGCCTGACCCATGGCTGCACCCAACCAATCGGCCCAACCCAACACCGCACCAATTAAGTACCTTGACCAAGGCCCATAAATTATGATTCTATCCACCCATCATGTAGTTTGTTTGTTGATTGAGCTCACTGTTTGTGTTTTAACATGACTAGGATACTTGAATTGATCAACCGACCAGCTTTTCTAGACGAAAACCATGACATTTATCTCAACAAACCAGCCATTTGATACTTATCAAACATGCCTAAACATTCAGGTACCTTACCTATTATATCCCTAGAGCTACTTCCTATGCCTTGGATACCAGGATTATATCAACCTTGTTTGGATAAACTATAGACCTTTGCCTATGAACTGCTTGTTTACTCTTCAAATCATGTACCCTGGTTGCACTACTGCATTTTAATGTGCGTCTACTTCCTTGAACTCACCCCACCATCTTACCATCATCTCATCATCATTCACCCTTTATCAACCCTATCCCTGATTTCACGTCACCTCAATATGTGATAGATTTGAGGGGGATTACCTATACCCTTAACTGGGACAACCAATTCTTATTATTGTCAGTGAAGCTTTACAAGACAAGCTACATGATAATAAGGGGCAAATGTAGACACCAAATTTGGGTCTTATAATGCCTTGTGCCCCGCATCTTGTCTCGCAACCTAACCCTACCTCACCACCTAAACCTTACACACTTAATTATTTATTAATTACCTTAGAATTGATAAATCCACATCTCTAACCCTGCCATGTCACCTTGCCACCTCACCATGACCTAGCCCTAACCCTAAACTAACCTAATTAAGACCTATGACTTGGTCTAGACCCACACCCATGACTCATCACCCCTCACCCACACCAAAATGAACCTAATAATGACTTGACCAAGCCCACAATTGACCCCTCAAAAGAAAAGGAGGGAAAGTTGGCTATTTTACTAAAAATAGCCAACTTTGACCTAAACGACATCGGTCCCTACGCGACCGGTGTCGGTTAGGTAACCACCATCGATTCCTATAAATGACCTCCCTAACCAAAACAAAAGGATCCAAATTCATTAGCAAGAGAGGGACAAGTGAGAGAGAGAAGAGGTTGCGAGAGAGGAGTATTGAGCCCAAGATCGTGGTGAGCAACTAGATCATGGTCACACTCATCCAAACATTAGGAGAGTCGAGAGGATAGCTTCATCGAGGTCACTTTCAATTGCGGATCATCCCAATTGAGCCTTACCTTTGCCCACTTCTTTCCTTGGACCTGCATCCACATCAAAACTAGTAGTCCTTCCCAGGACAAAAAGGATCTCTTCACAATTGGTCTCGATCTCTCTACGATACGCGCACACCTTCCCAACACTCAACAATTATTCCTCCTAGCCCTAACCCTTATTTGTTCCTCAAGAGAATGAAAAGATATAAATAACTCTATTTTGGAGAAAAATTATATGCAAAACACTCGGATGTCATGAAATAATTACCCAAGCCTACATCTTCAAAGAGAATTTGAGCCTTAGGATCATTTGATTTAGTGACTAGGTACTTTGCTTGTGCTTCGAGGTGAAGGACACAAGGAACTCCATTTATTGGAATTTTAGCTTTGGTCCAATCCATGTTGATTTCTCCTCCAACATCTTTGCAAAAACCTCTTCCTAAGAGAATGCCATAAGTGGGATATCGGTAACTGGATAGTCATTTTCACTCTCTTTTCGGGAAGGCAATAAATGCAATCTGCGCATCCTTGATTTGGGCAATCAAGGGGACCCGTTTGGTTTCCATAGAATAACATTACCCATAAGATTTAGTCAAGGTCAATCGAAGGGCATGAGCTACTTTTACGGGCATTACGTTATCGAGGCTCTGAGTCAATTATGCGATTCTTAAGTTTAAAAGCTGTTTATAAGTAAGGATAAATAAAACGGTTCTATCTTTCCCGAAGAAGCAGCAAAGGTCATATGACTCTAAGGTAAAGGCTGAGTTGGGCTAGGAAAAATGCCTTTTGAAGATGAAGGAATATCAACCTTGCTTCTAATGAATTTGGCAAGTTTCTCAAATTTCTCAGGGTTGGACTACAGGTACTCAACTTCCAACATTTGGATTTTGGTTTTCTTTGCATGATCAATGATGTCGAAATAAGTATATGAATGAATAATGGAGGGCTCAGTTCTAGTTACACTAGTCGAGTTGAGGTACTGGGCCTTGAGGGAAGGAGAAAAAAATTAGAAGACGAAGTTACCTTTTTAGTTGTCTCCTTTTCAGTTTGCGTTGAGATGGGAGAGCCTCTTTTAGCCATAACCACGGGAGCTTATTTACTTTTCTCCTTAGAGCCTTCAACCAGCTTTCTAGTATTTTGAGATTAGGATCAAGTGAAGACTATAAATGATTGGCCATCATGCTCACCTTCATCTTCCTCGTACTCCAAGTACCCATTGTTGGAGTCGCCAGCTGAATCGTCAAAAGAATCATCAGCATATCCTGAAGCTTCGAAATCTTCATGAGATTCTTGATCATCTGGTTCTTTACCCTCCTCAACTATTTTAACCACTTTTTTGATAGGAGGAGCTTTAATGGCTAGCTTTGGTGGGAGCAGCAATCAAGCGGTTCCTGTCTCTTATGGGAGCACCATTGGTATTGTTAAAATTCTGTATAGGAATATCCTGATAAGGAGCGTTGGTCACTTGTTGGGAAATTTTCTTCTTTAAAGAGATCAATTCATTGGCCATCTTTTGAATCATAGGATCAATAGTACTCTGAGAAGAACTCTAATTTTTAGGCTTAGATGATTCTCTTATTATCTTTCCATCTAGAATAATATCATCTTCTATCTCAATAGTTGTAGCTTGAGCAGTGGCCAAATCAGGAATAACAGATCTTCTCAACAAGAAGCTCACATCAGGGGGTTGAGCATTGATGAAGAAACACTTTTGATTTTCAAGAGTGGGAATAACTAGGTTTGGAATCTTAGGGATCATCTTGTTTAATTTAGCTATGAAGTCCCACATGGGTTCATAAGATTCATTCTTCATGTGTGTAAGTTGTGCTAACAAAGCATGAGAATCTTCAGCTGGTTTGAACCTTGCTTCAAATATGGATCTCATGGTAGCCCAGTTGGTAATGCATGCATTCGGAAGATGGTAGAACCATTCTACTACTACACCATGCAATAGAGATGTCTTCATGAGCAACTCGAAGAACACCACATGTGACAAAGAATGGAGCGATGTGTCCATCGAGGTGCTTGCTTCCCATCACTATTAAACTTAGGAATATTCTTACGAGACCCATGTGGTAGATTGTACAATGATGGAGCTAGGAAAGAGGACCAATAGCTGCACCCCAGGCACAGGTTGTCTTGTCATTCTTCCGAACAAAGTGCGTATAGGAATCCAGTATCGATAAGAATAATGCATGACGGGTTGCGAAACTTCTTGTTCTTGAGGAACCTGAGTTCTTCGGATAGGCAAAAACTTCTCGCTCAGCTAGATGCAACACTATTGGGTGAAAATTTGAAATTATGTTGCTGAAGCAAATCAAAGAATGGATCAGTTTCACCCCTGGCTCGGATTGACCGAGTGAAGATTTCTCTGGCCTAGCTTGAACTAGAAAATAGATCTTTTTGAAAATAAGGAAAATACGGAGTCACCAAACACCAATAGGATAAGCTTAGTCTTATCAATCCATATTCCCTAGCGGAGTCACCAAAAACTATTAGTTGGATATTTTGTCAAACCAAAATATGAGGTTCAACCATAGTACATGGGATTAAATCCCTCCTCAAAGATAGGTGAGGCTACCTATTTATTACTAATCTAAAACATAGTGGAAATAATACATATAATATTCACACTATTCTAACCATTGGGGTTGGGATAGAATCCCGAAATCCATATCCACACTAGGTGAAGATGTTGTTGTCTTTTGAAATGGAATGGATCGGAAAGGAAATTATTATTATGGAAGAAATACAATGGAAAGGAAAAGAGGGGAGCGTATTTTCTTTCGAGTAAACACAGAGATCATGAAATAATCATACGAGTTCTAGATAAAAAATGTAATGTTTGAAACAATTAAAATAATGGAGAGTGCTAAACAAAGAATAGCTTAAGATTCTGAACATAAGAACAATATCTTAAGAGAGATGAATCTCACAACACAAAGTTTACAAAATAGCATTGGTTTCTATTCCTCAAATGATTAAAAGAAAACACAAAGTTTTTCTTCTTCATAATAGTTCTCAATATTCCAAAAATCTCAACCCTTTGGAATGGATAAGTATCCCTTATTTATAATAAAAGAGTCAGGAGAGAAAATAGGATAAATCCTAGGAAATAGTCTATTAATGAGAGTCCTATTTTGCTTGATTCTCACACAGGAGACCAAGTCAAAATTTGCTTCCTACATGACGAAATGAAAATGAAAAAGACATGTCAATTTCAGGATTGAAATGACATGAAACATTATGCCTATTCTATTTCATCATCTTTTTCTTCCTCCAACAAATCCTGCTTGTCCCAAAATTCTTGGAACTTTTAGATTATGCCCTACATCTCATCTTCATCAAGCACAATGGAATGGTCACTTAGGACTTCACACGTTTCTTGAGTATCACTCGTATTACCAGGAAGTTTCTTCAGTCTCTTATTGAGATTCCTTAGTGTTTCTAAAGAATATTCAATCTTCACGAACCTATCAATGATTTCCAGGATAAAGCCATCAGTTGGTTTGTGCTAAATTGATTCTTGGATCTACTTGTAAAGATTGTTAGTGGGCAGAATACTCGAGCTTTCATTCAACACTTTAGCGTAGATCTTGATTAGCTCTTCTTGTATGTCATTTGTGCCTTCAACCAATTAATCTCTTGATTCCCTTAATTTTCTATAAGCTTCATTGAGAATCTTTATTTTGAATCTAATGGCTTTGGTAGTTGAAAGTGCTTATCCCCATGTGGAATGATTCCTTCTTGACCAAGATGTGGGATGGAACTGTTTCAACATATTGAGAGCTTTAAAAGTTAACTCTAGGTTCCCGACTTCTACCAAAACTCATAATCCATTTTCTCACCATCCTTCTTTATATCCTCCAAGGATTTGTAAACTTCCACGGTGTCATCAATGACCTTTTTCCCTTGTAGGAGTAGCTACTCGATCCATTCATCGACCATTCTCTCCTTCTCATTAATCTTCTTAATCATGGGTAGCGATGAGAAATAGAACTGATAGGATTAGAGGATGACGGTGTTAACTCAAGAGCCTTTGAGAGATTGAGTAAGACTTACATCGGCTACTCTACTTTCTCTTTTAGCTCATCTCATTTACCTTTGTTTCCTTGACACGCACAACACATTTATGGCATCTTGTGTGTCTGTTGTGCTCCCTCCATTGTTACTTTTCCTAAATCAACCCTTGTGATTTGATAATCGGTGACCATTATATCATTATTGGTTTTTTCAGCCACACAAGTGGCAATTTCTACAAACTTATGCCATGAGGCATCCATTGAAACCCTTGAAACCATTTTAGGTTTCTTGGCAGACTTTACAGGAGTGACCTTGATGGAATTGAAATCAAAGGCTGGTAGGGTAACTACCATCTTCCTCTTCCTTGGGGTCTAATCTATTAACCATTGAGGCATACTGGAAGAAGTTTCTCCCATCATAGGTGTTACGGTCACATCTTCAGGTGGAGGAAGGTTTTCTTGTGGAGTGGTGATCACTGCGAGTGTAGTGTCCGTGGAAATGGACTCAGGGAATGAAGGTATAGAAGGAGGAGGCATATCCATGGTTAACTTGGGTCCAGTGGGGAGAGGTGAGAGGCCAGAGAAGATGTTGGCCATGGCTAAGGAACTTGGTGAAGAAACCTAAAGCAAAGGAGGTTGAATGGGGGGAGGTAATGATTCTGAAATTAGAGCTTGAGAGATAAGAGGAAGACTTACCTCGATGAGTTACCAACAAAGGGAACCGAGAGGTTGACCAACCTCTTCTCCTAAAGGAAGATTTCCTTGTTCTGGTGATGGAGGTGAATCAAGTATCTCAACCATTTGTGGGATAGTGGCCAATGATGTGGTCACTTTCTCTTCTCCCTTTCTAAAAAACTTAACCTTTATTGGCCTCTTGGAAGAGTCCTTATCCTTTTCCTTTTTTCCCTTGGAGGGTCCCACTTCCAAAGTAGCTAGCTTTGAAAAACTCTTTTCTTTATAACTCATTCCCCAAGAAATGAGCCACACCTTAGTACGAGAAAGAATTTGAGTAACTTTTCCTCAATAGAAGCTTTCTCAACAATGGACCAATCAATGGCTAGGAATACATAATGGTCTTCATTCAACCCATTATACATCAAGGACCTTTCATTGTCCATGGTGCCTTTTGGGACGTAGATAGATCTAACATCTGAATCTCTTCAAGTGTTAACCTACTATTTTCCTTTCTTTGGATGGAAAATTCATCCCGAAGATCAACCCAAATGTCTTCAACACTGGGCACATGTAGATATAAGGTCCCATATGACTTAAGGACTCCTTAAAAATCAAACCCATCTCTTTTCTTCATGTGATTTTTCAACTTATCATATAGCTCGTGCACCACATTCTTGTCTTTAACCACTTTGTTGAGAACATGTACCTTCCGATGGAAATAGGGAAGGAGACAGCGGCCTTGTGCTTATTCTATTGGAATTTGTGAAAATCCAACAATTGTCTAACCAACTCCATCAGGATCAGCTTATCACCTGAGAACATGGGCAAATGGAAAGTATCACCTTGGTACATGACCACCTAAAGGTATGTGAACTTCTTGAATTGCAGAAGATACAACCTCATTTCGATACTTGAGTCCATGCCTCATCAAAGAATCTTATCTTCCATAAATCAAGGTTCAACATATAGATGTTTTCATAAAAGAAGGCATCGTTCACCCTTACAATTGATCCTCGGATGCCTTCATTGTCGGCTAAGGGAAATCTTGTTATATATATTTTTTTCCCTATTTCCATTTGCATCAACCTTGGATAATTTCTCATGCCATTTCTTTATATAGGTGACATATGACGACATACGAGACTTGCCCAGTAGTCAAGACGGTTTTCATCACGGGAGTCTATCTCATCACTTATAAGACTACTCCAATTGATTCCTTGGTCGTTCTTCTTTATGATGACCATGAATTGATACATCCACCCTTGGAAGTATCTCAAGTCGGGAGTCCAAATACTCAACTTACCGGGGTGATGATATCATTGATTTCAAGGATGAAATTTCTCCTAGGGATAAACTTGGGAAACCTAGAGATGGCTAGCTTGGCCTTGATTAAGAACTTTTTGTTTACATGCACGATACAATCTTCTTGATCATTGTCCCGTGCCTTCTACACTTATTAAAGGTTTAAATCAACATATTCTACAAAGTTGGGCAATCTTAAGAGGTCATCAAATTAACCTTCATCCAACTTCTCTATGGTTTCTCTCCTAATTGATTTCTCACTCAACAAGAAGCTAAGTCATAATTGGAAGCACAGGCTAGAATGAACTCGGGTGTAGAGTAGACATTGGGAATCCTGCTGCAAGAGGGAGGCCACTGTCAGCTATTGACTTCATCTAGGGACTTTGAGAAGAATCCTTGATTTTGTTCCAAAAGTCTTCCATGTCTATATTACAAAGCTCCGTGTCTCGGATGCCTTAATTGCAATCTATGTAGGAAGGAGATTCCATCTTCCGGTACTTGTACTTCATCTTTCCTGATCTGTCTGACTTATCCTTAGATTGTCTAGGATCTGACATGAGAATTTTTAATGAAATAATTCCTAGATGACCTTTGGTTGAATAATCAGGCTTGAAAGCTTTTTGAGCAACCCTACATACCCACCACACTAACTGAGACTTTGGGACACCGTAAAGCGGTTCCTAAAACTTGACACACTGTAATGTATATCGAGAATTGGTCGTGTCAAACACTTTGCGAAACCCAACCCAAAGGTGGAACCAGGATGATGTTGAACAACTTGCGAAACTTGATACACTATGGAAGTCAGGGATGTTAAGCACTTTGTAAAACCTGATAGACTATGGAGCCAGGATGATGTTAAGCACTCTGTAAAACCTAAACAAAGGCGTCAGGTTTCTGAGATGTTAGAACAAGTAAAATTCCTACCAAGTTCATAAATTAGGATTTTAGATTCATCTCAAAAACCAAAAAGAGTATATCCCATGAGAAAAATAAGAAAACACTTGAAGGGTGAATTCCAAACAATAGGTTTCATAGGAATACAATAGGAAATGAAGAAAATAACCCAAAACCCTAAACCTAGAGGAAGAAAAAGAAAAGAAGAAAAATGCCAAATGAATACCTCAAAAATAACCCCAAAGACCTCAAAGTAGTAAGAAGAGAAAAATACCTTCAATAAATTCAAAAAATGGTCAAAGATGGATCACAAAATCGATCAAGAGGTTCAGTTGGGTTTGGAGGTCAAAGGAACATGCACGAAAAATCCACGCAGTGAAAATGTACTAGGTAAAAATGACATGTAAATTCAAACTATTTATAAAGCCCTAGCATTAATTACACCTCATCTGACATGTGTGCTAACTACCCAAAAAATCGACATTAATGTCATGTCATCATGCTCAGAGTGTTTGAAAACCCGATATAAAGGTTTTACTATCAAATCGGGTTTTGGGAAACAATTGACATGAAGCATGAGGTGTTTGGATGTTATCAAGTTCTGAAAACCCGACACAAAGGATCATTCAGGTTTTAGGTTTCGGGAACCAAGTGACATGGAGCATGCATTTTACAAGGTATGTTCCGATGTTTCTGAGTTAGAAACCGATAAATCGGCTTATAAACAGGTTTCAAGTTTTGGGAAACAATTGACAAGAAGCATGCAAGATATGTTTCCATGTGATGGAAACCCGAAAACTCGAAAATATCCTTCAAAGGGCATTTTTAGGGGATTTTTTCAAAAAAATTCTATGGTTATCTCAATTTTAGCTGAAATCACTAAAAACGAGATAACAGATTCCAGAGCATCATGCAATGTTTTGCCTATTGAGGTCATGAATGAGTTGGATCTCAAAGTAACATCATCTTATGGGAAGTGTACTACCATGGATTCTATAGAGGTGTTAGTGGTTGGATGTGTCAAGGGTCTGATATTGTAACTTGTAGCTTATCCATGTAAGAACTTGAAACTTGATGTTGTTATTGTGGATTGCCCTGCCAAAGGGGTTATATTGTTGTCTAGAAAATGGGTTGTAAATGTTGGTGGGAGTGTTCAAATGGATATCTCCTATGCCACTATCCTGATTGAGGGCAGCCTTGTCAAGTTACCTGGTGAAAATAAAATGTTATATCTTATTGAGGACCCCAAAAATGCTTCTTATGAAGTATTGCATGCAGATATTGATATTGATAACTCTGTGAGCTATGTTGCTTTCAAGGAATATGAAATTGGTCAATGCAGGTATCATGAGTAGGATGATTTTCTTGAGACTTTGATGTTTGATGTAACCCTGAAAGATGTTGAAAAACTTGACACAAACGCAAAGGGTAAGCCTAAAAAAGTATGGTCAGATAGTAACTTGGATGGAAAAGAAAAACAACCATATGACCAGTTGTTAAAGTCATATCATAACTGCTTAGCATGGTTGTTTCCAGAATGGTAGGCACTTGAGGTTTTTCATTGATTATTTTCTTTGAATTATTATGCTCACCATTGTAAAGTGTATAGTTCTTTGTTCTCATCTACTTTTGTGTTTTGTTCATTATGGTCCTTGGTGACCTGGTTTTGCTAGTTTCTCGGTTCATTTTTTGGAGGATGGTTATGATTGTTTTGCTCTGTAGTCTTATCCTTTGAGTCCATTGCCCAATGGTTTATTTTTGGCACTTGGTCTATTCATGGCACTTGGTTTGCTATTGGTTATTATGGCACTCATGGGGAGTGCCCATCCCCGAGTCAGAGCCTATGTTGGTGCTCAAATTAGTCTCACCCCATTGACCTTTGAGATCCCTCAATTTGCGGCCTCTGTTATGTTTTCTATCCCCCTAGTCTCAAATGGTGGCTCTCCTACATTTTATAGTTTGTGGGTGTAATTTCCTAGTCAAAATTACGTCTCGACATTAGTTGACAAGTGGCCCTTTCTGGTTGGATGTGGCTCTATGGGGCAATTTAAAAGTTTTAAGGATCACTTCAACATAAAACATGTCCACGTGGAGGCTTCTCTTGAACTTTCCCATACTTAGACTTTTCACGAATCTTCCTAAAGGGGCTTGGGACACGTGGAGGGACCACGAATGTTTAGGGGCCTGCGCTTAAGTTTTATTTTAAAGAAGTGCCGGAGGACACTTGGAGACTCTGTTGGGTGAGACACATGGAGTGACCGCGCATGTTTGGGGTCTCTAATTTTCAGATCATCTCAAAGTGCCCCATTAAGACACATAACATGTGCGAAACGGAGGTGTGGGCCCACTGGGAAAATATGGAACTATTTCCTTTTTGAAAAATAGGGATAAAATTGTAAGTTGAAGTGTAGGTCTGATGAGACCCGCATTGGGACATGCATGAAGCCCATTTTCTAAGGGCGGAGGGGAAGAGAAAATGTTAAACATTTTACTTTTTCCAAAAAATTATAAAATGTCAAAAGGTGCCCCTAGACCCATTTTCAATCACATTTTTCCACATGGATGGATCCGATTAAAAGTTGAAATGCAGGATCAATAGTAGTTGTGCATTTCATTTGATTTTTCCACCATTACAGCTCCAAGATGTTTGGAGACTCATCTTTGAATCATTCTTCATCAAATTTATGGCAAATATGTGTCGTTTGGGTATGCAAAGTTTAATTGAATCAATTTGGGAGTTCAATTTGTAAATCTAAAGTACTTTTGAGATGGATTTTCACTTGGGATCAAGCAAGAAAGAAACATGCCTGATCCATAAGTTAGAAAATAAAATTTTAGAAGGAAAAGTAAAGAAAAAGGATGAAATTATTAAAGGTACAGGCGTGAAAGGTGAAAAAGGCATTGCCTCGAGAGCAAAAATGGATGACCTATCAAGACCAGCTATGTGGAGGCTCCGAGAAATGATTAAAAAGGGGATTTCTCACATGATAGAATTAGAATGATTAAAGGGAATCCTACAAAGTTATTGCATGGCATCCTAGTCAGTAGACAAGGGCCCAAGAAACGTGATCTATTCACAGTTGGTTCACCTAGCAGATTTTGGATCTGAATTTGTTAAATGTCTATCTAAAATAAATTGGTAGCAAGCAAATGTCCCTTGAATATTCTTCTCTTTTGAGGGGAAAAGGTGTTGCAAGGGCCAAGGATGAAGAATATGCCTCCAGTTAGAGAAATGATGCAAATATTTACAATGATTCTCCTTTTTGGAAATACGACAACCTTTTTGTGAGTGCATTGAATGACACCTTCAAATCATGATCGATATATGTAACAAAGGTGCTCCGAATATTCCTCTTTTGGGGGAAAAAAATTGGATGTAAAGGGTGTATTATAAATGTAATGAGATTATACTTGTAAAAGGTCATAGTTAATTTTCAAGAGAAAATTTAAGAAAAGCTCATCCTTTGAGAAAAAAATTATGAGAAACTAGGTTAACTTCCTCAATGTTATATTTTCATTCATGTTGAGTTGGTTACAAGTGTATAGCCATCAATAAGCTATGAGATTGTTTAAATAGTTCTCCCCAGTTGATGAATCTGATATATTTTGAGTTAATTTGTGTCAAATCTCTAGAAAATTTTGTGTTTATTTCACTTTCAAAATGTCTGTAAGTAGTTTTTCTTGTTCCTATTGCAATCTTGTATCAAAATCTCTTTGAATCACATAGATCGCAATCCTTGTAATAGTTTAGTGGCATCTGCAATTTCATCTTTTAGAATATCTTTCATTTGGGAATGAAATAAATGATTTAAAATCACTTTTCTTTCATTTGTTGACAGATATTGTTTGTAAACCTCTGGGTGTACCTCGTGCACGATTGATCTTATATTTTGATGTTTTATTGGGTCTTCTAACTCAATCCTTCGTGTTATAATCTTAAATATTGTGTGAAAAATTGCATGTTTGGGCCTCCATTCGATGCACACCTTCTCTGGTTTAAGGAATGTTTTAAATATTTTAAAGCTTTACATTACTAAGTTCTACATTTGTTGTAAAGTTTACTCAAGGATTTGGAAAATTCCAATATGTCTTGTTAATGTCCCACCAAAAATTATTTCAACTAAGCAATCCTACCGCAAACTACCCCTATCTTGCTTTGTATATCCACAAAAGAACAAAACCCATTTGCTAAAGTATGCGAGAATAGATCGGGACTCCAAATGTCTTTAGTAACCTTTGCCTTGTGTTGAAAATATCCCCATAATCTGGAAGTGACAACTCATGAGAGTCGATTTGGTGTGTTGATCATATTTTCCACAAGTTCTTCTCTATTAAAATTGTGCACAAGAAGGATTTACAAGCATCCTTCAATAATCGAGAGGTTACAAAATATGTTCTCTTACCTTGGTTGAAAGGCATAACCTAAAATAGTTAGGATAAGATCACATCCTTTTGAGGTGCTTATGTAGTGCCCACTTCCCTTTGACACCTTTTGATACTAATCTTGATACTATTGATTACATTATGGACATTATTATGCTTTTGATTTAGTATGATGTTAGATATTTGATCATGGATTATTGTGATCTTGATTTGGTTATGATGCATGATGATTATTAGAGACACTCATATGTGGATGATGATATACTATTTGACATGGATATATTATGAATGTTGTTCGGGCATGTGATTTTGGATATTGTGAGTAGACCTAGAAAATGGACATTATATGATGATGATATAGTTGTTGATTAAATTACAAATGATATAGTTGTTACTTTGATGTTGTTGTGATTCATTTATATAGATGATTTTGGAATTATATTTATATTCATTTGGATGTTCGATATGGCCACGAGGTGAAGGAGGTATTTTTGTTTTGCAGGTTAAAATATCACAACAAACATTGGGGATATGAGACCAACCACATTGGAATTCTAGATGAATTCAACAAGGTCACCATGATAGCTTGTTTTGTTTATTTGTGTGTGTTTTTGTTAGTGTTAGGGATTCCCATGGGGGGGATCACCTTTGAATGTGACCAAGGGGTTTTGTGTATTTTATTAATGTGGTTCCTTTTTATTATTGTTTGTATGTATTTTATTAGTGATGTGTCCCTTTCTTTTATTTAATTAAATTGTGGTAGATTAATGTGAGAAAACATATGGTTAAAATTTAATTAATTAAATTGGGACATAAGAAAGTAATTATTAAATTTGTTGACCCTTGTGTTAAATGTTGTAAGGTGTGTGTAAGTAAGGTTATAAGTGATGTGTAAGTATGTGTAAGTCAGATTTTGGAGTATCAAATACTTCACCTCCTTGGAAATTCGAATTTGTCTTTGGAGGCTATTTTTGGACGCTTGTGGGACAAGTAAAACTTGTCCCATGCCTATTAATTTCATTTACCAACCATACCTATGGTTGGAGGGTTAAATTTAGACTTTTATATTGCATTTTTGGAAGACAAATTGTAAGTTTTAATTGCACTCTTCTTACATTTTATTAAATTTAGTCCTTTGGGGTGTGGGCTTTTTGTAGTGTGTAAGTTTAATTTTCATATTTTCACCACCTCTTTATTGTGCTTGGGAGAATGAAATTTGACAATTGTGTTGGAGTTGAGGATATGTGATGTAGCATCCTATATGGATCCACCTCACCCTCTTCTCTTCCCTCCTCCATAAAATTCAAACTCATTGCCTTATTTTGGGTTGTTGAAATTTTGGAAGGCTTCCTTGGGGAGAATTTTCTTGTTGATTGGAGATCTTAATTTGGAGGAAATTTTGGGAAGATTGTTACATGGTTGTGCTTGGTTGTTTGGATTGATTGCATTGGAATAGAGATTGCTAATTTTGGGACTGTATTTGACATTGAAAGCTTGCTGTGTTGGAACATAAGCTACCATGGAGAGGTAGGAGCTTAGATCTTCTTTTATGTTGTTACTTATTTTTGTGTTTGTGTGAATGGTGAATGTTCTATGTGTTTTCTGGGTGTTTGGGTAGACTACCATATGAATGTTGTAGGAAAAGGCTAAGGGGAATCCATGTGGGGGCATAAGGGAATGCCAATGGCCTCGAGAATTCTTGTGGAGGGAGTTAAGGATTGGGATCCACCACGAAAAGAATTAGCTTGCATTTTTACTTTGTGGCGGGGATAAGGAAATCTATGGGGGCATAAGGAGGGATTGTGGGGGCATAAGGCTATGTGTGATGAATTATATTGGTCGTTTGTTATAGGTGGATGCCCGATTCCCATTGGGAGGCATAAGTAGCTTCCCCCATAGCTCTTGCTCCTTTGGCTTGCATGATGAAGCTTGAGTTCTATTTTAATCTGTCAATGCAGTTGTAAACTACTGTTTTTGTTTGGAGTGTGTTTCTATATTGAAATTTACATGTTGAAATAATGTTGTGTTTGTGGAAGCTTTATTGTTGCCATCAATTGAAATACATTTCTTATTGCATTGTGGTTGGGGCTCGGGGGCCAATGAAGAAGGATGACTTCTCCTCTTCATTGGATGTCTTGGTTGGGTGGAGAGCGTTGCCTTTCCCCCACTTTTGTTGTGATCAAATTGGAAGAAAAGGGAACTTGCATGTTGTTGTTTTAGAGTAGAGGAAAATACAGTTTGACAATACCTTGTGAAACAAAATATTTTGTAACCTTTCCCACTTCGGAGTGGATGAAATTTGTAAATATCTTGTAATAGAAAGACATTTGTATTGAGCTATGAAAGTTGTAAATTTGAAATGTGACATATTTATATACTTTGTTCTATTCATTTGAAAGAAAGAAATTGAAATTTGTTAATTACATTCAAGGAATTGAGAGATGTAAAGTTGTTTTGGAAGTCAATAAAGGATTTCAATACCTTTCTCCATTTGCATTGTTGAATTGAAATGTAAACATTAAATATTATTCAAATCTATGTTTGAGAGAAAGGAATACATATGAAGGAATTGTATTACTTTGTCTCTTTCGGAAATGTATTAAATTAGAAATCAAAATTGCATTTTGGGTTTAGAATGGTTTGTTTAAATCACTTAAATGTATTGTACTAGAATAAAAATGAAATTTCCATATACGAATATGGAATTGATAAATAGATCCTCTAGATTTGATCCTTGCACGTTGTAAATTTAAAAGTAACAAATAATTTATTTTAAAATGTACATGATTCGAACCTCGCAAACAATAATCAACATTAAAACATAAAAATTTAGTATGCTATGGTATCAATGAACTCAATTTGACAAAAAAAAACACTTAAGGAAATAATTTAAAACATTGCAAAATCGGGCCCAAACCTTTCATAGTTATTTTGCAGTCTTTTTCTGTCAAATGTTGGAAAATTTGAATTTGAAATCAATTGATCAAAATTGCCTTTTAATACATCCTAAAATCCTTCTCAGAATAATTCTCCATGTCTGTTTGGCATGTTGAGTGAAGGAGGAGATAAAATTGAACAAATTCTTATAAGTTAAAAATTACCAGTTTGCTTTTAAAAATCCTGCAGGCCGTCTTGATGAAATTCACCCCTTAAAATTTATAAAAATCTAAAATTAACGATTCCTATCAAAGAGGGCATCAAGAGATTTTAAGAAAGTCCATGTTTTCCCAAAACTGAGCTTTCTATCAAAAGTTATGGCCTTCTGAAGTTTTCTTCACTAGCATTAAAATTTTGGGAAAAATTCTCCTTGGCGGGCCCGTGGCCCAAATTTTTCCCTTGGGACTTAATAAAAAAAATTTAGAATTTTTTTAACATTTTCCCCACCGCCCCTCGGCCCATAACCGATCGAGGTGGCACATGGCCTCACGAGGCAACGGTGGAGGTGCGACACAATTTTCTTCCTTGGAACCTTTTTAAAAAAATTGGAAATTTTTATTAATATTCTTCACCGCCCGCCTACCCGTAGCCAATGAAAGGCTGCCACGTGGTAACATGGGGTGACAGTGGAGGGTGCGAGAACCCACACAACTTTATCATTTTTAGAATTTTGTTTTTGGAAAAAAATGGTATTTACCTCCACATCCCCACACTCCCTCCCCTACCTTGGAAGAATCTATTCTGTAGATGTGTGGGCCCACGTGTGCTCTTGTCCATTTTTCCCTCCCTTTGGAAAATTCTTTCAAACACCTCTGCCACCCCGCCCTTCCCTTGTTTCTTTCCCTCTTTGACTTAGAGATTTACATGTGTCCTTGGAAACACAGTAGAAGTGCGGGTGAAAAAGTGGACATTGCCCCACATGGGGAAATTTCAAAACATCTCCCCGCGACACACCAACCCAAAAAGTGGATTTTTGCCCCACTCGACATGCGTCCCTTTTGGAAAATTTTCACCCCAAGGCTTGTTGGCCCATAATTGGAGTTTTACAAGGAGTTAGGAGGACTTCTTTATATCATTGGAAAGGTGATAAAATTTCTTGTCCAATGGGAATGATTTAGGGAAATTTTGAATGTGTTAAGTATGAGAAAAATCAAGTTGAAGCTCTAAGTTTGTTAGAGAGTGGGTATGGTGAGGATTTACCCTCTGAACCTTATAGAACCTTCTATCCCTTAATTTTGGACTTTATGAATCTAATATTTGTTAATCAAAGAAAATTAAACTCTAATAGTTTAGTATTGTTCTAGAACTTGTTAGTGGTAGTTGTTGCCTGGTAAACTATTTATAGATACTCTTAAACAAAAAAATTTATTCCATAATTTTCCTAACTAATCCTAGGTTGTTTCTTGGGTCTAAAGTGGGTTGTTTTAGCGGGCATCACACTTAGTATCAAAGTAGTGGTTCAAAATATTGGACCATTGGGCACACTAGAAAACTTGAGACATGAAATTTAAACCTAGCACACTTTTAAATCTAGAAGACAAATTAGTTAGAAATTACATATTTTAGTAAACATGGAAATTGAATAAAACTTAGAAAAAAATGAACTAACTCACGCCTTGGTCTATGCAAGAGGCACGAGATGGGGCGAGGAGAATTTTCACATAGACCCAAACTTATAACCTCTAGATCATGGTGTAGTAGCCATCCTACCCCAAATTTCTGAGACTCTTCTTGGGATGTTAATGTCACTCTGCGCAGAGGGATTAGGAGGAGGACATGCAACCAAACATGATAGGGAGCCATTTGTTGATGCCCGGCATCTCCTCGACCCAATGAGGAACATAGAGGAGAGAACTCCCATGAAGAGTTAGCCAGGGCAGATTCATCATAGAGGGGATAGGGTGACCACGTTTTAGAGCATAGAGAGAGGTCTCAGAGCCCCGGGCTTAGAGATGAGCATCCAGAGAGACCTAGAGGCTGTAAGACCACAACTACAAATCACATCAAGGAGATCCTAAAGCTTCAACCCTCACATTATTCTAGTGACACAGGTGAATTCTAGGCAGAGGCCTAGCTAGTGAGCTTGAGTGGTTGCTTCAAGTGTTGTCCTTGTTCTAGAAACACGAAAGATTGTGTTGCAATCCATCTACTGAGGGATGGAGTAGGAGTATGGTGGAGGACAGAGAAGTAGAAGTTCCATGTAGATTTTTGAGACAATGTCTTGGGAGCTACTTGAGGAGAGATTCAGGAGTAGATATTTGTCACAGAGGTTCAAACAATAGCGGATAGATGAATTTCATGACCTCGACAGCATCTCTTTCAAGAGAAAAGTATGAGAGTATTTTTGGATCTACTCCGATATGTTAAGTACACATAAGATGAATACGTGCGAGATCCACAGGTTCATCTATGGCTCGAATCTAGACATTGGAGGTGTAGTTCAAATTCACTACCCACAGACATTAGCTGAGGCCATCGAGA
The DNA here is from genome assembly GCA_018340775.1 of Taxus wallichiana var. yunnanensis. Lineage (NCBI taxonomy): Eukaryota > Viridiplantae > Streptophyta > Pinopsida > Cupressales > Taxaceae > Taxus > Taxus wallichiana. Next base: position 660,149,324 of record CM031244.1, on the reverse strand, counting down.
AGGCCTATATAATAGAGGAGACTTGGGGAAGACCCAACAACTTAGAGATCGAGTCCAGAGCCGCATATAGCAGATACATAATAGTAGATCGAGGGGTCGAGTACTTCTTCCTCGTGGTGGACAGGTATTGGCATAGTCATCCTTTAGACCCCAAAGAATGCAAGCAATAGTCCCACCCACCTCATAGACCTCCACAGAGAGGTTGGAGTATGGGGCCTCCTCCTAGGGGTCCCATCAGGACACAGGGTGGACCTAGAGCTCGCCAGTAGGATCTTGCTATTAGTGGCCTTAGCAGACCACATCTAGATCATTAGGATCCACACCACAAAATTTTAGAGTACCTACTAGAGGTGCTACTCATTGGGGAGGATCATGAGGTTGTTTTTGTTATGGTGTTACTGGACATTTTTGGAGATATTACCTACAAAACCCTAACAACAAGGGTAATACATAGTCCCAGAGCCGATAGTTGGTGACATGGGACACAACCGCATGATTTATGCGGTGGTTGAGAACTGCACCGAGCTAGCATCAGAGTACAATCATTGAGACTACATGTAGCATTGGTGGTATTCCTACCTCTGTATTGTTTGATTCTGGTTCTTCTAATTCTTTCATTGCACCATCTTTAATAGAGTGATGCAAGCTGGTGGTAGTTAGGTAGGGTCATAGTTGGGATGTTGAGATGGATTTTAGAGCCAAGATCTCTGTAGACTCCTTAGTTAAGGAGTGTGTAGTGGATTTGGGACCTTTCACCACTACCTCATATCTCCATATCCTTCCTTTGGGCTCATATGGAGTCATTTTGGGTATGGATTGGTTATCTACACACAGGGCTAGGATGGATTGTTACCACAAGATTATATCTTGTGTAGATGATTTGGGAGTTGAGTCGGTGATTTTAGGGGTCAAGAGACTCGTTTCTATTCACACCATCTTTTCTATGCAGCTTAAGCGGTGTGTGTGATAGGGTTGTCAGATGTATGCCATTACAGTTAGTGACAGATCAGAGGATGGGTCTAGTGGACCATTGCTAGATGATCATCCCATTTTGAGAGATTTTTCTGATGTCTTTCCAGGGGAACTATCGGGGTTACCACCCCACGTGAGATAGATTTTCACATAGATCTAGTTCTGGAGCAAATCCTATCTCATGAGCACCTTATCAGATGACCACCCTAGAGCTCTGTAAAGTCAAGTTATAGCTTGAGGGCCTTCTAGAGAAATGCCTTATCTATCCTATTGTATCCCCTTAGGGTGCACCGGTGATCTTTGTGAAGAAGAAGGATGGATCCTTGCGGTTGTGTATTGATTCTTAGCTAATTATTTGAATAAGGTAACGATCAAGAATCATTATCCCCTTCCTTGCATTGATGACTTGTTTGATCAGATGAAGGGAACCATAATTTTCTCTAAGATTGATCTTAAGTTAGGCTATCATCAACTAAGGATTTCGAGGTGGACATTCATAAGACCACCTTTCATACGAGATATGGGCACTATGAGTTCACAGTGGTGCCTTTTGGTTTGACTAATGCCCCCACAATATTTATGAGTTTGATGAATGGGGTATTCAGGACCTTCTTAGATCACTTTGTGTTCATCTTCCTTGATGACATTTTGATTTACTCACGTACATGTGAGGAGCACGAGGGGCACCTTCGCTAGGTTCTTCAGTGTCTTCGGGAGCAGCAACTTTATGGGAACTTGGAGAAGTGTGCATTCTTTCAGATGAGGTGCAGTATTTGGGTCATATCATTTCTAGGGAAGGTATCACCATCGATCCTTCCAAGATTAGAGCCATTATGGATTGGCTAGCACCCACTATGGTGACTAGAGGTGCATGATTCATGGGATTAATAGGGTACTACAAGAGATTTGTTTAGGACTTCTCTTGGATTACACACCCTATCACTTCCCTTCAAGGAAAGGGAAGAAGTTTGTTTTGTCAGACAGATGTGAGCAAGCCTTCAGGACACTGAAGGAGTGTCTCACTACAACACCTATTCTTTTATTACTAGATCCACAAGGTGAGTTTTTATTTACATGGATGTTTCCTTAACTGTGGGGCTAAGAGGTGTGTTAATGGAGGAGGGAAGAGTTGTATATTTTGAGTCTTGCAAAATAAAATATTACGAGATTAATTATCCGAATCATGATCTTGAGCTTGCAAAAGTTGTGCATGCCTTAGTTCAATGGAGGCACTTTCTTCTTGGTCGGAGATTCACACTCAAGACAGATCACTTGAGTCTTTTCCACCTCTTCACACAACCCAATCTCAATGCTCATCAATGGCATTGGATGGAGTTGCTTTATGAGTATGATATGGAAATAGATCATGTGAAGGGGAAGGAGAATGTGGTAGTAGACACTCTTAGCAGATGAAGACATGTGGCTATGGCCACCTCAGTGAGCATAGATTTTCGAGTAGGATTCCTCATCATATTCCTCTTGACATCTTCTAAAATTATAGTTTGAGCGAGAGATCGAGTCCTAGAGACCCCTTGAGGGGAAGTTTGATGGTTTTTCCTTAGAGGTAGATGGTCTTCTTAGGAACAGAGGTTGGATTTATGTTCCCAGAGATGGAGGCTTAAGGCAAGATATCTTGGCAGAGGCACATCATGCGCCCTATTTAGCCCATCCCGGGTGAAGAAGATGCATGCCAACTTTTGATAGTTGTATCATTGGAGAGGACTTCATAGAGATGTGGCCCAGTTCATGTCATAATGTTTAGAGTGCCAGAGAGTTAAGGCTGAGCATCAAAATCTAGCTCACCTTCTTTTTCCTCATGCTATATTGGAATGGAAGTGGGAGACCATTTCCATGGATTTTATTGTTGGGCTACCGATGTCTAGATATCACCATGATGCCATTATGGTCATAGTTCATAAATTGACAAAAGTGGCTCACTTTTCTCCAGTGAAGACCACTTATATAGATAGAGTAGTGGCATGTGTATATTTGAATCAGATTGTCGGGTTAGATGAGATTCTCATGGAAGGTCATTTATGACTACAATCCTTTGTATACTTCACATTTTTGGACTACCATGCAACATGTCCTTGGGATGAGAATCAACTTCAGCACAACATATCACCTTGAGACAGATGGACAGACCCGGGTGAGTAAGATTTTAGAGGACATGCTCAGGATGTATGTGATGGATCAGTAGTCTAAATGGGATGAGTACCTATACTTAGTGGAGTTTGCCTACAATAATAGTTTCTAGATTTATATAGGCATGCCTCCTTTTCAGGCTTTATATGGTAGAGAGTGAAGGACACCTCTTAGGCTGGGATAGGTTAGAGGAAATATTATCTCTTGGACCATCTCTTTTACAGGAAATGGAGTAGTAGGTGGTATTGATCGACAGAGACTACATGAGGCAAAAGATAGGTAGAAGAAGTATGCAGATCAACATAGGATCGACCATAGTTTTGATGTGGGCATGAAGGTGTTCCTTTGTGTCAGGCAACACAATATCCCTATCCATTATGAAAAAGGTTCTAAGTTAGCTCCAAGATTCATTTGTCCTTTTGAGATCTTAGAGCGTATCGACCCTTTGGCCTACCGTCTAGCATTACCACCCAACTTGTCTCACATACATGATGTTTTTCATGTTTCAGTTATTATGAGATATGTTACAGATCCTTCTCATGTGTTTGATTGGAAATCATTACAGTGCGAGGATCGGGGGTAGGTGATGGTGGAGACCATTCACATCCTAGATCATAGGACCCTAGGCCTTTGAGGTAGAGAGGTTGATCAGGTTCAGGTGTAGTGGGATAGATATGATGAGACTACAATTACATGGGAGGATGCTACCTTATTATGAGTTCAGTTTCCGTATTTGTTCCAGTGACTTCTAGGAGGAAGTTGAGTCTAAGGGGAGGGGAATGTAGTGCTCACTTTCCTTTGACACATTTTGATACTGATCTTGATACTATTGATTACATTATGGACTTATTATGCTTTTGATTTAGTATGATGTTAGATATTTGATCATGGATTATTGTGATCTTGATTTGGTTATGATGCATTATGACTATTAGAGACACTCATATGTGGATGTTGATATACTATTTGACATTGATATATTATGAATTTTGTTCGGCATGTGATTTTGGATATTGTGCATAGACCTAGAAAATGGACATTATAAGATGATGATATAGTTGTTACTTTGATGTTGTTGTGATTCATTTATATAGATGATTTTGGAATTATATTTATATTCATTTGGATGTCCTGATATGGCCACAAGGCCGAAGGAGGTATTTTTGTTTTGCAGGTTAAAATATCACAATAAAACATCGGGGATTGGAGACCAACCACATTGGAATTCTAAATGAATTCAACAAGGTCACCATGACAACTAGTTTTGTTTGTGTGTGGTTGTTTGTTAGTGTTAGGGATTCCCATGGGGGATCACCTTTTAAAGTGACCAAGGGATTTTGTGTATTTTATTAATGTGGTTCCTTTTTATTATTGTTTGTATGTATTTTATTAGTGATGTGTCCCTTTCTTTTATTTAATTAAATTGTGGTAGATTAATGTGAGAAAACATATGGTTAAAAGTTAATTAATTAAATTGGGACATAAGAAAGTAATTATTAAATTTGATGACCCTTGTGTTAAATGTTGTAAGGTGTGTGTAAGTAAGGTTATAAGTGATGTGTAAGTCAAATTTTGGAGTATGAAATAGTCCACCTCCTTGGAAATTCAATTTGTCCTTGGAGGTCGTTTTGGGGGCTTGTGGGACAAGTAAAACATGTCCCATGCCTCTTAATTATATTTACCAACCATACCTATGGTTGGAGGGTTAAATTTAGACTTTTATAATGCATTTTGGGAAGACAAAGTATAAGTTTTAATTACACTCTTCTTACATTTTATTAAATTCAGTCCTTTGGGGTGTGGGCTTTTTGGAGTGTGTAAGTTTAATTGTCATATTTTATCCACCTCTTTATTGAGCTTGGGAGAATGAAATTTGACTTTTGTGTTGGAGTTGAGGATGTGTTATGTGGCATCCTACATGGATCCACCTCATCCTCTTCTCTTCCCTCCTCTATAAAATTTGAACTCATTAGCTTGTTTTGGGTTGTTGAAACTTTGGAAGGCTTCCTTGGGGGTGAATTTTATTGTTAATTGGAGCTCTTTCTATGGAGGAAATTTTGGGAAGATTGTTACATGGTTGTGCTTGGTTTCTTGGATTGAATGCATTGGGATAAATATTTCTGATTTTGGGATTGTATTTGACATTGAAAGCTTGTTGTGTTGGAACAAAAGCTGCCATGGAGAGGTAGGAGCTTAGCTCTTCTCTTATGTTGTTATTTATTTTTGTGTTTGTGCAAATGGTGAATGTTCTATATATTTTTTGGCTGTTTGGGTAGACTGCCATAGGAATGGTGTAGGAGAAGGCTATGGGAATCCATGAGGGGGAATAAGGGAATGCTAGTGGCCTGAGAATTCTTGTGGAGGGAGTTTGGGCTTGGGATCCACCATGGAAAAGAAATAGCTTACATTTTTACTTTATGGGGGACATAAGGAAATATGTGGGGGCATAAGGAGGGATTGTGGGGGTATAAGGATATGTGTGATGAATTATATTGGCAGTTCATTACAAGTGGATGCCCAATTCCCATTGGGAGGCATAAGCAGCTTCCCCATAGCTCTTGCTCCTTTGGCTTGCATGATGAAGCCTGAGTTCTATTTTAATGTGTCAATGTAGTTGTAAACTACTTTTTTGTTTGGATTGTGTTTCTATATTGAAATGTGCATGTTGAAAGAATGTTGTGTGTTTGTGGAAGCTTTGTTGTTGCCATGAGTTGAAATACATTTCTTATTGCATTGTGGTTGGGGCTCGGGGGCCAATGAAGAAGGATGGATTCTCCTCTTCATTGGATGTCTTGGTTGGGTGGAGAGCGTTGCCTTTCCCCCACTTTTGTTGTGATCAAATTGGAAGAAAAGGGAAATTGCATGTTGCTATTTTGGAGTAGAGGAAAATACAGTTTGACAGTACCTTGTGAAACAAAATATTTTGTAACCTTTCCCACTTCGAAGTGGATAAAATTTGTAAAGATCTTGTAATAGAAAGACATTTGTATTGAGCTATGAAAGTTGTAAATTTGAAATGTGATAGATTTATACTCTATTCTATTCATTTGAAAGAAAGAAATTGAAATATGTTAATTGCATTCAAGGAATTGAGAGATGTAAAGTTGTTTTTGGAAGTCAATAAAGGATTGCAATACCTTTCTCCATTTGCATTGTTGCATTGAAATCTGAACTTTAAATATTATTGAAATCTCTATTTGAAAGAAAGGAATATGTATGAAGGAATTGTATTACTTTGTCTCTTTTGGAAATGTATTAAATTAGAAATCAGAATTACATTTTGGGTTTAGAATGGTTTGTTTAAATCACTTAAATGTATTATACTAGAATAGAAATGAAATTTCCATATATGGAAGATGAAATTGATAAACAAATCCTCTAGATTTGATCCTGTTGTTGTAAATTTAAAACTGGAAAATAATTTATTTTAAAATGTACAGTTCAAACTTGCAAACAATAATCAACATTAAAACATAAAAAATTAGTGTGCTATGATATCGATGAACTCAATTTAACAAAAAAAAACACTTAAGGAAATAATTTAAAACATTACAAAATTGGGCCCAAACCTTTCACAATTATTTTGTAGTCTTTTTCTTTCAAATGTTGGAAAATTTGAATTGGAAATCAATTGAGAAAAATTGCCTTTCAATACATCCTAAAATCCTTCTCAGAATAATTCTCCATGTCTGTTTGGCATGTTGAGTGAAGGAGGAGATCAAATTGAACAAAATTTTATAAGTTAAAATTTACCAGTTGCTTTTAAAAATCCTACAGGATGTCTTCATGAAATTAACACCTCAAAATTTATCAAAATCTAAAATTAATGATTACAATGCAAAGAGGGCATCGAGAGCTTAGCAGAAAGTCCCCATTTTCCCAAAAATGAGATTTCTATCAAAATTTATGGCCTTCTAAATTTTTCTTCACTGGCATTAAAATTTTGGGACAAATTCTCCTTAGCGGGCCCACGGCCCAAATTTTTGCTTGTGACTTAATAAAAAAATTTTGGAAATTTTTAACATTTTCCCCGCATATGTTGGCCCGCAACCAATCAGAGGCTGCCACATGGCCTCACAAGCCAATGACAGAGGCATGGCACAATTTTCTTCCTTGGAACCTTTTCAAAAAAATTGGAAAATTTTATTAATATTCTTTGCCACCCCGCCTAGTTGCGATCGTGAAAGGATGCCACGTGGTAGCATGGGGTGACAACGGAGGGGCGGAACCCACACAACTTTATAATTTTTGAGAATTTTTTTGGAAAAATTTGGTATTTACCTCCATGGCCCCACAATCCCACCCCTGCCTTGGAATAATCTATTTTGCAGATGTGTAGGCCCGCATGTGCTCTTATCCATTTTTCCATCCCTTTGGAAAATTCTTCCAAGCACCTCTACCGCCCGCCCTTCCCTCATTTCTTTCCCGCTTTGACTTGGAGCTCGACACGTGTCCCAGGCAACGCAGATGGATGTGCAGTGAAAAAGTGGACTTTTCCCCATGTGGAGAAATTTCAAAACATCTCCCCGTGACCCGCCAACCTGAAAAAGTGGATTTTTCCCCCACTCGACACGTGTCCCTTTTGGAAAATTTTCACCCCAAGGCCCACCGGCCCATAACTGGAGTTTTACAAGGAGTTAGGAGGACTTATTTATATCATTAGAAAGGTGAGAAAATTTCCTATCCAATGGGAATGATTTAGGGAAATTTTGAATGCATTAAGTATGAGAAAATAAAGTTGAAACTCTAATCCTATTAGAGAGTGGGTATGGTGAGGAATTACCCTCTGAACCTTATGGAACCTTCTATCCCTTAATTTTGGACCTTGTGACTCTAATAATTGTTAATCAAAGAAAATTATACTCTAATAGTTTAGTATTGTTCTAGAACTTGTTAGTGGCAGTTGTTTCTTGGTAAACTGGTTATAGATACTCTTAAACAAAAAAAAAATTATTCCATAATTTTCCTAACTAATCCTAGGTTGTTTCTTGGGTCTCAAGTGGGTTGTTTTAGCAGAATCACATGCTACCCACTCTTTCAAAGCATGAGTTATAAAAAGTCGGATAGATCACTTCACCGACTACAAAAAGACACACATTACCATCTATCTGTCTCTCGAGTGTCTGTCAGTCCATGATGCTACTCGGCCTTTGAAGGAGATTAAATCAGGTACCAACAGACCTCATCCACTAGTGGAACTGGTACTCCTATGTCAATTCTTAGGAGAAATCTTGAAAGCATGCTTTTAAAATCTATGGAAAATTCCCTCATTACTTTTGCAATGCCAATCCAAGCAAAGCGAAATGACTTAACATCCCATGTAGTTTGCTAAGGTGTTTCACCAATGCATCATAGTACTGAGAAATTAATGATTGGAGCCATAACATTTGGTCTTACTCAATCTAATCCGCATAAGGGAAAAGAGCATCTCTTGATCTAAAAGACTCGAAAGGGCATACAAGAAACATAAGGTTGCTCATGTACTAGTCTTGGTGAGAGTAGGTGCCCACACACCCAAAAAGAACAAGCATAGAGATGTAGTAATAAATCCTCATAAATTTGAAAGGAGTGATGATTATCAATCACAACAATCCCCATCATTGCCACAAGTGGGACAATCAAAGTCTCTATTCCCACATCTACTTGTGGAGGAAGAAATAACTAAATCAACTCAAGATCAAGCAACCCAGGAAAATGTTGCAGATAGTTCAGTAAGCAGCCAAATCTTAACTCCAGGTATGAAGACATTTGAGACCTTACTTACTAAGGATATGAGTATGCCTTCATTTGGAACATTGTATGAATCTACAAAGGCCCAAGCTGATGTAATTGATGTTGATACTGGTGAGGGATTTTCTATGTTATATGCACTCAAATTATCTATGAGTGAACCATTGATGACACCAGTAGATGACCTCTAAAAAAGGAAGTAGAGAGAAATACTCATCCATTAATTAGTAAAGAAAAATCTCAAGAAACAAATGTTCCTTCTATAAGACAAGTTTTTATGGAATCATATAAACCAGAGTTTCTCGAAAGGAGCGAGATGTTAATACATAGGTGTTAACAAAAGAGATTGTTTCTATTTCTATTAAAGTTACTACTACGGTGATGAACTTTCTCAATAGGGAAAAATTTGCTTTCGAAGAGAAAGTAGAAGTAGAACAAACCACAACTGCTAGTAATATAAGCATTTTTGATAAAGACATGCAGCCCCTAAATGGAAACTTGAAGTTGGATTTAGATGAACAACATACCATGTCCTTACTAGGATCATCATCATAAAATAAGGAGGGTAGAATGCCAACTTAGTAAAATTTGAGGAATGAAGAGCTTGCAAGCCAATCAGTAACTCAAGAAAATGTTGGAGGAAAGATGGGATCCAGTATGGAGTCCATTGAAGAAATAAGGAAGGAATATCCCTTGACTAACGATACAAACCTAGAAAATAATGATCAAATTTAGTTTCCATACTAAGGAGAGGATCATCCAAAAGAATTATTAACATAGGGTGAGAATAGCAAGATGGTCAACGAAATAAATAATAAAAAACAAATAGAATCATTGAGGATGAACAAGGTGTTTTCAAATAGTTTATGGTTTTCCTAATGAACCTTAACTAGAATCATGACAGGAAAAGGCTAGATGAAATTTGGTAAAAGGGTGGATCGGTGAACTAATTTCAAATGAGGAAAAAGAGGTCCTTCCCAGTGCAATATATTGACTTTACTACTCTGTCTTTTCCAAAGACATTAAGATCCTAAAAATGAGCAAGAACTATCACTAAAACCCATACTAACACATCGGGATCCAAAAATTTGGAAGTAGCAATCCCCTTTGAAGGAAAGACTAGGGATGACATAACAGCCAATGATTATAATGTCCAGATTATTCCCTTGGGAAATCCTTAAAGGGACCAACTAAAGAAAGGGGTATTTGAAGCTATCAATGACCTTTTATAAAAAGTGGATGAAGATAGAATGAAAAATAAGCGATTAAAGCCTTGAGCTCAAGTTTGTACCAATTTATTAGGAAACCTATTCAGGCTCGAAAAGTGCCTTTATAGACACCCTAGAGGAATGGATAAAATAAACAAGAGGCTGTCAAGAAGGTCCAGAAGTGGACACATGAATTGAAAAATTAACCAAGAGGAGAAAGGGAGTAATTACAGAGGCCGTGTCAATGTATGAAGATATCAAAAATAGACTCAATGAAATTAATGAGATAGTTGAACATTGTGACAATGATATTTTCTATTTTGAAGGTATTATTCGCAAGCTAGACTGCATTACCCAACTTAGTGACAAGTTATTTAAGTAGGAAGACATTGTGTCAATAGTAGTCAAAGGAAGCCAACATGATATTGAAGATTTTTCAAAGATCAGAGTAGAAACCTTGAATGGAATCAAGGAAAATATTGAAATCAAGAGAAACTGGGTTGATGATACTCTCAATGCCATTGACTTGAAGTTAGAGGAAATGGTAGCTGATAAGTTCAAAAAGAGCTACGGGGATTTAAAGATTTAATTTCTGCTTAATTCCTTTGAAAATAATATTCTGAAGAATGATTTCTCCTATGAAATCATTAAAATGATGAGAAGGATTGAGAATAGAATTGTAGAGTTAAAAGCAAGACCACTGGAATACAAATAGAAAATGGGCCATTGCATTGATGCAATATCTAGGAAGGCACTAATTTTCTAGCATCATACAGGACCAAATGAGGATGAGGTTAATGAGTTATTCAAAAGGTATGATGCATATGTAGCAAGGTTTTGAAAGAACAAGATACAAAAGTGGAAGATGAAGAAGAAGAAAATGCAGACACAAAAGATGATGAAAATGCTTAGGCATTGTTCCTTAAGTTGTATTTTCTTTTCATATTCCTTATTTTAAATTGATACTTTAAAATAATACTTCTATTACATGGGATGTAATTATTTTTCTGAATTTTATTATTCCCTTATTTCAATTGTAAAGTGGAAGAATGTAGTAATTTCATATTTACTTTGATGAAATTTTACATACATTTTGATAAACATATAAATCATTGATATTGTTGTGCTTATTACATTTTAAATAAGGAAAAAAATGGGGTTCTATAGGGGCCCCTGCCCATGACAAAGAAAGATATACATATGCAAGAAATAAAGACAATAAAAGGAAGGCAATATCTAGACATTTTTCAGCCCTACTTCATAGTTTTCTCCCAGCAAGGGAAGCTTGTTCAAAAGCTTATTTTTCCTTAGCAAAAAATATCTTGAGCCTTGTACTATCTGAAAAAAATGATTGACCCCGATAGGTACCGGACATTCCCATTTCCATTAATGCTTCTAGAGTCATTCTAGGATGACTCATGATTTTCTCAAGCTCAAATTTATTCTATTTTGATGACACATAATCCAAAAGATCCATACCTCCTGTGAAGAATATCGTCTTTCCTTTCCCTTTTTGAAGGGTTAACATTCCAGGAGTAGTTTGAGAGGGGACACATGAGGTGATTGGTAGAGAAAGTACTACATGTTGTTGACTAGGCTGATTGCAAGGCCTTAAAATTGACCCAGCCTCTCATTTCCTTGTAAAGGTGGATTGTCTTTCAGAGAAGGAATTGGTTGAGGCCCCAAAAACTCATGCTCTGACTAAGGAGTATGATGCATTAAGTGGGTGGATGACCGAATTGTAAATCTCCCCTATTGTCCCAAGTGAAGGAGATTGTTGCCCTTGAATGGTGAGAAGATAATGATCGGTCCTCTTCTCCATTAGAGATAATGATTGGAGGTTGAGGTTGTGGTTCACCCTTCCTCTTACATGAAGATGACCTTGGTGCTAAAACAGGTCATGAAGGAACAATCTCTACTTTATTTTTCTCTAGGGAATTGATTCTCCGCTCCAACTCATCTATTTTATGGGAAATAACAAGCACAATTTTGATGGAGGATTTATCATACAACACATATGATTCCTTGGGAATATATTTTGATACAAATACCTCATCACATAAAAAAGGACATTGAAAATTGGTTTTCTCAAATACCTGAGGTCTTCTCTCGACCTAATATCTCTTTAAATCTTTGGGAGATTTCAAGTGTTCCCATCTAAAAATATGGAAATACATAACCTGAAAGGATGTAAACATAGGATTGATCCTAATTATCCTTGTAATAAGTACTAACTGGACTTTCCAATATGTTAAGGGTCCTCTGGTGTCACCAACACACTCTATATCAAACAAAGGCCTGAAACAAGGCTTCATCAGGACCGCTCAAATCAAAAATCTGATTTAAGTCCTCTGAAGAAATTTCCTATAGGCTATGTGCTATAAGTATCTTCACAATTTTTTTGATGAAATTATTTATATTTAGAACAAGAGGGGAAATGCATGATGATAGTGAAATTTAGCTAAGTTTTATAATGAAAAGGATACAAGTTTTTGATTTGATAAAATATTTCCCATGAGATGAAGGAGATTTCTTTTATTTCGCATAGAAAGGAATTTAATAATTGAAAAGGGTTAGGAATGAGAAGAGATGGTAAATCAAGGTGATTTGATAGGAACTATGTGTGGCAATTAAGCTAGTGAGACATAAAATAGAGTGTGTGGTGCCCAAGGTGGATTCTTGAAAAGTGAATATGGATATATGTCATATCAGAGTCATCTGGAAGTGTTCGAGATTATTTGAAATGATTATCTAATCAATATCAGGAAATAATGATTAAATTAATTTGTTAGAAATGATGACCTGATATCCTAGTCGAGCACAAGTGGAGCTGATTAAAAATACTTGCGCTTTGTACATTTGGAAGTTTAAAAATAATTTTTTTAAATTCCATGTTCTAGAACAAGTTTTGTAAAGGGAAATATTCCTTGGAATATTCATGCTTTTGGGGGAATTTGAAGGTTAACAAGTGAAGAGGGTGATATAAAAGGAAAAAGGATAATCATGCCAAGGGGGTTAATTTTTCTGAGAGTTATTCAAAGAAAAGAGAAGGAGAGAAAGCCAAGAGAAGCCATTTTCTAAGGAACTTATCTAAGAAACCAATTATTTCCTATGTATCTTTGAAATTGATCATGTCAAGATGGTTGCAAGTGTCCAACCATTAATAAGCTTTGAGATTGTAAATAAACTTTCCCTTGTTGATCAATTTGAATAAACTTGAGTAAATCATGTTAATCATGAGCCTAGTTATGTCTGATTTCATTTTAAGATATATTCAAATAGTTATATGTGTTCCTATTACAATCTTATGTTAGGAGTTCCTCTAAATCACACAAGATCTTGTCCTCGTGATAGTATTGTGGCATTTGTAATTACATTATGAAGAGAGTTTTCATTTCATAATGCAATAAACAATTTAAATTCACTTTACTTTCATTTTGATGATACAAATTGTTTTTCATTCTATGAGTGTATCATAGGCGTGATGAATTAAGGACTTCTGATGTTTAATTAAGTCTTTAACATGAGATTTTGTGTTGAATCCTTGAAGAATGTGTGAAACCGTGTGTCTTTGAGATTTCATAGATGCACATTCTCTAGTTGAAGGTTCATTCTGACTATTTGAAGCCTTTTGTCATTTTGCTTTGTAGATTTTCCAACATTTGTTAAAAGTTATCAAGAATTTGGTATAATCAACTTTATCTTGCTTAACTTCCCAACCAAAAATTATACATTAAGTAATAAATCATACATGAAACATCCCTTCTTACACTATATATCCACAAATACTGAAGAAATTCATTGAATTTTCCTATCCTTTACCAAAATATGTAGATGCAATAAGTTTTTATCGTTGTCTTTACTGACTTGGACCTTGTCTAGAAAACATCTTCATTCTCTAAGGTGACAACTTGTGAGAGTTAGGTTATGTTGTATTGACCATGTTTTCTCAAGGTTTCCTTCAAATATTACAAATCGAGAGTCAAATACTATTAATCCATTGATATTCTTCACCAACACAGGCTATAAAATTGGTCATCTCCCGTTGGTTTAAGGCCAAACCTAAAGTAGTGAGGGTAGGTCAAATCCTTAGCATGGTGTTATCCAGTCCTTTCCAAACAATATTAATAAAGAGTCATCTAAAATCCATCCCCAGATATAAAATGACTCCTATTATGATTTGCTTGTCTCTAAGCATCCTGATCAACTTGTGATGCTTCTCGGTTTCAAAGGAAGGATCAATTTGGATACCAACATAGTCCATACACAACATGAAATAAAAAGAATAGAGAGGCAAGGGTGGAGGATAGTTGAATCGTGATGAAGGTGTGTCATGAGGTGTAGAGTTAGGCTAATGATCCCAGTGTTATGTCTCTAGTTTGAATCTCACCAAGGTTTACCAAAACTATTTTAATAAACTTCAATAATGAAAAGAAAATGGTGTGGGAATAGGAGTAGGAGCAAGGAGGTTTTTCAAAAACCAAATGGGTAGGGAACTGTCGTAGGACACAAGTGACCCTCAGATCAAGGCACTACAGATAGGGCCCCACTACCTCTGCTTGGAGAAGGTAAGGTATCTTTTTCTTCTTCTTGGGATGATAGGATTGTGGGTCACAATAAGGACATTGTGGCTCAACCTTTGGTCTCAAATATTAAGACTATTGAGAAGAATGGACTCTTAATCATGGCTATTCTAGATGGATTGGCTGAGAAAGGTAAATCGTGAATGGAGTTCTCTTTGGTTGGTAATTTTTATGGATCCATACCTAATGTGGAGTGGTTTCGTGAATTGGCCTAAAGGAAGTGGAGACTAGAAGGCTTGTTAGAAATTGCTTCTTATGTGAATTATATTTTTATAATAAATCTCTCTAATGCTTTGGGGATTGTAAAAATATTTTCCTTGGAGGACCTTGGTTTTTGGGAAGATCTAGTTTTTTGGTTTAGAAATGGAGCCCAGGTTTTGATCCTTATAATGAAAAACCTACTGAGTCACCTATGTGGGTTAAATTACCAAGCCTTCCTATGGAGTTTTGGGACAAGGAAATGTTAATGGATATTGTTAATCCAATAGGTTCATTGGTTCTTTTTGATCCGGTTACTAGGGATCAAATAAGGCTAATGTATGCTCGATTTTGTGTCAATTTCCCTATTGGGAACTTGCTCCAAAAATAAATTTAACTAAATTCAAATTTTTTTGTTTGGAATAAAAAAATTGAGTATGAAGTTTTGCCTCTTTTCTATTAGAAATGTTGGAGGATGGGGAATGAGTAGAGATAATGTAAGGAAGCTAAGAAAGGTAAACAACAACTTTAGAATATATGGGAGAAAAAATGAAAGGAGTTAGATAAAAATAAGGTTCCCCAAGTAGAATTTCTTCAATAAAATTCGATTTCAAATTATTGGAAATTTAAGATCCTATTATTCGAAAATGTTTCTAGATCATCAACTTATCATTGAGAAAATTACCCTGGATATAGTTCAAATTAAACATGAAATTCATGTTCATATTAATGTGCCAGAAGGTTACGAGGAGGGGGAAAAATTAACAAGGAAGTTTAGAAAGAGGAGGTAACCATAGATGTTTTTCAAGAGAAGGATTAAGTTAAAGGAGATGATATGTCAACAAAAGAAGAAGCTGATCTTTTCGATTTTGAGGTTGTTCCTTACTCTCTGAATTTGGAAAATAATGTGAAGATAAAAATATTACTACAAGGATTTCTCGAAAAACAAGAAAAATTTAAAGTAAACTGTGGGAAGCCCTTGCTAGAAAGAGGTAATTTGTCAAATAGGGATAAAAGGGAAAAAACAACGGCTAAATAAATTGATTTAGGTAAGCAACCCTCTATTGAATAGAGTATATCTCCAAATAAGATTAAATGAAACTAATTTCTTGAAATATAAGGGTTATTAATAACCCAAATAAATTGATTATATTGTTATATTTTAGAAAAACTCATAAACCTCGATATACTTTTGATATAAGAAACGAGATGAAAAAGAAAAAATGGATGCTATAAAAAATAAGTTGTGGTTTAGTTCGGATATGCAATGTGTAGCTTCTAGCTTCTATGGGTGCCTCTAGAGGAATTGCTAATTTTGGCTTCAAAAGGACATATAAGGTTTGCTTATTTTTAATTCATTCCATCATCTTGCTATTATGTTCGAGATAAGGTAAGTGGTTTTTCTTGGATGTGCTCTAATATTTATGCTCCCAATTCTTTAGATGAGAGAAGAAATTTATGGGTAGAAATTGTGTAATTTCACTCTCGGTATAGGGATCTGGATTAG
The DNA here is from genome assembly GCA_018340775.1 of Taxus wallichiana var. yunnanensis. Taxonomy (NCBI): domain Eukaryota; kingdom Viridiplantae; phylum Streptophyta; class Pinopsida; order Cupressales; family Taxaceae; genus Taxus; species Taxus wallichiana. Next base: position 660,132,981 of record CM031244.1, on the reverse strand, counting down.
ATTATTGCGAGGATTTTAACAATCCTTTGAGCCCAAATGATAAGAAAGGGGGTTCAAATTTGTTTAGTGATAGTATGGGATATTTTTCTAAATTTATTGTTGATTGTAATTTGGTTGATATAGAGTTAAGAGGTGGGAAATTTACTTGGTCAAATAGGACAATGGTAGATGATCTTATCCAAATTAAGTTGGATGGATTTTTAATTAACCCAAGTTGGTTCTCGGTGTGGGTGGTTTCCTTACAACTTTACCAAGAATTGGGTTGGACCATAGTCCTATCCACTTTTAATCTAGTAATATTACAAGAATGGAAGGTAGACCTTTTACATTCTTTAAAATGTGGTTGTCTCATCCTTAAAAGAGGAGATTTAATCTTGTTGGAAAATTAGTGTTAAAGGAAAAGATATGTTCAAACTGGTTTCTAAGTTGAAAAATGTCAAAGAAAGAATGAAAATCTGGAACAAGTAAATTTTTGGTAACATTTTTCCCAAAAACTAAAGTCGTTGAGGATCTCATAAGGATTGAGGAAGTCTTGGAAAGTGAGAGGTATGATCGGAAGATTAGGAGAAAAGAAAAATTTCTTTTGGGGGACTATCATAATCTAGAAGCAAAAGAGGAATCATATTGGAAACAAAATTCAAGGTCTTTATGGTTAAAATAGGTTGATAATAATACAATTGTTTTTCATTGTACTACTTCTATTCATAAACAGAGTAATACAATAATGGAAATTGAGGATAGGGGAGGAGTGAAGTTGAAGAATTGGGTTGAGATTTCAAATGAATTTATAAGTTTCTTCAATTATTTGTTGACTCTCTTTGTAAGTAGCTGACCTTGTCAAGGAAAGTGAAATCATTGATTTCTTCACACCTGTTATCACTCTCCAAGATAATTCTAAGTTGGTAAAATTCCCATCCCCCTAGAAATAAAAGAGGCTATTTTTTATTTAGAAGGGGATAAGTCTTCTGGCTGGATGGTTTCCTGCATTTATCTTTCAAGAAATTTGGGACATTGTTCATGATGATGTGAAGGAAGTGGTCTAAGAATTTTACAAGACTGGTAAGTTGCTAAAAGAGGTTAATAGGACTTTTATAGCCCTTGTGCCTAAGATTCTAGGTGCTAGTAAAGTTATTGAATTTAGACCACTTAGTCTATGTAATATTGCCTACAAAATTATTACAAAGATAATTTCTTTAAGGATCAAAGATCTATTGGATGGTTTAATTTGTCCAATCGGTAGCCTTTGTTAAAGGTAGACAAATTCTTGATAGTGTTATTACTATTCATGAAACTATTTATTATGTGGATGTTTCAAAGAGGGAGGCAATGTTTCTAAAACTTGATACGAATAAGGCATATGATAAAGTGTCATGGATATTTCTTAGGATTATTCTAGAAATGTTGGGATTCCATGATGATTTTATAAATTTGATTATGGAATCTATTACCACTTCTAAATACTCTATTCTTAGCATGGTAAGTCGAGGGCTTATTTTCATCACGGGAAGGGTTTGAGACATGGGGATCCTTTGTCCCCTTGTCTTCATATTATTAATGTGTAGAGGCTTCAAGATAATTTTTGCTAACCGAAGGTAAAGGAGGATTCTTAATGGTTTAATTATTTCTAATTATTTGGACCTTATTACTTTACATTAGTTTGTGGATGATACTTTTCTATTGGGTAAGGAAACTACCTCAGAAGTAAGGGATTTAAAGGATATTCTTCAAGACTTTGAATAAGTTACTGTTCATCTTATTAATTTTCAAAAAATATCTATAATTTTCTTGAATGTGAATGAGGAAGTTCAAATATAATTGAGGTTGTTTTGGGGTGTCCAATCATTTCGTTGTCTTGTGCATATTTGGGAATGCCTTTGTTTAAGGGAAGGATGGTTCTAGATAATTAGAATTCCCTTATTTGTAGGTTTTAAAATAATCTTGCTACCAAGAAAGGTACTTTGTTATCACAAGCTAGAAAATTACAACTCCTTTAGAGTTCTTTATAGAGCTTTCTAATGTATCTTATGTCAATCTTTTAAATGCCAACAAAGATAAGAACTGTGATTACCTGATCCAATGGAGATTTCTTTGGTCAAGTAATCAATAAAAGGATAAAATTCCCCTTGTGGCCTGGGACATGGTCACTCTCCTAAGAATGTGGGAGGATTGGGTTTGAAGGACTTAAAGAGTATGAATATGAATTTTATGGCTAAGGTTGGGTAGAAACTTTAGCAGGAGGATGGTTTATGCGCTAATATTTTTAAAGCTAAATACATGTATATTGAGCGAGATATCTTTTATTTCAAATGATATCATCCCTAAAGGCTCTTGTTTTTGGAATGGTTTGGTAAATTGTAGGGGTTTTTTGATGAAAGGGAGTAAATTAGAAATTAGTGATGGTAACAGATTAATTTTAGGCGGGATTAATTTTGGACAGATTGGTGGATTGATGAAGGACCTATGTTAAACCTACCACTATGGAGAAATGTTGCTAATCATTTCATTTCTATAATTGGCATGCTTTTGAGAGACTACTTGATTAGAATATATTGGGTTTGGTATTGGAGATATCTTCTTTGGGATGGTGAAGATGAGGATATCAAGTAGACTCTTCAAAATATCAATACTAATCTGGCATGGGCATGGGCATGGGTATTGGAGATATCTTCTTTGGGATGGTGAAGATGAGGATATCAAGTAGACTCTTCAAAATATCAATACTAATACTAATCTGGTGTTTATATTTTGACACCTCCTAAACCAGATGCTTTGTAATATGGGCATGGAAAAAGGATGGTGAGTACTCTGTGAGAACTATATATTGTATTTCGTAATGGTCCTCAACCAAATCCATGGTGGAATTCTCTCTAGGAAATTACTCTTATTCCCAATATGAATTTATTTTTGTAGCATATCATTCAAAAAAATCCTTACATTGATAACTTGTAGGATAATGGTATGCTAATTCCAAATAGGTTCTACTTCATCTAATTCTTAGAGTGTTTCTAGGAATGTGATGAAACAAAAAAGGGTAAAAGGGCTAGGAGGAATACCAGTTAAAGATGGTTAAAGGTTGTTGCACGTGTATGACTTCTTGATCCATAATTGATCGTGAGAGCTTCCTTTTAGCTAGGAGGAACTACAGAAATGAACAACAAGACCACAAAAAGAGATTAAATAGCATATGATAGTGGTGTGTAGCGTATGCTAGTTAGGGAATTTTGATACTCCCCGAGAAGATTTTCAATCCGCTATTTAAAACAATTCAAAGTGTTAATAATAAATGAAATCCTACTGTAGTTAAAATGATTTAGGTATCTCATTCGACTACAATAAGCAAATTTGTTCACAACAGGCTAAGCTATGATTGAATCGAAGGGAAAGGTCTTTGTTAGGGTGCTGAGTGCTGAGTCGTGGTCTAGTTTTGGGCTGTTTTGGGTATTTGGTTGGGAATATTAGGCTTTGTTCTTGGTCTGAGGGTAAAACACAGAGACTGATGTCGGTCTAGTATAACCAATGCTAGTTCAGGATGGACCAATGACGGTCATGGGTAACCAACACGATCTGATCGGTGATGAAACTTATTAAAATCTTGTTATAAGGAAATATCTAAGGATAAATGGAAATGAAGAGGGCACGGCAAGGTCTATGCATATCTTAGGTATACTCAGAGGTATTTAACATTCGGGTATGGGAAATTTAATGGTGTGGGTGAAGGAATGATCAAACTTACATGAAGGTAAATGGTGGGAGAATGGGAGTGCAAGTAGAAATTGATAATAGAGGTAATAAATCGTAATAAAATGAAAGTAGATGAATGTTGGTTAACAAAATACTTATTGTTGTATGAGCCTTATGGCTGGATGGAAATGGCACTTGATTAGATGGATGGAATTTGGTGTGGTGACGACATTTCTATGGATGAAAAATGGCTATGTGATCACTTCTGATGTTGGCTATGGATGTTCAGATGGATATGAAAATGTTGGTTCTCCTTGCATGCAGCTCTGGTCTCGCTCTCTTTGCTTCATGAATGTGCCAACCTCGAAATAAGGTTACTAAAGGGAATAAAAGGTAACTAACGATGGTTCCAGGTTAACCGGTGTTGGTTTAGGGTGATCGGTGTCAGTTATGGTGGGATTTCCTAGGTTTTACTAAAATGGGTAGATCTGCTTAATTTCTTGGATCTTGTTCCTTGTAACACCCTCGACAATTGTTATATTCCTCTTTTGCATTTCAAGTGTTGAAATGTGATCTTCTTTAAAGATGCGTTCTTTTGGTTGTTAGAGATCATGCTTGATATGGATAAATCTTTTCTGCTCTTAAGATCATTAGACTAGAATGGCATGGCTTCCTTGAATCCATTTTTCACTTCTTGTAGGTGAGTTGCAATCTGGTTTAAAAGTTGTAAACTTATCTCTTTATCTGACTCACCCTTGGATCAATTTCATTGATCTAAGGAATGTTTTAAACCTCCTCAGTTAAATGAATGGTAAATTGACATTCCATAATTGAGGGACATGATGGACTGAAATTTGTTATAACAAGTTCTTTAATATGTGTGAATGTGTTTCTATTCAGTTGTATGTTGTGCTTACATCCTTGAAGATTGATCTTGGTAGTCCATTGCTGACGTAAATTAAATGCATCATGTTCATGACATTGGAAGGATTCAAAATCCTAAAACTAAAGGATTATCCTACGGAATCCTAAGATGGGTAAGAATATATATATACTACCTAGCTATGTTACTTAATTGATTTTATTTCTAACCTAAGCCTTGTGCTAAGGGAGTATGGAAAGGTTTCTAGTGATCTAACCTAATGTTGGAATTACCTAAGGTAATGTGTTAAGGCCTAAGGTAAATATTCCTAAACTAACCTAAGTTTAAGGATCTATCATAAGATATTTGATGGAAACCTAATGGGTCACATACCTCTAAGGCGATGGTTCCAATGGCATTTAATTGTTAATAAGGTTCTTAAAGGCATACGTATCGCCAATTTTCACAAGGGCTAGTTGATTTAGAAGAGGCTTATGTGGAAGCTCCACTAAAGATGGAGTTGCATGTTAAATTAGAATTGGAATTCGCCGATTTGGGAGGCAAGTGGCAAGGAGAGTTGAGCAGAAAATTTGACTTAATAAAATTAATTGGCCTCGGGTTTTGTTCTACAAACCGCTCTAGGAAACTTGGAAGGCGATTTGTGGGAGGTTGTTGGTTTTTGCATGCTTTTTAGATTTTTCTTTGCATGGAGCAAACCGGTTCTTAGAACGAGTAGTTCGACTTGTAATTCTTTACTATTTTTAACTCACTTGGTCTATTTTTTATCATGGGAAGGTATATGAGGAATTATGAGGAAAGTTGTTGGTTGGTTGATCGATCGTGGAGGAGAAAAGGAGTTGGAAGCTTGTCTGGAAGTCTCCTTCGATTTGGAAGAAGTGGTATCGGAATGATAGGCTCTAATCTTTAATATCTCTTGCTTTCTTCTAAACATTTCATTAAAATGACTTTTCTCTTTTGAGATTCTTGGCTTGCATGTTTTATCTATTTATTTACTTGCTGGGTTTTGTAATCTCTGTAAATTTGGCTTTAAATCCTTGGCAAAAACTAGTGTATGTCCCGGAAAATTTATTTGTAAGAGTTAAATAGCTAAGCATGTATGAGAAACTTGTTTCTATGGCTCTGCATGTCATTTCTTGAACCGGTATTGGAAAGGTTAAGATTATGACTAACCTTTGTCACTGGTTACTTGGTTCTGAGTTTTTGGGAACCTTGAGTCCCGTCTAATATTTTTTAGGATCTCATGTTTGTTGAGCTTGAGCTTATATTTTATCTCGTACTTAAACTTGTGTTTGAGCTCGTGTTTGTTTAATTCTGTCTTTGAGTTCATGTTTAATTGAGCTTGATTCAGTGTTATTATTTGATATGAGTTTGTGTTGGAGGTTCTTGTTACTCTGAACCATGTTTGGAAGCTTGGTTAATCCTGGACTATTGTTTGAAGCCCGTATGTAGCTCTGTACTCATGTTTATTCCTATATTATTTAGGACTGTTAATGGGAGTTCATAACATATACACCACTTGTATTTTATTACTTGTATGGTTTCGAAATTTGGTGAGAAACTTATGTTTTGTTGGAGTTGGAAATAGGGCTTTTGATAAGATGTAAACAGATAATGGAAGCCCTTTGTTATTCTGAACTATTAATAGGTATTTTGATTATATACTACCTCCTATTAAGATACCGGTATATCTGAACTCATGTTAGAGATTTTGTGATTCAAAACTCATACATTTAATTTGTTACTTAGTGTGTGGAATTCGAATCGCAATGAGGTATCACTCTATTCAGGTATTTTTAAGGTTTTCTTTGTTTAAGATATAAACTGGAATGGGAACATGTTGTTGCCTTAAACTGTAAATATTCTCTTGAGTGGTCCTGAACCTTTGTGAGAACTTTGTGTTCAACATTGTGCTCATATTTTTATTTTTGAGTTCGAACTAGTCATATTATAGACATGTTTGATTTGGTTTCGGTATTGAATTGGGGTTTTACTTGCTTTTATGGTTTAAGCTCATAACTCTTTTGAATCAAACTATTTTCTCAAAGAAAAACTAGAAAAGTGGTTTAATTAGGTTGTTGGGTAATCTCTTCGAGATCTTGACTAATATATCTTGTTGGTTTATTATTCTTCTTGGAACCCCGCTCTGTTTGCTCTTATAATAAGATGTTGAAATTTGTTCTAATATAGTTTTTGTCTTGGCTGAGCTCATGGGTAATTCGAGTTAGATTTCTATTTAGGTTTGTACACCTCTTATTGGGTCCATTAAGTGATTACAGAGTCTTTTAAAAGGTTAAGGAAATTGTGATTCCTTAGGGATAGTGTGCTGTTTTTTTGAACTTTATTGCTATGTCGTTCTAAACTAAAAATGAACTCATGCTTTATTATGGTAAAGAATGTTAGGGAGATTGTAGTACGTTTTCTTCTTACATTGAGTTGGCTTTGTTCTCTCTTCTAGGAGCTAGTGTATGAGCTTATCATTTGGATTAGAAAGGGGAATTTGTTGTTAAGTGTAATGAGATGATTTAAGGATTGAATCATATTCTGAAAAGTTCCTTTTCTAGGCTATTTGGTTAAGTTCATTTGATTGAAACCTTCTATTAATTATTCTCTTAGGAAATGGAGATTTATTATGTTGATTAGTCTTCTTGTACATATCATTTGACTGATCTAATGTAGAAAGAGATTAGATGATTAGGTTTGTTGAACATAAAATGTAAATTGGTTGGTTGACTGTTTGATTCTATATTCATCTTGGATTGAAATGGGATTTTGTTCGATGAATATATTAAATGTTGAAGTTTAAGGTAGTTGTCTTTTAAATGAGGCAGTCATGTTCATGTTATGAACCTATTTTTGTTTTCATATGTTTTGTGTTTGAGCATAGTTTGTAATGGGTATTCTTCTTATTTTGCTTAGGATTTAGATGAATCATCCTAATGAGAACCATGTTGTAAACCCTTCTTTTGGATTAAAGAAAAGTTAAATGTTGTATTCTATTATGATAGAATTGGAAATAATGAGATGATATGATTTGTTGTTTGCTTAAGGATAATTGATAGGATCAATTAAAATTTAATTCTGTAAAGCAAATGTTGTGGATTATATTATGGTCTTCTCTTAGAAGGGAATTCGATTGGTTAATGTACTTATTTTCTGATTGTTATTTATTATACTTGTAAGTATGATATATTAATTGTCTCATTAAAGCAAAGTTTTTTTAATGGAATAATTAGTGGAATGTAATTCATTTTAAGGCATAGTTCCTATCATGCTCGATTCATTGAATTAACCCGTGCTAGAAATTTTTACGATGGACTTCGTAAGTGATAAAAGAAGGATAAACTTATGAGATGCATTGGCTGATTTAAATCTGATTCCTTGTGAAGAATTCTAATTCATTCTTGAGATTGTATTGAAAAAGAAAATTAGTATTCTTGTAGGATGAAGGTGGTTGTTATGCGATGCGCTGAAGTGCATACGACTTGTAAATGTATAAGTTATAAAGATGAATTGAAAGCTAAGAATTTACTTGTATTCGTTATGTAAATTATCTTATACTTGTATGAAAAATATGGATTTCTATCTTATTGATATTCTTCATATTATTTATATGCTTAATTGGTTATCCTTGATAAGTTGGATAAAGAAAATAGTTTTGAAGGGACTATACCCTGTATACAAAAGGGCTCAAAAGCCAGATAGTAAAGATGAGAGAAGCAGCCCAGAGAAGGGCAAAATAGTCAACCAAGGAAGGCTCAACAGCCAAATATTACAATATAGGAGAAAAAAGGATCTAAACGTACAAAGATCCAGAAAAAAGAAGGCAAGATCAAAAAGAAACCAAAAGAGAAACAACATGAAGAGCTCCACCAAAAACAACTCCAGAACCACCCGATGATAGCCACATCGCAGCCAAAAAACAACATCACAACAGCCCGTTACTTGATGGCTCTGTCAATTTTGGTCTTGATAGCCTGCAGTGACATGAAGAAGGCAATGGCAGTGGCCTGAGAGGAGTCTTGCAAATCTGCTTGGGCAATTGCAATGTCCCTTTTCTCTTTAGGGCCCCATATGTCCTCATTAATCCCACTTAAATTGCAAACACTGTGGACATGTTGTTCAATGAAATTATAAATGCTTTTGAGGGCAGACAATATGTAGTCATTTCGGCTTTTAGCATTCCCCAATCTGCCATCTAAGGACTGTAGTTTCTTGAAGACTTCCCCAATAACCCCCTCTTCCTCCTCACTTTGAAGGATCCTTTTACCCTTAGCTCTTTCCATGTTTTTTATAGCCCCTTTGAGCTCTTGTATCTCCTTTTCTAATCTGTCCACCCTATCTAGCAATTCCTCCTCTTTGGGCTCCTCCACCGGCTTGCTAATATGCAGGAGGTTTTCAACTAGTTCCAAGTCTTTGTGGCTCCTTAGGACCCATTGGGAAGCAGGGATTTTAGCTTTGAGGCTCTTGCTTTTCTTGCTGGAGACAACATCTTCATTCTTTCTTTTTAGCAAGGGGGAGTGGGAGCAGTGTGGGCAGGTGGAGGTATGGAGGAGGGAGGTGGGATAGGATTCACGGGAGGGCAGCTGGAGAAATGGCGGTGAATCAAGAGGATAAGGCCCTGGTGCAAAGGGACAGCCCTAGAGTGGCTTTGAACTTCCCTTATAGATTTCTCCAGAGAGTTAATCAGATAGTGAGGAAAGCTGATAATGTTATTTCTATGAAAATGATTCAGAAAAATCAGATGCTTTTGAGGTATAGTCACATATCTTCCTTCAAGGGTAACATACCTTACCACCATTTTGGCCAGTTCATCAAAAGGTTCAGGGATCGACGCCACCTTGAGGCCAGCAGTCACGAACTCAAGATTCTCCCCCTCTTCCAGAAATTTCTTGGTTTCCACCTCCCTGTCTACCTTCTTATTGAAGAATTTTGTGCCTTCCAGGCTGAGGCCCGTGATCTGAGCTATGAGCTCTTCCATGATTTCCATTTTCATGTTACTATATTTGACTATTCTATTCTTCCAACCCTGGGTGAATTTGATAGAGATGTCTTGGTCAAGCCTTGGATCCTTTCAATGAAATTAGATGGCCCCGATTTGCAGGTAATCCCAAAGCTCATGTTCTCTTTCCACTCAGGATTGTGGGTCGGTTCGGTTTTGCATGGCGGCCCCCATGTTTCCTCTGCTCCTTTTCCTGTTCTCAACGGTAAAATAGCTACCAATGTGCGGGATAGGCCGAACTTTGATTTTGGTATTTGAATCTTTCCTTCCCATGAAAGCCGGTTTAATTATTATGCTACACTTGTTATTATTGCCCCACTCCTCGGCTTTCCTCCTATGCCAAGAAATGATGACAGTCCAGCCCGCACAGATCGCAACAATCATCCAAATCTTTTGTGATGTCATCATCATGTACTTGGGGATCCGCACATTAGCGTCTAAAATACAGCCGTTAGTTATGATTTTCACTGCCATGTAGATCAATGATAATGGCTTTATTGACATGAGCGGGCAGAACGTCCCCCCCAATCCAAGTTTGAAAGGGATTATTAACACCGAAGTTAGCCAAACTGTCAGCGACCCTATTTCCTTCCCGGTAGGTGTGGGTGATTTGGACCTTTTCAAATATTTTGCATATATCAATAGCTTCCTCAATATAATCCCTGATAGACCAGCTGGGGTGTTGCTTTTTATTCAGAAGATTGATAATATTTAGAGAATCACCTTCAATTATGATATTTGGAATATTACAATCTCTGGCAAGTCTAATACCCCAAAGAGCCGCCATGGCTTTAGAATAATGATTAGTCTGTCTACCCATTCTCCCAAAAAAAGTAGCAACATAACAACCTCTTTGATCCCTGATGATTCCCCCTCCTCCAGAGTCACCCGGATTGCCCTTAGAGGCCCCATCAAAATTTAACTTGTGCCAATCAATGGGTGGGGGTTTAATCCATCGACTGTGTTTCTGTCACCATTGTTATTTCTATTGATAGTGGCAATATTCCATTCAGTCAGAATGCATTCTTCATTCTCCGGGTAGAGTCTATTTTTAGGGGGTTTAAATCTAGCAATATTATCTTGCACAATGAATGATAATTTCCTTATATACTTTGTTACAAGCCTGTCTATTGTTTCTGAAAATACTATCATTACGGGCCTTCCAGATTCTCCACATAGTGTGGGGCAGAACCAGTTGCCATAGCCTTTTCACCATGCAATGTTTAAATGGAGAGCTCCATTGCTCCCAAGCCTGAAGGTAGGTAAGGGGAAAAATCCATCTCAGATTAAATTTTGCAAAAACAAGCTGCCAAATTTTGGAAGCAATCTCACAATGAAGGAATAAATGCTTTATATCTTCAGCCTCTTGCTGACACATGCAACATCTATTCGGCATGATGAATCCCTTCTTGATGAGGTTGTCATTAGTTAGGATCTTGCCATTAATAATTAGCCACCAAAAGAAGTTCACTCTAGGGGTTAGCTCCGGCATCCACAACTTGTGCCACTTAATTTCACTTTCCATGGATGCAAAGAAAGAATTATATCCTGATTTAACAGTGTATTCCCCATCAAAAGAATCTTTCCAGATGAGCTCATCCTTAAGATTTTGATTACTTATATGGATTAGGGAAAGTTGATTCTGGAGAGATATAATATCATCCTGAATATTATCATTCTCCACTTTTAGCTGCTTCCATTTTCTTTTGTTTCCATCCCTCTCAATGTATCCCTGGATTTTGTGTCCATACTTTGCAATTAATCTATCTTTAATATGATCATAAGCAGAAATCCAGTTAGAATCCATCCACTTATCAGTCCAGAAGTTTATGTTTTGCCCATCTCCAAGCTTCCAGCTGCACCCCTGAGAGAGAATGTGTCTACTGCGTAGAAGGTTGTTCCAGAAAATAGAACCACTCGGAAGGGACTGATCATAAATGAAGGAAATCTTGTTTTGATTTGAAAGATATTTGATCTTAATCAGCTCTGTCCAAGGTCTGTGCTCTTTTATAAGCCTCCATCCTAATTTTGCAGTAAGGGCAGTACTCATATGTTTGATATCTTTGATGTCTAACCCCCCTAGTCTCTTAGGTTTACAAACCTGTTCCCAAGCCACAAGATGATATCTAAATCTGTCCTCAGTACCGTGCCACAGAAAGTGTTTTTGAATCTTCTCAATATTGTTCATCACAGTTGTAGGCATGCTGAACATTGACAGTATGTAAATAGGCAAGTTTTGAAGCGTGCTTTTAACCAAAAGACACTTACCTGCACTTGAAAGAACGGCTCCTTTCCATCCAGCCAACTTTCTTTGAAATCTCTTAATAAGATCATTCCATACCTCCACTGAAATCTTGCCAGTACTTAAAGGTAACCCTAAGTAAGTAGTTGGTAGAGAATTAATAGTGCATCCTAGAATATTAGCAATCTTTCTTTGCCTCTCCTCAGGAGTATTGAAGAAATAAATAGAGCTTTTGTCAAAATTAACTTTTTGTCCCGAGGCTTCCTCATAAAATCTAAGGATAGTTTTAATGGCCTTTGCCTCAATAATAGAAGCCATTAGTAGCAGCAAAGTGTCATCAACAAACTGCTGATGAGAGGAGATCTGATTACCAGTAGTTGGAGGGAAGCCTTTTATCATGCCAATGTCAATAGCTTTGGAAATAGATCTACTTAAACTATCAGCCATAATAATGAATAAAAGAGGGGAGATTGGGTCGCCTTGCCGTATACCTCTATTACTTGGAAAAAAAAACCCACAGGTTCCCCATTAACAACCACAGAGAATCTAGAGGTAGAGATGCAAGAGTGAATGATTTTTCTGAATTTTCTTTGAAAACCAAATTTGGATAGGACCTCATCCATGAATCTCCAGGAGACTCTATCGAAAGCTTTATGCATGTCAAGTTTGATGGCCATCCCCACCTTTTTACTTTTATCCATAGAATGTATAGTTTCATGAACCATGATAATGCCATCTTGGATAATTCTTCCCTGGATGAATCCGCTCTGCTTTGTTGAGAAATGATCTCCATGAGTATAGGTTGCATTCTAGTGGTGAGAATCTTTGTGAAAATCCTATAAATGACATTAACCAAACTGATAGGCCTGAAATCTTTGAAGTCTTTTACATCCAACTTTTTCGGGGCAAGCACAATGTGTGTATTATTTAGTTCTTTAATAAGATTTCCCATTCTGTAAAATTCATTAACAGCTTTCAAGAGATCTTCAGAGCATATTTCCCAACATCTTTGGTAAAAGTTAGCCGAGAAGCCATCTGGACCTGGAGCCTTATCCCCTTCTAAAGCAAAGACAACCTTTTTTAATTCCTCAATGGTGACAGTTTTTGAAAGACTTTTAAATCTCTCAGTAGGTATTAGATTATTAGGAATGGAGTCTAAGAGGAAAGAGGCCGCTTGTTCATTGTAGGAGGTATCTTCAGTGAGGAGGTTCTTGTAAAAATTAAGCACCTCTGTTTTGATATCCTCAGGATCCTTAGTAATGTTTCCATTTCCTTTAGCAACCTCTGAAATTCTGTTACAAGCTCTATGTTTGATGGCTGTCAAATGAAAAAAATTATTGTATTTCTGTCTCCATCCTTAAGCCAAAGGGCTCTAGATTTCATTCTCCAAAAGGTTTCTTCATGGTTGTTTATATTATGTAGATCTGATAGGAGTTTTTTTTCCCACTGATGATCCTCTAGGGTCATACCTTTCATGGAGACATTTAGCTCAAGCTCTTCTAGCTTGTTGCTTAAGTTCTTTCTTCTTTTCAAAAATGTTTCCAAAAACCTCTTTATTCCATATTCTAACTTTCTGTTTAACATTCTTTAGCTTCTGAAGAAGCCTGAATTGGGCCATCCCTGTGCCTTCCCAAACCCACCACTCTTTAATTCTATCCAGAATGTCTTCATGTTTGAACCACATTTTCTCAAATTTGAAATTACCATGAAAAGGTTTTGTCCAATTGAAGAAATTGAGGACTATTGGATTATGATCAGATCCCGTTCTGGGGAGAGTAGAGAGATGGAAATTCTGGTCCAGGATCCAATTTGTAGAAATAAGAGCTCTGTCAAGTTTAACCTGAATTAAGCTCTCTCCTAATCTTCTGTTGGACCATGTAAATTGATTGCCATGAAGCTCTATGTCCATAAGATTAAGAGTCGAGATGAAGTCAGCAAATTCTTCCATACCAAGGGAGAATTCAGAACTTCCTCCAAACTTTTCTCCTGGATTCAAAGGAGTATTGAAGTCTCCCATAACCAACTAGTTCATGTTTTCAACCTTGCTTCGGAACAAGGTTAACTCTTTCCATAGACTTCTTTTACCAGTAGCAGTATTGGGCGCATAAATATTAGACAGGATCCAACTATGATTATTTTCAAGGCTTTTAAAGATAATAGCTAAATGATTCTGGGTTGAGGAGAGTACCTTACCATCAACCATCTTTGTATCCCAAAAGATCGCTAAGCCTCCAGAAGCCCCTTGAGAGTCAACAGCAGCAAAGGCAACGTTCTGCCAAAAATGTCTTTTGAAGTCTTCAACTGCTTTACTTTTCATTTTAGTTTCCTGAATGAGAAGAATGTTGGGTTTGTTTGCTCTTTTAATTTCCTTAAGCATTCTTTGCTTAGGCCCTCCATTGAGGCCTCTGACATTCCAAGAAATAACCTTCATTAAAAAAATTTGGAGATGCATTTGCCGGATGGCTCAGAATTCTCTGTGTACCATCTGCAATTTCTTTTTCAGTCTCTTTTTCTCTTGCTTCTCTCTTAGATGGCCTGCCTTTTCTAAAGGTTACTCCAAAATTTGTAGTTCTTCTAGCAGTGGCCCTTGTGATTCTTGAGGTGGAAGCTTCCCAGCTTCCAAGCTGCTTTTCTTCCAGGCTTTTTGAACCTCTTTTCTTTCTTTTCACTAAGATGAATCCATCATTATCACAATCATTTTCCTTACTGATTGGGGTAATTTCCCCATCCTCCTTTCCTATGGTAATATCAGCCTGCTTATCCATTTTAGGAGTCAGCTCCTCCACATCTGTGTCCTCTTTCTCTTGGTTTAGATCTCGTGCAATGGATTCTAGATCCACTTTTCCGTTTTCTTGTCTCATTTTTAGTTTCTCCAATGAGCTGCTCCTTAGCAGCTCTTGATGGGCACTGATTTTGTCTTCCTCTTCTCCCATGTATGAGAGAGAAATGTTAACTTTTTCATTTTCTTCATCAATCTCCATGTTCAACTTTACCGGATTTGGAGTCAAAGAGTTCAAAACTGAATCCACTGACATCTCCCTTTTGTTTTCTTCCTCATTCGGACCCAGATCTAATTCTTGTTGAGACTCAATCAGCTTCTTAGGTTTCCAAAGTTTTCTGTAAACCGGTGGTCTCTTTGCCTTAAATCCTTTTTTCCTTTCTTTTAGCTTGGAATGCCTCTCCAAACACCTATTTCTAGTAGCTGGTTCAGATATCTGCTCTTTATCCACCTTATCTCTCTGATTTTGTCCTTGATCTTCAGGAATATCTGAGAAATCTTCCAGCTTTTGAACTGTATGTTCAGGACATTTGCTGGCAAAATGCCCTAATCTGTGGCATTTGCTACATCGTAACTGGAAAGCTTCATATTCTATTTGCTGATTCCATTCTCCAAATTTGGATTGCAGAACAATGTTATCGGGGAGCTCCAGATCCATTTCTATGGAGACACAGAACCGAGCAAATGCCAGCCTAGACCTATTTCTCGTGGGCCCATCCAGGCCAATAGGTGAACCAATCGATTTGGCAATGTGAAGGAGGATTTCATCATCCCAAAGATGTAGAGGAAGCCCTAGGAGTCTACACCAGATGGGTATGGCATGAATATTTTCAACAAATGGATTAAATCCGGGGTACCATTTTTTTAAAAATAGTCCCATATTACCCAGACACCAGGGACCACCCAACAAGACCGAGTCAACATCAGATTGGAGATTAAATCTGGCCGAAAAAAACCTTTTGCCATAGTGGTGATTATCAAATCCCCTTTTGGTTTCCATCTACGAATGGCCCATTTCCTAATGGTGTCCACATTGGGTCGTGATCCCAAAAATTTTCCGACAAGTGCCAGATTGGTTTTCTCCAGAGCTCTTTGCAGACATCCGTCAGGCACCTGTAAGTGGGTCACCCCTTCAAATCTTTTGTTTTACAATCACATGCAGCCTAGGTCTCACATTTTTGTCTTTTAAAATCACATGCTCTAGGCCGAGGTCTCACATTTTTGTCTTTTACCGGGGGAGGAGTCTTAACAACTTCCACCTGAGCTACCGAAATAGTGCTCTCACACAGCCCCGCTTGAATTTTCAAACTCACAACCCGCCATTAATCTATACAATGATCAACATTTATGATTTGAGCGTTGGATTAGGGGTTGGTAGGGTTGTTGTAATCAAGAAATAATTCGGACTAACAATGTATTAACAATCCCCTCGAGGTATGTACATCTCGATGAGGTAGTTTTTTTAGGATGTTGTCACATGCCATATGCGGGGCTATACTTTCAAGAAGGTTGTACGCGTTGTAGTTGACATATGGCATCACCCTACCACATTGATCATCTAGATCTACACATATAGGAACTCGGACTTGAACTTAGTTTCTCTCTAGGTCCGAATAGGAGCATATTTAGGATATGAATTAGCTTCCAATGGCTCATGGTACGTTGGCACATCCGGATGATTTAGGTCAATCAAGTATGCCCATTTACCCTAAGCCATTGTGAGCATCTTCCTATAATAGGTTATGTTCCTATCTAGGGCTAGGGTTAAACCTAGAACAAGTGGACTGACGGTAGTCAGTAAAGACCAATCATGATAATTGAGGAGTGAGGTGAAGGATGTATTCCAATATGACGAGTATGCCATCTAGGAATAGTGACATACACAGTATGTTATAAATCTTTGGCCAAAGTATCGTAAATTGTTGGTTGCATTGTCCTATGTCACCAAGTTTAAAACAATGTGATATCAGATGAATATTGGTAGAAGATATTCAGATATGTTATTTAAATAGATCACTCAATACGTGGTGTAGGGTAGGATGAAAATGTTTATGAAGTATACAATATGTATTCAATACATAATATAATAAAAATAGATCGGTAGCTTATCGAGTTATGGAATGAATAGATTGGTGATTCACCAAGTCATTATAGCTTCATATGTTTATCCATTGAATTTGATTGGCATGGAATGTTTGTTCTAAATAATTCTTTATTTAGAACAAAGAACATTATATAAATTTTTTTATCTTGATTCTAAAGTCTTAAAATGGGAATGTTACATCTTGGTATCAGAGCTGAAGGTTGTAGCTCTTGGACCTATTGTGTCCATAATCTGATAAAACTTAAATTTTCTTGTAACAGAAAATGGTGAGAACAAGAGGAAATGCTACAAATAACCCTCCACCTAAGGAAGGAGCAGCAACAACCCAAAAACTTGATGAGATCCTTGCTTCCCTATTAGACACAAGAGATTGTTTGGCTATGCTAGAACAATAAGTAATGGGTAATGAGGAGGAAGAAGAAGCTGATAACAATAATCAGCCACCTCCAGGGGACAACGCCAATTTGGGTGTTGATAATAACAATGTTAACATACATTTAGCTTTGAGAACAAAAAGGCAAGACTAGCAAAGCAGAACTCACTAATGTCATAAAAAGGATAATTCCACCCAATTTTGAAGCCACCACATTAGGAGACGGGGCTGAGAACTAGCTTAGTGAGATGGAGAAATACTTTGTAATAAGAAATTTCTCAGAAGAAACAAAGGCAATATGGGGAGAATATCAACTTTCTCCTAAAAAATCTTCATGGTGGGACAGCCGCAAGGCTGAGTTGAACATTGATGAATCTAATATCACATGGGACCAATTTAAAGGTTACTTTAGGCAACGATGGCTGCCACAACTCTACTATGATCATAAAATGACTGAATTTCAGAACTTAGCTCAAGGAAAGATAATTGTAACTGAGTATTGGGAGTGATTTACAAAACTCCTTAAGTATGTGCCCTAGTACCAAACTGATGAGAAGTTCAGGATATGGAAATTCATCATGGGATTGAATCCCATTATAGGATGAGAGGTGGATGTTCATAGCCCAACCACAATGGAAGGGGTTGTTGAATAATCCATAAGGTAGGAACAAAAATTAAAGGTAATTTTTGCTCACAAGGAGGAAGTAAGGAAGAAGAATCCCAACTCCACCTCATCATCTCTTACACCCAAGAAAGGACCATGGAAGAAATTTGGAAGGAAAAGTAAGTTTTCATCTAATACAAATAAGAAAGCAGCAACAAACAAGTTTGTTGGTAATGTATGGAACAACTTTGCCAAGAACAATAATAACGACAGAAGTCCTATGGGGGTTTGAACGATAACTCTAAGGCTGGAAATAAACCTGAGCCTAGGAAGGGACCTATAGGAGGTTGTTATAACTGTGGAAAAGATCATTATGTAAATCAATGTCCTTTGAAGAAGGATGATCATAATCAATAGCACAAGATACACGCTACAGTAGCTGACAAGCAGGCTGAGAAACAAGCCACACCCATAGAAGTTTCGTAAGTTATTTGGCTTACCAATAACTATTCTTTTTGATACTGGAGCTACTGAATGTTTTATTTCTAGTAAATTAGCATCAAAATTAAAAATAAAAGCTAGAAACATGGATAAAACATGGACTGTATAGTATGGTAATAATGTTGTTCATACGGTTAGTATGTGTATTTTTAAAGTAGTTCTTGATTTACCTAACTTTTCCACAGAGGTTGATCTTTATGTTGCACCTTTAGGGTCTTATGATGTAATCATAGGTGTTAATTGGTTAGCAAAACATAAGGCTAAAGTGTACTGTTGTGAAAAACACATTAGTTATTTAGATGACCTGTAGAAAACAACAGAGATTCAGGGTGTGAAATGTGAGATTTCTGTTAGAAAACTGTTAACTATGCAACTTAGAAAGGCCAAAAATGAAAGATGTACCTTATATGCAGTAAAAATTACTGAATCAACAAAAGAGAGAAATGATATCCACTGTTACGAGACTTCAATGATGTATTTCTGGAAGAATTGTCAGGTCTTCCACCCAAAAGGGAATTTGATTTCATGATTGAGATCAAGCCTGGAACTAAACCTAATTCTAAAGCACCATATCGAATGACTACTACATAATTAGTAGAGATTAAGGCTCAGTTGCATGAACTTTTATCTCAAGGTTTGATTAGACAAAGTGTTTCACCTTGGGGAGCACCCATCATTTTTGTGCAAAAGAAAGATGGAACACTTAGATTGTGCATTGATTACAGAATGTTAAACAAGGCAACAATCAAGAATAGATATCCACTCCTAGGATTGATGATTTATTTGATAAGATGTGTGGAGTATCGGTATATTCTAAGATAGATCTTTGATCCGGATATCATCAATTGTGAATTAAGGATGAGGATATTCATAAAACAACTTTCGAAACAAGGCATGGACATTATGATTTTACGGTTTAACCTTTTGGATTAACTAATGCACTGCTGAAATTTATGAATTTAATGAATAATATCTTTCAACAATACTTGGATAAATTTTTGCTCATATTCTTGGACGACATTCTCATATATTCTAAAAGCATTGAGGAGCATCATGAGCATTTGAAAATAATTTTGGAAATTCGAGAAAGAGATGACTATTTGGTAAGCTATCTAAATGTTCCTTATATGACACGTAGTGCACTATCCGGGACGTGTAATAAGAAAAGATGGAATTGTTATAGATCCTTTTAAAATTTTAGCTATAATCGAGTGACATGTACCAAAGAATGGACATGAAGTTAAAAGCCTCATCAAACTTGCTAGCTACTAAAGGAAATTTGTAAAAGAATTTTCTAAGATAGTTGCACCAATAACTTCCTTAAAGAAGAAAGATAAAAAAAAATTGGAGTGAGAAATGTGAAATTACATTTAAAACCTTGAAGGACAGCTTAACTTCAACACCTATTCTTGTAGTACCGATCCTAATGGAGATTTTATGGTGGTAATCGATGCATCCTAGGTGAAGGTTTAGGAGGTATTTTGTTACAAAGTGGTCATGTTATAGCATACAAAAGTAGAAACTTAAGTTGCATGAGTTGAATTATACTCCACATGATTTAGAGCTTGGTTCCATTGTTCATGCACTTCAAGTTTGGAGGCATTATCTACTTGGTAAACCATTTGAGTTGAAAACTCGATCATCTTGGGCTGAAGTACATTTTCACTCACCCAAATCTGAATGCAAGACAATGAAGGTGGTTAGATTTTTATCTCAATATGATTTTGACATAAGTTACATTAAAGGAAAATAAAATAGAGTGGTTAATGCTCTAAGTCGTAGGAAGCACATTTCTACTCTTATAACACTTAGAACTCGCTTTAAGGATGAAGTGAAAAGTGTTATGGAATCTGATTCTTACTTTCAACAAGTAAAAGCCACACTTGCTGTAGATTCTAATGATTCGAGTTATAAAGGTTTTCACTTTGATAAAGAAGGAATATTATGATTTGAAAACAGAGTCTATATACCTTTACTTAATGATTTGAGAAAGAAATTGTTAGCTGAATTTCGTAATTCACCTTTTCTGGACACCCTGGCATTACTAAGATGTTTGTTGATATAAAACAACAATATTTCTGGAAAGGAATGAAAAAGGATGTTATTGATTTTGTGACACATTGCCTTGAATGTCAACGTGTTAAAGCGGAACATATGCACGTAACCGGTTTATTGTATCCTTATAGCATACTGTAGTACAAATGGCAAGTAATAAGCATGGATTTTGTACAAGGGTTACCTATGTCAAGAAATAAGCATGATGTTATCTTAGTAGTTGTGGATAAACTAACAAAGGTAGCACATTTTATTGCTAGAAATCTGAATGATGATTATCCTATTTTGGCAAGAAGATTTGTAAACGAAATTTTTAGATTACATGGAGTACCTAAGTTAATCATTTTGGATACATATCCTAGAATGACATCAATATTTTGGCAAATTCTTAATGCAGCTCTAGGAACTAAGCTAAATTTCAGCTTTGCGTATCATCCAAAAACAGATGGGAAGACTGAAAGAGTAAAACAAGTTCTAGAAGATATGTTACGAATGTATTGCATGGATCAACAATATAAGTGGGAAGAGTATCTTCCATTAGTTGAATTCGCATACACTAATACATATTATGCTTCTCTTAAGATGGCACCTTTCAAGGAATTATATGGAAGAAAATGCGTAACCCTTGTTACTTGGGATAACATAGAAGATAGAGAGGTAATTAGACCTGAAATTCTTACCGAAATGGAACAAGTTAAATTTATTCGTGAACGCTTCAAAGAAGTAGTAGATAGGAAAAAGAGTTACGCTGAATTGAAGAGGGTCGATAGGAAATTTGAACTTGGTGAGAAAGTATTTCTTCAGAGTTAAACCGAAAAAGAGTTCTATAACTTTTGGCAAGGCTGCCAAGTTATCACCTCATTATGTGGGAAATTTTGAGATAGTTGAAGTAATCAACCATGTAGCTTATCATCTAGCATTACCTCGTGATTTGCCACAAATGCATGATGTTTTCCATATTTCTTTGCTTAAGAAATACATTTTAGATTTATCACATGTGTTAAATTGGAATTCCTTACAGTCCGAACCTAGGAATAATCATGGTTAAACCCATATGAGTTCTTGAAACTTGCTAGTTGCATTTGAGAAATTGAGAAATAAGTCAATGTAAAGTCCAAAGGGGACAAGTTTAATGAAGATAGTTCAACTTGGGAAAACCTAGAGGATATGAAAACTTATTTTCCATATCTATTTAAATAGAATTGATTCTATGGATTGTTAGAAATTTGTGATTTTTCTTCTATATATGACTATAAGTATGCTAGTTTTGGGTAAATATTTATATGAATTAAACAATCAACTATTTAATGCTGATTTCTAGAACTATAAGTTTTTGATATGTTTGACTTATGATAAGAGAAGCAAATGAATTGATTGTCATTGATATAAATTGTTAAAATGAGGTAATCATCAGAATGAAGATTCTTTTTAGGAGGGAATCATGTAACACCCTCGACAATTGTTATATTCCTCTTTTTCATTTCAAGTGTTGACATGTGATCTTCTTCTAAAGATGTGTTCTTTTGGTTGTTAGAGATCATGCTTGATATGGATAAATATTTTTTGTTCTTAAGATCATTAAATGAATGCCATGGCTTCCTTGAATCCATTTTTCACTTCTTATAGGTGAGTTGCAATCTGGTTTAAAAGTTACAAACTTATCTCTTTATCTGACTCATCCTTGGATCAATTTCAGTGATCCAAGGAATGTTTTAAACCTCCTTAGTTGAATGAATGGTAAATTGACATTCCATAATTAAGGGACATGATGGACTGAAATTTATTATAAAAGTTTATTTAATATGTGTGAACGTGTTTCTATTCAGTTGTATGTTATGCTTAGGTCCTTGAAGATTGATCTTGGCAGTCCATTGCTGACGTAAATGAAATGCAACCCGTTCATGACATTGAAAGGATTCAGAATCCTAAAACTAAAGGATTATCCTACAGAATCCTAAGCTGGGTAAGAATATATATATACTACCTAGCTATGTTACTTAATTGATTTTATTTCTAACCTAAGCCTTGTGCTAAGGGAGTATGGAAAGGTTTCTAGGCTATCTAAATTAACCTAAAACTTAATGCTATATGGTTATGATATGATGTAACCTAATGTTGGAATTACCTAAGGTAACGTGTTAAGGCCTAAGGTAAATATTCCTAAACTGACCTAAGTTTAAGGATCTATCCTAAGCTATTTTATGGGAACCTAATGGGTTACATACCTCTAAGACGATGGTTCCAATGGCATTTCATTGTTAATAAGGTTCTTAAAGGCATACGTACTTCTAGTTTTAAAGAAGGGCTACTTGATTTAGCGGAGGCTTATGTGGAAGCTCCACTAAAGATGGAGTTG
Organism: Taxus wallichiana var. yunnanensis; assembly: GCA_018340775.1. Taxonomy (NCBI): domain Eukaryota; kingdom Viridiplantae; phylum Streptophyta; class Pinopsida; order Cupressales; family Taxaceae; genus Taxus; species Taxus wallichiana. The sequence goes on along the minus strand of CM031244.1, from coordinate 660,110,404 downwards.
TATGTTAAATTGGAATTGGCATTCACCAGATTTGGGAGGTGGTGGTAAGGAGATTTGAGTGGAAAATTTTGAATTAATCAAATTAATTGGCCTCGGGTTTTGTTCACAAACTATCTAGGAAACTTGGTAGGTGGATTTATGGGAGGTTGTTGGCTTTTGCATGCTTTTCAGAATTTACTCGCATGGGGCAAATTGGTTCTTTGAACCAGCAGGTTTGACTTGCGCTTCTTTGTTATTTTTAACTCACCCGGTCTATTTTTGATCACGGGAAGGTATACAAGGCATTCTAAGGAAAGTTGGTTGGTTGATCTTTCATGGAGGAGAAAAGGAGTTGGAAGCTCATTTAGAAGTCTCCTTTGATTTGGTAGAAATGCTATTAGGCATGATAGGCTCTAATCTTTAAGATCTCTTTCTTTCTTCTAAACATTTAATTAAAATGAATCTGCTCTTTTGAGATTCTTGGCTTGCATGTTTTATCTAGTTATTTGCTTGCTGGGTTTTGTAATATCTCGGTAAATTTGGGTTTGAATCCTTGGCAAAAATTAGTGTATGTCTTGGAAACTTTCTTTGTAAGGGTTAAATAGCTAAGCATGTATGAGAAACTTGTTTCTATGGCTCTGCATGTCATTTCTTGAACTGGTATTTGAGAGGTTGAGATTATGAATGACCTTTATGGTTGGTTACTTGGTTATGAGTTTTTAGGAACCTTTAGTCCCATCTGATCTTTCTTTAGGAGCTCATGTTTTTGAGCTTGAGTTTATATTTTAGCTCGTACTTAAACTTGTGTTCGTTTAAGCTTGTCTTTGAGTTCGTGTTTAAGTGAGCTTGATTCAAAGTGTTAGTATTTGATATGAGTTTGTGTTAGAGGTTCTTGTTGTTACTCGAACCATGTTTGGAAGCTTGGTTAATCCTGGACTATTGTTTGAAGTTTGTATGTAGCTTTGTACTCGTGTTTATTCTTGTATTATTCAGATCATTAATGGGAGTTCATAATGTATACAACACTTGTATTTTATTACTTGTATGGTTTCAAAATTTGGTGAGAAACTTGTGTTTCGTTGGAGTTGGAAAAAGGGATTTTGATAAGATGTAAATAGATAATGGAAGCCCTCTCCTATTTTGATCTATTGATAGGTATTTTTATTATATACTACCTCGCATTAAGATACTTGGTGTATATCTCGAACTCACGTTGGAGATTTTATGATTTGACCACTGTACATTTAATTTGTTACTTAGTGTGTGGAATTCAGAATCTAACGAGGTATCAATTCTATTATGGTATTTTTTTGGTTTTCTTTGTTTAAGATATAAACTAAAATGGGAACATGTTGTTTCCTAAATCAAATATTCTCTTGAGTGGTCCCGAACCTTTGTGAGAAGTTTTTGTTTAACATTGTGCTCGATTTTGTATTTTCAAGTTTTGAATTGGTCATATTATAGACATGTTCAATTTGGTTTTTGTATTGAATTGGGTTTTACTTGATTTTATGGTTTAAGCTCATAACTCATTTGAATCAAACTACTTGCTCAAAGAAAAATGGGAAGAGTGGTTTAATTGGGTTGTTGGGTAATCTCTTTGAGATCTTGACTGAAATATCTTGTTGGTTTATTGTTCTTCTTAGAACCTCGATCTATTTTCTCTTATAATAAGATGTTGAAATTTATTGTAATATAGTTTCTGTCTTGGATGAGCTCGTGAGTAATTCGGAGTTAGTTTTCTATTTGGGTTTTTACACCTCTTTTTGGGTCCATTAAGTGATTACCCGAGTCTTTTAAAAGGTTAAGGAAATTGTGATTCCTTAGGGATAGTGTGCTATTTTTGAACTTTACTGCTATGTTGTTCTAAACTGGAAAATGAACTCATGCTTTATTATGGTAAATAATGTTAGGGAGATTGCAGTACGTTTTCTTATTACTTTGAGTTGGCCTTGTTCTCTCTTCTGGGAGCTAGTGTATGAGCTTATCGTTTGGATTAGAAAGGGGAATTTGTTGTTAAGTGTAATGAGATGATTTAAGGATTGAATCATATTATAAAAAATTCCCTTTTCTAGGTTGTTTGGTTAAGTTCATTTGATTGAAACCTTCTGTTAATTATTCTCTTAGGAAATGGAGATTTATTATGTTGATTAGTCTTCTTGTACTTATCATTTGACTGATCTGATGTAGAAAGAGATTAGATGATTAGGTTTGTTGAACAGAAAATGTAAACTGGTTGGTTAACTGTTTGATTCTATATTCACTCTTGGATTGAAATGGGATTCTGTTATGATGAATATCTTAAATGTTGAAGTTTAAGGTAGTTGTCCTTTAAATGAGGTAGTCATATTCATGTTATGAACCTATTTTTATTTTCGGATGTTTTGTGTTTGGGCATAGTTTGTAATGGGTATTCTTCTTCTTTTGCTTAGGAGTTAGATGAATCATCCTAATGAGAACCATGCTGTAAACCCTTCTTTTGGTTTAAAGAAAAGATAAATTTTGTATTCTATTATGATAGAATTGGGAAAAATGAGATGATATGATATGTTGTTTGCTTAAGGATAATTTATAGGATCAATTAAACTTTAATTCTGTAAAGCAGATGTTGTGGATTAGATACTATTCTTCTCTTAGAAGGGAATTTAGATTGGTTAATGTACTTCTTTTTTTATTTTTATTTCTTATACTTGTATGTATGATATATTAATTATCTCATTAAAGTAGAGTTGGTTTAATGGAACAATTAGTGAAATACAACTCGTTTTAATGCTTAGTGCTTATCATGCTCACTTTCATTGAATCCCGACCCGTGCTAGCAATTTTTGCAGATGGACTTTATAAGAGATAAAAGAAGGCTAAACTTATGAGATGCATTGGCTGATTTAAATCTAATTCCTTGTGAAGAATTCTAATTCATTCTTAAGATTGTATTGAAAACAAAAAGTAGTATTCTTTTAGGATGAAGGTGGTTGTTATGCAAGACGCCTAAAGTGCATACAACTTGTAAATGTATAAGTTATAAAGATGAATTGAAAGTTGAGTATTAATTTGTATTCGTTGTGTAATTTATCTTGTACTTGTATGAAAAAGATGGATTTCTATCTTGTCGATATTCTTCATATTATTTATATGCTTAATTGGTTATCCTTGATAAGTTGGATAAAGGGATTTAGTTCAATTTCCCTACTTATGATGTAGCTTGTTAAGTTGCAGAATATGATATTCTTTATCTAAACTATATAACATAGTAATGTAATGTGTGATGAACATACATTAAGAAATATGGATATTGGGTAGGATATACCCTAACACTTAACATGGAGATAAAGACTATTTCTCTTTCTTAAATTGCTTATAAACCAAAAAGGTTTGAAAATATGATTACAATTTATTAGACTTCATTTGTTATGAAGTCTACCTTAATTGGATATATTCAGACGTTGAACCTGTCTAAAAGTTATTGTACTTTTAAAATGAAACTTGATAACGTTGTTCGGTTGTGGTTAATGGGCAGTGTCACTGAGAGATCTAACATTAACAACAACCGTAAGTATAAATGAAGTTCTTCATGGACTAAATGAAGCAAATTTAGGAATAAACTTATTGAGCATTGGATTAGGGGTTGGCAGGGTTGCTGTAATCAAGAAATAATTCAGACTAATAATGTATTAACAATCCCCTCGAGGTATGTACATCTCGATGAGGTAGTTTCTGTAGGATGTTGGCACACACCAAATGTAGGGCTGTACTTTCGAGAAGGCTTGGGTCTTCTCAAGAATACAACATTGTAGTTGACATGTGGCATCACCCTACCACATTGATCATCTAGATCTACACATAATAGGAACTTGGACTTGAACTTAGTTTCTCTCTAGGTCCGAATAGGAGCATATTTAGGATATGAATTAGCTTCCAATGGCTCAAGTTACGTTGGCACATCTGGATGATTTAGGTCAATCGAGTATGCCCATTTACCCTAAGACATTATGAGCATCTTCCTATAATAGGTTATGTTCCTATCTAGGGCTAGGGTTAAACCTAGAACAAGTGGACTAACGATAGTCAGTAAAGAGCAATCATGATAATTGAGGAGTGAGGTGAAGGATGTATTCTAATATGATGAGTATGCCATCTAGGAATAGTGATATATGTTATAAATATTTGGCCAAAGTATCGTAAATTGTTGGTTGCATTGTCCTATGTCACCAAGTTTAAAATAACGTGATATCAGATGAATATTGGTGGAAGATATTCAGATATGTTATTTAAATAGATCACTCAGTACGTGGTGTAGGGTAGGATGAAAAATTATACGAAGTATACAATATGTATTCAATACATAAGATAACATAAATAGATCAAGAGCTTACCAAGTTATGGAATGAATAGATCAAAGGTGAATCATTGAGTCATTACAACTACATATGTTTATCCATTGCATTTGATTGGCATGGAATGTTTTTTCTAAATAATGCTTTATTTAGAATGTGAACATTACAAAAAAATCTCTTGATTCTAAAGTCTTAAAATGGGTATGTTACATTCCTTTTCTTTGCAGATTAGAATGGATGCTTCTTTTGTAATGGGTGGGAATGTGGTTAGAGGGAATGCAAGCTTTGGTTTTTAGGGTTTAGGTAGGTCTTAGTTAGTCATACAAAGAATAAATTTTGGGTGAGGTGGTGGTCTAAGAATTATCTTAATTCAGATATTTAAATAATAAATACCATGAGATCATGGGTTAATTTAATTAATGAAATTAATTAAAATGATATTAGTGTGGGGTGAAAGGGGCCATGGTTAGGTGAGTGTGTTCAAGGTGGTTATTTGACAAGGGAACAAGGGGAGTGTGACCCAATTTTGGTGTCTACATTTTTCCCCTTTTTGTTGTGTAGCTTGTATTGGTAAGTGACGCTGACAAAAATAAGATGTGGTTGCCCCATATGTTGGTGAAGGTGACCCCCTCAAACCAGAAATGATGAGGTAGAAAGTAGAATCGGTGAGTGGTTTGATAAAAGGTGAATGTGAGGAAGAGGAAGGAGAACAACGGGGTAAGGGGGTAAAGGTCCAATAAAGTAGTCTAGGTAATAGGCCAGGGTCAATGGTAGTAACATTCAAACACACACACATGTATAAACCGCAGCACAGCAGTACAAGTTGAAGAGCATGCAAACTATACATCATCTAAGGTCAATAGGTTTATCCAAACAAGGTTGAGGTGATTCCGGTATCCAAGGTATATGATATGGTTAGGAAACACATCACATGTCAGGTATAGGAATGTTTAGGTATGTTCTGGTACACCAAAGGTTGGATCAGGATAAACGGTAATGCAAGAGGCAAGTTAAGGTCATTAGGTCAAACAACACGGGTAATAGTCTTGCAAGGTATAGTGAGCACATGAGGTCATAGGTCACTAGTAATGTTCTAGGGCCAAGTAGCTAGGTCACAACACAGGTAGGGACGAGGTATGGGTAAACAGACGAGTCCCCAAATGATGAAGAGGTTAGGTGGTAAATGATGAGGTCAAGAGGGTAAAGGGAAATGTCCAAGTTAGGTGTGGGTGAGGTAAAAAGGATTCAGGTTAGAAAATTAGGGGTAATGGGTAGTAATAAGACTAAGTAGGATAACCGACAATGGTCATAATGAACTGATGTTGGTCGCCATGGACCGACCACGGTAGGCTAGGGCATAAGACCGATGTTGGTCAAGGTGAAAGGCTAGAGGAGCAGAGGAGGAGACAGATGAGACATGCTTAGATATCAGATGGGGAGATGATTGAGCTCCATGCATGATTACTTTATTTTTGATATCATATTTTTGACATATATAATAGCTTGCATGTTGAAGATAGTGAGGATGTACATGAGAGGTTTTGAGATTTTTGATATACACCACTTGCATGTAGATATTGAGAGTCATGTATATGGATACACATGTTTAGATGATTGATTTATAGAGATGATGGTGATTATGGCATGATGTGTACATGGTTGTGTTTAACTTGCTATTTTGATTTGTATATGTGATGGAAACTAAGTAGTGTAGGCATGATAGAGCCAGGTCATAGGCATGGATCGAGTCAGGTTTTTGGTTTAGGCATGGATGGAGTCAGGTCATAGGCATGGATTGAGTTAGGTCATAGGCATGGATTGAGTTAGGTTTGTGGTTTAGGCATGGATTGAGTCAAGGTTGACTTAGGTATGATGAATTTTAGGTTTGGTTTAGGTATGGTTGAGTTGAGATTGGTTGAGTTTGTAATTCATTAATTTGTGCAATTAATGATGATATGGGTCACATTGAGATGTTTTGTAGTAAAATGCATGATAATGGTAAAGAAATGGTAGACATAATGAATGTATGAATGATGATGATAAATATGTGAAGCAATTGTTGTTTGTTTGGTTTAATTTCTAATTATTGATATAAAAAGGAAACTAACTAGGCTATAATGTGACTAGGAAAAGGGTAAAGAGTGGCCAAGCTAACCTCCAAAGGCCCCATGCCCTCGTGAGTGCCTACATTGTCCCGTAAAACAAGGACCGCAAGCCTATGTAGTTCTCCCATAAGCTAGGGAAAATGTGAGGAGGTATGAGAATGGGTTGGTAGGTTATACGACGGGTTGAGTCAAGGTCTTTAGGGATGGTTGAATTGTGGGAAAATAGGCATGGGTGATATTAAGTTGATTTTAGTGAAAGAGGAAAATTTCCTAGAGATAAGCGTAGAGGATCTATTCTTGTATAAGACGATCAATACATAATGAAGAAGTTAAAAGATAAGAGGAGGAAAGAGAGCCATCTCGATTGGTGAGGATCATAACGGTTGGATCATACCTTAGATACGATGGTGAACGTAATACCCTAAAGACATTACATGATTGATTATTATGAAGGTGAATAATAGTCACATGATCACCAAATATCATGGTTCCAACAGTCCCTTGAGGCGGTAGGAAATGAATGTGTGGATGGTGATAAGGTGAAAAGGGGTTAGTTTATATGGTATGAGGTAGCATGCCTTTTTGGCAAGAGATCCAAGATCACAATGAGCAAGTCCATGACGAATTTTTTTTTTTCATTTTTTGACTTGTATTTGAGATAGATTGATCGATGCAGAAGTCTATATGGGATGAGGAAATTATCTCCTTGAGGTCTTCGTGAAGCTGATCGATGCAAGAAGCTTCAGATTCTCTTTTTCTTACTCTTATTTTAGCATGATTTACATAGCTATTCTTTGGAGGAGAAGTCTATTTATAGGAGTGATGTAGAGAAAAAGATGTCCTTATTGGGGAAGTCATCTTTTTATTGGAAGTTTGACTCAAGGAGTTGGATCCCATGTGAGGGATTTTAAGTCATGGACAAGACTAAGGTGGGGAATCAGATTCTTGTTCAGAAAGTAAGGTGAAATGACTATGGGATCTCATCTAAAAGAAGAAAAAAAGTATCCATGAGAATCATGCCATGTGCGTAGAGCCTTGGTACACATTTTTAAGAGAGGGTAAAAGAGTGATGGGTACAAACATTTTTTTTTTTAATCATTGGGTATGACATAGTGAAAGGAGGGAAGTGAATAGTGCTCAAGGGATGAGCATGAAAAGAGGTAGTAAGTGAGGTAGGACTAGAAGTCAACATTAGAATGGTCGAAGATGCAAGGCACTAAAGGGCTCAGGTTCGGGTTTACCATCTAGTGAAGATAAAAGATAAGCATCTGATCCATAAGCATGAGTGATGATGTATGGTCCAAGCCAATAAGGAGAAAATTTTCCATGTTTACTTTTTTCTATTGTGGTTACATGTTGATTTTCCTTCAGGACGAGATCACCAACTTGGAAGGTTCGTTCATGGACACGTTTTTCATAGGCACGTTTGATACATTTTTGGTAAACTTGGAGATGGTCAAGAGCATTAAGACAACATTCGTCTAATAACTCAAGTTGTGTTAAATGTTCCTCGTAAAATGAACATCATTGAGCATGTCATGGAGAGAAATACGAAGGGATGGAATCTAGACTTTGAGAGCGTAACAACCTTTTACCGTAGACTAGAGAAAAAGGTGTGGTAGTAGTGGAAGTGTGAATACTAGTATGGTATGCCCACAGAGCGAAAGGAATGTGTGTATGCCAATCCTTCCCAAAGATTGTTAACCAATTTCATGAGAATTTTGTTCGGGTTGTATTAGTGGATTCAACTTGGCCATTGATTTGTGGGTAATATGGTGACGAGAAAATTAATTGAATACCGAAGGTGTCACAAATTTTCTGCAAGATTTTATTTTTGAATTATTTTCTATTATCGGATGATGCGATGTGGAATGCCAAAGTGACAGATAATGTGATGATTGATGAATTCACATATTTTCTCAGCTTTCATGGAGATGAGAGGTATGGCTTCAAACCATTTGGTGTAATATTCAATAGTGGCGATTATCCATTGATGTCTCTGGGAAGAATGGGGATTGATTTCTCTGACAAGATGAAAACCCCATTGAGAGAAAGGCCAAAGGTCATGGGCGACCTGTAAGGCATGACTGGGTGTATGATGAAGGTTGGCATGTTGTTGGCATTTTACATAATGCTTAACATACTCACAACAATCATGGTTAAGGGTCAGCCTGTAATAGCCTAGGCAAAGAATATGCTTAACAACAGCAAGGCCATTGAAGTGACCTTCAAATATGCCATCATGCACTTCCTTAATGGTATAAGGAATTTCAGACACGTAAGGCACCATAAGAGAATACCATCAAAGCCACACTTATAGAGGAGGCCACCCATGATGACGTAATGAGATACCCTTTTAAGAAAGGCACGTTGACCATCACAAGTGAGGTCGGGAGGTAAGATGGAGAGGGAAAGATAGTCTGAGTATTGTTTATACCAAAGGTCACTCGGGTTAGGAGCAATGGTTCCAATAGAGTAAACTTCATGAGTTAAATAAGAGGTTGATTGGAGTCTTTTTATGGTGACAAATATTTTAGAATTGACGGGCGAAGCGGGTATCTAAAAAGCCAAATAGGCCATGGTATTTGCAAATGTGTTGGTAGAACGTGGGATGGTTTGAAGGGCGTAACGGTCAAAGGTGGTCAAAAGTATGTCCACATGTTGCTTATAATTTTGAAGTATCTCATTATGACACTGGTATATACCATTGACTTGGTTTATAACCAATTGAGAATCACCAAATATGTTGATAGACTTGACATATAAGGCATAAGAAGCACCTGAGACCTAATATGAGTGCTTCATATTCAATAATATTGTTTGTACAATCAAAATCGAGTTTGAAAGAAAAAGGCATGGGTTCACCATCAAGTGGAATGAGGATAACACTAGCCCCACCACCACGCTGACACTTAGCTATCAAAGAAGAGTGTCATTTGGTAAGCGGGTTCACCCAGGGAAAGGGTAGCAATTGACTCATTTGGAAAGTCAAAGTTAGAGGGTTGATCCCTAGAAATAGGTTCATCGGCCAATCGATCGATGATAGGTTGGCCCTTGATGGAATATTGATGTATGAATTCGATGTCAAGGTTGGCTAGAAGCATAATCCAAAGAGTGTGTAACTCGTTGATTTTGGTAAGGTTTGGAATACATGAAGTGTAAGGGATCGGTCCTGGTCACGACATAGGTTTTTTGGTTAAGTAGGTAATGACAGAGTTTGGTGGCAACAAAAACTAAGGCTAAGCTAAAAAATTTGACATGGGTGTATCGAGTTTCATAGTCTAGAAGATTACGACTAATGTGATAAAGTGCATTCTCCCTATGTTGTTGATCACAATGAGAAAGCATGGCCCCTAAGGAGTGATTGGTAGTAGAGATGTATAGGTAAAAGGGTTGATCATCTTTAGGTGGAATGAGTTCGGTGGTTGGAGAAGGTATTGTTTTAAGGCCTCAAAATATTTGTGGCGCTCATCATCCCATTTAAAGGAGACATCCTTTTTGAGAAGATGATGAAATGTCTGACATCGATCGGATAGTTGTGAAATGAAATGGTGAATAGACTCGCAACTTTCGTTATAGGCTACGAATTTTCCATAGGTTAGTGGGCGGAAGAATTTCAAGAATGGACTTGAATTTAATAGGGTCAACCTCTATACCATGTAAGGAAACGATAAATCCCAGGAACTTTCCTGAGAGAACTATGAAGACACACTTCTTTGGATGAAGGTGAACACAATACTTAATGAGGTAGTCAAAGATGGTTTTTAGGATGGTGAGGTGCTCGGAGTAGTTTTTACATTTGGCAAGGAGATCATCTACGTAATCTTCTAATATACGGTGGATGATGTCATAGAACATGGAAGTCATAGCCCGATGATATGTTACACCAACATTTTTAAGGCCAAAAGGCATGACTCAATAGTAGAAGGTACCCCAAGGGGTGATGAATGCAGTTTTGTGTTGATCCTCTGGGGCAAGTAAGATTTGGTTATAACTTGAGAAACCATCCATGCATGATAGCATCTCATGACCAACAAGTAAGGTCAACCAAACTTGGTCAATACCGGTAGAGGAAATTCATCTTTGGGGCAAGCTAGGTTGAGGTCACAAAAATCTATGCAAATTTGAAGTCCCCCTATCACCTTGGTGACAGGGACAATGTTAGAAATCCATTGAGGATATTCAATGGGTAAGATGAAGGAAACAAAAATAAGGCATTGAAGTTCTTCTTTAATTAGAAGAGTAATGCGAGGGTGCATTTTCCTCAACTTTTGTTTTACGGGTTTGGCATCAGGAATGGTTATGATATTGTGGACCACTATTGTGGCATCAATACCAAGCATGTTAGTGTAAGACCAAGCAAATGCATGGTTACGATTTTGAGAAAAGATGTGATGGCTTCCTATTCAAAGTAGTCTCTAAAGATTGGCTGATCTTGAGAATGTGTGGGTTGTCCTAAGTATGGATGTTTATTTGGATAGTCGATTCATTCAACATGGTTTGCATCTCAAATGGTAATGACCAATGAATGTAAGAGTCTTCTGCACCAAGATATGTGAGTATAGATTCATCATCCTAACATTAAACAACATTAATAGAAGGTGTATCATCATCGATAATTTTAGGATACATGAAGGGAAGAGAAGAGGGGCCTCACCCTTGCGTTCATAAGTCGAGGCACCAAGAAAATGTTTTTATGAAAAAAAAAGTTAGGAGGGATGGATTTTGGATCCATCGACTTTATCGGTGAAGGTGGTGAAGGTGGAGTGGGTAAAGAAGGTGAAGAAGGGTTGATATCCTCAATGAGTTCAATACGAGCCTTCTTGGTAGGTAGTTCAAAAAAGCCGATACCACTACGGTTGTTATGTTTACGAGTAGTACATGGAATAATAATGTGATGACCTTGCTCATAAAATCTAAAACCAAAACTTTCCATGCACATCGGTGCAGGAAGGTGTGGGTGAAGCGGCGATTGGTGAGTGACTGGAGGTCGGTAGAAAAGGGGCGGGTTTATGATGGTGGTTCAATTGTATAAGTGGAAGTATCAAGCCCCCATAGGTGATATTGGTACGAAGGTGGGGAGGACCGTAGAGGAGATGCTCTCCTATGCAATGATCATAGTGAGGGTGTTGGTGAAGGCTTCCATACTCTTGTGGAGTAAGGAATGTGTTGACATTATATATGTGATGCTCCCCTAGAGTGAGGTTTTGAAAAACACCTTCTAAGGGATCAGTGGCTGATATGTGGGTAGATGGGATAGGCAATCTATTAGAGGTTGGATTGAAGGTGGAGCTAGCTGATTGGAAGGTGACAAGTTTACCGTGGAGCTTGTGGTAGTGGTAGGAATGGAGGATTTAGGTGCGGTTGAGGTAGCGGTGGCACTGGTGAGTGGAGGTGTAGGTGAAGAGGAATTGGTCATGGAGGTAGACACCTTAATGGGTATAAGCATGTCATTAGGTTGATAAAGCATGTTGTAGGTTTTGAAAGGTGATGGGTCAGCCAGAATGGTATAGGTGTGTCCTTCATGCTCAAAATTTACACAACGGTGCAAAGTGGAAGGAACACAACCCATGACATGAATCCAGGGTCTACCAAGCAACAAGTTATATTGAAATTCCCCCTCCAAGACGTAAAATAACTCTAGAATAGTATGGGGCCCATGCAAACATGGAGGATGACAGTGCCAAATGTAGAAGTGATAGCATCATTAAATGAACGTAACATGATGGGATGTTTATGCATGCAATTGTCGGTATGCACATTTGGTCAAATGCATGGGAAGAGATGATGTTAATAATAGCACCCCCATCAATCATAACATGTCGTACACGTATATTATCAATATGGATGGAGATGAAAAGGGCTGGATCAGGGTCATCAGTTTGGTTTGGTGCAATCTCTTCATCCGAGAAGTTGAGGGTGGGTATTTGGTGAGTAGTTGGAGGTGTAGAAGAAGGTGATAATTTGGTGAGAGAGGCTACATGATGAGGTGTAATGATGGAGGCTACAGTGTATGGTCATTAGGTAAAACCTCAATAGAATAAAGAACCTCCATAAGAGCTTTGCGATGGGATTCGAGAGATTTGGATGAGGTCATATAGGGAAATTTTGAGGGAGGATTGGTGTAATTGTTTGAGCATCACACAATGTGTAAACCCATTAGAAATAGGATATTCGGGGTTTCGAGATAGTGACTTTGGGTGTGGGTGTGGATGGTAATATTGGGTACAGGATTGGTTGATGGGCCGCTTACTTTCTCCTTGCCCTTGTCTTTTTGAGCACGGGTGGAAATGTTAATCATGTTAATCGAGGGGAGGGGTAAATGGAGAAGGCCTATGAGTGGTATAATGGCATGGCGGAGGAAACCTACTAGGGGAGAAAAGCCTTGTGAGTTAAGTCAGGCGTAACAACATTTGGGCAGTGATGTGGCCAACTCTCTTATACGAACCATGTTAATTTCAAATCTCGGGGATGGATCTAAGAGTTGTGGGGGTGGAGGTTTTGGTCACTAAGTAGGCAATGAGGGAAGAACTGTGGAAATTGGTGCTGGAAAAATGGGGTCCTCATCAAGAAGATCATCATCATCAAATTTTTCTTCAGGAGGACACAACTGGACAAGAGCGGTTTTCAAAGCCTTATAGTTCTCTACATCGTGTCTTGGCACATGATGGTAGGCATAAATTTTGGTTTTGTCAAACCCTTTTGGTTTGGGCTTGAGTGGGTCGTAAGGTCTAAGAGGTGGTAATGTGATGATGGAAGTTTTGAGGAGGTTGGTTAAGATTTTGGCATAGGATCCCACTAGTGGATCACAATGGGAGGTGAATGTGGGTTTGGGTGTAGGTTCGAATGATTGTATAAGAAGGGTCTTTGCAAGAGGGGGAGTGGGTTGAGCTATGGTCTTAGGTGTTGGTCATGTCTTCTTGGGTAGGGGCATGGTAGATGAACTGCAATAGAGTGTGTGGTTGGTTTAACTACCTTATTGGAGGGTAGCAGATTTTTTCCTTTAGGTTACACCTTCTTGGGTAAAGGTGGTATGGGTGTATGATATGTAGAGGAAAAAGCAGATGGTGGAAGAGGGTAGTTACCCATGGGGATAACTAAGGTGCTATGGAGGTAGACGACATAGGTTAAGCAAGAGGTGTGAGGGAAAAAGAAGGAAGTGTCGTGGGTAGTGAAGAAGTTATTGATGGTATTAGAGGTATGGGTGGTAAAAATGTTACAGGTGAGGGTAGAGGTTATGTTAGGTGCTTAGGTATATTAGAGGTATGCGATGGGGAAATGGGTTGCTGCATTCTTGGTTTACTGGTGGATGGGGGTTTCTTAGCCAGGGTCGAGGGGTGAGGTCCTAGGATGGACGAAGGGGTGAAGGTGATAAGGGCGTGGTTGGCGAGTTTGGGGTATGAGGTCTAGGAGATTGATTCTTCTGTTTAGGGGTTGGGTTAAGTTTGGTGTTAGTTTTGAAAGATGTAGCTAAATCTAACTTAATGGGTGGATGAGTAAGGCTATCCATTGGGATGACCCCTAAAGTAGTAATAGGTTTAGGCAAGGAAGATGATGTATGTGTGGATTTAGATGTAGATGCATGTTGGGTTATGGGTAGAGGTATGAGTTGAGACATGAGTGGTATCATGGGAGAATTTGTGATAGTTGTGGTTGTGTTTGGTTCAATCAACTGAAACACTTTTAGATAGATAGTGGAGGTGTCAGCAAGTGACATCTACATTTTTGTTGAGACAGGAAGTAGAAGATGCCCCCAAAGTAAGGCTCTATCCACATAATCCAGGCGATCAGCTAAGCATGAGAACAACATTGCTATGGGTGAGGTCGATGTGGATCTAATGGTGATTCCCATAAAATGTGTTTTAGAAATGGGGAAATTGCTAGCTTTAGCCTCTGTGGGTAAGAGAGCTGAAAGTAAGTCAAGTAGGATCTTGGGTGGTGATGGAGAATGGTCACCTAGAGGTAACAAAATTTCTACTAGATCTTTGATAGGTGGAGGAGATGAAAAAGTGTCTCCCATGGGTCGAGAGGTACTGTTGGTGACAGGTTCTCTAGGTGGAGAAGCCAAAGGTGAAGTGGTCTTGATGTTAACAAAAGGCTCCTTCACAGGTGAGGGAGGAGATGAAGGGTGTTCCTCTATGGGTGGAGGAATGGGTGAAGTGGGTTCATGTGTAGGTGGAGGACTTGGGCTAGGATTTCCTCTATGGAAGGAATATGAGGTAATTGGGAAGCAACTAGTGCGTCACTGAAAATAGCATGGACCTCGCGGGTATGGCTATCATTAGTTGAGGTCTCTCCAGTTTGATCAGAAGAAGGGGTGTGATTAGGAAATGGTTTCTTGAAGATGTGTAGGTTTTGGTTGGTAGGTGTATTCAAATTATCCAAGACTAACTCGCCATTCTCAAGAATTTCCTAGACAATGTTCTTGAAAGTGATGCAATTGCCATCATTATGACCTTTTACCCATTGATAGTTGCAGAATTCATGCTCTTTGTACAACACAAGTGTGAGGTGAGCAAGATCAAAAAAAGTGTGTGGTTTTATAGGAGGAAGGGTGATGACCCCAACTTTAATGAGATTTTGTAAAACAGAAGAAAAAGGCTCCCCAATTAGGGTGTATTTCCATTGTTTTCGTTTGAATTAAAAAGTTTGGACATGAGAAAGATTAGATGAGGGCTTAGCCTAATTTGATGGATGAGCTAGCCTAGACTTGAGTACCACTACGTTAGGGGTTCCCTTAGATTTTAAATAATTATTCTGTGGTTTTGAAGAAGAAGAGGTATCATTTGACTTAAATGCCGAGTTCTTATTTCGTAGTTAGAGTTTCTTTTCTTCGATAGCTCAAATCTCTAGCTTTCCTTCCATGGTGAATGCCTCATTGAAGGTTCGAAATTCTGCACCTACGGGGTTGGTGAAATATGTCTAGCGCAAGTCTATGTGAAAAGATCTATGAGTTTGGTTTGTGGTAATTGGAACGTGAGTTGATTGATCGAGCCATGCTAACGAGTGAAAAAAATCTGCGATAGACTCGCCATCATATTGACGAGTTGAGTAGAGGTCACCATGGTAACCTTCTTAACAATGTTGATTGAGAAGTGATCTAACAGGCTTGGGATACATGATTAAATGACTAGATAGAATGTCTAGGTAATCCACTATACTAGTCTAACGCGGGCCCGGTCAAAGACATGGGAAAATTCCTCAAGCAAGTAAGTATCATCGTGGGTGATTAGATAACACCCATGTTTGAAAGACCACAAATGTTGTTGTGGGTCATATTTTTGTTAAAGTGGTTAAATTTAGGCATCTCCTAATGTACGGGATATGGATGAATAGGAATGGATGGGTGTATGGGCTCATTACAAATTTTGTCGTAGGTGAGAGAGTTGTGCAAGCCAGAAACCAATGCCTCCAGTGTCTGCATCTTGTCCATCATTAACTTGATGAGGTCATTGGTAGGTGGTGATGGATGGGTACCTCTTGTAATGTAAGAGGGTTGGTGTTGGCCATATGATGGAGGTGGAATTCTAGTATATGGCGATGCCTCATAGGTAGGTTGAGAATAAGGAAGTAAGACAGGGGGTACCTACCCAAAATGAATGATAGATGAAACATGAGGCTACTGATAGTACGTATATAGAGGTGGAAGGATTGCGGTAACCCTAGTAGTGATGGGGGCTAAGGATTGTGGAATAGAAAGGACAATGTTTTGAAATGGGGTAGGGGTCATCAACACCGGGGTGGTTGTGTTGCTATGGGTATATGTGAGATAATAAGCGCATATGAGATTATGTTCTGGGTGGTTGACGAAGGTATAGTGGATGTTGTGGGTGTAATAGATGTGGCAGATGTGATGGTCATAGTAGGTATAGGTCCTAGCTAC
Organism: Taxus wallichiana var. yunnanensis; assembly: GCA_018340775.1. NCBI lineage: Eukaryota > Viridiplantae > Streptophyta > Pinopsida > Cupressales > Taxaceae > Taxus > Taxus wallichiana. The sequence continues at coordinate 660,094,103 of CM031244.1, read as the reverse complement.
GAAAAGACTAGGGGAAAGGTAGGTGTGGGTAGCACGAAGCTAGAAGGGGCTAACGTAGAAGTAGGAATGAGTGTTGGGGGGATAGATATGGGCATGCCATATATCAACTGACTTGAGGCATCTCGAGTGGACGAGTGGGAAAGATAGAACTGTAAGGCGACAAGGTTTTAGTCAAGGAGTTGTGCGAACTCCTTGTCACGTGTGGCGATAGTGATAGGTTGGATAGGCTCCATGGGTGATAGAATGGAAGGTGGTGAAGGAATAGGTGGGATTGGTTAACAACTAGCATGGAATTAGAGGGCATTAGATTGGCGACGAGTCAGTACCATGTGAACAAGTGCTGATATGGTAGAACTGCTTTCTGTAAATGACACAGAATTACATCAGAAATATGAAAAACAAGCAGTGGAAAGTGGATTAGGTAAAAATGTCATCTATAAAATTAAACAGGCTAATCGATGTCAGTTAGGGTAAACCAAATACAATCACAAAGTAACCACGGTCGATCATAGGTAACTACAGATCGGTCATTGTGGAAAAAGAATAGTTTGCCAAACAAGGCAAAAGACTGATAATCTACCAGGTAGATAAGTTGTAGATGGATTTTAATCAGACAAAGAAGATGATGAGAGTTACAAAGACTCAAACAACAAAGAATATGAAACAAGTGTCCTTTTGGGTAGGTTAACCAAAATAATAGTAAATCGATGCCGGTTGGGTAAAACCGATGACGGTTAGAGGGTAACCGATGATGGTCATTGGACCGACACCGGTTACTTATGAAATTGAAACAGAGATGAAGAAAAAGGTGGTTGTGATTTAAAATCAAGTGTGGAATCAAACCTAGAATTCTGAGAATGATGAAAATGGGGTCCAGGCACACTCAGACGAAGTTGGAATACACCAACTATGATGAGGAGCATGCAAGGGAAACATAAAAAGATGAAGAACATGTCCTCTCACCTCAAAACACAAGCCAAGTAGAAACACTAAGAAAAATATGATCCTAAGAGTGCTCTTTCCTTTATGTTTGTTCAACTTATGCTATTTAGAAGACTAACTCATGAAATTTAGAATATAGTTTTTGGTGAGGAAGGCTTCCTATGAAGAAGGATATCTACAAGGAGAGGTTTTAGGTTATGCTATGGTGGGGGCGAGACCATCCTCTGAGATAATGACTCGACATAAGTAACGAGTTGGGTGCCCAATGTGTAGTGATCATGTGATCACCTACAACTTCTTTTGGGTGAGATGTTTAAGAATGTTTGTATTTTTCAATTTTGTGATGTTTGGTAAGACTCAGAGAGAGAGAAAGAGAAAGAAAGTGCTTTTCTACGATTCATTTTTGTCAACCATCAGCTGGGCATGACTTCCAACATATAGGTTGCCCTCATTTAATGTGAGCTAATGTAGTAAAACAAAATGAAATGCAATTAATTTTAAGCCCAAATTGAAATATTGAATTCGATGACACAAAAGATGAACATGAGAGAATATGATCTTTCACTAATGTAATACTAATGAAAGAAAATAAGAATTCCTTTCATAGCACCCAAACATGATTGCTTTGAGACAATAGAAAGAAGAGAAGATTCTGGGGATAAATTTAATGTGAGAACCTTTTGGAAAGGAAACAAACATACAAATTTTCACCTAGAAATGAAGAAATGCAAGGAACCTCGAATGGGTCCCACCAGTGTGCCAAAAATTTTCATCCGATTGTTAGACCATTTCTCGTAATGTGATGAAACAGATAAGGGTAAAAGGGCTAGGAGGAATACTTTTTTAAAATGGTTGAAGGTTGTTACACGCGTATGACTTCTTGATCCACAGATGATCGTGAGAGCTTCCTTTTGGCTAGAAGAACTACCGAAATGAACAACAAGACCACCAAAAGAGATTAAATAACATATGACAAAGGACTGGCGCCTAGCGTATGCTAGTTCGGGAAGTGTGATACTCCTAGAAGGTGTCAAATCCATTGTTTAAAACTATTCAATGTTAACAATAAATGAAATCCTACTATAGTTAAAATGATTTAGGTATCTCATTCTACTACAATAAGCAAATTTGTACACAACAAAGCTAATGTATGATTGAATCAAGGGAAAGGTCTCGTTAGGGTACCGAATGCTTGGTGAGGGTTTGGTTTTAGGCTATTTTAGGTATTTGGTGGGGAATTTAGGTTTTATTCTTGGTCTGAGGGTAAAACACGAGATATTGATGTCGGTCTAGTATAACCGATACCGGTTCAGGATGGACTGACGACGGTCATGGGTAACCGACGTCGGTACAGTCGGGTGACAAAAAAACTTATTAATTCTTGTTGTAAGGATAAATCATAGGCTAAATGGAAATGAAGAGGGCATTGACAAGGTCTATGGAGATCTTAGGTATACTTAAAGGTATTTAATAGTCGGTATGGGAAATTTAATGGTGTGGGTGAAGGAATGATCAAACTTACATGAAGGTAAATGGTGGGAGAATGGGAGTGCAAGTAGAAACCGATAATAGAGGTAACAAAGCCTATTAAAATGAAAGTAGATGAATGTTGGTTATCAAAATACTTACTGTTGTATGAGCTTGATGGCTGGATGGAAATGGAACTTGATCAGATGGATGGAATTTGGTGTGGTGATGGCATTTCTATGGATGAAAAATGGCTCTGTGATCACTTCGATGTCAAGCATGGATGTTTAGATGGATATGCGAATGTTGGTTCTCCTTGCATGCAGCTCTCGGCCTCGTCTCTTTTGATCCTGAATGTTCCAACCTCGAATAAGGTTACCAAAGGGAATACAACGTAATCGATGATATTTCCAGGTTAACCATCATCGCTTTAGGGTGACCGGCGTCGGTTAGGGTGGGATTTCCTAGGTTTTACTAAAATGGGTAGATCTGCTTGATTTCTTGGATCTTGTTCCTTTTCTTCACGTATTAGAATGGAAGCTTCTTTTGTAATGGGTAGGAATGTGGTTAGAGGGAATGTAGGCTTTTATTTTTAGGGTTTAGGTAGGTCTTAGTTAGTTATGGCAACATACTAAGAATAGATTTGGGGTGAGGTGGCTAGGTGAGGTGTATAGGTGAGGTGGTGGTGTGAGAATTATCTTAATTAGGATATTTAAATAATAAATATCATGAGATCATGGGTTAATTTAATTAATTTAATTAATTAAATTAATATTAGTGTGGGGTGAAAGGGGCCATGGTTAGGTGAGTGTGTTTAAGGTGATTATTTGACGAGGGACCAAGGGGAGTGTGACCCAATTTTGGTGTCTACAGTGCACTTTTTGTAAATATGATAATGAAACAACTCAAAATTTATTCCTCCAATTTCCCTTTTATCAAAAATTTTTCTCCAAAATTATGAGATTATTTCAGTCTTGTGGGTTTTTATAGAAATTTTTGCTTGGTATGAACAATTGAATTATTCCCTTTTTCTAGGTTTTCATCAAAATCTTGAAAGTTGGTGTTACCCCATTTAATATGGGGAATATGGTTAGAAATAAATCATAGGATTTTTAGGAAAAACAAAAACGTCTAATAGAGTGGGAAATAAGATAATGGTAGATTTGATTAGTAATCTTTCCATTATTAGATTCAAGGAAGAAAATAGTGTTCCTAATTGTGAAAGGGAAATCATTTAAGCTCGGGGAGTTAGTAAAAGAATTTAGAAGAGTTTGTTATGGAAGAATAATATCGGGAAAATGTGAAGTGGGAAAAATCTATGCCTGGATGGATGAAACTTAATTTTAATGGTGTTGTGGTGGTGGTAATGAAGTCGGTGTTAGGGGGTAGGTGTAGGTGTGAGTGGTATTATTAGAAGGACAATGGTTATTTCTTTATAACCTATGTTATGCGTATAGGCAATAAAAATAATAATTATGTGAAGGCCTATGTAGTTTTGTATGGTTTAAAGTGGGATAATCATTATCAAATTAGGAAAATTTATGTGGAAGGGGACTCTATGTACATTATTAATGTAATGAAGGGTAAATCAAAATATCATGTTAATTTGAATGCTATTATGGATGATATTAGGACATTATTATTGAATTTTGAGGAGATTCATATTGCACATGTGTATCGAAGTGAATGATTGTGCGGACACGTTGGCCAATTATGGTGTATGGGCTCATCATAATCATATATGGAAAGATGAGGTGGATCTGCCACCATTAACTAGGGTTGTCCTTCATGCAGAGTGATATTTATGGAAAGTGTGGGATTTGGATTGTGTAATCCTTACTCTTATTAGCGTATGTGTGGGCCCAAAGTTCTATTATTTTACTCCCATTTTGGTTTTATGCAGGCAATATTCTATTTGGTCTAGTTTTTTGAAGTTGTATAGTTCTTCCATCATAAGTGGTAACATAGTGAGGGTGGAGCCTTCATCCTATTTGATTATGGAAAGGGATATGACTATCTAGGATATTTTTTAAATGGGGGAGTTACTCATTTCTTTCAAAAGCTTTAAGGTTATGATGATAATGTTTCAAAGGAGTTTCTACAAGTTTAGGATAAAGGGGTTATGACTATGTGTCGTGTGATCCTGCTAGTTTCAGAGGAGTTGATTTGGTAAGGTCATTGATATGGATTGTAACGGATGTAATTTTTGTAAGGATAGAAAGCAATTTCAGGAGGAAGTTTTCAATTTCCTTGATATTAATGAGAAGATTGTTCATATGGATGATGATATAGCCCAAACTCTCTTATGTGGTTCTAGCCTGAGTTTTTTTATTATTATGAAGTATTTTTCTCTTGATGGGAAGTTTAGGAAGCTCCATACCCTTCATTTCATGTTTTTAAATCACTTCCATAGAAATAGGAAGGTGAGAATTCCTTTCTATTTGTTTAATTCCCTACAATATTCGGTGAAATATTTTAAAGCGAATACTGTGGATGTTTTGTTACACCAAAGGGTTAATTCTTCTACTGCTCAAATTTGATACCCGATTCCTACAAAAGTGTTGGAATTAGGTATGGTAGAGATTGGGAAGAACATTTGACTCTAGATGATAGATGCAGGCTCAATGTTTTGAAAGAGAAGGCTAAGAAGGAGTTGTATGTGGCATCTTCTCTTCAATTTCTTATAGGGAAGGATTCAGATGCAAGTACTTTAGAGGGTTGGAGTGAGGGAAATGTTTTCATAAATTTCCTTTCTAGTAAAATTGAAAGCCTTGAAGATATGGTTACTCGCTTGAAAGTTGAGAATAAGAGTTTAATCAAAGGAGCTCAACATTATAGCACAAAGCTTCAAATTCTTAGCAATATGGTGGATATCCTTCAGGAGATGGTAGCAACTGAGAAGGGGAAGAAAAGGATGTTAGAGGTTATCATCTCTAAGGATCATAATGATTGTTCCAAGGGGTGGGGTTTCAAGACCCAATTCGAGGACTCGAGGCAAAAATTACCTTAGGGGTTGTTTGTGGCCTTTTTCCGACTTCATATGGGTCTTTTTTCTTTTTTTGGGTTTATTTCTAGGTTTTATAGTCTTGGTTTCTCATTTGTGCTACTCGTGTAGAGTCAAACCCTTCTTGACTCTAGCAGGGTTTCATTTTTGGCTGGGTTTTTGATAGTTTTTTTATGTACATGATCTCACATTGTAATATCTTAATGTATATGGACCTTAGAGACTTTCAAAAATTTATCTATAAAAAAATAATAGAGAGGAAAAAAGACAATAATCTAACCCAAAAAGTAGATAAAAGCCACATTCAACATCATATTATCACTAATAAGAGTCTATTACAATCTCTTATAAATATTTGGATGCATTACAAATACCAAATTAAAGGTTTGTAACTTATGAAATCTCACACAATTTTAACATGATAACTTTGCGATCAATAGAGGAAATTGTACAATGAGAGAAAAATTACATTCATAGAGAAGAAGTGAATAGAAAAGGATTAGATCACATCACACCATTAATTAAGAGGTCCAACCACTCAACACCCAATAAGGACCAATATTCATTGATTTTTGTAGATAGGAATGAACAACTGACATCACTCTAATAACATTCCATCGATCACCAATGTAGGAGGGTGATGTTGTTCAACATTTAATTCTCGTTGTTGGAGTAGTTGAGTTCCTAGTTTGAATTCGACACAAACTTGTTGAGTTCCATGGATTTTTTACGACCTGCCACCTTTTCCTCTTTCTTCTATGTCTTCATATGTATCTATTGTGATACATGATCTTTTTATTTCAATGGTATTTTTGGCCTTCTTCTTAGTTCTCAATCCTTTGGTGATTGATAGATGTGTTTCTAACTTCTTCCTTGATCCATGAGCAACATTCTAACTCCACAATGTTTTTTACCACATGCAACCTTATTTTTGTCTTCCAAATCTCATTATTCATTCCATGTAGTCTTTAAGTGTTTTGTGGATTTTTTCCTTATTACGTGGATTCCTTGATCCATGGCTTTGAATTTACCCTGTCTCCACTATCCTCCATGGATGACCATTTTTTTGCGGTATTTATTTATTTTCCTCTATTCTCAACTTTATCATGTATCGTGATGTGTAACTATGTGTTCCTTTATTCCCTTTTTGTGTGGATTTCTCTTGTTTCTTTGTTATGTGGACTTTAAAACCTATGGAAACTAATATTTCTTCATTCGATGGAACACTATGATCCCGAATTTTATAGAACACTATATTTGGAAAACTCACAGAACACAAAATTTTGAAATAAACTCCATTAAGGAAATATCTTATCCCTACAATTTCATACATATATTATACTTTGTTTCACATATTTTTAAACCCATAAAACACTACATTTCGGATTTACGTGAAACATTGATTTTGATCCACAGACTTGAAACAAAAATTCCTATGTCCTTGACTTAAGTGAAGTTTTCAAAATAACATGGGTTCTATTTTGAACAATAGTTTGGAATTTTTTGGGAGCATCCACCTACTAGATGAACTAACCAATAGCCTAGCATATCCATTGGGCATGGAGTCATGAAAATTATCACTAAGATATGATCTTAACATGGTAAATACTATTATACCTTCCTCATAACTCATAAAACTAAAAAATTCCTCCTCATCGTTACAATAAAACTCGTGCAAGAGCACTTAGGAATTGAAAATAAAATGACTACGGTAAGGAAAATGTAATTCTTGAGGTATATCCCATTAATTGGGATAGGGAAATCCTCTCCATTCAATCTTGACAACCTGAAAAGCATTATGTAGTTTGCAGATGTAAATAACATAATAAGCACTCCATATTATGTCAAAATTTTTCTTGGGTATGTGCATACTCGCTTTGTACCCAAATAGTCTAAGGTGTGAAATAGATGGTTTCCTCTTTGACCATGCTTCTTATGGTGTTACTCTGTCAATAACAAGCTGTGGGCACTTTCTTCTTGAAAATACACTACTATCTTTATTGCTTCTACCTAGAATGTATTTGTAAGTCCAAAATCATCGATCATGCATTCCACGATTTCCATGATAGTACTATTTATTATCTTAACAACACCATTGTGCTATGGTGTGTGTGGAGGAAGCATTTTTCGATGAATCCCGTGAGTTTGTAGGTAGTCTTTGAACTCATTACGGTGAATTCCCCCGATCGATCGAGTAGAGAGTTCTCGATGTGATGACCACTTTTGTTCTCAATAGCTACTTTAACTTCTTGAAGGTTTCAAATGATTCACTTTTCTTGTGAAGAAAAAAATCCACATTTTTCTTAAATAGTGATCAACATAAAGCATGAAGTACTTGAAATCCAAAATGACTTCATTGCATCAGACCATAAAGATTGGTATGAACCGAGATCAATCTTACCATGAGCTCGATATGTACTCTTCTCAAATTAATCTCTATGTTGTTTTCCTACTAGGCAATGAGGACACTTGTTTGTATCCTTCTAAAGAGATGGTATCCCATGTACCACATTGTGTCCGCGTAGTGTCTCAAGATACTTCAAACTAACATGACCAAGTCTCTAATGCAACAACTTTGCTAAGGTAGAGTTCTTAGCCACAAGTGCCTAATCATCTCTGTGGAAAAAATCAAGCTGGAATATGTGTCCCATATTCAAGGATTTTTAAACTATTTTCAAGCCTCGTGATTTGTCTCAAATCAAATAGGTTTTTTCTTTCTAGAATGACTATCAAAGTCAATTTTTAAGTTGTGATCTAGGATTTTAATAACTGAAAGTAGATTCTTTATCAACCCAGGGACATATAAGACATATGATAGTCTACAATTATGTTAACCAAGGGTTAGAGAAATGTTCCCAATCCCTTGAACTGTATATGAAGAATCATCTCCCAACAAAACATGGTTTTTCAAAGGTGTGTCCCTCATTGAAGTAAACTAGTCTCTATGGCCATTCATGTTTAGAGTGGCTCCCGAATAAACATACCATTCATCATTAGATGACTTAAAGGGTTCACTTGATTGAGCGGTGTACAAGAAGTCTTCATTATCTCGAATGTTATTCTTACTCAACATTATTTCCTTTACGATGGGGTATTCTTTTCCGATCCCCTTTTTCTACCCTTTCTTTTAGTTCATTTGTCCCTTGTGATATTTTTAGTTTTTAGGTCCATAGTTTCTTGATGAACCTTTCTTATAAGTGTTATACCAACAATCTTTCAATTCATGTCCTCTTTTTTAGATTGGACATTTATTCTTCTCGTTGTTTGTCCCTTTGATGTTGATACTTATTCTCATGTTGGGAATTTTGATAGGAATTAGGTTTTCCTTTACCTTTAGCTTTCCATTTTTGATGTGAAGAAAGTTCCTTATCCTCTTAATCATCCTTATTGTGCATAGATTCCTCTTGTTGCAGTAGGTTTACCAGCTTGTCAAAACTAACTATCATACCCATGTTTAGTTTTGTAACAAAAATATGGTAAGAAGAGGGGAGTGCTCTTAGAACAATGGGAATGAGAGCATAATATGTGACTGCTTCTCCCAAGGCTAGAAGTGAAGCCCTCAACTTTACAACTCTTCTTAAGAAAGCTTCAATTTTCTCATTCTACTTGAACTTCAGTGTATGTAACTGACTCTACAAATTTAGTATGAAATTCTTATTTTTGGCCTCATATACTATGCTCAATTTATCCCACGCTTCTTTGGCTGTTTTGGCATCTCAAATGTGGTGTTGCACATTGTCAGAAAATCCAAAGAAGATGATGAGTTTGGCCTTCTGATCTGCTTTATCAAACTGTCATTGTTGTGTTGTATCAGTAGTTGATCTACTCAAAGTACCAGATCCAACAGCCATATCTCTTCAAACTCAAGTTGTGTCTTGATTTTTGTCTTTGAGGCAGCATAGTTGTTTCCTTTGAGTAGTTGTGAATATGGAAGAAAATATTTGGGGGCGTTGGTGTCCATTTTTCGAAATCACTTACGGGGTTTGGCTCTTATCACTCCAAGTATAAGGTTTCCCAATCTATATACCATCAATTAGATATACCAAACCTTTCTATATACATGCCCTTCCAATATACCCGGTGGTACGTTGAAGAATATTACCCTTTATATACCTAGCGGTATGTGCAAGAGACATTAACATACGTGAAAGAATTCAATACGTGGTAACAAGATAGTACTAAAAGGGGTTTGTGTGATTATTAACACTTGGATCAAATAAATGTCCTCATACGCACGTGTAACTTTTCTATATACTCGGATAATTTATCGGTCTAGATTTAATCACATAATCATTCACAGATAGATAAGATGGCTCATAGTGTGTGCACGATGACCTTATTACTCCCCATTGATATAAAGGGTCGATGCCTAAACAACATTGTTGTAGCTATATTAGGCATTAAGTACGTAGTAGTCATGACGAATTTACCCATAAGTACTTTCCAAAGGAATTTTATATACCAAACACTGCGAATGAGATCTATGATCTCGTGAGTGTTTTAGAACCAATTTTTACTATTTTTTATTATTACAGCCAATTATCGCTTCGAGTAGTTACAAAGTTTTTGGTTGACTATTGCAACATGTAAATTAGTATGATATATTGAAGCATGCAATTACATTCAAAAATTTGGAAAAAAAATTAAATGGAAGGCAAATGTTTTTATTTTTCGGCCCCGGTGGCCTCGGGAGCTCAATATGACCTGTATGCAAAAATTGCAAAAAAATAGCTAAAAATGCAATTTTTGGGTACACCTACTTTAGAAAATCTTACTCAAAATGAAAAATTAGGCGTAATAGGAGAAGAAATGTTTTTTTACCCTAAATTAGGTTTTTCTCACTAAAACATGTGGAGGCTAGTTTAGTTATAACTAGTTGTTTAGAGGTGGGTTTTCCACCAAATTATCCTCCAAACTTGGCGGTTTCGCGCTTTGCCTCTAAACATCAAATTGATTTTAAAAAAGAGTTCAGGGTGGGGGTAAAATCCCAAACCTCCCACACCCAAAGCTTTCACACTAACCACCTTAGTCATTTGTGCTTTTGTTTAACAAAATGAAGTAGATTATATTTAAATTAAGGAAAATCTAACTAACCTTTTTAAACTTGATGTGGCTGAATAGATGATCCAAATGGCAATGACTTGGCTAGAGGGGAAGCCCGTGTGGAAGATGACATGGTTTAGGGTTCCCAAAATTTTAGGATCTGAGCTCTATAATGTTGTTTATACCGTCACCTTTGTATTTGTTATGTTATTCTTTTCTCGTTATTTTTCCTTCTTATTTCCACCATTTTGTATTCAACACTACCTATGTTGTTACATATTGATATTGTGGCTTTGTATTGTTTATAGGTTCATGGAAATTGATTACTTTCTCACTGTTTATTTCTTTGTGCAGTCGCAGTATTGGCAGAGGGCTCGGTGGGAGCAATGGCGATGGCAAATGGTGCAGTTCGTGGCTATGTAGGAGGTACCGCATAGGAAGTTGGAAATGTCTTGGGCCTATTGAGAAACCAGCTGATGGGAAATCACTAAACAAAGCTCACCGCTTAACCCGTAACAAATGCAACGTAACTCACTTATATGGCTCTAACTCAACCGGTATTTGTTTTGTTGAGTGATCTCCTCCAAATACAAACACATAATTCTTGATCCAGATCAGGCGTAGAGTGCAAAATTCCAACGTATTGCATGGTGCAACTCGCCAATGAATGGCTCGACTTCCTAAAAAACCATCTCAGTTTGTGAATGCAATGGCTTGATGCAAACACAACTATGTAGCTCGGTATCATACAAGATGGCGTGACCGAATAGACCTATATCGGTCAAGGGAGATCGATGGAATCATGCAAACTCAAGAAATAGGTCCCTCTAAATCTAGTAGTCTATTATTTTAGTAGAGACTAAGTTCTTCTCTAAATTAAAGATAAAACCCCTAATCGGGAAAAAATTAATACTAATATTTTTTTTAATTTTCCATACTACAAAAGCAAATTTTGCCTAGAGTTGGGTGCACCAGTGCAAAAAAATTTGTGTTCCAAACACCTAGAATGAACAGGAGGATGTGGGGAGGAAGGGATGAGGCTGGGAGGTTACAAGAGTTTGCATAAGCTCTCAATTGTTGCAAACGCTTCTCTAATATCCTCTATCTCTGCTGCTCTCTCTTTCTACACCTTCTCTACCTCGCAGTCCATATTCCCACTTTGGTACCAAATGTAAACTGAGCAACAAGGGTGGAATCATGATAAAATTTATTAATATAAAAATCAACCAGATTACTTTGGTATGAGTTGTAATACTTATAGGTATCATATAGCTGAATACACATAAGAATAAGTTGCACGCATGTGCAACAATATCTAACTTATAAAAGCTTCCAAAAAGATATCTAAGAAACATAGACAATATTAAATATAATCAAACAATTATATTGTTGAAAAATATAACAACATCTCGTATGCGAGAATGAAGACAATTATATGGTTATGAAGAAATATAACCATATAACCAATAAATAAACATTTTAATATGCAATGAAAAATTAATAAAGGTAAATAATAATAAACATAACATCCATCTTTCTCTTTGCATCATTAAATCTCTTTGAATACCACAAGACACACAAAAATCATCAAAAATCATATTCACATACTCACCTCCATTAACAATTTTTATTCTTTTAATTTTCGATTATCCTAGTTCTCATATAGGGATATAAACTCTTGTAACTTAGACATAACACCATAATTTATCTTAATGTGTATGAATGCTTCATTATATAAAAGTCAACAATGAAAATTATAACATATAAGGATCCACCAAGAGAGGGAATTCCAAAGGACCTCTTACATCACTATGGATTAACTCAAGCAAGTTAGAGGAATTAGAAACATGATGTTTGTGAAATGCTTCAACATATTGCTTATCACACAATAAATTTTCACAAGATCCATGGTATGTGATGGGTGTCATTATTCCCTTCATTTAATCAACTTCTTGTTGATGTCATATCAAACCAGGAGGTGTGTTTAAAGCTATATGCAACAAGAGTAATCCTATTGATCTAGTAGTTGAATGTAGTTATTTTTGTATTTTCTGGGGGATCTTTTCAATGTCTTAAGGACTTCTTGGTAAAAACCTTATTTAAATCATACTATGAAAACTTTGCTGAAAGGAAACACACTTTGCAAAATGGAAATAAACACACTTGATTTTAGAAATAAACACACATAACTTATAATGCTTGAAAATGATTGAAAGAAAAATATGAATCTATCTATACACATGCAAGAACAAGTATACAAAATATTTTAACTAGAAGAATTAAAGTGATACATAATTAACAGATCTAAATTATTTGCTTAAGAAATATAAATACCAAATAGATGAATATCCTGGTTCTTGGGGAGTGGGACCTTGCTCCTCCTCCAATCAGGATTTAACAACTTAGAATTCTCTCAAACATGAATGATTATTTTATTGATAAAACATTTGGTATTACAAAACGTATTAGATCTATGTACTTATTCTATATCTATCTTCTCTATTCTATCTCTCTATTTCATATATTATCCTCCATATCTATCTATTGTAGATCTGATTTTATATACATTTACAATCATAGTTATCTCTATGATTCTGATGAAATTGAATCGTGCCCAGAATAGATGTTGAGTCGGATTGTGGCTGATCAAATAGCTGTAAGATAACTATCCCTAGATCTACATTCAAAAATCTTCTCATCCTTTCCTGATTGAAAGGGTTGTTGATGCAAAATATCTGGATGTGGTTAAAATAGATAAAATTCCATCAGTTCCAAAACTTTAGAGAAGTTCCAGAACCATAGGAAATCGTTAAGGATCAAAACCGTGAGAGTTCGGAGCTATACCCAGGAGTTCTGGAACTAAGTCCGAAAATTCCAAAACTAAATACTAGATTTCAGAACTAAGTCTGAAAGTTCCGGAACTAGATGATGACTGTGTAATGGAGTTCCGAACTAGCTTGAAGTTTCTAGAACTAAGCTATATTGGAACAGATGCTACCAAAAACATGTTGAATGCTACATACTTCATTTCTTTGATTGATTAGACCTGCTTTATTACAAAACTAAATTTCAAACACACACTTCGTCAGGAATTTCAAAGCTTTTAAACGTTAGAATCACAATTAATCAAAAGATATAAAATACATGCTAACTCATATCAGATCAAATAAAAGTCACAAAATGCAATCAAAATTAATAAAAAGGAGAGTAAGATGAGATCATATATTATACATTAATCGGGCATATTCTGGCCTCATCATTTCCCCCAAACTTACTTGTTTGTAAGTCCCTTTACAAAATTCATTCTTCAAAAGTGGGGTTATATGTTCTGCATTCCATTTGATTTCTCGATCAAATGGTTGAAACTGAATTTTCCAATGCTTAAACTTAGAGGTATTGTACCCAACTCCTAGTTCTATTTTCCTCTCCCACTCTTCAAATTCAATAGGATCTTGAGGTTCTCTATTTTTCCAAGGATACATGGGGGTGAGAAGTAGAGGGGGCCTTGTTCACATTCCCATCCATATTTTCCCATAGGTCTCATTGATATGAGGAATTATTGTACATAATGATTTTGCTCTTTCTAAACTCTAGATCAGATTTTTAGGGGATATTAATTCCCTTCTTCTCAAGGAAAAAGTAAGGAGTTCCCACCTATTTGTGAATCCTTCATAAATATATTCAAACTTCTCCTCCTCATAGGAGGTAAAGGCATCAATACTCTTGTTTAGAATGGAAAAAATTGTGTCTTGAATCACTCATCAAAGGCATGAGTTCTAAAATGTATGAGGAAAGAAGAAGGTTTACCGTAGTGAGCTCTCATACAAAGACTAGTTGGGCTAGCTTTCAATAAAAACATAGATTCCCTTTCCTTCTATGTAATTTGGTTTTACAGAATGGAGACAAATACATTGAGCTAGCTCTCCCTACATACAAATTGATCATAAATCTTGTGTTTTTCTCTAGCATAAAATTACAAAGATAAAATTCACATAGAAGATTTTTCTTCTCAGGACTGGATAAAGAGTAAGTTGTCATGAATTTATATTCATCTTTTAGTTCATGTGGAAGTCCACATGCAATCCTTGATAGCTGTCAGTGAATGAACTACTCTTCTAAAAACACACTATATGTAGGAGAGGGCCTCCTGCAGCAAGAAATTTTTCACTCATAATACAAACCATATGAATTTTTGCAAGACATTTATATTTGTTTCCTTCTTATAAAATTTTTCTTCCCACTCTTTTATTTCCTTCTTCTCTTCTTCCATCTTGGTCTTCAAATCTTCATTTGATGTTTTATCTTCTTTGAGTTCCCTACAAGTGTCATTCCATAGTTGTTTGAGTGGAAAATAGGTTAACTCAATGCAGTGCAGAGACTGTGTATACATCATTTTATTTTATGGAAGTTTGACATTCTTCCTCTTTCTCTATCAGTTGTTCTTTAATTACTGATAACTCCTCAGTCCTAGCTGTAAGCTGAGTTGTTATCTCTCCAATGAGCATTTCCCTTTGTTCTAATTTGAGTTTGAGGAAATCCAATTCCTCATCCTTTTCTCTGATAATGAGATCTTCTCTAGACAAGAAAAAATCATGTTTAAATTGATGTCTTTCTTCTTCCTCTGAAATTATTTGAGGAGTTAAGCATTCTTCCTCTATCAAAGGAAGTTTTTCTTTTCTTCTCTAAGATACCAACTCTTCTTCTTCATGCAAAAATGTTGATGGTTCAGTCAATTCTTGAAAATCCTACTCTTCAAGTCTCTCATCTCCTTTGTCCATCTCATCTTGGCTTGGTTCAAGAGGATTCATGGCCATGCTACCGAAAATATCAGCAACTTCTTTTTCCATCTTTTCTTGCTCACTCCTTCCCTTTGGGGTTTCCCTTGACCTCTTATGAATTTTCCTTCTTTGGGGAATTTCCACATGCTCAGCAGTGGATTTCCTTCTAGAGATTCTTCTTACTTTTGTTTCTTTCTCCTACACAGGTGAGCTATCACCATCAGAGACATATATTAGTTCACCTGTAGCTATTGTAGAAGAAGGAATTTCCTTCAAAGGCATATAAGGCTCTATTGTTTTGATCTTTCTCACAGACCTTATTTTTGGTATGTTCTCTCTTTCCACTTCCTTTTGTTCTTCTGTAGGGGCATTAATTTCCAAATTAGTTGAAGGAGAAAATGGATCCGGTATTGTCCTTCTAATAATACTATTGGGGTAAGCACAAGTACTATATCGATCTAAGCATACATGCAAATAAAAGTAGATATTCTACCGGAAGAAATATAGAAAATAAGAGACATAAATCAACACCAAATTTAACGTGGTTCACCCAAACTACGTCCACCAAGAAACAAGCCAATTATCCAAAGCTTTAACATGATATAGAATGAATATTTACAATCTTTCACACCTCTTAGATGTTTAGTACTTTCTTTCCTCCTTCAAGCTTTTGCTCTCACCAAGAAGTTCTCTCTCACAAACCCTTATCAAGTTATTTTTCTAATTCTTATTGATCATCATCTTCTAAACCCTAGCTTTATGCTTATATAGTAATTTTTAGACTTAGGACACTTAGTCATGCAATTACAATCAATAAATTTATTTTAATGCTAAAAATAGATATAATTCCCGAGAGTTAATTAAAACTTCATTGCATAGGTAACCGACGCCGGTTTTGCCTAACCATTGTCGGTTCCTTACTTGCTTGACCGATGCTGGTCATACCTAACCGATGCCAGTCTGGTCTTAACCAATGTCGATTACTATATTTTCCAACAAGTTCAAATTACATGCTAAAATGAAGTAATTAAGCTCCACAACTCAACAATCTCCCACTTGGAGTTTAATTACTACACCATACATGTACAATGTCATTCTTGGATCCTTCCTTGGCTTTGTTTCTTCCTCTTCAAGTCTCAAACTCAAAGACCAACAAAAGTGGAGTGTAGCTCCAACTTCTCCTTTGCTAATGGATTTGTTAGCATATCCACAGGGTTCTTGCTCGTATGAATATTTTCCAGATTCAACTGTCCATCCTCCAATACCTGTCATATGAAGTGATACCTCAACTAAATGTGTTTTTTTCTTAAATGAAGCGCTGATTTTTTTGCAAATGAATTACACTCGATTGTCACTAAATAGTTTACAATCACTTTGCTCCTTTCCCAACTCTTCCATGAACCTACTCATCTCATATATCATCTCCTTGCTAGCCTCTCGTAGTTGCAACATACTCTTCCTCTGTAGTAGACAAAGCCACAACCTTCTATAATCTTGAAATCTAGCTAACTGTCATTCCACCTACTGTGAAAATATATCCAGTAGTGCTCCTCTACCATCCAGATCTCTAGCCATATTTGAATCAACATAGCCACGTAATGAAATATCCAAACCTCCATAGCATAACTACATGCTAGATGTCCCTTTCAAATACCTGAGTATCCATTGACTACTTTCCAATGCTCTTTACCTAGATTGGCCATATATCTACTCACAACTCCCATTGCCTGTGTAATGTCTGGTCTGTACAAACCATAACATACATGAGACTTCCAACTACTGAAGCATATGGTACTTGTGTCATGTATTTGACCTCCTCATGTGATGAAGGACACTGATCTTTACTCAATTTTAAGTGTCTAACCATAGGTGTGCTAACAGTTTTGCATTCTACATGTTGAACCTTTCTAACACCTTGTAGATATAATCCTCCTGAGACAAATACAATTTCTTTTTTTCCTATCTCTATGTATTTGCATGCCAAGGATTCTTTTTGCAGCTCCTAAATCCTTCATATAAAATGTGTGAGCTAGCTTTCTCTTAAGCTCACCAATGTCCTACATATTAGATCCTACAATAAGCATATCATCCACATACAATAATAAAATAATATAGCTCCCATTTTCAAGCTTCTTGAAATAAACACAATGGTCAGATTCACATCTCAAGTAACTATGCTCATGCATAAAACTATCAAACCTCATGTACCATTTCCTTGGAGCTTTCTTGAGCCCATATAGGCTCTTTTTCAACCTGCACACTAGTTTCTCCTTACCCTTAACTTCATACCCAAATGGTTGTTGCATATAAATTTCTTCATCCAAATCACCATGAAGGAAAGTCGTCTTCACATCTAGTTGCTCTAAATGCAAATCTTCTACTACAACTAAACTCAATATAGTACGAATAGAAGTCATCTTAACAACAGAGAAAATATTTCACCAAAGTCAATACCTACTTTATGTGCAAATCCCTTTACTACAAGCCTTGCCTTGTACCTTTTCTATCCACCCTCTTCTTCCTTAATCCTGTAAACCCACTTGTTTTGTAATGTCCTCTTACCTACTAAAACTTAACCAAATCCCAAGTCTGGTTTTGTTCCAAGGAGTCCATCTCCTCATCCATGCCATGCTCCCATTGAACGTGAGTCTTATCCTAGCATTGCTTCTTCAAAGATCTCCAGTTCACCACTATCAGTCAATAATAAATAAAATAGAGAAGTGTAAATATTTTTGGAAGTTTACTTACCCTTTGTGACCTTCTCACAGGAGTTTGGGGTACCGAGGCTCAATCTGGGCCTCCTGAACATTAGTATCAACTTTTGATAGTGACCAATGCACCGGTCACCTCTAACCGACGTCGGTTCTGCTAACCGATCGGTTCTAATCTCTCTAACCACTAGTAGTTCATCTCGACCAATGTCGTTCAGGGGACTAACCGACCACGGTTATTGTGTATTTCTGTAGGTGTTTCTTTAAAACCCGAGAGTTCATTTTCATCAATAAACTTCTCAATTTTCTCATCCTTGGGTACCAAAATTTGATCCCTATACATTCTCTTTTCATTCCATTCAACATCACAACTCCTAATAATTTTAGAATTCTCTAAATCCCAAAAAAAACTAAAATCACTAGATCCATAACCAATGAAAGTGCACCTCTTGGATTTTGCATCCAACTTTTTTTCTATTTTCCTTATCAACATGCACAAAAGCTTCTGAACAAAAAAATTTAAGAAAATAAATATCTACCTCTTTTTTGGTCCAAGCTTCCTCTATTATTCCTCCATCTAGTGAACTTGAAGGCCCATGGTTAATCAAATAAACCATTGTATCAACTACTTTTGTCAAAACTACAAGGGTAATCCAGAATGTATCCTCATACTTCTAGCACGTTCCATGATTGTCCTATTCATTATTTTTGCAACACCATTCTCTTGTGGTGTTCTTGGAACCGTTATTTCTCTACGTATCCCATTCACTTAAACAATAATCATTGAAAGCCTTACTACAATATTCACCACCATTGTTAGATCTAAGGCACTTTAACTTAGAATTTGATTCATTCTCAACAAGGGCTTTCCATCTTTTAAAAGTCTCAAAAACATCAGATTTATGTTTAATACAATAAACCCATACCTTTCTTATAGTATCATCAATGAAAGTAACATAATACTGGGATCCTCCATGAGAAGCTACCTGAGCTGGTCCCCACACATCTGAGTGTACAAGCTCCAATTTCTACTCCTTCTTAGTTGTCCCAACTTTGAGAAATCTCACTCTCTTTTTCTTTCCAAAGATACAATGCTCACAGAAATCAAGATCTAAATCTTTCAAATCTAATAACTTACCCTTAGCCTTTAAGATCTGTATTCCATTTTGACTCATATGATCCAACCGATTATGCCACATGCATGCATCTAAAGTAGATAATGTAGAAAAGGAATCAATAATATAGGTAGATAAATATAATGTTCCTACCTTCTTACCTCTTTCCACAACAAAAGCACCCTTGGTGACTTTCCAAGAGTCTCCTGTAAAAGTAACCATGCAACCAGATTCACCTAGTTGCCCTTCTAGAAATAAGATTCCTCCTGAGGCTTGGCACATGCCTCACATCTTTCAATACCCATGTATTTCCATTCTGCAATTTTAGATGAACTTCCCCTTTACCAATAATACTGATAAGGTTCATCATCACCCAAATAAACATGCCCAAAATTTCCTTGGACATAATTTCTGAAATAACCCTTATTAGGGGTTGCATGGAAAGAAGCTCTTGAATCTAAAACCCATGATTCAATTCTACAATCTAAAGAAAGAATAAGAGTATCTTGCATTACCTCTGATGCAACAAGATTTTCTTCTTTACCTTTTTTTTGTTGTTGGTTCTCTTTATCCTTTAACCAACAATATTTCTTTGCATGTCCTTTCTTTCCACATTTCCAACAAGTAATTCCCTTACTTCTGGATTTAGATCTATTATCCCTTGACTTTGATTTCCCATTACTCTTACTCTTGGATCTCTCCTTCTACCCACCCCTTCTTTCTACATTCAAAATTTCCAGATGATGTTTCCTTTATACTCTTCCTATAAATTTATTCATTCAAGATTATACTAACCACATCATCAAACTTCAAAATATTATTAGCAGATGTTGTATTACTAACAACCATTACCAAGTTGTCCTAACTATTAGGAAAATAACATAAGAATAAAAGTGCTTTTACTTCATCATCAAATGGTATAGCAACCAATTTTAACTAATTTACAATAGATCGAAATCATTCAAATGACTAGAGGTAGATTCACCTTCATGCATCTTAGAACTAAATAGTTTCTTCATCAAATAAAATTTATTTGAAGCACTAGGTTTTTCATATAAATTAGCAAGAGATTTCATTAAGTCTACCGTAGAAGTCGCTTCTATAATATTGGAAGCCATGGATGTTGTCAGACTCAATCTTATAGATCCCAAAGCCTTTCATCAAGAATCTTCCATTCTTCATCAGTCATCTTCATAGGTCTAGAATTCTCATCCAATGGTAAGTAAAAATCTCTTTGATACAAATAATCCTCAATTTGTATCTTCCATAATTGATAATTTCGCCATCAAATTTCTCTACCTTGTATTTATTATCTTCTACCATTGTTGTAGCTCCCACTCAATCAAAAACCTTCTGTGAGTAAATTTTTCAACACACAAAACCCTCAAACAAAGCTCTAATACCAGTTTTTGGGGTTAGCACACCAGTTGTATAGATAATATATCAGATCTAAGCATACATACAAATAAAAGTGAATATTCTACCAGAAGAAATATACAAAATAAGAGACATAAATCAACACTAGATTTAACATGGTTCACCCAGTGCGGGATACGTCCACCAAAAAACAAGACAATATATTATCCAAAGCTTTGACAAGATATACAATGAAGATTTATAATCTTCCACACCTCTCGATGTTGAGTACTTTCTTCTTTCAAGCTTTTGCTCTACCACCAAGAATTCTCTCTCACCAACCTTTTCCAAGTTATTTCTAATTCTTGTTGATCATCATCTTCTAAACCCTAGTTTTATTCTTATATAGTCATTTTTAGACTTAGGAAACTTAGCCATGCAATTACAATCAATAAATTTGTTTTAATGCTAAAAATAGATATAATTCCCGAGAGTTAATTAAAACTTTGTCACAAAGGTAACCGACACTTTGGTTCTTCCTAACTACTTTTATCGGTTCTTTACTTGCACTGCTTATCGATGCCGATTACTATATTTTCCACAAGTTCAAATTGCATGCTAAAATGAATTAATCAAGCTTTACAAATCAACAAATACTAGGATTTTTCTTGAACTTGCTAAGAAACGCGTTTCCCAAATTTCTTGTCCATTTTTCTTAGACACAAAATGGTGCTAGCATACTAAATGAATTAGCCCATGATGCTTGATTTTCCCAACACCCCAAGAATACCTCTGGGCCATGGTCTGGATAGAATAAAAAGGAAACCCTAGAAGGTTTATTATGTACTCAGGTTTTGTGGATCCATACTTTAGATATATAAGAATTTTCGGACTTCTTTTCCTACGAACCCAAATTCACCATCATAGGTTAAATATTTCACTATCCAAAATTCTACCATGTCAAAAGGTTTGGGAAAACCGGCCCTTCGATCCCTTTTATGATTTTCTTTGTATTGTAAATGTACTAGGGTTTAGTTTCTCCTTTTTAGTAAGATTTCAATAAATTCTTTCAAGGTCCCTTTGGAAGGATGTGGGAAATGCACAATTGGCACTCCAGACACATTACTTATTATATTTACAGAAAGAGGAATAAAGATATTTCTCACCTTTGTCTTAGATTGCTCTAGATTTATGATGAATTCTCTTAATAATTTTTCATTATACTTTGAAAACTTCTTCAGGAACTCTAGCCATCCTGCATGCTCAAAGATAGATGTTGTTTCTTCATCTCTGAGAAGCTGGGAATCATCCTCTATTTCTGATTTCTTTTTAATACCCATATTGGCTCTAGTTCTGTTTCCTTTGACTCTATGTAAATCAGTTCCGTGCCTTCTTTTTAGTTGTGGAACTAACAATTTTAGTCATTGTGGAACCTCTGTTTTTAGTTGTGGAACCTCTATTGTCAGCTGTGGAATCCTCTATTCCTTGATGCAAAATACAAGCTTAATTCACTACTTCTCAAAATCTCTCTGTAACTTATTTCACTTGATTTTGCACTTAATGATTATCAATAATAATCATGCCACCACTTATTCCATCCATAGCATCTTCATGATTACTCACTTGTAATCATAATGTTTAAATAGATGACTCATCATACCAACTTTTAAATCAAGTCAAATCACACATGTAAACATTTAATTTAACCCTAAATAAGTTAAAAGATATAATTACTATCCTTGATGATGTAATCATTTTGTTATGATGACTCGTCAT
The DNA here is from genome assembly GCA_018340775.1 of Taxus wallichiana var. yunnanensis. NCBI lineage: Eukaryota > Viridiplantae > Streptophyta > Pinopsida > Cupressales > Taxaceae > Taxus > Taxus wallichiana. The sequence continues at coordinate 660,071,911 of CM031244.1, read as the reverse complement.
TCCTACAAGCAGAATAAAACATGATTAGATAGGAAAACTAGAATTCAAAAGAATTCCCTTTTATTTTAATTAGCCAAAAGAAGAGGTCAACTGCCATTGTTGGTTTTCAATTGACCTTTGAGAAAAAAATTTATTTAATTTTTTAGTTTTTTAATTTTTATATATTTTTTATTTTTTGGGGAAGAAAATGACATTTACTGGTTTTCATTTTCTTCCCTTTATTCTAGATCTATCATCTGGTTATTTGATCATTTTGGAAAAAATGGGTTCTTCCATATGATCAAATTCTTTTCTGTTTCAATCTTCCTCAAGAATTCATCCTTAATGGGAGGCTTCCTATAGAGTTTCAGCCTTTTTCCATTGACTAAGAGTGTTCTTCTACTATCATCAATGGAAAGTAAATGAATAGAATCATTGTAAAATATCTACTCAATCTGATAGGGTCCCAACCATCTGGTTCTCAATTTTCCCTTGAATTGTTGGTACCTAGAATCAAATAGTAATGCCCAATCTCCTACTTTGAATTGCCTTCTCTTGATATGTGTGTCATGTCATTGCTTCCTTTGATCTTGGATTATTTTTTTCTGATGAAGTGCTTCCATCCTCAATTCATCTAATTCATTAAGTTGAAGGATTATTTCTTTTTGAGCTGCATCCAACTTAGTTCCCACCTTAATTGTTTTCCTCAATGTTTGAAGTTAAAAATCTATGGGAAACAAGGGATTTTTCCCATAAACTAACTCATATGGTGAAAACCCTATTGTAGTTTTCCAAGTTGTATTATAAGCCCAAACAACTTTAGGTAGTCTCTTTACCCAATCTTTTCTCCCATCTTCAACTATTTTGGTAAGGATGTTCTCCAATTCTTTGTTTGTTACTTCAGCTTGTCCATTTGACTATGGGTGATAAGGAGATGACTTCCTATGATTGATTTGGTAATACATTGTGAAATCTTGGATCATATTAGACATAAATTGTGGTCCCTGATATGAAACTATGCTCCTCGGTGCTCCAAACTTTACCATAATTTTGTTCCAAAGGAAATTAGCAACTACTTCTTCAGTGGCATTTGTCAATGCCTACACTTCTTCCCACTTTATCACATAGTCAGTACACACAAGAATATATTCCTTTTCTTGTGAAGGAGGATTAAAATGAACAAAAAAATCCAATCCCCGTCTCTCAAATGGTTTAATCACTACTTGAAGTTGAAGATGCATTTCATTGGTGAAAGTTTGTTGTCTCATCCTTTGACAAGGATCACACTGCTTGATATATCTCTTCACATCCTTATACAGAGATGGCCAATAATAACCAAAGTGCAAGTATCTTATGAGTTGTTCTTTTCACTAAATAGTGTCCTCCACTTGGTTCATCATGATATGCTTTGATGATGTGAAAGATTTCATCTTCTCTTAAACACATGCGTAAAACAAAATTATGCCCACATTTAAATAGTATTCCATTTAACCATTTGAATTGTGCACTAGTTTTGATTAACTTATTTATTTTTTTCTTAGTGAAAGAAGGAGGAAACTTTCTGTTGTAAGATAATTTTCCATATCAACAAACCACGGTGTACTTGTTGAGATAAAAACAATTGTTCATATGAAAATTTATCCTTGACTGGATCTTGCTCTGTGTAGTGGTTAGTCTTGACAAAAACTCAACTACTATATTAGATTTACCTGGATTGTCCACAATGGTAATATCAAATTCTTGTAAAAGTAATAACCGTCTAATTATTCTTCCTCCAACCACTTGTTTATTCATTAAATATTTAATTCTTGAATGATCTGTGTAAAAATATTTTGTACCCTATAATGTAATGTCTAAATTTATTGATTGCATAAATCACAGCAAGAAATTCTTTTCAATGGTGGTGTAATTCTTTTGAGTGGGAGTAAGATTTTTACTAAGATAATAAATAGCATACATCTTTCTATCCCAAAACTACATCAATGGAATTATTTGTGGCATCTATTTGGATATGAAATGGTTTTTCCCAATTAGGTCCTCTAAAAATTGGGACAGTAGTGACTAATTTTTCTTTAATTTCTTGAAAAGCACACTAACACTTTTCATCCCAAAGAAATTCACAAACCTTGGTTAGTAATTTAAACATGGAGGTAGCAATTTTACTAAATATTATATAAAGCACCTATAGTACCTAGCATTTCCTAGAAATGATTTGATATCTCGGGGGGGTCTAAGGAATAGGTAAATTTTAAATGATCCTAATTTTTTTTTGATTAACCTGAATTCCTCTTTTTGAAATATGGTGTCCTAATACAATCCCTTCATTAACCATCAATAAACACTTTTCATCACTAAGAGACAGATTGTGTTGTTCACATCTTGTTAACACTATGTCTAGACTTCTTAAAGCATCATCAAATGTATCTCTGTGTATAGTGAAGTCATCCATATATACCTCAACACAATCATTTGTTAGATCAACAAAGATTCCAAGTACAACTCTTTGAAATTTACGGGGCATCAGCATAAGCCATATGGTAATACCCTATAGGAAAAGGTACCCCATGGACATGTAAATGTATTTTTTTCCTGATCTTCAGAAACAAATCTAATTTGATTGTATCCACTAAAGCCATCCAAGAAGGAAAAGTACTTGTTTACCTGAAAGGTTGTCTAGGACTTGATCTATGAATGGTAAGGGAAAATAATCTCTCAGTGTGGCTTTGTTCAATTCCCTATAGTCAACACATATTCTCCATTTTCCATTCTTTTTAGGAACAATTACAAGAGGAGATACCCACTGACTATCTGAGATAGGGTAGATAAAACCTACTTGTAATAGTTTTTCAATTTCTTGTTTGACTATATCCCTTAAGGCTGGGTTAATCCTTCTTTGAGGTTGCCTAACTAGTTTAACATTTTTACTATAGATGTGATGAGTGAAAATACTTGGGTGAATTCCCTTCATGTCTTTGTAATCCCAAGCACAAAATTTAGTATGATTTTTTAAAACATCAAATAGTTTAGCTTCTTCATCATCCTTTAACCAACTGTTAATGTTCAAAGTTTTACCCGGTTGAATCTCAACATGCTTGGTTCCAATGTGTGATGAACTAATTTTTGAAAGGGTTCCATTAAAGTATTTAGTGGACATGCATGTGGTAACAACATATGATATGTAGAAACATATCCAAAAGTTCCTTGAGACAGAATACTAGAAAAAGGACAGTAATGAGAATTATGATACTTATCTCTTTATAGGTCAAACTCTTTGTCACTACTACTTTCCAGAAATTCTTCACCACTCCCTGATGTATTTGAAACTGAAGCTACTAATTCTTCCTCTCCCCATGAGAAATATCGTTCCTCCAGAGTGAAATTATTTCCAATCATAGAGAATTGTTGTTGTCATGATTCCAGAACTAAATGTGGTGATTTCGAAACTAAATATGGTGGTTCTGTATGTTTGTGGAGCCTATTTTCATGTTCGAGTGTGGTACATCTTCTATGTGTTACACTCGGGTATTTTTATGGTGGTCCCGCTTGCTAGTGAGTAGGGGGTTCGGGGGCGAAGCCCCCAAAGAAAATTTTCATGGGTGGTTTATTAACCCATGGGTAATGGGTAATCATATGGGCTATTTTTTGGGCCCATAGTTTTTGTACCCATTGTTTTGTAAAACCGCCTCTTCGGCTACCCATAGGTTTATGGGATGGTTTTATTTTTTGCCCATTGTTTGATACCCATGGTTTTGTAAAAATTATTAAGTAGTTGTCTATTTATATGGTCTTATGCATATGATAGATAGACAAGCAAATGTATTGCAGATGTGTTTTGAATTCAGGTGTGAATTCTCAGAGAGTTTGTTGAGCATAGCTCCAAACGGATCTGGGTATTGTATTGAGAGAGTGGAGACTTGTAATAAAATTTGAGCAAGTGATTCTTAGTGGATGTAGCCCAAATTGGGTGAACCACATTAAATATTATCTCTCTGTGTTGTGTTATTTATTCTACACTTTTATTTGAGATTTGTAATATTTTCTGCATATTAGTTTCTACTGTTGCGATTTTGTAAGGGATTATTCCACATATTTTATCTCTTATTTCCTAACAATTGGTATCAGAGCCTGGTTTGGTTTTCTGAAGTGTTGAATCATAGGGAAAGTTTTATCTTGAGTGGGAGCTATGGCAGATGATGGATGATCTAGGGTTGATAAATTCAACGGGCATAATTTTAGTCTTTGGAAGATGCAGATGGAAGATTACCTTTATCAGAAGGATATTTATACTCTACTGTTTGAGAAGGTGAACAAACCCTCGAGTATGACAGATGGAGAATGAGATTTGTTGGATCGGAAGGCACTTGGAATGATTCGGCTGTGTCTTGCATCTTCGGTATTATTTAATGTTTCAAAGGAAAAGACTACAAAATATCTAATGGATGCATTAGGGAAGTTGTATGAAAAACCCTCTACCTCTAACAAGATATTTTTAATGAAAAATTTGTTTAATATGAAGATGTCTGAGAATAGTTCAGTAGCAGATCATTTAAATGATTTCAATATGGTTGTAAATATGCTAGCTTCTGTTATAATAGAATTTTATGAAGAAGTTAGGGCTTTATGAATTCTGTGCTCTTTACCTGAAAGTTGAAATAGCCTGGTAATGGTGGTAAGCAACTCGGTTTAGGCTAACTCAAAGTTGAAGTTTGAGGATGTTATGAGGGTGATTCTAAGTGAGGTAATGTGAAGAAAAAGCTTTGAAGAATCTTCTACTCCAAGGAATTCTTTGACAATGGAAACTAGAGGGAGACAAGAATAGAGGAAACGTGGAAAATCGAAAGATCGGGCAAGGTCAAAATCTAAGAGCAAGATTGTATGTTGAAACTATGGAAATTCTGGGCATGCAAAGAAGGAATGTTGGGAGCTTCAGGACAAGAAGAAATAACAGGAAGAAAATAAGGAGGAAAATGTGGCATCGGGTAATGTATGTCAGGATGCTTTGATTCTTTCTTTGTATAATATTATTGAATCTTGGGTTTTAGATTCAGGGGCTTCTTTTCATGCTACTCCACATAGGCATTATTTTGTTGATTATGTTTAAGGGGATTTTGGGCATGTTTTTCTTGGTGATGATGAGCCTTGCAGTCATAGTTGGAAAAGGTTACTTCAAATTAAGATGCGAATGGGAATACATGGCTATTGAAGGATGTCAAACATGTGCCTATATTAAGTAGAAATTTGATATCGGTGGGGCAATTGGGAAGTGATGGTTGTATTGTGATATTTATAGCTAACTCTTGGAAGGTCACCAAGGGTGTTGTTGTGGTGGCAAGAGGTAAGAAGGTTAGAACCTTGTATTAACTATTGATAGTACTAATGATTGTATTCTTGTGACTTTAGATGCAAATACAACATTATGGCTCTATAGGCTTAGTCATATGAGCCATAAGGGCATGGACATCATAAAGAAGAATTTTCCTGGATATACAGAAACAAGTTTAGATTTCTATGAGAACTGCATATATGGGAAACAAAAGTGAGTAAGGTTTCTCAAGGTTGGACCTAGAAAGAAAGAGAGTAAGTTAGAGCTGGTACATTCTAATGTGTGGGGCCAGCTCAGGTATCATCTCTTGGGGTTCAAGTTATTATGTTACTTTTATTGATGATGCAACAAGGAAAGTTTGGTTTTATTTTATTAGAAACAAATCTGATGTATTTGACACTTTTGTTAAATTGAAATCCTTGGTAGAGAATGAAACAAGTCTTAAGCTAAAATGTCTCAGGTCAGATAATGGAGGGGAGTATTGCAGCAAATAATTTAATGATTACTATTCTAAGAATGGAATCCACAGGAGAAAGATGGTTCTAGGAACTCCGCAGCAGAATGGGGTATCAAAAAGGATGAACAGAACAATAATGGAATGTGCTAGGAGCATGAGGTTACATGCAGGACTACCTCTTTCTTTTTGGGTAGAAGCGGTGAGCACAGTTGTGTACTTGATAAATAGAGGACCCTCAAGTGCCTTAGATGTAGGCATACCTGAGGAGGCTTGGTATGGTGAGAAAGTTGATTATTCATTTCTTAGAGTCTTTGGATGTGAGGTGTTTGTTCATATAGACAAGGATGATAGGACCAAGCTAGAGGCTAAATCGTAAAAATGTACTTTCATTGGTTATGATGGTGATGACTTTGGATTTAAATGTTGGAATATTAAAGATAAGAAAATCATTCGGTCTAGGGATGTGGTCTTTAATGAGAAAGTTATGTATAAGCAACATTATAGGGAAAACAGGAAGAATCCAAGAAAGAATATGCGGTGGTAGAGGATCTTTTGGATGGGAAAGTGACCCATGAATCAATTCAGAACCCTACTCACCAAGCACCCCAAACTCCTAAAGTGAGGAGGTCTTCTAGGGTAAGAAAAGAACCTGAATGTTTTTCTCCTTCTCTTTATTATTTATTACTCACCGATAGTGGAGAGTCGAGAGAGATTTGATGAAGCAATGCAGTAGATGCCAGTAGAGAAGTGGGAGCAAGCCATGGATGAGGAGCATAACTCTCTCATGGAGAACCAGACTTGGGATTTGGTGAAGCTACCAAGGAAAAAGAGCATTGTAGAACAAGTGGGTGTATAGAGTTAAAGATGAAGAAGGAGGAAAGAAAAGATATAAGGCCCGGTTGGTGGTCAAGGGGTTTGCATAGAAACAAGGTATAGATTTTGATGAGATTTTTTCTCCTGTAGTAAAAATGACTTCTATCGAACTATTCTTGGAATAGTGGCAGAGAAGACTTGCACTTAGAACTCTTAGACATAAAGACTGCATTTATCCATAGTGATTTGGAGGAGGAGCTATATATTCAGCAACTCGAAGGCTATGAAATCGAAGGTAAAGAGGAGATGGTGTGTAAACTGAAGAAGAGCTTATATGGCTCGAAACAAGCTTCACGCCAATGGGATAAGAAGTTTGATAGCTTCATGATGGAGCAAGGTTATATTAGATGTCATTATGACCATTACATGTATAAAAAGAAATTTGAGGATGGAAGTTATATTATCATGTGTTCGTATGTTGATGACATGTTGGTTGCAGGTAAAAACATGTAGGAAATAAAAGTACTCAAGAAACAACTAAGTGAATCCTTTGATATGAAGGATTTGGGGGCAGCCAGACAAATCCTTGGTATGAGGATAACTCGGGATAGGAAGGAACAGAAGTTGACTTTATCTCAGGAAGAGTACATTAAGAAGGTATTGGATAGGTTTAACATGTAGGATGCTAAACCGGTTGGGACTCCTTTGGCAGGCCATTTTAAGTTATCAAAGGAGCAGTGTCCCAAGATAGAGCAGGAAAGAAACTAGATGTCCAAGGTACCTTACTCATCAGTAGTTGGTAGTTTGATGTATGCTATGGTGTGCACTAGGCTTGATATTGCCCATGCAATGGGAGCTGTGAGTAGATTTATGAGTGATCTAGGTAAAGAGCATTGGCAAGTAGTAAAGTGGATCCTTCGGTATTTGAGAGGGACCATGGGGACAGTTTTATGCTACAATGGATTAGACACCACTTTACGTGGTTATGTAGATTCAGACATGGCTGGAGATGTAGACAATAGGAGAAGCATGACATCTTATATTTACACTATAGGTGGGACAAAGAAAGTGAGTGGATTTCACGAGTATAGAAGCTATGGATTTTTCAACCATGGAGGCTGAGTATGTTGCTGCCACAGAGGCAAGCAAAGAGATGATTTGGTTACAAAAATTGCTTGAGGAGTTGGGGCATAAGTAGTAGGAATGTAAGCTACATAGTGATAGTCAAAGTGCTATACACCTAGCTAAGAACTCTTCTTTCCACTCCAGATGAAGAATATACGCTTGAGATATCACTTCATCGGACAGCTTTTGAGGAAGATAAGTTGAATTTGGAGAAGATTCATACCACTCGAGAATCCTACATACATGATGACCAAGGTGGTCACAAGGATAAACTAAAGTTGTGTTCAGCTTTGGTTGGCCTTCACGATGACAAAGAAGGGTTAAGAAGCTTACTCGGTGGAAATCAGTCTCCATGTGGGAGATTGTTATGTTTGTGGAGCCTATTTTCATGTTAGAGTGTGGTACACCTTCTATGTGTTACACTCAGGTATTTTTATGGCAGTCCCACTCACCAATGAGGTGGGTCAGTGGGTCGGGAGTCAGGGGCGAAGCCCCAAGTAAATTTTCATGGATGGTTTATTAACCCATGGGTAATGGGTAACTGTTATGGGCTGTTTTTTGGGCCCATGGTTTTTCAATACCCATTATTTTGTAAAACTACCTCTTCGGATACCCATAGGTTTATGGGATGGTTTTGTTTTTTGCCCATTGTTTGATACTCATGGTTTTGTAAAACTGCTTAAGAAATTGTGTATTTATATGGTCTTATGCATACGATAGATAGACAAGAAAATGCATTGCAGAGATGTGTTTTGAATTCGGGTGTGAATTCTCAGAGAGTTTGTTGAGCATAGGCCCAAATGGATCTAGGTATTGTATTGAGAGAGTGGAGTCTTGTAATAAAATCGAGCAAGTGATTCTTGGTGGACGTAGCCCAAATTGGGTGAACCATGTTAAATCTTGTCTCTCTCTCATTGTGTTATTTATTCTCGCACTTTCATTTGAGATCTGTAATGTTTTCTCGCATATTAGTTTCTACTTGTTGTGATTTTGTAAGGGATTATTCCACATATTTTATCTCTTATTTCCTAACAAGATAATTCCGTAACTAACTTTTCGCGAGTGTTCTTCCAAACTATGGTCGTAGGTTCCAGAACTATTTCTTATTTCTTTGAGGAAAACTGGTGCTCATCAATGGTGGATTAATCATCTCTTCTACTTCTCTTACATGATCCTGCAATGTGATCATAGCCAAAGAAGATAATTTTTTCTTATTAGTATTAGGAGAATCAACCCACAATTTTTCTTGATTGTCAATAAAAGGTCATGCAGAAGGATATAAGGAAATTTTCTTAGAGTTCTTACCATTCAAGATTGTCATATCACCTGACCTGCAATCAATTAAAGCAACAACTATAGCTAACCATGGTCTACCCAAAATAATGGGATAACCCAATGTTTTACCTTTTGGATGTAGTATAAGGAAGTCAAATTGGATATTCCCATGACTCCACCATAACCACCACGTCTTCAATAATTCCTTCTGGTTTTACTACAGACTGGTCTGCCATCTGCAATATGGTATTAGTAGGTTGTATACCTGTTAATGGTAATGTTTTCAAAGTGTCCACTTGTCATTACATTTATAGCCACTCCCAAATCTACCAAAACATTATGTATATCCTTATTCCCTATAGAGACATAAATAACAGGACTTCCAGATCTCTATATTTGGGAAGTAAAATTTTTTTGCTAATAAATCAGCAAGTTTCCCATCTACTTTGATAGTCTTGGGGCAATCTTTCTTCCTTCCGTGATTTTTCAAACATAACATTTTGATTAATTTGTTCAATTTTGGAATGTCCTTAATTTCTTGTAACAATGGTATTTCAATATTCAATTTCCTTAGTTCCTATACTAATTCAGACTCTTTAGTTTCTATAGCTTCTTTAAATCTCTCTGGAAATGGAGTCTCGGTTGTGTCATTATATGGCTCCTTTTCTTTTCTTTGTAGATCATATTTTGGAACAATAGTACTAGGGGTTTCATTTTCTTCTGTCATTTCAGGTGATTATAACAGTATAATGCTCGATGATTTTCCCAAATCTAGTTTGAATATCCTTATAATCTATGACATGTAAATCAACTTTTTTTCTGGTTCTATTCCATAAACAAGAGTTGTTTGTTTATTTCTTGGGTTTGCTACTAGCTATGCTGGTATTTGTGTTTGGACTACATTATTAGTTTGTGAATTCTATGTAGGGATCCCATGATGGCCTGTTGATTTTGATTTGGATATGTTCTTCCTTGAGCATAATTACTAGGGTTCCATCTAGGTTGTGACCAAGCATAAGGATTTCCTTGACCAGCCCATGGTTGTTGATGTCCCTGAGCATACCAAACTTGACTAGCCCAATCTTGAGGGTTCCATGTTGCTTGAGGTACCCAAGGTGATTGTCACCAATTTCATGGTACTATCTGAGTAGCCCATGACATCGTCTAGGATTAGGAATTGATCTTGGCATAACTATCGCCCTTGGTTAGTTTGCCTCGAACAAAATTCAATTCTTCTATTATAGATGAGGCATTGGTTTGTTTAAGCTGATTCTTTATGACTTTAAGTAGAGAAAAAGCATCAGATATCATGTTCTTTAGATTCATAGATAAGAAACATTTCTATTTTATCCAAATGGATCTCTTATTGCATGCTTCTTCCCGCATCTAGGACAATACATAGCCAATGGTTCAGTTTTAGCATTTTATTTAGGTTGTAATCCATCCATAGTAGAGGTTAATTGAACTAAAAGGTATGTTTTAAAGTTTTCTAACTCATCCATTAGTTTGTTCATATCTGGATTTAGACTTTTCACTGATTTTCCTTTTCTATGTCCACCCCTTGTTCTGGAATAGCTTCTACAAATCTCCTTAATTTCATTCATTATTAACTGATCAATGTCTCCACCTCCTATCAAGTTAAGGGCTTCCCTATATTTTTCATCCAAACCTTTAAGAAAAATGGTTTTACTTAACTCCTCTTGAAGTACAAATCCACACCTTTTTCTCACAAAGAAGAATCTGTCTAAATAGTCTTCTATATTTTCATCTTCCTCCTACTTGATTTTGAAAAATTCCTCCTTCCTATTTCTCCCTCTATAATAATCCTGGTATTTGTCTAGGAAGGCAGTCTCCATTTATGCCCAAGTGCTAATAGAGTTGGATGGTAATCCCATGAACCACCTCATTGCGCATCCTTCGAGTGGATGGAAACATGAGTTTTGATTATCTGTTTTGTAATCATAGGTCTAACATAGTACACCTAGAACTCAAATAGAAATTGGTCGGGATCTTCGATGACATCCCTCTAAATGTGGGTAAATGTGTAGGTGAGATATTTTTCATTGATGTATCATCATCACCCAATTGGATTGGATAAGTAAAGGTCCTATCAGGTGCTCTTTCAGCTTCTCGTGCCATTTTAAAAATATTTTCCAATTTTTCTTCCTAATCAATGTGTTATGCGGTATGTCTTGGGGAAGGTGAAAAATCAGGAGTAGGAGGTTGACTACTCAATTAAGAATCAAAACTCACCCTAAATGGATCTTGAGTAACAATCCTTCTCCTAAAATTTCTACTTCCTTTAGGTGACTGATCTAAGAATTCCAAAGGTGGCAATTTTGTTTCTTATATGACAGGATAATGGTGCTTCCAATTCTTGATCAATTTCCTTATTTAGACTAGAGGATGTTATGAATTCTTGTGAAGATGTTTCTAGGAGGAATTTATCCTATGAGTCTCTTAGTCTACTCATATATTTTATGATATAGTAGGGAAGATCCTTCAACTATTAGATGTATGATTGTTGCTCTTGATAACACTTAATTAGAAACTTCCAACAAGTGAGTCCCCAATAATGGCACCAAAAATGATGGGTTTCGTTATTCTCCTCATTTAATCAACTTCTTGTTGATGTCATATCAAACAAGGGGTGTTTCTAAAGATATATGCAACAAGAGTAATCCTATTGATCTAATAGTTGACTGTAGTTATTTTTGTATTTTCTAGGGGATATTTTCAATGTCTTAAGGAATTCTTGGTAAAACCTTATTTAAATCATACTATGAAAAATTTTCTGAAAGGAAACACACTTTGCAGAATGGAAATAAACACACTTGCTTTTGGAAATAAACACACACAACTTAGAATGCTTGAAAATGATTGCAAGAAAAATAAGAATCTATCTAGACACCTGCAGGAACAAGTATACAACAGAGTTTAACTAGAAGAATTAAAGTGATACAAATTAACAGATCTAAACTATTTGCTTAAGAAATATAAATACCAAATAGACAAATATCCTGGTCCTTGGGGAGTGGTTCCTTTCTCCTCCTCGAATCATGATTTAACAACATGGAATTCTCTCAAACAGAATGGCTATTTTATTGATAAAACATTCGATATTACAAAACGTAATAGATCTACGTGTACTTAGTCTATATGTATCTTCTATGTTCTATCTCTCTATTTCATATATTATCATCCATATCTATCTAATGTAGGTCTTCTTTTATATATATCATGGTGAGTCAAGTTTGTATATAATGCCATCACGCACTAAGGCATGGAGAAAACACTTGCAATTAGCCCAAGATGTACAAAAAAAAATTATATAGGGCCCAAAAAATTGCAACAAAGCAATAAATGGCTGAATAACCTATCAGTCCCTGTGGGATCCCTTAGATGGTGCACAACCACATCTAGGAATCCTACTGCAGATACGATGATGTTGGGAATGAACCGAATGGTGTGAATGCTTGTGGTGGTGGTCTGACTATGGTCTTGCTACGGGAATGGATCCACCTCATTAGATGCTTAATGGTCTCATATGCGGCCACTTGGGTACAAAGGGAGGTCACCACCTCTGGTATCCTCCAAACGGGATCAAACACATTGGTGTGTCTAGTGGTTACTAGTGGCTGACCTAAATCCTCGCTTAGATCGGCTCGAGTCTTCCTTGAGAGAATCAACAGGGTGTCCACACACACCCATCAGATCAGATTTTTCCACTCCTATGTAGTCACTGCAAGCAAGAAAATAAAAAGAAACAACTAAGAAAACCACAAAACAAAAATAAAAGGAGAGTACCAAACTAATGTTTTTCGGTAACAAAGACGAGAAACGAGTCTTAAACATACTCGGTTCTCCCGACATCCAAGTAGGGTTGGTGGCTACTACTATTGATCTTTGTTGGTGGATGCCTACCCAAATGCAAAGGATAAATGTTGTCCCACCATGGACTCATCATCCCCTTCCCCACCTTGAGGAAGTCTCTCCTATGAGACCAATGTCTCTCTCTTCACACTCACCTCCTCATGTGCTACTCTCATCATATCTTGAGTATCATGCCACTCAGGTTTTCTTTCCTCCTCCTCCTCCATATTGGATACCTTGCAAGCCTTGGCACCAAACCCCTTATCCTTTATCTCCTCCTTAACTAACTCCTCCTCAGTCTTGTCTCCTATGTGCTCCTTAGAATCAGAGTCTATGTCAATGGGCTCATCCTCCTCTCCACTATGAGTAGGAGTGGCCACAATCTGAAGCAAAGGAACTCGAGGGAACCATCTATCAGTTGAGTATGGACCACATGCATAAATGCGATAGGCACCCCTGAGGTAACCAATATCAAGCCATGATCTCCTCTAGGGCCCTTCTAGGCCTCTTGAATGGTCTTGTAGACCGGTACCACTGAGGGAAGTATGTCAGCATATGGGAGGAAAATTTTTTGAGGGGCCCGATCAAATGGATGAGTCTCAACTCTCATGGATCTATCACCTAACTGACCTGTTGTGGAGGAAGCTACCACCATGGTCACCTCCTGTCCCCATAACCCTGTCATGTCCTATTAGGGAGTGGAAACCCTATCTGTCATGGTTAGAGAATCCATGATTTGATAAGGCATCTTAAGAATTGACTAGCTTTCCACCTTGCTACCCGACAACCCCTAGATCTAGTACTAATAATCCTCTCCCATAGGGGGTGATGCACTCATAAACCCAACTCATAACAAGAGTGGGTTGACTTAGGGATTGCCCCTATAATTAGACTACCATGTATAAGTCATGGTAGGTGGTCCCTAGGATGTCTTCTCCCCAGTGATTATGTATGGCCATGTGTCTCAATCTTTGCATGATAGGATCCCAAAATATAGAAGGGTGCCATCTCCCTTGTCCCCGATCAATTGGGAGGACAAGATGCCCATGATGGCTCTACGGATGATAGGAATAGGAGCAGTGGAAATGGATTGGACCTTGCTTCCCTTCTTCAACAAATGAAATAGTGGGATCTCCGATATAGGTGGCCCACTAAGTCATCTTAGACCTAAATTGTGCTATCTCTAGATTTAGTCTCCTCCCAAGTATCGGGAGCCTAAGAATATGGTATACATCCTCGAAGGTGATGGACCACACACCTCTAGCACTGAAAACTAGAAATTGTTCTAGTTTTTGTCCTAATAAGAAAATAAGTCACATAATATGTGACTAGCAGAGAAACATTGGTCACACATGTAATCCTCCAAATTTCTTCCCTCCGGAGAGTGTCCTTTGTGCTTGAGTCATTTGATCCATGATCCCGGGGTAGAAATCACATTCCCTCTCGACTCCAGCATATGTACTCCTCCTTCTACATTCACCAAAACATGGAAAAAAGAGAAATTTAGTAACTTATAAAATAATATAAGCTCATCAAAAATATGAAAAAACATCAAAAATCCAAAAAAATCAAGTTAATGCATGTTTTAATCATTCGTTGTAACCGCCACCTAGTGTAGGGTGGTAGTTCCCAGACTACCACCCCGGTAGGGTGACGGTCCCATGACCATATCCCTACTTTGGGTGGTGGTCTTGAGCTAATTTTCAAAACATGCCCTCAACCCTAAAAAATGCCCAAAAACATAAAGAACGATCATTTTTGACAAAATAAAAGACTACCCTATGGGAACTCCCCCTAGAGACTCATTTAAGACAAGAAATTTTGAAAAAAGTCCCCCGAGGTAAAATTTTTAAAATGTTTTACATTTTAGGTATGAAAATGTAAAAGTGAAAAAAACCAAGCTTAGACCATGTTAGTTGATCTCCCTTTGTGGAGGCATGATCACTATCTCATAACAAATCGTTTTGGCTATCACCATGGGCCCAAAGCTCAATTCACCAAATCAAATATGCACAAATGAATTAAAAAAATGAGTTGTTTATATATATATGATGTTTTGATCTCATTTTGAGTGTATGTGTTTACAGTGCTGGAGCGTTGGTATAGGTATATCTCTATATCCCAATAAAAATGATAAGTCTTTTTTTTTTTGTTTTGTTTTATTGTTTATTTTTTGATATTTTTTCTATCTGCACTTGAGTCTTTTTTCTCTTTCAGGTAGCGGGAGTTTGGATGGTGATGTTTTGACACATGCACGTGTCAAGTATAGCTTTGTAACTCCTCATTTCGGGAATGCCATACTCGAACTCTACATTTTACACCTTTCATGGCTAAGACACTTCTTTAAGGGGGAAATATGTACGCACCCAAAATTACATGTGCTACATTATTGGAAAATGATGATTCAATTCCTTTTAAGAAGGTGTTCGAGCTCTAAGATCCATTCGAAGTGAATATTTTTGCCTAGACATCTTTACTTAGCTTTCCCACACTTTTTCTAGCTTTACTGCTTCTCTTTGCGCATGTTTTGGCCTTTAATGCCAGGACCACCACCCTGCCTAGGTGGCGGTCCTAACCGATTTTTCCATATTCTATCATGAGTGTTTTTAAGATGTGATGATTCACTTAACTTCACTTTTAGCATGCATCCGTGGGCCAAATTGTCTAAAAATAGATTTGATTTCTTGGTTCTCCTTCCCTCTTCTATTTTTGCATGTGCTTTAGTTCATTGGAAATGCCTCTTCTTGCCTTATCCATGAAGTCACATCCTAGCCCAAATTATTATATATTCCATGCTTATATTCAAGTGAAAGGGCTTGATAATTTTTGTGTATATTACATTGTATTGTTACCACAATCTTGCTAGGAATTGCGTAGCTAAGCTCAAATCTCTTATAATATCTCTCTTCTAATTGCATTACATCATGACTACGTTCAAACCGTAATTTCTCAAGTGCCATCATCATGTCGTTGTTATTGCATACCCAATCCCTTAGAATCATATGAAAAATCGAGAAAGAAAGGAACAATCTAAGGGGAAAGATACATATACAACCAGATTTTCCAAAGCTCTTTCTTATCTAGGTTGGAATTGTGTGTTCATTTGCTATATTTTTTGAATTATCAATTTCAAATCATTAGTTTCAATTGCATATCAAATATAGTAGTAAATTTGTTCATTTCAACAGGTTAGGCAATCACAAGTAGATCAAATCATTAGAAAGTTTTCTCTTTAACATTACCAGGGAAGTTTTGGGCAACAATAGCTCTTTCAGGGTCATGATATGTTCTACACCTCTCGAAGTAGGGTTTGAAGGGTTTTATTGGATTAGGTTATTTGTTTTAGATTAGATTCACATATTTGCACAAGTGACCAGCTACATCTGGCTAATTACTTATCTTTAGTTTATTTATTAGATTAGAATGCAATGCTTAAAAATTAGAAAGGTTAAAAATATTTCCTTTGATAGATTAGTTTTCTTTTTATTGTTTTGATCTAATATATTGTCAAAACTCCTAAAACATAGATTAGGTTTTCTTTAGTAGTTATTCTTCTTATTAAAATCATTTCATTTCATTTTGTATGACCATCAATGGTCCATAACAATAAAAGACATACATTTGTCATCCCTTGGTCCCACAACCCAATGGGCCAAAATTGATAACTAATATTGATAGAAGTTTATGTTTGATGATCTTACACACACCCGTATCTTTTACGAGAAAATAGAACAACTAAATACACTACACATCACCGCTAATCAAGCCTACGATTATTGGGCTACTACTAGAAACAGGATTGGTTACACATATGACCATACAAGTTCCATAGCCTCGATGAGTCTTTGGTTGTGATCCTCAAGTCCCATACCACAACGGGCCTACCGACAAGTTAGAAATTGACACTAGTTTGCATACATTAGTATTCAAATCTTCACCACTTACACGAGACATTATTGCACAACTTTCCTTACTAAACATAATAGTGATCGTGGCTAAGACTTTCTCGGACTAGACAAGAAAATTTCTAGCAATCCCCGTGGTTCCACTTTGTCTCTCATTTTCACTTCCATGACCTTATCCGGAAATCCATACTAGGACCCCGCAGTAACTTTCCACGTGCTCAACTACCAATAAGCATAATATTGGTAGATCTCGATATTAATTAGAGTCTCTAGAATCTATTATATCAAACCAATCCATCACACTTCTTTAGGTTAGGAGAGCATTCTTTTCCTTAGACTCGTAGATCCCTATATTGAATGTTGAAGACATAGGATTACCCAATTAGCTTGATATCCATTACCACACTCACATTCAAATTCATTCTACATAGGCTATCTCAAAGCATGAACTCGAGAGGTCGGGTGCGAAGAAGGTCATGTTTTGATTTTCTATCGTATAGACACTATGCAAGGAATTCCACCGTATGCAATATTTAACAGTGCATGGATTTTATGGGAAAGCATATACCAGGATTGTATTGAGTTTTGCAAGGCCTATGACCACCGTCGGTGCCTTAAAAACCGGGAAGAAGGGATGAGATGCCCTTGAGACCAATAGTGTAACATATTTAAAAACTATTACTTTGATTACTTCCTCTCTTGACATTTCAAATGTTGACATGTGATTTGTCTTAGGAAGGTGTATTCTTTTGACTATTGGAAATCATGTTTTCAATGAATACATTATTATTTTACAAAGATTCATTTTTATTGTGATTTTTTTACTTTAAAATGAATCCATTATTTTCTCGCATAATGAAATGTTATGAACATCTATCGTTGTTTTCATACTTAGCATATGTTAACAGCAAAACCTTGGATCAATTTCATTTATTCAATGTATTCTTCAGTTCTTCTTACTTGATCATCTTGATAACCTGACATTTTGAAATAGAAGGTAATGTGGGACTGAGTCTTGTTTTGGTTATAATTATGAGGACCCTTCTTTTGGTGTCCTTGCTTTGCATCATGTTGTAAATGGTGAGCTTGGACCTTCTTGATAAATATTTTTGAGATCTGAATAGCGTAAGAGGATTAAGGACCTATTACGGGACTATTAAGGTAAATACCTTAACCTAAGTTGTAATGTTCTATCCTATTTGGATTTTAACCTAAGGTGGCTAAGACCTACCTAGGACTTATTACTAAACTACAAAGGTGACACCCTAACCTAAGTTGGTATGGTTATGGTTTAGGAGTTTGGAAAAAAAAACCTATGGAAAATAATATTTTTCTAAAGACTAAGGTCGAATCCTCGACTTAAGGATAATATAACCTAAACTAATACTAAGCTAAAAGGTACCTAAGGGCTACTTGGAAAGTGGTGAGTCATTGACATCGGTTTCTATGACATTTATGGGAATTGATTTCTGTATTTACATCTTTAAACTGCTAGTTTTGGTGGAGGCATGGGGAGTTAGGGGGATGTCTAGTTGGCATCATCACTAAATTTAAAATGCATGCAAAGTTTGAATTTGAGTTTGCCAAATTTGGATGGCGGTGGCGTAGAGAAAGAGGAGGGAAAGTTGGAAGTCCTTGCATTTAATGATCTCGTTCATGGTGAAGAAACCACCTAGGAAGAGATGTAAGTAGATTTTGGAGAGGTTGTTTGGTCATTTGTTCTTTGCGATTTTTTCTCTACATGGAGGTTTTGGTTCTTTGAACCAGCAGTTCTATTTTTGATCCAATGATATTTTTGGCATCTCTGAGCTATTTTTTCTCCGCATGGAAAAATGGATAAATCATGGGCTGTACATTTTAGAAATAATGTTGTTCATACAATTAGTATGTGTCTTTTTGGAGCAGTCCTTGACTTGCCTAGTTTTTCCACTAAGGTTGACCTTTATGTTTCTCCTTTGGGGTGTTATGATGTAATCATAGGTGTTAATTGGATAGCAGAGCATAAGGAAAAGATTGACTATTTTGAAAAACATGTTAGTTGTTTGGATGATCTACAGAAAACAACAGACATTCAGGGTATAAAACGTGAGATTTCGGTTAGGAAATTGTCAGCTATGCAGCTTAAAAAGGCCAAAAACAAAGGAAACACTTTATATGTAGTAAATATTTCTGAAACAATATAAGAAAGTAGTAGCTTCCTTGAAAGGTATCCACTGTTACAAAATTTCAATGATGTATTTTAGGAAGAGTTACCTGTCTTCCACCCAAACAGATTTTTACTTCACAATTGAGATCAAACCAAGAACCAAACCTATTTACAAGGCACCTTATAGAATGACTACCATTGAGTTGATAGATCTTAAGCCACATTTACAAGAATTTTTGTCTAAAGGTTTGATTAGACCAAGTTTCTCACCTTGGGGAGCATCGATAATATTTGTGAAAAATAAAGATGGAACGCTTAGATTGTGTATCAATTATAGGATGTTGAAAAAAGTAATAATTAATAACAGATATCCACTTCCTAGAATTGATGATCTATTTGATCAGATGTATGGTGCATCAGTGTATTCTAAAATAGATCTTTGATCTAGATAAAATCAGTTACAAATAAAAGATGAGGATATTCATAAAACAACTTTTAGAACAAGGTAAGGACATTATGAATTCACAGTTTTACCATTTGGATTAACAAATGCACCTTTAAATTTTATGAATTTAATGAATAATATTTTTCAAGAATACTTGGACAATTTTTTTCTTGTATTCTTGGATTATATTATCATATACTCTAAAAGCATCTAAGAACATCATTAGTATTTGACAATAGTTTGGAAATCTTGAGAAATATAAGGTTGTTTGGTTAGTTGTCCAAATGTTCTTTCTATGATAAAGAAGTACACTATTTGGGTCATGTTATAAGAAAATATGGAATAGCGGTAAACACCTCTAAAATTATTGCAATAACTAAGTGGCCTGCACCAAAGAATGTACATGAAGTTAGAAGCTTCATGGGTCTTGCTTGTTACTACAGGAATTTTGTTAAAGACTTCTCTAAAGTTGTTGCACCAATAACTTCACTATAGAAAGAGGATAAGAAATTTGTATGGAATGAAAAATGTGAATATGCATTAAAGAATCTAAATGATCGAGTTAATTTCAACACCAATTTTGGTTGTACACGATCCTAATGGAGACTTCACTTTGTTGTAATGGATGCATCCGGGAAGGTCTCGGTGGTATCTTGTTAGAAAAGGATCATGCTATATCTTATGAAAATATAAAAATCAAGTTACATGAGCTGAATTATGCTCCACATGATCTAGAGCTTGTTGCCATTATTCATGCACTTCAGGTATGGAGGCATTATCTTCTTGGTAGACCTTTTGAACTAAAAACTGATCATCTTGGGTTGAAGTATATTTTTACTCAGCCAAATCTAAATGCAAGACAAAAAGATGGTTAGAATTTCTATCTCAGTATGATTTTGACATAAGTTATATTAAAAAAAGAAAATAGAGTTGCAGATGATCTAAGTTGTAGGAAGCACATTTCTACTCTTATAACGTTGAGAACTCAGTTTAAGGATGAAGTAAAAAGTGCCATGGAATCTAATTCTTATTTTCAACAAGTAAAGACAACACTTTGCTGCGAATCCAAATGATGTGAGATATAAGGGTTTTCACTTTTATAATGAAGGAATCTTGCAATTTGAAAATAGGGTATACATACCTTTGTTAAATGATTTAAGAAATAAATTATTAGTTGAATTTCACAATTCACCTTTTTCTGGACACCCTGGCATTACAAAAATGCTTACTGATATAAAACAACAATATTTCTGGAAAGGGATGAAAAAGGATGTGATTGAATTTGTGACACACTGCTTAGAATGTCAATGTGTTAAATCTTAGCATATGCATCCAAATTGGTATATTGTATCCTCACGAGAGAATACCGTAGTATAAATGGCAAGTGATAAGCATGGTTTTTGTTCAAGGGTTTCCTATGTCAAGAAAGAAACATGATGTTATTCTAGTGGTTGATGATAAACTAACAAAGGTAGCTCATTTTATTGTGGGTAATCTTAAGGATGATTCACCTGTGTTAGCAAAATGATCATGTGCATGAAATTTTTAGATTCCATGGAGTGCCCGAATTGGTCATATATGATAAAGACATAAGGAAGACATCTAGATTTTGGAAAATGCTTAATGCATCCCTAGGAACTAAGCCAAATTTTAGTTCAACATATCATCCCGAAATGGATGGATAGATTGAAAGAGTTAATCAATTTTTAGAGGATATGTTACGAATATATTGCATGGATCAGCAATATAAATGGGAAGAGTACCTCCCATTAGTTGAGTTTTTATAATAACACATATCATGCCTCCCTGAAAATTGCACCTTTCGAAGCATTATACGGAAGGAAATGCAAAAATCTTATTAGTTGGGACAACATTGAGGATAGAGAGGTAATTGGACCTGAAATCCTTACGAGAAATGGAACAACAAGTTAAAATGATTCATGAACACTTGAAAGAAGCTACAGATAGGAAAAAGAGTTATGCAGACTTAAAGTGGGTGGATAAGAAATTTGAACTTGGTGAGAAGGTCTTTCTACAAGTTAAACCGAAAAAGAGTTCTATAACTTTTGGCAAGGATGGCAAGTTATCACCTCATTATGTGGGACCCTTTGAAATTGTTGAAGTAATCAATCCTGTAGCTTATTGTTTATCTTTACCTCTGGCTTTATCACAAATGCATGATGTTTTCCATATTTCTCTGCTTAGGAAATACATTTAAGATTTATCACGTGTTAAACCGAATTCCTTGTAGGTCCAAGACCCAGGAATAATTGTGGTTAAACCCATTTGAGTGCTGGAAACTCACCAGTTGCACTTAAGAAATCATGAAATAAGTCAATGTAAGGTCCAGTGGGATCAGTTTAACGAAGAGAGTGCAACCTGGGAAAATCTTGAAGATATGAAAACTACTTTTCCGTACTTGTTTGAAAAAATTGATTATATGGAATGATAAAATTTTAATATTTTATTCATGATATGTCAATAAATCTACCAGTTTTGGGTAGACATTACATTATTTAAAAATGGACAGCTACTTTAATGTTGATTGGGGGATTTGAAAAACCCAATTTTGTTATGAACATAAGAATGAGAGTATAATAATCTGATTTGTCCTTGATGCAAATTATATGATTAAGTTAATCATTGGGACGATGATTATTTTTAGGAGGGAAGTATGTAACATATTTTACAAACTATTACTTTGATTACTTTCTCTCTTGACATTGCAAACTTTGACATGTGATTTTCCTTAGGAAGGTTTATTATTTTGACTGTTAGAAATCATGTTTGTAATGAATAAATTATTACTATACAGAGATTCATTTTGCTATGATTCTATTTACTTGAAAATGAAGCCATTCTTCTCTATGTAATGAAAGGTTGTGAACTTGTATTGTTGTTTTCATACTTATCATATGTTAACAACAAAACCTTGGATCAATTCCATTGATCCAAGGTATGCTTTAGTTATTCTTACCTGATCATCTTGATAACTTGGCATTCTGAAATAGAAGATAATGTGGGATGAGTCTTGTTTTTGTTATAATTATGAGGACCCTTCTTTTGGTGTCCTTTCTTTGCATCATGTTGTAAATGGTGAGCCTGGACCTTCTTGATAAATATTGTTGAGACACTAAATAGCGTAAGAGGATTAAGGACATATTGCGGGACTATTAAGGTAAATACCTTAACCTAATTTTTAATGTTCTATCCTATTTGGATTTTAACCTAAGGTGTCTAAAACCTATGTAGGAATTATTACTAAACTACAAAGGTGACACCCTAACCTAGGTTGCTATGGTTATGGTTTAGGAGTTTTGAAAAAAATCCTATGGAAAATAATATTTTCCTAAAGACTAAGGTCGAATCCTAGCCTAAGGATAATCTAACCTAAACTAGTACTAAGCTAAAAGGTACCTAAGGGTTACTTGGAAAGTTGTGAGTCGGTGGATTCGGTTTCTATCACATTTATGGGAATCAATTTTTGTATTTACATCTTTAAACTGCCGGTTTTGGTGGAGCCATAGGGAGTTAGGGGGATGTCTAGTTAACATCATCATTAAATTTAAAATGCATACAAAGTTGAATTTGAGTTCACCAAATTTGGATGGCGGTGGCGTAGAGAAAAAGAGGGAAAGTTTACACTCCTTGCATTTAATGATCTCGGTCATGGCGAAGAAACCGCCTAGGAAGAGATGCAAGTGGATTTTGGAGAGGTTGTTTGGTCATTTGTTCTTTGCAATTTTTTCTCTGTATGGAGGTTTTGGTTCTTTGAACTAGCAGTTCTATTTTTGATCCAATGATATTTTTGTCATCTCTAAGCTATTTCTGGATCTGGTGGGAGAATAAGAAGGGTAGAAAGTTGGAGTTATGGAGGTTGTTTTGGAAAATTAGAGACTGTGGAAGCTCAAATGGAAATCTTCTGTAAATTGTTAGAAGCTCTATCAGGCATGATAGGCTCTACCCATTAAGTTATTCTATTTTTTCCTAAATGTCTTCATTAAAAGAACTCTGATCTTGGAAACAAATGAGTTTTTATGTGATGTTATCTTGCATTCTTGCTTTTATTTTTCACTATAATTTCCTACTTGAATTTACTATTTGATGAAGATTTGATTTGGGTTATTTCTTTGTTGGAAAAATGAATGAATCTAGCTTTAACCATGTGTGAGCTAAATGTTGTCAATTCTTGTATACTTCTGTTGTCTATGCAAAATGGTTTAAGGGAATGCACTATTTGATAAAAGATACACGAGATGGGTTGTTTTCCTTGTTGGGTGAAGGTATGAAATGCATTTTCTTTTTGTTAAGCTTGAGATGATTTCAAATCCTTTCTTCATCTGCTCAAACTATGCTTAAGTAGATAGTCTGATTCAATGTTGGGAGTCATTTTTTTGGGAAAAAAATGTAACATTTTTAATTTTGTTGAGCTCAAGATATTATTGAATCTTTCTATGTCTGTTGGAATGTGTTGGAATGGATAAGTAGGATTCAGTGTTTTGAGTCATCCTTGTTGGAAAGTAACAGTAATCATGATTAACTATTGAGTGGAAATGTTTTGAGTCTTAGAACTTTGTCGGATTGTTATGGAAGAAGTATGTTTCAGTTTTGTTCTTCCTTGCTTGAGACTTGATAAAACATGTTTAGCTTCTACTTGAAGTTATATGACTTCATTTTTGTTTCTCACACTTATACATTATGGGATGATTACTAATGAATTATATGGTTTTAAGAATCCCCTTGATACATTTTTTTATGGTAGGGTTGAAAGTTACCCTGTTGTCGTGATTTGAAAGGGTTTATTGAAATTGTTTTATGCATCTTTTCTAAGTGATATTTCAAGCTTCAGGAGTTACCTTATTGGTTCATCTTGTTAGATTTACTTTGGTTCCTTGCATTCAATTTTGATGTTTTTATGATACTGTAGAGATGGGATATCTAAGTTGAACTATGGAATAGTTCAGTCTTGTCTATCTTAAGAAAATGGGTTGGAGCGTTACAATTTTTCTCTTCTCTTCGAGCTCATATTCAGACGCCTGATTAAAGTATTGTCACCTTTATTATTTCCCTCTTGGATGAATCTAGGTTGGGGTTTGACCTTCTTGAATATGTATCATGTTCCATTGACTCTTGTGAAATAGGGAATCTAGGGTGACTTGAAGATAAGTTGAGATAGTCAAACTTGTATTCACGTATCTTCGTTTATGTGTATTGTCCTTTGAAAAGAAATCAGGACTATTGAATGAAGATTTACTTCATTGCTTCTTTGTCTCTCTCTCTTGAATGGGAAAATTAGGAATATTTATATATAGACTAAAGTTATTAACGAGGGATGAATTATAATGTTTAGTTTCCATTTGTGCTTTTGTATTGTTGTTAACTCCATTCATTCGTATAACTCTTGTTAGTCGTAGTTTTCACACTACTTTGGAAATTCTTGTTCGAATATTGAGGAAGCTTTATCTTCGAGTCTCTAACTTGCATGTTATAGTCGTATACCTCAATTCATTACAATTTTTTTGGAGATGGAAGATCTCTTGATCGGATATGCCTCAGTATTTTATTCTGATATGTATTTCTTTTCTTAGAAAAAGAGTAATGAGATCCTATCTCATCCTTGTTGATGACACCCTTTCTCTCTTTTCTAAGTAAGGTATTCAATACTGCTTTCTTCGATGTCTAAAGGAAGTTATTAGTTGTTCTCTCCCCTCTCATTCATTCTTTCATTATGTTACTCCTTTGTTAGGAATAGTTCAGTTTGGTTGTATCGGTCTTGAATAAAAGGGAAGACTGGATAGTTGGAGGATATATATATTTATTTTCTTCTTCTTCCCTAATTCTTTATAAGGATGTAATGATTTTGATATGTGACTACTTTCAGGTGTAAGTAAATGGAACTTATACTTTACCAAACCTATTGAAGATAAACATAAAACTTAGGCTAGAGTTGGCTTGAATTTAGATGTTGTATCTTAAATAGGAAACTCTTATTTTAGGATGTTGATGATTCTTACTAAATTTTGTCATAAATATTGAATGAGATTGACCTTAGTTATTATTTAATGAATTATGTTAATGATGAGTATTGTGGATCATTGCTTCTTTAAAATAACTCTATTTTGTGAATTATTAGAGTTAGTATCATTCTTTGATTTAGATTTAAAGAATTAAGAAATGAACTATAGATATCTATAGTAGGAATGTGATAAGTAATTTGGATGGATTATTACTTATCTGATTTAATTCCTTTTAAAATCATTGATCAAGGTTATTTTGATTACATCATGATATTTTTTTAATGTTAATGTGATTATCTCTTTGTTCTTCCTTTCATGACTGTTATTTCCTTATGATGTTTCTTTTTTTCGAGATGCTTTAACTATTTCATAAAAGTAGAGTTCTTTTTATGAAACAGTTAGTTAAAAGCACATCATTTTAATGATTAATGCTTATCATGCTTAGTTCAATGAACTGACACATGCTAGAAATATTTTGCAAATGGACTCTATAAGTGATAAAAGAAGACAAGTTCTTTTATGAAGTCACTTTTGTTTACCTAAGAATGGATCTTTTATAAGGAATTATGATTCATTATTGAAATGTATTGTAAAGGGAAAAGTTGTATTTCTTATTGATTTTATTAATGTTGTCTGACATGTAAGATGTCTGAAATGATTAGAATTGTAAAGTGTGTATATCACTTTGATGAATGGAAAATATTGAGAGTTTACTTGTACTTGATGTGTCACTCCCTTTGCGCATTCTGTAAAGGGAATTGTAAGCTTATCTTATTCTTTCTTAATCTTATCTATTTTGAACCTTTTCAGTTTGACTTAAAATGAAATAGGTGGATAGGGAGTTTAATACACTATCATCATATGGAATTTTATATTACTCCAAACAATGTGCACAATATTACAATAGATAAGAGGAAAAGTGTCATTATAAAGCTCAGAGAGAAGGCTAGAGCTCTAGCCTCCTACCTTTACGAGAAGAAGAACCGAGAAAGAAGAAAGAAACTAACTCCCAATTTTTTTCTTTCTTTCTCCCTTGAAGCCTTCGATTTCAACATATAGGAGGAAGACAATTCTCAAACTCTTTTCAAAATGCTTTTAATTATGATAAATGGTGCGAAGTGACAGAAAGAGATTTTTGAGATCTTTGTCACACTTCCCCATTATCCATTTTTAAAGAGTGAGAGCCATGCCTATTTAATGCATCTCTTAACTATCTTGGAACCGACTCCTTGGAGTGGACTTATTCTTCCAAATCATTATTACATATTTTGATATTTTAATATCTTATGCATTGGGTCTTGTGCTCATGATTCAAGTGGTGCTTATTTATTTCATTCTATGAGAATGACCCTTTGAATGCGAGATGAACAAAATTAGGTATTCTCAAGTTCACACTCTTCACATGGAACTATGCATTATCTTCATCCCCGAAAATACCATCCGAATGACCCTTTTCCTCCGATATTTTCAAAATATATAAACATTTAAAATTTTTGAGATAGAATTCATAATTTCCCTTACATGGTTTTTGGCATATCGCTAATCTTTAGCAATCTTCCTTGAACTCGTAGCTGATTTATTATGAAATCCACACAGAGGCCAAGTGCTTCTTTAGGGTCTCTGCTTCCATTGTAGCTTTTAAAAGTGTGTTGGGCTAACACTTGGCATCATTTACGATTGGGCCACTTTCCTTTGGGTAAGTAATGAGCCTGCCACATATTACTACCAAATCAAGTTGTCTTGGATGGGTCACTTATAGTTGACTCCACGTGTAAGTCCCATGGGGCTTAGAGGTTTCCACTCCTTTTTCTTTCTAGAACTCACGCTAGGTTGACACTTGGCACTATCTGTGAGATCATTTCTTCCTTTTGATTTGGTTTGTCCCAAATTAGCTTTAATAATTGATTTAACGAGTATTCTTTCTATATTTCTGAAGGCTTGACTCTGTTGGGATTCGAAAACATAGGAACCTTAAAGCTTACTTGGTCAATTAAGTAGGAATTTTCTTTTTATCTAATCTGAGTGGGTAACATAATTTAGAGAACACCTACAAGCCCAAACTTCCCCTACATTTCCTTAGTTGCATCTCGGATTTTTATTTTACCTATACCTTGGCCTTACAATGCCATGACCTATTTAAATGGACCTTACCTACTTGTTGTGACCATTGACCTTGTGTAGTTGTTATACCTTGTGATGTTGTTGCACATGTTATTTTAGCTTAACAACCATACCTTTCCTATTATCGTGTCATTTATCCTTATTAAACCTTTGGTGTATCGAACATACCTAAACATTTTTGCACTGACCTACATTGTGTTTCTGGACCATATCCTATGCCTTGATACCCAATCACTTCACCCTTATTTTGATAAACTTATCGACCTCGGACGATGTAGATTTTGCAAGCTCTTCAACCTAGTATCGTGTTGCAGTCTATACGTGTGTGTGTATTCCATTTCCATTACCCATTACCCAATTTGACCCTAGCCCATTACTTATAACCCGAATTAACCATCACCCTTTCCCAAAGTACTCATACCCTTCCCCACCTACCTTCACTTCCACCAACTACACATTTATCAAACCACTCACTAATTTCATATAACACCTCATCAATTCCTGGTTTGAGGGGGATCACCTTCACCCACACCTGGGAAACCCCACTCTCACCCACACATGGGGAAATCACTTCCTATTTTTGTCAACATCACTTACCAATACAAGCTACATGACAAAAAGGGGAAAAATGTAGACACCAAAATTAGGTCATACCACCCTTATAACCTGTTAATTAAATAAACCATACCTTACATATTCATATCCCATAGTGCACATGATTAATTAGATTAATTAATTTAATTTATTTAATTAATTCCCTCACTTGAGTACCTCACCTAGCCACATCACCTAGAGACCTCACCATGGACCTATTCTTAGTATATCCACTCTAACTAGGACTCAATATTTACTTACCATAACTAATCGGCACTTATTATAACCCTAACACTAGATGCATATTCTTTCTCTAACAACATGTCCACTTAATTATGTAGAACATACCATTTTAGAACCAAACCAACGGGAGAAATTGGTAAAAAGATCACCAAGATTTATTATTTTGGAAACCTAGGATTTCCCATCGTAATCGATGCCGATTAACCCTAAACCAACGTCATTTAACCTAAAACACCATCGATTACCATATATTAATTTTTGGTAACCTTGTTCCAGTAGGCCGAAGAATTATTTGAGTGTGCAAAGAGAGAGATTTGCATGTAAGCATGAACTATAGCCCTCTTGCACATCCAAACATCGTAAATCAACACCAAGATTGATCTAAAGGTTAAGCATTCATGATAACGTTTGGAAGCACTTTGCCACAACACTAACCACTAGCTTCACAGATCAACCTTCACCCTTATCCAACCACTAGGTCTATAAATACAAGTAAGTGCATTTGGATCTGCATCTTTCCATACTTATTTAGATCAATTTCTTTATCTCTATTTGAGATTCCTAGTCTCCTTTGCATCCCATCATTTCCCACATTCCTATCAATCCATCCACCTAACTAACTAAACCTCCCATCTCTCCATACCGACTCCATACATCTCTCGAGTATCCTTGTCACTATTACCAACCTCACCATTCTCTATTTGTTCCTGTACAATCACATAGAATCTCCCAAAACCAAATTTTATTGAGTTTCTACTTGTTTACCTCTACCAATGTTGGTTAACCTAAACCATCATTGGTTTCCCTCTCACTAACATCGGTCATACCCGACCGATGTCGATCTCTATATCTAGTAATTATTCCTATAACAAAAACCTAATAACCTTCACCCAAATAGCCCAAACCATCCAAAACTTGATCCTAACCTATTCTAGTCACCTTGGCTACCTGCCCAACCTCCAGATCTGATCATAACCTTACCTATTAGATTAGATTTGTTTATTGTATTTGAATGAGATACCTAAATCATATCAACTATAGTAGGATGTTATTTTCTTACGTTATTTCTTGCATTAAATTGTATTAAACAGTGGATTGACAACCATCTAGGAAGTATCACACTTCCTAGATCTAGCACATGCTAGGTAGTCCACTAACATATATTGTTTAATATTCCTCTTATGGTCTTGTTTTGCATTCACGGTAGTTCCTAATATAAAAAGGAAGTTCTCGCAATCAACAATGGATCGGGAAATAAGAACACACACACACACTCTACCTTCCACCTTCATTCACATGTATTCCTCCTCACCCTTACTTTATCTGTTTTTCTCATACATACACAACTTATTAACAAAATACTTCTCTGAGACTAGTCTTATAATTCCTTCTCACTCCATAACTCTTTTCATATCATTTCTCAACATTCAACTCAAGACATCCTCTC
Source organism: Taxus wallichiana var. yunnanensis (assembly GCA_018340775.1). Lineage (NCBI taxonomy): Eukaryota > Viridiplantae > Streptophyta > Pinopsida > Cupressales > Taxaceae > Taxus > Taxus wallichiana. Next base: position 660,042,148 of record CM031244.1, on the reverse strand, counting down.
AAACTCATCATGACACTCTCCTACAAGTGTTTATTTCCCACATGTGTCTCATGTTCTCAATGGACTATGTTGGAACAGGTGATACATTCTTCGTAATTTTTATGGATCTAATTTTTAGAATAATAATATTAAGTTTTCATAATATTTATTTTATAATTAAATAATATTGAATATAGATTATTCTTTATTATTTAATATAAACTCTATATTAGGTTATTAGTTATTAATTAACTAATTATTAAATCAGGGTGTGCCCCATCACTTAATAAGGTTATAACCCTTCAAGTTATTTAAATATGGCTATAGGCCATATTTGGATATATGTAATTATTCCGGGTTAAAAATAGAGAGTAGGAGTGAGGAAGGGAGTTAATAGATCAAGCAAAAGTTTCTCAATATAATGGAAATGTTCTTTGTGGTTTTTTACCCCATTGGGGTTTTCCGCATTATATCATGTGCTAACATGTTATGGTGTGAATTACTTTACTTTTTTATTTATTTACTTTATATGCACATTAATTTTTACTCAATATTAATTTATTTTGATTAATATAATTTTATAACCCTCATCCTGACATGGTACTAGAGCGGGTTAAGTATTGGCTAAATATCTTATTTAATCCAAATGTCATGTCTAGTGGGTAGTTTGTTGTTAGTTTTTGGTAACCTATTTAACCCCCTACCTCTTTGGCATATGTGTAAATGATTTTGGAGATATGTGTGTGTGCACAAGTGAAATGTTATTACAATGCGTAAAAACAACCTACATGACTAGGTGAGATTATTTAATTTTTGAAATATTTTCCATGGTTTATATAGTTTTCATGTGCAGGATCAAATTATTCAAGGTAAAAACACAAATTTAAATTCAAAGAAGAGGAGACAAGCTCCATGGAAATAGGCTTTCAATTTTTCTCATTGGGAGCATGAAAAATCTTGTCTCCTTTGTAAATTTGTGGTAATATTTGGTATAATTTGTTTATTTTTTCCCATGTCATTCGGGCCCCTTTTAAGGGTTTATTCCATGTTTTTATAAATCATATTCTATAGTTCAAAACTATCCCTATTTATAAATAATTGTTTATATATTATTATTATATATATATATATATATATATATATATATATATATAATATTTCTTTATAGTTTATAAACTATTCAAAATAGTCCTAATAATTCTATAGTTTTTATAAAATAATAAATTAAAATATTCATGGTCAATTGAGCCCCATTTATATCTTATAGTTTATAAACCATATAAATAAGCATATCTTATTATGTGGCCCATCTATATAGTTTTAACTATGTTATAAGGGGTGTCCCCATTCCTCCTACCCTCCTCCCTTTGTGCCAAGTGGTGTGGTATACATAGTTATACTTGGCCTACACTCATGGTACGCCACATACAAGACCACAAAAGAGAGTTAAAAATGTATGTCAGTGGGCTACCTAGCGTGTGTTAGATCTAGGAAATGTGGTACTTCCTTGGTGGTAGTTGACCCACTGTTTAATATAACTTAATGTAAGAAATGTCATAAATAAATAATGTCCTAATGTAGTTGATATGATTTAGGTATCTCATCCAAATACAATAAGAAAATATAATATAACAAGCTAGGTTATGATCAGATCTGGAAGTAGGGTAGGTAGTCAAGGTGCTGGAATAGGTCAAGGTCAGATTCTGGTAGCTTGGGTTTCTTGGATGTAGGTTTTTAAGTTTTTGTTATTAGTAGGATTACCAAATACAAAGACCAATGTCGATGAGGTATGACTGATAACGGTTAAGGCGGGATGGTATAAATTCAATAAACTAGGTTTTGAGAAATTTTTTGAGGTAAGATAGTGAGTGTGAGGAAAATGGCTAGGTTTACAATGGTGTTGGGGGTACTCAGAGGTATTTAGGAATCAAGTATAGGTGATTAAATGATTATGGGTGATGGAATGGTTGGATTCACAAGAAGGTAACAAGGGTGGGATGAAAAATGCAAATAGATGCTGATAAACAAAGATGAAGAAACTTTGTAATCTGAATAAGTATGAAATGATGCAGGTTAGAGATACACTTACTGGTGTTTACAGATTTGATGGCTAGATGATGGTGATGGTTAATCTATGGAATGGTGCTCAATGTCATGATAGTGCTTTCCGAATGCTACTATGAATGAAAATACCTTTGGATCGAGCTCTTGGTGTTGGCTATGCCTATTTGGATGTGTGAAAGGGCTTCGATTTTTCCTTACATGCAGATCTCCTTCATTCTAAAAATCGAGAATGTGGCCAACCTCTCAAAAAAGGTTACCAAAGTGAATATATGGTAACCGATGATGGTTTAGGGTGACCGGCATCGCTTAAGGCAGAAATCCTAGGTTTCCAAAAAATCGATCCTTGATATCTTTTTCCAAAGACTTCCCATTAGTGTATGGTCTAAAATGGTGTTTGGTGCTTAGATAAACGGGAATTATATTAGAGGAAGAATAGGCATGTGATTTTAGGGTTAGACTAATTATTGGTTAATTAAAGTAAGAAGAGGTTGAGTCCTAGTTAGTTAGGAAACATGCTAAGAATAGGTCCATGATGAGGTGGTGGGCTGAGGTGTCTAGGTGAGGTGGAAATTAGTTTAATTAAGGTAATTAAATAATGAAAATTGTGAGCATGGGCCTTAATTTAATTGTGGTTAATTAAATTAATATACATGTGGGTAAAGGGGGAAGTGTGACCTAAATTTGGTGTCTACATTTTCCCCTTTTTCACGTAGCTTGTATTGATAAGCGATGCTGACAAAAATAGGAAGTGGTTGCCCCATGTGTGGGTGAAGGTGATCCCCTCAAACCAAGCACTAATGAGGTGTAATATGGAATTGGTGAGTGGTTTGATAAATGTGTGGTTGGCAGTGGAGTGAAGGTAGGTGGGGGAAGGGTAGTGGTCAACTCGGGTAATAGGTAATAGGCCAGGGTCACATTGGGTAATGAGTAACGAAAGTCAAACACATGCACATGTGTAGATTGCAATGTGGTACTAGGTTGAAGAGTTTGCAAACTCTACATCATCCAATGTCGATAGTATAATGAAATTACTAGTATAATTCAGATTATGAGCAGCAATATAATGCCAAATAACACAATATTTTAGAATAATGATCTCAATATTCAATTGTAATAGCTTCGCCACTTCGAGGGGGAAACCTCCAAACCATATAATAAAAATCAAATTCTCAAATGATAATGAACTACTACCTACAATCCTCTATATATACTATTCATATGTTATGGCCATCACTTAGGCCAACCTATTAAGCATGAGAAAGTATAAATAATATAATAAAATGATATGGTAAGCCACAAGTTGGTTACTCATATCCTAATACAAGAAATAGGTTAAGGGTGTAGCATGCCCTTCCCCTTCAAACAAATGTTGTCCTCAATGTTGAATAATCTTGGATGTTGCTGTAGAAAACCTTCATCCTCCCATGTGGCATCTTCTATGCTCAGATTCTTCCACTTGATCAGATATTCCTTAATGTCTCTGGTTCTCAACCTCTTAGTACATGTTTGCAGAATCTTCTCTGGCTCCAAAATGATTCTTCCTTCCTCGTCAAGTTCTAGTAACTCTTTATGGGCTTCAAATTTTTTTCCAATAACCTTCTTCAGGCATGAAACATGGAATACTGGGTGTATGTGTGAAGATGGAGGCAACTCTAGTTTATAAGCAACACTACCAATTTTCTGTAGAACCTGATAAGGGCCATAATATTTAGGAGAAGGTTTGTTGTCCTTTTTCTTTTACTTTAGAGACATTATTTTTAAGGCTAGAGATGTACAAAAACCCAGTCACCAATCTCAAAATTTCTTTCACTACAATGTTTATTTGCTTGTTGTTTCATCTTGTTTTGTGTTAATGTTATATTCTCGTTCAAACTAGCCAAAAATTTTTGTTGATGTTGAATGTGTTTCTCAACATCTCTGACCTTAGGTTACACCCTCAAGGAGGAAGTGATAGAAGGTGGATGGTAACCATATAATGCTAAAAATGGAGTCATTTGAGAAGAGGTATGAAAATATGTGTTATACCACCATTCTACAAGTGGTAGCCATTTAATCCATCTTTCATACTTATCTGATACAAAACAATGTAGATACCCCTCTAAGCATTTATTGACCACTTCTATTTGCCCATCAATTTGAGGATGATAAGATGAACCATGAGCTAGCTGAGTAGCCAAACATGAAAATAATTATGTCCAAAAATTACTTGTGAAAATAGGATCACGATCACTTATAATTATTTTTGGGATTCCATGTAGCCTTTGAACTATCTCCAAGAAAATAGCTGTGACTATACTAGCTGCAAATGGATGTGATAGGGTTAAAAAATGGGCATATTTTATGAGCCTATCCACAATCACAAAAATAACATTATTACCCTTTGAACAAGGAAATCTGGTGATGAAATCCATGGAGACCTCCTCCCATATCTCGGCTAGGAATCGATAAGGGTTGCAAACAAACTTGTGTCTTTATTATTTTCCCTTTGTTCTATTTGCACACTAAACAGCCTGATACAAACTTTTGTACATCCCCTTGAGTCCTTCCCAAAATAATTCTCTTTTTATTCTATGATATGTCTTCAAAAAACCTAGAGTTTCCTCCAACAAAGTGAGGCATGTATCTCTGCAAGAATCTTATGCTTTAACTCAGAATCTTTACTCAAGTATAACATGTCCTGTACCATAGGGCATTACCTTTCCACTCAAATTTTTAGATGTCATAGATCCTTGCTTGATATTATGTATTAGAGATTGTGTATCCTTGTCTTGATCCCATTCCAATCTTGCTTCATCCACCCAATCAGCCATCAACATGGACATTCCACATAGTAAGGCATCTGTGGATGTATCCCTTCTAGACAATGCATCAACTACTACATTTTCTTTACCCTTTTTGTATATGATTTCAAAATCATAACCCAACATTTTTGTTACCCACTTTTGTTGTTCCTTAGATGATAACCTTTTCTCCAAAAATTATTTGAGACTATCATGATTAGTTTTTACCTTGAAGTGTCTACCCATGAGATAGGGCCTCCATTGCTTGACCGCATGAAGAATAGCCATCATTTCTTTCTCATAGACAGGTTTGAGCAGATCTTTTCCTTTGAATTGGCAAACTATCAAATGCAATTGGTCTTCCTTATTGCATTAGAACTACTCCCAATCCTAATCCTAAAGCGTCACATTCAACAATGAAGGTTTTTGAGAAGTTGGGAGTAGCCAAAACTAGGGTGTTGCACAAGGCTTCCTTCAACTGCTCAAAGGATTTAGTGGCTAAGTCTGTCTAATGGAAGGCATCCTTCTTTAGCAATGTAGTGAGTGGGGTTGTTATTCTACCATATCCCCACACAAATCTTTTGTAGTACCCTATTAGTACTAGGAACCCAAGAATATTTTTGAGAGTTTTGGGCCTTGGCCATTCCACCATAGCTTTGATCTTATGAGGATCAAATTTTACGCCTTCATGGGATACAATGTGACCCAAGTACTCTACCTATTTTACACCAAAAGAACATTTAGATGGGTTTGCATAGATAGTATGTTTCTCCAAAACTTCCAACTCTTTATTTACATGTTGTAAGTGTTCTTCCCATGTCTTCCTGTAAATCAATATGTCATCAAAGAAAACTAATACAAATTTCCTTAAAAATGGCCTGAAAATAGTGTTCATCAAGATTTGAAAGGTTGAAGGTGCATTTGTAAGACCAAAAGGAATTACCAAAAATCATAATGGTCCTCATGTGTCCTAAAATCCATTTTATGAACATCTTCCTCTTTTATTCTAATTTTATGGTACCCCAAACGAAGATCTAATTTTGTGAAATAAATAGCACCATGCAATTCATCAAGTAAATCATCAATTACTGGAATAGGAAATTTATATTTGATCGTATACTTTTTGAGTTCTCGGTAAGCTAGAAACATCATCCATGTTTCATCCTTCTTACGTACCATGACCACTAGGGAAGAATAGGTACCCTGGCTAGGCATGATGATACTTGCCTTCAACATTTCCTGAACCATTTTCTCGATCTCACTTTTCTAGGAATATGGGTATCTGTATGGTCTGATGTTAGGTGTTTGGCTCCCTGGAATCAATTAAATGGCATGATCATGATCCCTAACTGGTGGTATTCCCTTTGGAATTGCATCAAAAAAATAGATGAGTGAGCATCAACAATCTTCTGAAGATCGGGTGGCATTGAAGACTTTGTATTTTGTACTTATATGGAAAATAACTTTGTTATAAATCCATCTACTCCTTTTCTGATAACCTTCTGCATCTGATGAGAGCTAATAATTTTTGGAGACTTAGCTACCATCCCATTCAATTGTATTGTCCTTCCATCTGAATGAAATCACATGAACAATTCTTGGAAATTCATCTCTATAGTACCTAAGGTTGTGAGCCATTGGACACCCAAAACAATATATGCCCCTCCCATAGAAATAACAAACATAGGTGAGTCTAACATGTAGTCTCCCATAGAAAGCTTGATACTATGGCACTTTCTTATGCACTTGACTATCCCACCATCTGCAATCATAACTTGCATTTCTGGAGTTGGGTAAATAAAACAATTGAGGCGGGCAACTAACTTACTATTTATGAAGTTATGAGTACTCCCCGAGTCAATCAACATTGTCACCTTCTATTTTTTGAGATATCCAATAACCTTGAGTGTTTGAGGAGTACTAATACCGACAATTCATAAAAAGAAATTATAGGTTGGTGATCCTCTACTTCCTCTTCTACTGGTTCCTCAGCCTCTCCTATAATTTCAGCATCCTCATCATCCTCATTACCTCTATCAATATAGAACAACTTCTTCTCAGCACATTTGTGTCCTAGTCCATATTTGCTATCACAGTTAAAGCATAATCCTTTTGCTCTCTTTTCTTCCATTTGTTGAGGAGTCAATCTAATTGGCCTAGAAAATGAAGGGGAAGAGATACTATGGTCTTTGGTGTTAATGAAAGGCGGCCTCCTACTACAAAGAAAATTTTCCTCTGCTTCGATGTGTCATGATAATAGAATCGAAATCTTGAGTGGATTAAACATAAGTACCTCATGCTCGATGCAGTCCTTAAGACCCCCAAGAAACATGTCATTCAAATTCTCTTCTAGTATATTCTCCACCCTTAAGGATAGGTTTTGGAATTAATGCACATAATCTTTGACTAATCCTATTTGTTGTAACTTTGCTAATTGACTAAATTAGTTCTTTGAAACACTGGAACTATAGTGCAATTTCAAATCCTCGGTAAAAACTGTCCAAGTGACACCGAGACCATTCTTCTACCTCTGAGCACATAACCATCAATACCAAACGAATTGGTCTGGTTCAAGATACAGGGATGCCAATGTCACATTTTTTCCTGATGGTGTTTGATGTAGCTTAAATAAGCTCTCCATTTGATTTATCCAATTCAGAGGATATTTACCATCAAATTTCCATATATCCACTTTTGGCATCATTTTCTGTGGTTACGAATAAGTTGGATTCTGATAGGGCTGGAAAAGTGATCCAACATGGTTATTTTGTCCATGATTTTGAACTGAAGATCCTCCTTGGTTGATATGGGATGGATTTGGGCCATATTGTTTACCCTTTACATGTTGCATGATATCATCCAACCGATGATTGATTTGGGCTATTTCTCCTTTAGAGTCCATCTCAGATTGTACATTTCACATCTCATACTCATGTTGACTCACCTTATGATGAATCAAGGAAACTCTAGTGTTGAGGAATTTTTATTTAACCCTTCAATCCATCTCTTCAATCATTATCTCATATTTATCTAGAGTTTTACCCAAGTAACTTGATTCTTTTTTTCTCTTGTGGAAGGCCCCACCATGATATCAAACCTTACGGTTTAGGTGTTTGATACAAATTCAGAAAAATAGGAAAAAACATAGAGATGATACTAATACTATTTTTTTCAAAGCTTTCCTAAAATGTAGAGAACTTGAAAAACTTCCACAATTTGCACCCTAGGGAGTGATTTTATGAAAAACCCTAAATTTGTAATAACCTGTGAAAAATGAATAAAACAAGTCTAAAATTTTTAGGGAACCTTAATTGAAACGTTTCACAACTCTAGTAAAAATATCTCTCAGTAATTCACTCTGGTTCAAAATATATTGCGGAAACAAAAAAATAGGGTTTTTGCCCTAATTTTGGCCCAGATCGCAGCTCTGATACCACTTGTAATGAAATTACTAGTATAATTCAGATTATGAGAAGTAATATGACACCAAATAACACAATATTTCAGAATAATGAGCTCAATATGTAATTGTAATAGCTTCGCCACTTCGAGGGGGCAACCTCCAAACCATATAATAAGACTCAAATACTTAAATGATAATGAACTACAACCTACAATCCTCTATATATAGTATTCATATGTTATGGCCATCACCCAGGTCAACCTATTAAGCATGAGAAATTATAAATGATATAATAAAATGATATGGTAAGCCACAAGTTAGCTACTCATAGCCTAATACAAGCAATAGGTTAAGGGCGTAGAAGATAGTTTTATCCAAACAAGGGTGAAGTGTTTAGGTATCCAAGGTATAGGATATGGTTTAGAGAACAACGTAGGCCAGGTGTAGGAATGTTTAGGTATGTTCCAATACACCAAAGGTTTGGTCGATAAAGAACATAGAAACAGAAAGGTATGGTTGTTAGGCTAAAACAACATATGTAACAACATCACAAGGTATAGCAAGTACATAAGGTCAATGGTCACACTAAGTAGGCCAGTGTTTAGGTAAATAGGTCATGGCATGAGTAAGGCCAAGGTATAGGTGAAAGAACAAATCTTAAGATGCAACGAAGAAAATGTAGGGTTAGTTTGTGACCATAGGTATGGTTCCATAGGTGTCTAGAATGATAAAAGGTGTGTGAGCACCAATGATTGCCAAAAGGAAGATTAGCAAGGAAAATAGGTATAAGGGTTTATCAATGATGGTTATAAGGTGACCGATGTTAGTTGTCTAGGGCACAAATATGGCTGATGTCAGTCAAGTCAAGTTGGGCTTATAAAATAAAAATTCCATATTTTACGAATCATTGTTGTGTTGTGACTTTGGAGAAAATGAAAGAGCCATTTGACCTTTTGTACCTTTTCGAGAGAGAAGGACAAGGCATTATATCGGGATGAGGTGGAGATTACGAGTTGGTGACAGGAGCTAGTAGACAGGTCCACGAGAGCGGTGTGGTCGATTGTGATTGGTTGGAGGTGAGGGGTGGATTGGGGCATGGAAGAGGTAGGAGAGGGCTTGGGTGGGCCATTGGTACAGCGGTCGAATGTACCACCATGCCAAAAAAACTGAGATGAGGTAAGATTTGATCCCATTTGATGCTTGTTAGTTGAAATTATTTGTAGAAATTGGTTTGGGTAGAAATGGTTTTGGGTAGGAATTAAATTTGACATGTGGAAGTAAAATTGATGAAATGGGAAGGGTAGGAAGTCTAATGTGGGTGAAATATGGGTAGGGGAAAGCTAGTGGAGGTTTGGGTAGGATAGGGTAGGTTTATAGGTTAATATGGTCATTTTTAAAAAAATGGGGAGGGTATTGTGGGTTTGGTTGGTGTGACAAAGTGACCAACGTCAATCAAGGGTGGCTGATGTCGATGGCTATAGCAAACATTAGTCAAATAGCAGTGACCGATGTTGGTCATGATGGACCAATGTCAATCACCAGTGACCGATGTTGGTCAGTGTTTGAGGAAAAATAGGTTAAGAAATGGTTATGGTGGGAGGGAAAGAGAAAGAGAGGCAAGTGAGGTATAAATGTAAGTGTGTTGAGAATAGGTAGGGTAAAAGGTATATATGATATAAGTTGAGGGGTGTGAAAGTGGGATGGGGGAAAGGGGTAGGTCATTAGGGTTGTGGGGAAATAAATAGTAAGAATTTCAAGAATAGGTTAGTCAGGTAAGTGATATGTTAAGTGTGGTCAAGTTTTAATAATGGTGTGATTTGTTGGGTACAGGCTAGGGACCAATTGCGGATGAGAGATAAAGTAATGCCTCTCACTAGTGGTACAAGGGAGTGTGATGGCAGAAGAGTGGCATCACATTAAATATGCCGGCCTTATTGCGGTCGAAAATACAAGAACATAGTTTGGGATTCAAGCTTGATGGTCACATTCATCGACAGATGGGATTCAACGACTAACACATTTCATCTACCGACGGGTGAGATCAAAGTCACCCTAGAGGACATGTACAGGATCTTGTGGTTACCAATAGTGGGGACATAGGTTTACTCTATTTCTTTAGAGGCATCATAAGGAGCTGATGTTGATGGTGTTTGGAGAGGGGATGGCAGAGATGAGGTTCCATAGCATGAGCCTGAGCTATGGAGATATGTATGCATCCCATCCTGAGGAGATGAGGTTAGTGGTCCTGATCATGGAGGTAGTGTGTTGTTTTGTGCTGCCAGATGTAGAGGGTGGGAGATTCCCATGGGCACTGATGGGGGTTCTCCATGACATGATGGAGGATAGGACCCATTTTTCTTGGGCACCAGCATACTTGGTGTAGTTATACAAGGAGTTATGGGCCTACGAGTGGTTCGGAGGTTCAGCTTTTTGCTACACCTTTCTTCTCCACTATTGGGCATATGAGCACATTGTATGTGTGCATCTAGTTGGTATGCCCCAACTAGATGCATTCGATGCGGGCTTGGTTTGATTTGGGTGCCTATTGTTGGAGAGCATAGGGATGTCAGGGCTACTCACGATGTGGCATATTATAGGTGGGTGTTGGAGATATTATCTCGGGTTCACATCATTAAGAGGTCGTATGTTAGCTTCCCTCATATCAAAAGATGGTGGTAGATTTGGATGCGTTATAACTATTGATGTGGATAGAGGGGCATTGTGCTTAGGTGAGCAAGAGATGATACCTATTAATAGGGTCGATGACAATTTGGGCTACCCTAGGACATGCTACCACCGTTACCTCGAGTCGGAGAGATGACATGGAGAGGCTATAGCTGAAAATGCCTACTAGGTAGGAGGACCAGGCGGACTCGGTGCGGATCAATGATGCCAAAGTTATAGATAGATATAGGAAGTGATGGGCAGCCCAACTACAAGAAACACCATTTAGGCACAGGTAGACAGACTTGGATTCCCTTACGCTTAAGAGGGATACTTTATAGGGGTAGGTTATGACTTCACAAGCCTAGATCATGGTATTAGCAAGGTATTTGACAGGTTCCAAGGCATAGGTTGCCACATTATAAGAAAAGGTGGTAACTTTACAGTCCAGTTACACTAGGAATAGGCACCTACATAGGGTGGAGACGGAGATGGGGATAGGAGGCTGCCTTGCAGGCATAGGTAGAAGGGTTGTAGGGCTAATTGGCCACTACATAGGCTCAAATTATGGCCCTACATTCCTGTGTAGTAACACATGCACCAACACAGAACCGGCACAAGCTCAACGATAGGGTCCTATGGTATAGGTAGTAGTGAGACAGGGTCCCATGGTACAAGTAGCAATGGGACATGGTCCTATGGTACGGTATAGGGTCCGATACTGATGGCTCCACTACAAAAAGTACCAATGGCTAGGTTCAGGGATGCCTTGAACTAGGCATGGTATTATCAGGACCATCTAACTACCGCGGGGATATATTTCCCTTTGTATTCATAAGTACAAAGCATAAAGAGCGGCAAGTGAGAGGAATAGCTCTTGCACTTACATCTCGTATATCACAGGGGGCTGATGAGACTAGAGACATGGTCAAGGAAAGGTGATGAGCTCATGGAGGCCGAGCCCAACCGTGGGTCGTAGAGGTTACACCAAGACCCATACGAGGCGGGGGATGCTAGAAAGGTGTCGTACTAGAGCAGAGGAGGAGGAGATAAATAAGACTGGGATGGACATCAGGTGGGGTGATGATTAGTCACCATATATGCTCAAAGCATATATTTTTGTATATGTTTGATATATACTGGCTTGCGTGCCAAAGATAGCGAGGATGTACAAGAGAGTTTTTTTTAGTCTTTTGATTATGCGACTAGCCTACGTGTCGATGATATTGAGATTGGATATGAGAGACACTTATAGTGATATATATAGATGATGGTTATATTGATGGTACAAGGTTGTATTTATGTGTGTAATTTCCAAAGTGTTATTATTTATGTGATGGAAGCCTAGGTGGATTAGGTATGATTGAGTCTAGGTCATAGGCACAATCGAGTCGTCATAGGCCTAGTTTCAAAGTGAAGTCCGTGTAAGTATGGTTGAGTCTAGGTTATAGGAATGATGGAGTCAAGTCATAGGCCTGGTTTGAGTGAGGTTTGTGTAAGCATGGTTGAGTCTAGGTTATAGGAAATGGAGTTAGGTCATGGCATGGTTGATTCAGTCACGAGGCATGGTTTAGTGAGGTCGGTGTAAGTGTGGTTGTGTCTAGGTTATAGGCATGATAGATTCAGGTCATAGGCATGGTTGAGTCATGGTGTATGGTTTTTATTTAAGTTCCAATTTGTTGGTAACATGGGAGACAAATGGTGATGTATATGCATGTTATGGTTTAATTTTCCCAAATATTTGTCATATTATAGAAATATGGAATGATTGATTACACATTTTGATGGTGTGATAAAATGGTAGATATGTATGTGCGGTAAATTTTCAAGATTTGTCAAAAATGAAAACTAATTATTGTAGAATGTTAATAGAAAATATGTGGGGAAAATGGGTTAGGTTAAAGAGTGACCGTGCTAACCTCCAAGGGCCCCATTCCTTAGGAGTGCTTCCTAAATAGCCCTAGCAAAAAGGGGCCTCAGGCCGATGTAGTTCTCCCATAAGCTAAGGAATAATATGATGAGGTAGAGGAATGGGTTGGTAGGTTTTAGGCATGATTGAGTCTAGGTCATAAGCATGATTTATTCTTAGGTGATAGTGAAAATATTTTAAAATGTAGGTGTCGATGGTCTAGTCCTATATAGGATAATAAATAAGTAATGAGGTAGGTAAATGGTAAGAGGTGGTAAAATAACCACCTAATTGATAAGAACCTTAATGAGTCTATCATACCAAAGATTGGCTAATGAACATGAGACCCAAAAAGTGTTGCATAATAGACTATTCTATGGGTGTAGATGTAGACACCTAAAACATGCTTACACTTACCATTTCATCAAATTCAACCGATTGATGACATTTTTTTAATCAACCCTTCTTTGCTCCATTCTCAGATGCCCATTCACAACACTCTTTTGGTCGTATTCCTCCTATAATTAGCTTATTTGGCTAATATGTCTCTTATTATATAAACATTCCTCCTTTCGATCATTCAGAACCTCCCTAGTTCTCTCTAGACCACTTCTATTGGCTTCGTAGGCTATCTATCAATCGCAATTGGTTGTCCAGACCCCTCCCAACTCTCAATGAGTCTCTAATCACTTGCTAATCAAGTTTAACTAGCCTAAACCTAGATCAACTAAGCCTAAAGCATGTTTATCCTAATCTAATCTAAAAGTGCTTTTTGAGATTTAGTCCCACATGCACCCAAATTTCAAACTCTTCCATTTGAAAAACTATAAATAGAAGGGTCACCCCTCCCTTTCAAACATACAATTTTACATAACACAAAACCAAAACAAGCCTAAAAAAGCTTAAGAGCTCATTTGCATTAGCCAAACTAATCATGCATTTAATCTTGGGTCATCCCCCATAAAAATAGCTTCATCTTGCACCCATATTAGGTTAGTAATGGAATAGCTAAACTTGGCCATGTAGCCATTTAGTGAGATTCATTCACCCTCATGGAGTAAACAACAAAACTGATTACTTAAGTCTTTAGTAGGCATATTTTGTTAAGCTTTCAAGAATAGAGGTTAATGTTATTTGCTAGATTTCTTGTTATTTCAAGTTTAAATGCATGCAAATAGGATTCCTTGCTCATTTCTTATCTGATGGTCCATTGAGGGACTTTGCACAAAGCTTTGGGGTTTTTCCCCATATCCATAGCTCTTTGCAAAATATTTCATTAAACACATTTGGCACACTCGGTGGGACACTTATGTCCATCCTCCATTAATTGAGGTCTTTTGAGTTCTTCAAAGTTCAGTTTCAAGTTTTTTGGATCAAATCACTTGTTATTTCCTCATTTCTATTTATAACACTAGATAAATGACCTTCATTTACATATATTTTGTGGGTATGATATAGAAACAGGACACTTTGACTAACAACTAACCTGTTTGCTCTTGAAAATTTGAAAATCCGTGAGTTTTACAGGTTTTTCATAAGGTGCACATAGGTGTTAACAAGGGGCACGTACACATTAAAACCCTAGCATCCCCATCCGGCTGCGTATCCGTCTCTCTGGTTTGGGTATACATACATAGCTTGACTGTAAAAATTTAAAATTGTCTATTTTTTTGCTAGGGCATGTATGCATCACTGGGAATGCAGGTGTCTTGTTTCACTCTGTTGACTTTACATTTTTACCTTACACATGTCTATGTTAGTTAGGGCATGTATCCGTTGGTCAGGGCATGTATGTGTCACTCGACGCACAGTGTCCCTGCTCAAATCTGTTCACTTTGCATTTTTACCTTGCCTGCGTACTCTATCTACTTGGGTGTATATCTCATTGGGTGGGGAGCATATGTGTCATTCTAGGTGCTTAGGTATCTCTCGTAGTAGTCGGATTTGTCCATTTTATTTTTAGTGCTCCTTGTTTTGACCATATCTTTTGACTCATTAACCCGTTTTCAGAGTTTTATTAGGCATCAGAAAGATAAAAAGTGTAATTTTTGAGGGAACTTCCAAAAGTTAGATACCTTTGTTATACTAAATTTTATCACAAAACTCCCAAAATGCCCCGAGACCTCCAAAAATGCAAATTACTAAAAACTGTTAAAAAGTGCAAAAATTGGATTTCTAGAATTTTTGATTTTCTTGGTTTTCTAACTCTTGTAGGGTTCTAATAGTGGTTTACAAGTTTCCTTTACATTAAGTTTTTCTATACTAACTTAATCAAAAACATTTTCATCTTTATTTGTGAAGGTTTGAAACACGTATGCTCTTCCTTGCACCTTTCTAGGTGATCTTGGGAATCAGAAACATTTCACCACTTTTGTCATACTTGCAAAATGGTTTATTTACCTTTGAAAGTTAGTTAAAAGGAACTCCTTTTCACATTGAACTTAGGAATTTTCCATTTATTGTAAATTTTAGTGAGATACCTTGTTGCGTATGCTCTTTCCTTACGTCTTAGGACAATCTAGGAAATCAAAAACAACATCTTATCTCCTTTGTATGAAATTTTGGAAAATTACTAACCTTGGTATGTAGGACCAAAATCACTTATCAAAGAAAGGTGTCAAAAAAAAAAAAATTCTAGTACACAAGTTTCTTGTAGGTTGCCAAATGGTGTGCTACTTAAAACCACATTAAGTTAAGCAAGATAAAAATGAACCATATTCAAAACATTATATTGTAGGTTTTGGAAAAGGGTACGTCCCTATCCAATCAACTGGAACATAACCACTTTGGCATAACACCTTAAGCTACAACAATGGGGGTGGTTCTAGGAACCCTAAAGTAGTCTACCACTGTGTAACCTCATGGATGAAACAGGAAGCGCTCTGCTTACCCACTTGACTAGTACACCTTATGAGATAGAGTTATCGGTTGTCTGTATGGCAACCCCAGGGAGAGCACATGTTGACACACTAGTTTCCCTTTGTGCTCGAAGGGGGTAAAGTAAAGCCAAGATACTCCTAAGATAGGAAAGGAACTATTTGGGTAAATCACGCTTTCTTAAGACAACTTTGTAAAACCTAGTTGAGAGAACTTATTAAGGAGGCCATTCTATCTTGGAGCTCACTTTACTAGTCCATTATTGCATCAAGCCATCAAAAATTGATAACTCATCTGGAATCTGAACCTTGTTTGTTAAACAAGGCAAAGAACCCTTGTGAGTTTGATCTAAATGTCTTTCATCACAAAACTAGACTACGTCCCAATTTTGCTTAGTTTTATTCTTTTCTTTAGATAAGGTGAAGATCTTCCCAAGTTTAGTTTATTTTCCATCTTTTGATCTATACCTTTGCATTCTTGTTGCCCATTTGGGACAACATAAGGAATCTTTCAAGAGTGTTGTCATAGATAGTGTTCACCACTTTTTTGTTCGTTTACGCTCATCCATGTTTGCGGTTGAGTTGTTAAACATCTAAAGTGCATGGATGCATCCTTATATCTTTGATGGCCACTTGATCTTGATTTCAAGATCATCATCATAGTTTATATTGATTCATCATTTGATCTCCCTTTGACGTGTTATCTTGTTCGCATTGTCTTGACACAATTAAGATACTTATGTCATGTTTTTCATAAACGTGATCTAAGTATCTGCATTATGGCATTACATTGATCACATTTTAGCACATCCTTAGTATAATTTGACTTTGTTTGATTTCAAACATTGTCCCAAATCTTGAAAGGTGTCACTTACTATGTTTGTGTCATTTCAATACCACTTTGGCACTAATATCTTTCTTCTCCATGAAGCTTGACAGACATGTTTAATTGGTGTGGTTATATGGCTTACATTTGTAATCCTCATCCTTTAACATTTTGGCCTTTTCTTTGTTAAACTTGTCATGGTATCCTTTGATTGGGAGTCACATCTACCCTTTGTTAATATTCATGCCTTGTTCATTTTGAGCTTGATGTAAGTATTGACATTATGCTAATCATATTTGCATCGAACTATTATTTTGCACACACATTTCTAGGGTGTATTTTCTTTTGATTGGATTTTTGTTTCACACCTTGTATGATTGTTCCTTGTGATCATTCATCTAATTTTTTTCTAAGACAAATACTTTTGACCTCATTGAGATTGTGTCATCACAATGTCTATTTTCCTTAGACCTTCTTCAAAAATCATGCACGCATATCCATACTTACAAAATGTCTAGTTAGATGTCATTATGCTACTCGAATCGACATGTCACTTCCTTCCCTTTGAAGGAGTTTCATCCCACTATCTAGGTCTAGACATTTATGCTTAAACAATGCCAACAATGACTAACTATCACATGGTTTCTCACATTTACAACAATACAAAACCTAGGTTTAGAAATTCAAATCAAAAGATTCCCATTACAACTAAACCTCATTTGGTTCTTCGTGCTAGAGGGCCCACTTGGGTAACCTGTTCCCCACCTTCAACTCATAGTCATCGACCTAATCGCTCATCACTTCAAAATAACTCTAGGCATCCCTCACCACAGTAATACGTCACCATCGGTCTTGAAGACTGCAAGAAGGCATTCGAGGATAATGAAGATAAATGTATGCAAATGATGAACGAGTTATATCTTAAGAACAAAATTTGGTGAGCCGATGGCCTCAGAACATCCACCGTAGTGACTTTAAGGAGGAAGTGAGTGATATGGTCACCTTCCCGAGTAGAGCATATGGGTTTCTGATGCCCATCATTTCCATAAATGGATGCTTTGAGGTACTTAGAGACCATGAGTAATAATGTGCCCGAGCAACGTTTTGGCTAGGGGAAATCATCGCGACACCATCTCCCAAAGAGCCTTCAACAGGTCATGACAACTGGGAAGTTTTATATGAATTCCTACGTTGTGTACGCTGCAGCATTAGTGAGGGATTTCATAGGCGACACGAAATGGGGTTTGGCCTCGTGTCAAAATATATGAATACTACCCAGAGCTAAGGCTAGAGAACAACATCCCTCGGTTCTCAAAATCAATGACACCTTCTTCTATGAGGTGATCTACCCGTTAATGCCAAATATGAGACATGGTCGAACTATCCCCAATGTTGTCATTGTCATGAAGAAGTGGGGGAATTGTTTACGTAGTTTCCCACATTCACCTATCTCAGGGTGGTGAATTTTGAGGGTGAACCGACCAAGCTACCAAGGTATGTAGGACCTAAGCTGATTCTCTTAGAGTTTTCAAGGCAACTAATCACATATCATGAGAGATGCATGAAGACAAAGAAGGGAGGAACTCCAATCCCCGTACATTGGGTCGATACACTTACACCACACTAGCCAAAGCATGGGAAATGTATGCTTGAGCTTGAATTTTTGAACCTAAAACATAACTTCCTAGCCAGGCCTACTTTTGAGGCTAGGTAAAAATTGATCCTATTTATGTCCTTGAGATTGAAGACATCTACATTAACCCGACACAAAAATAGATCTCGTGCAAAAGGATCACTCAAGCCGGCCCTGGAAGAAATCAAGCATTATGGCATGGCCATCATTCCAAAAGGATTCCAAGAACCTGATCAAGAAATTTATCAAGTTTAACTAGACATGGATGGGGATGATTGGCCATTCAAAGAAATTAACAGAGCCAAGGCACCAAAGACCATCCAAGAAAGGGTCAAGCACATGTTATAGCACATCAAACATTGGTGCAAATAGAATGGTCTCGTCTACCTCGGGGTAGATTTCACTGCTTCTCCTTTAGGAAGAGCACCTCCAAGGCTGGCCCAAGTGCTGAAAAGAAAAGGGAAAGATAAGTAGGGGAAATCAAGCCAATAAGAAGAAGCTCCTCAAAGCCCTCCTTCTACTTCTAAGAAGCAAGTGGTTGACCTGGTCTCTCCAGGAAAAGAAGAAGAGACCACTGAAGTCTCAACAGACACATCCACTCAGGATGTGGTCATAGCTACAACCATGGAGGTACCCGTCATTCCATCTTCCACTCCTTCTTTTCCCCTGTCATTGAAACATCTATCCCAATGGATTTTTCTTCTTCTCTCCTTTCCTCCCTTCCATATTCTCCTCTCTCACGGATCTGTTTCCTAGTGTTCCCTCCATCCCATTACAGATCCCTTTTACCTCCATGACCTTTTCGTCCCTTGTAGTAACTCCGAGGCCCTACAAGCAGCGCAGCATTAGACTACTTGCCGATGCCACCACCAATTGTCTTAACATTCTTCCTCGCGGCCCTTTAGTTGCTTCCCCTTTCACCCCTATTTCTTCCTCCATTCCCTCCACTCCTTCTCCCCTAAGTCCAAGTTGGATTTCGACCATCTGGGTCAGCTCAAGAGAAAAGTTCCCATAGCACCCATGGACTTCTCTGTCATTCTGAAGAAGGGGCCAAAGAAGCAGAAAGTGATAACTTGCTTTTCAAAAAGTGTCTCAGGAGAGAGGGTCATGGAGATTACATATCCTGATCCCACTAAAGAGAAGAAAGATCTATCTCCTACAGACTTTATAGTGACCCAAGTCACCATGGGAACCTCATCAGAGAGCCTGCAAGGAGAGGCTTTGTCTGTAGTAGATTCCCTCTACAAGAAACTTCAAGAAGCAAAGGAAGAGAAGAGGATACTAAAGGAACAAAACAAACATCTTCTCCAAGCTTTGCAGAGAATGGGCAATGCACCTCCTATGACTGCCACCGAGCCTACTGAGGTTCTCAGCCAAGACAAGATAAATGAATACACCAAGATTGGTAAACAAGGTGCGGCCATGTCCTCCTGGATAGAGAAAGTCCTCAAAGACAGTGAGGAAATAATCACGAAGTTCACAAAACTCTACCAGAGTATAGATCAGGTAATCAAGGAGCTGCGGCAGTGTGCAGGATCCCACTCCGAGGAGTTAGACAATGTCGCATTGTAACATGAAACATTTCGAGAAAATGGTGAACTCGCTTAGCCGATGACCTATTCAAGGTTAGCGTCATTGATCACCCGTGGGAACACAACAAAACTCTTATCACTTTAGATTACCAGGTTGATCAAATGGAATTTATCCTAGAGAGGATAGATAAAATCAATGAGGAAGCCCTGGATGTAAAACATCAAATGGAGTAGATGGTCACGAAGATGTCTCCAGGGATGCTTAGTAAAGTGTTCACCTTGAGGGAAGCAGATGAGACAATCTAGCTCTTCAAGGATATCGCAACTCAAGGTTTGGCACTAAAGGTCACTTTTGATCGAGAGTCTATCAATAACCTCTTGGCTTTCCGTGATTTCATTGGATACTTGATCGAGGCATGCGACGAGTACGTCAGGCTACCAGATAAGCTCAAAAATGAAAAGGAAACTTGCAAAGTCATTGGCGACCATTTCAAGGGTCCTAATCATAATCAACTTTAGATAATGATCAGCAAGTTTATGGAATATTGAGCTTAGTATCACATCACCTCTCCCAATCAGAAGCAAAACACTCTGTTCAAGCAAAGAGATGACGATGAATAATTTCTCTTCTTGTGTATGCTTTGATATTTTTGTAAAAATATTTAAAAATTATGTTGGCATTTATGATGACACCATCCATGTTGCACCATGGGATGTTTCCATCCAAAAAACTTGCCTTAAAGTCAACTTTTGACTTTTTATATATTTTGTAAATAGTGGTTGGTTTCTTTTTGTCTTCTTTCTCCTTCTCCCTCTATAAATATTGGGATACTTGTTGTATTCTAGGTGAACATTTTTGTATGAAAAAATAGGTGAAGAGAGAAAGACTTTGCACCTTTTTTTATTAGAAGAGATTTTAATATATATGTTAAGACTTTGTGCTCAATATATGTGTTATTTGCATCCAATCTCTCTTCAGTTAGATCTGTGTTTCTTTTCTGTTGGATTAATTCTTTTTATTTGTCATATGTTCATCAGTATTGTTTTGTTTGTTTATGAAAGTAAGTTTGGATCTTTATTCTACCACCCCAAAGCATAAACCCTCCGACCTTTTGTCTTGGAATTCATTTCTTTTTTCCCTTTAGATCTACCTTCC
This sequence comes from Taxus wallichiana var. yunnanensis, assembly GCA_018340775.1. Taxonomy (NCBI): domain Eukaryota; kingdom Viridiplantae; phylum Streptophyta; class Pinopsida; order Cupressales; family Taxaceae; genus Taxus; species Taxus wallichiana. The sequence continues at coordinate 660,021,326 of CM031244.1, read as the reverse complement.
TCCATTCTTTCCCTCTTACCTTTCTGTTTGCAGTTGGAACTACCTCTACTGGGATGAGATCCCAAACCCCTGAAGTTAGAATAGTGTATATTTGCATAGATTCCTGCTTGATAGAATAATAATAAACCAATTTTGCTTTGTTGTCTCAAAGAGGGATATGCCCTGCACACTGTTGGCTTGTTTCCCCATGATCTACCTAACTGATAGATTTTCAAACCAACAATTTATGGTGACTCCTCCGGGAATGAACTAAGAAAATAAAAACAAAATAACTGTGAAAATCACTACCAGCTTTGTAATTTTTAACCCTTTGCTAAAAATTAAAATTTTTGTAGAAGTGATCAAAATCAAAAATTTCCTTATACAAATCCATAGATCTGTACCAGATAGGAGCTTTTATTTCACTGAGTTTTTACAAAAAATTGTATATTTCCATAGATCTGAGAACCTTACATTTTCTGACATTTTCAAAACCTTACAAAATTCAGTTCAAAGGTCTAAAAATCAGCTTTCTAAATTAACCCACCTTTTATCCTTGTTAATCTTTGTCAAAAAAAGACAATCGGTTGTTATTAAAAGAGGATAAATTTAAATATTAGAAAAGTACATGCTGCTGATTTTTGCTAGAAAAATCAGAAAATCAGCAAGGACAAACAAAAAAATTGTTGTAGATCTACTGTTGATTGTTATAGATATGAATAGATATGTTGGTGGGTGAACAATTTACTCACGGCGGGAGAGCTCATGGAGAAGTTGACCCAATCTTTGATCTACTTCAAAGGCAAAATTTTAGTATCACTCCAACATGATTCACATCACTAAGTTTAGCAGATCGATCAACGAGAAGTTCCTCACTCCCACAAAGGAGGAAAATTTCTCATGGTTCTTCAACATCTATTTGTAGTGCTCTTTTGCTAAGTGGAACCACGCTCCCTACTCGCATTATTTTCTCTGCATTTCGAATGGTGGTACTATGGGGAAATGCCATGGGTCCTCTAGCACTACCACATCTAGTTCACACCCTCCCTCACAGAAATTGTAAGAATTTCCCAAAGTTTGATGGGAGCGGAAATCAAAGCATGGACGCACACATTACTGCATTCATTATGTCATGTGGTATTTTTAACATGACTCATGAAGACGTATCTGTACGTCTCTTTCTCGAGACCTTGCAAGGGCCTGCATTAGAGTGGTTCCAACATTTACCACCGGATCTATCACTAGTTGGGCTACATTACGGACTGCATTTGAAGACAGGTATAAGCCTTCAGAAGACACATTTGTGTTACTGTCAAAGATCACTCACTCGAAGGAGGCCAATGAAACCGTGCATGATTTTATCACCTATTTCAATTCACCGATCAACCATTCGCCACCGCCATGTTACCAACACCTAAGAATCAAAAGTGTTTCTTTGTGAACACCATGAGTTCAAGAGTAAGTTTCTTGCTTTTACAAGAACAAATTGCCACCTTGGTTCTTGCTCAAGCTTGCGGCCATTCGGATAGAGGACAACCTACTTATATCTGGCAAGTTAAGATGGGATCCATCAAAATCAAAGGTTTCAACTCCTTCTTAGGCCACCTCATTAGATCCAAGTGTTCCGAAGATGGCAAATGACTTTCTCGCATTAAAGAAGCAATTAGCTCAAGCTTCATCTAACACTCCGTACGAGGATATCCCATAGAGGAACTTCACTCCTAAAACACCCCCAAAGGCCGCGTTTTCCTACTACTACTCCAAGGTTAGCACTTGAGGCTCCTTCGGTTAATGCCTTGGTCTAGATTAAAGAAGATGAGAAAATTTATGAATAACCTTCGTCACAAGGTGAAGATGATCAAGATGTCGGTGAACCGACTGACGACTCTACAATTGGGTATATGGAATTTGAGGATGAGGAATCTGATGAAGAAGAAGGTATATAGGGGTATGTAAGTGGACAAGCATACACCGATTTCACCCGCTCACAAGGAAAAGAAGCGAGTTGCTTTGCTAAAATACAAAAGGAAAAATCTATATTAAATACGCCTCAACAATCGCTAAAAGAGGTAATCCCCTTCCCGCTCAACCTCTTATCAAACCTTTCATAAAGAAATTTTTCCTCCTATCTCTCCTCAAAATCAACCTCCCTTCATTTCCATAAAAACCAATACCACTCCTTTACCATCACAAAACAAAGGACTCATTCCTTCATCGGTCTGCACCCTTGCTCGCATTCGATATAGTCGATCGTGCCAAAAGGACCAAGATCCAAATGTCTGAAGTTGAGTACCTTCAGTCTAACCTTGAGCAACTTGTTATATTAACCAAGTATATTCAAAGTCAAGTTGCCATCTCTCACCCCATTTCTCCAAAAGGAATTCTTTCCACTCCTCCTGCATCCCGTATAAACATTGCCTCGATGTCTGTGTTAGGTAAAATTGAACCTTTTTACCTATCTCTCTTGATTAATGGTCACAAGTTAAGCAACTACATAATTGATTCTAGAGCATCTGACAATGTCATGCCAACAAAGGTTGCCCATGCTTTGGGCCTCACACTCACTAAACCTTTTAGCAGATGTTACTCCATGGAAACCAAATAGGTACCATTAATAGGTTAGATCAAGGATGCACAGTTCGCATTCACAGCATTCCCTGAGAAAAGAGTAAAAATGACTATTCTCGTAGCTGATATTCTATTGGCATACAAAATATTACTAGGGAGGAGTTTTTGCAGAGAATTTGGTGGAGAAATCCATATGGACTGGTCCAAAGCTAGGATCCCTGTCAAAGGGGTGATGTAGACATTAGAGCCTGAATCACAAAAGAAATATCTGGTCACCAACTCTGATGACCCCAAGGCCCAAATTCTCTTCAAATCATCAGGGATGGGGAACTACTTCTTGTCCACCGACTTCGATAAGATGGAAGTTATCATCCAAGAGGAGGACCTCAACAAGATATGGACACTGTAGTTTGATGGTAATTGTGCAACAAGTGGGTGCGGTGCTGGGGCCATTCTAATATCTCCTGAAGAGGATATTTTCCCTCTTTCTTTCAAATTGTAGTTTTTCAATACAAACAACACTACCGAGTATGAATATTTGCTACTTGGCATGCAAGTTGCAAAGGAAAGGGGAATCAAGAATCTAAAACTAGAGGGTGATGCTGAGCTAATTGTCAATCAAGTGAAAGGGGTATACCAAGTAAAGAATGATAGGCTCAGACACTACCACAACGCAGTGTGGGACAACATCGAGGAGTTTGATGCTTTCTCAATCAAAGCAGTTCTGCAAGCTCAAAATGACATGGCTGATTCTTTGGCCATCTCAGCCTCTCTCATGCTCCCTCACCTAGGGTTAAAGATGGACACATATACCATTGAGGTAGTTTTCCACCCAAGTGTGCCAGATAATTCACAACACTGGTAGGTATTCAATGATGACAATCAGCTTATCACTTTTCTAGAGAAAGCTGATAATTTCAAAGAGCTCCATTTCGATGGATCAACTTATGCGTGTCGCAAGTCTCTCACGGGCAAAGTGCATGAATTGGTAGAAGGTCAAGGCATATGTCACCGGGGAAACAAGATTCTCAAAGGTTTAGTCTCCTAGAATGATTATTTGATAAGCATGATGGTTTTGTTAAGAAAAAGTGACAAGATAACCCTGGCTCTTCTCCAGATTCCGAATCTATCAATTTGGGTACTACAGAACATCCTCACTCTATGAATATTGGGAATTGTTGTGCACTCGAGGAAAAGCAGAAATTTTTCAAATTTCTAAAAATAAATATGGATGTATTGGCATGGTCTTATTCCGATCTAAAGTCATTTAAGCTTAAGGACATTCAACATGACATCCCGCTAAAGGATGATATCAAACCTTTTCATTAAAAGCAAAGGCACTACAACCCCAAAATCTCAGGTACCATCCAAGATGAAATTTAGAATATGTTGGATGCAAGAATCATTTTTCAAATTCATCATAGTACAGGTTTGCTAATATTGTGCCCGTATGTGGAAGAAGAATAGAAAAATACGCATATGTGTAGTCTTTCACAACCTAAACTAGGCGTCCTTAAAGGACAATTATCCACTGCCCATAATGGATCAAGTTTTTTTGGCACTAACTCGGTTCAGAAAGGTTATCCATGCTTGATGGTTTTTCAGGTTACAATCAGATTGAGGTCATGCCTGAAGACCAATTCCAAACAAAGATTCACCACTCCTTGCGGCACCTTCACCTACATTAAGATGTTGTTCGGTTTAACAAATGCCGGTGATACCTTCCAATGAGTGATGGAATTTGCGTTCAAATTTATGATGGGAAAGGTCATCGTAGTTTACCTAGATGACTTAACCATGTTCTCTAAAAAATGAAGTGATCACTATGATCATTTGGAGCAAGTCTTGATTAGATGCCGAGAACACAAAATTTCTCTAAACCCTAAGAAGTCAGTTTTCAGGGTCACCGAAAGAAAATTGCTAGGACACATCATCAACAAAGAAGGGACAAAGATAGACATTGAAAGAGTTAAGGCTATTCAGAGCCTTACCTTTCCCACAAGCAAAACCAGTGTTCACTCTTTCTTTGAAAGGTAAATTTTCTCGAGACTTTGTTCTGATTTTTCTAAAAAGATTCATCATATATCCAATATGATGAAAGGGTCACAAACATTCTGATGGAGTGATGAAGGAAAGACATCATTTGAGGATATAAAATCCTTCATTACTTATGCACCTGTCTTGGTATGTCCTGACTTCTCCAAGGATTTCATCATGTACACTTATGCGTCCGCATATACTGTATCAACTATCTTAATGCAAAAAAACTCTGAGGATGTTGAATCCCCAATTGCTTTCATGAGCTCTCCTCTAAAGCCTCATGAAATAAAGATTTCACAGTTGGAAAAACATGCCTTCGTCATGGTCAAAGTAGTCAAAATTTTCTACTACTACATACTGAATTCTCATACAGTAGTGCTGGTTCTGACACGGCAATTAAGTCTATCCTGACTCAACAGAGTTAGGAAGCTTACGAGGGAATTGGATCGTGAAGGTCCAAGAATATGATCTAGACATCAGACCAACCAAGTTGGTAAGGGGTAAGGGACTATGTCAGCTAATGGCTGAAAATAAAGACCCAGAAGCACCTGAGGAGCAAGCTACTCATGTTGATAAAGAACAAAGTGAACTGGAGAAAGTGGATTCTTTACCCATGGTTCTGTTTGTCGCAACCAACGATGAATGGTATTCTAACATCACTTTATTTCTCACCTATGGAGAGTTCCCAACTCATCTAACCACAAAGGAAAAGCAAGCAGTAAAGCTCAGAGCCACACGATATGTCATATGGGATGATGGGTTGTACAAACGTGAATTGACGACATTTTTCTACGATGTGTTTATAAGTCGCAAATAGATAAAATTGTTGGAAAGTTTTCATGATTCAGCCTGTGGTGGTCACTTCTCCTCATCGGTGATGACATAAGATCATTCAAAGTTAGGTACTATTAGCCGATGCTATTTTAGGATGTAGTTACCTAAGTAGCAAAATGTGAACTTTGTCAACAGTTCGTTGGAAAACCAAAGTTGGTTGCATTTCCCCTCAGGGCCGTCATTATTGACGAACCATTCAGGAAATGGGGAATTTATTTCATTGGAGCACTCAATCCTCTATCAAGTGTTGGACATAGCTACGTCTTAACAGTAATGGATTACTTCACGAAATGGGTGGAGGACATACCTATCAAACATGCCACATCTGAAGTTATTTGCAACTTCATCAAGGAGAATATTATCATGAGATTTGGCATTCCACAAAAAATCGTTGCTGATAATGCTTCCAAATTCTCTTCATGGGAAGTTATTGGCTTTTTCTATAGATACAAAATAACCTTGGCTCATGCCTCTGATTACTATCCTCAGGGAAATGATCAAGTAGAATCTAGCAATAAGAACCTGGTAACCATCATACGGAAACTAGTTGATGAGAACCAACGATCCTGGCACAAGTCATTATATGATGCCTTGTGGGCAGATCATATCACTCCAAAGAGATCTCTCAGCATGTCACCTTTCTAGGTGTTGTATGGGACCGATGTTAAAATCCCTATCTCCACAAAAATTCCTGCTTTTGCTTGGCTCGAGCAATCGAAGATGAAACTTTTTAGAGTTCTCTAGAAAAGAGAATTATGTACTGACGAGAACTTGAAGAAAAGTGAGTGAAAGTGGTCGATAAGATCACTGAACATCAGAATCAAGTCAAGAGGTTGTTCGACAAGAAAGCTAGGCAGAGAGATTTCTAGGTAGGGGATCTTGTCCTTCTATGGGACAAACAAAGAGAACCGAAAGGTATGCATGGAAAGTTTGACTCTCTTTGGAGAGGGCCATAAAAATCAAGCAGCTCAATGGAGAGAATAGTTTCTATCTCTCATATCTAGATGGAATTGAGCTCTCCACTTCCCTACAGTGGGCAACACCTAAAGATCTTCAGGAAGTAGAGCTTACTCTCTTCTTTGTATAGTTTACTTTCGTTGTGTGTTTGCTTTTTTTGTCATGTGTTTTCTTTCTATTTGTTGTGTGTTCCCTTTCTTCCCTTTTTGGTCGCCCTTGTTTTTGACTCTCTGTAACCCAATGGATAGGCACATGAAAACTAGGATTCTCTACCCCTAAGTTTCACTTAAGGATAGTCCCCAGAAAGAGCCAGCTGTTATCCTGTAAAATTGACAAGGGTAATTTTACGAGATAACCATACCAAAATTTTGTTTTGGTCCCCTAATAAGGTCTATTAACATTCAAAATGGCTTAAAATTCCCTTCCGAAATCAAGTTTTAAAGAACTTAGCCATTTTATCTTTTTTAAATGGGCACAAGAATTGACATGTCAACATCAAAAAATATGCGCCCCTTTGAAAAACCTTTGGCGCAGAAAATAACATGTCAACATCTATAAGGTTGCGCCTTAAGGCGCTAAAAATTACATGTCAACATCCTCAAACCTGCACCAAAGAAATGTGCTTAAGGCGCAAAAATTGACATGTCGACACATCAAAATGTGCGCCCCTTTTCCCTTTGGCGCTGAAATCCTTATGTTGACATCTCCAAATGTGCACTTAAGGTGCTAAAAATTTATGTCAACTAATGCACTGTGCACAAGGTGCATCCAAACCCATGTCGACACTTTGAAAAGTGTGCCAAAGAAAAGTTGGTGAGGTAATAAATGCGGTATTTTCCTATAAATATGCGGTTAACACCTATCATTTTCACAATTTGAAAATTGTGAAAAGTCTTTCTCTCGTGCTGCTGTTAGCTATCCCCTGTCACACCGTGTTCCATTTTTGAGTTTATGGACCCCAATGTTGTCCTTCATCTTTTATTAAACCGGGTAAGTGGATTTTATCTCTCTTATTGTTGTTTGTTATAAAAGTTAAATCTAAAAATGAATAAACTCTCACCCAATAACCATCTGGAAAACTACCTTATCCCTCCTTCCAGATCTATAAATCGGGAAGGCTCTACCTCTAAATAAACTATTCTTTGTATCTGCTTACTGCCTTGCTGCAAATCCCACAAACCCTCTCTTTGTTATTTTGCAAAATCAAAAAGAGAGAGGAATCTGAGAAGTTGTAAAGAAAATGCAAAAATCATTTCTCCTTTGGTGCATTGTTTTTACATGTTGCACTCCCCACAGTCATGCCTTGCGCACTATCCCCGCATACAACATGTTCCTCACCCGTGCCTAGTATAACACTTAACAAATCTTATAGAGGTGTAGGCGCATCCTGACCAACATCAACAATTGATGTTGTGTCCTCCAAATCTGCACCCAGCTATTTTCCTTTGCGCGTTGAGCTCATTTGCAACACATTCCAAAATCATGCCTTGGGTGCACCAAAAAGCCACGCAACACCATATTTTACAGTGACCATCCGAAGAAAATTCCCTAAAGGCGCTAGCGCATGAACCTTAACACCAACACTACATGTTGTGTGTTGCTTACCCGTGCCCCGCGCCTTTCTCCTTAGCACTAAAACCTTTTGTTGTGCAACACTCTTCAAAAGTGTGCCCCTCTATAACCCTTTGACATAGCTTTTCCCTCACAACACAGTGCACCTTTTTTTCATGTCGACATCCCCAAAAGTGTGCCCAACCTTTTTAAGCCTCTACAACATGCTATGAATTTATGCCTTGTGCCCTAAGCCTCATAATTGCTCTTTCTTCTTTCTGCAAGATTTCATTATGGATAACATGATGGTTGACATGGCTCTTCTATGTTGGACCTCTTTGATTCTCCTTGCAGAACAACAACAACCATCCTTGAGCTCACACATGTCTTCATTGAGCAAGAAGCCCACTAAGTCTAAAGGTAAAGCTAAGTTGACAGAGCAAGAGATGAAGTATAGATATCAGAAAGTCAGGATGCCTAACTCATATGCCAAGAGTGATCTCGACATCAAGACTCTGAGCTTAGCCACATTCATATGGAACACTTTTGGGCAAGAACCAACCAGGCCACTAGTGGTCCCTGGATGAACAAATTGGTAGGCAACAGATTACACTTTACAGCTGGGATACCAGTAAGTGCTATTAATAATGAGTTCATCATGTTGGTGGCTCGATGCTATAACAAGGACACAAGATGTGTCGAGGATAAAGAAGGAAAGATGGTCATCGACCTAACTTCTCATCACTTTGAAATAACTCTGGATATCCCTCATCATAGGTAGTATGTCATCATAAGCCTTGAAGACTGCAAGAAGGCATGGGATGACAATGAAGACAAATGTATGTAAATGATCAACAAGTTATATCTTAAGAGCAAAATCCGGTGAGCCGATGGCCTCAGACCATCCACTATAGTGACTTTAATGAGGAACTGAGTGATACGATCACCTTCCTGAGCAGATTATATGGGCTTCCTGATGCCCATGATTTCCATAAATGGATGTTGAGGTACTTAGAGACCATGAGTAAGAATGTGCATGAGCAATGTTTTGGGTGGGGGGAAATCATCAGCGACACCATCTCCCAACAACTTCAACAGGTCATGACAACTAGGAATTTCTATATGAATTCCTACGTTGTGTACACTACAACATCAGTGAGAGGATTTCACAGGCCTGACACAAAATGGGGTATGGCCTCAGGTCAAAATATATGAATACTACCCAGAGATAAGGCTTGAGAACAACATCCCTCAGTTCTCAAAAATCAACAACGCCTTCTTCTATGAGGTGATTTTCCTGTTGAGGCCAAATATGAGACATGGTTAACTAGCCCCAGTGTGGTCACTGTCACGAAGAAGTGGGGGCATTGTTCACTTAGTTTCCCACATTCACCTATCTCAGGGCGGTGAATTTTGAGGGTGAACCGACCAAGCTACCAAGGTATGTAGGACCCAAGCTGATTCTCTTAGAGTTTTCAAGGCAACTAATCACATATCATGAGAGATGCATGAAGAGAAAGAAGGGAGGAACTCCATTCCCCCTTATAGTGGGCCGATACACTTGCACCACACTGGCCAAAGCATGGGAAATGTATGCCGAGCTTGAATTGTTGAACCTAAAGCACAACTTCCCAGCCAGGCCTACTTTTGATTGCCGAGGTTACCTCCCAAAGGAAAAAATTGATCCTATTCATGTCCCTGAGATTGAGGACATCTACATTGACTGACACACCAAATTGATCTCAGCGCAAAATGATCACTCTAGGCTAGCCTCTAGAAGAAATCAAAAATTATGGCGTGGCCATCATTCCAAAAGGATTCAAAGAACTCCGATCAAGAAATTGATGAAGTTTACCTGACACGGATGGGAATGATTGGCCATTCACAGAAATTGACAGAGCCAAAGCACCAAAGACCATCCAAGAAAGGGTCAAGCACACGTTGTAGCACATCAAACATTGGTGCAAATAGAATTGTCTCATCTACCTCGGGTAGATTTCACTACTTCTCCTTCAGGAAGAGCACCTCCAAGGCTAGCGTAAGTGCCAAAAGGAAAATGGAAATACAAGGAGGGGGAATCAAGCCAAGAAGAAGCTCCTCAAATCCCTCCTTCTACTTCTGAGAAGCAAGTGGTTGACCTGGTCTCTCCAGGAAAAGAAGAAGAGACCACCAAAGTCTCAACGACACATCCACTCAGGATGTGGTCACAACTACAACCACGGAGGTACCCACCATTCCCTCTTCCACTCCTTCTTCTCCCCCTGTCATTAAAACATCTATCCTAATGGATGTTTCTTCTTCTCTCCCTTCCTCCCTTCCATCTCCCACCTCTTCCATCTTCTCCTCTCTCGCGGATCTATCACCTAGTGTTCCCTCCATCCCATTATAGATCCCTTCCGCCTCCATGACCTTTTCTTCCCCTATAGTAACTCTAGGCCCTACAAGTAGCAATGCGTTAGACTACTTGTCGATGCCACCACCAAGTGTCTCAACATTCTTCCATACTACCTTTAGTTGCTTCCCCTTTCACTCCTATTTCTTCCTCCATTCCCTCTACTCCTTCTCCCCTAAGTCCAAGCTAGATTTCTGACCATCTGGGTCAACTCAAGAGAAAGGTTCCCATAGCACCCATGGACTTCTCTGTCATTCCAAAGAAGGGACCAAAGAAGCAAAAAGCTATAACTCGCTTCTCTAAGAGCGTCTCAGGAGAGAGGGTCATGGAGATTGCATATCTTGATCCAAATAAAGAGAAGAAAGATGTGTCTCCTATAGAATTTACACTGACCCAAGTCACCATGGGAACCTCATCAAGATCCTACAAGGAGAGGCTTTATCTGTAGTAGATGCCCTCTCCAAGAAACTTCAAGAAGAAAAGGAGGAGAAGAGGATACTAAAGGAGAAAAAACAAACATCTTCTCCAAGATTTACAGAGAATGGGAAACATACCTCCTATGACTACTGCCAAGCCTACTGAGGTTCTCAGCCAAGACAAGATAAATGAATACACCAAGATTGGCGAACAAGGTGTGGCCTTGTCCTCCTGGATAGAGTGATTCCTCAGAGATAGTGAGGAAATAATCACGAAATTCACAAAACTCTACCAGAGTATAGATCAGAAAACAAGGAGCTATAGGTAGTAGCAGGATCCCTCTCTCGAGGAGTTGGACAATTCTAGATTACAACATGAAACATTTCAGAAATGGTCGACTACTCAGCCGATGACCTATTAAAGGTTGGTGTCATTGATCACCCATGGGCACACAACAAATCTCTCATCACTTTAGATTACCGGTTGATCAAATGGAATTTATCCTGGAGAGGATAGATAAAATCAAGGAGGAATCCCTAGATGCAAAACATCAAATGGAGTAGATGGTCATGAAGATGTCTCCAGGGATGCTTAGTAAAGTGTTCACCTTGAGGGAAGCAGACGAGAAGATAATCCAACTCTTCAAGGATATCGCAACTCAAGGTTTAGCACCAGAGGTCACGTTTGAATGAGAGTCTATCACTAACCTTCTGGCTTGCCATGATTTCATTGATACTTGATCGAGGCATGCGATGAGTACGTCGGCTACCATATAAGCTCAAAAATGAAAAGGAAACTTGTGAATTCATTGGTGACCATTTCAAGGGTCTTGATCATAATCAACTTCAAATAATGATCAGCAAGTTTATGGAATATGAACTCAGTATCACATCACCTCTCCCGATCAGAAGCAAGACACTCCATTCAAGCAAAGAGATGACGACGAATAGTTTCTCTTCTTGTGTACACTTCGATATTTTTGTAAAAATATTTTAAAAGTATGTTGGCATTTACGATGACATCATCCATGTTGCACCATGGGATGTTGCCATCCAAAAACTTGCCTCAAAGTCAACTTTTGACTTTTTAGATATTTTGTAGATATTTTGTAAATAGTGGTTGGTTTCTTTTTTCTTCTTTCTCCTTCTCCTTCTATAAATACTAGAATACTTGTTGTATTCTAGGTGGACATTTTGTATGGAAAAATAGGTGAAGAGAGAAAGACTTTGTGCCTTCTTGTAACATAAGAGATTTTAATATATATGTTAAAACTTTGTGCTCAATATATGTGTTATTTGCATCAGATCTCTCTTAAGTTAGATCTGTGTTTCTTTTCTGTTAGATTCATTCTTTTTATTTTGTCATATGTTTATCAGTATTGTTTTGTTTGTTTATGTAAGTAAGTTTGGATCGGTTACTACCACCCAAAGCATAAAACCTCCGACCTTTCTATCTTAGAATTCATTTCTTTTCTCCCTTCAGATCTACCTTCCTCCATTCTTTCCCTCTTACCTTTCTGTTCGCAGTTGGAACTACCTCTACTGGGATGAGATCCCAAACCCATGAAGTTAGAATAGTGTAGATTTACATGCATTCTTGCTTTCTAATAGCAATAAACTAGTTTCACTTTGTTGTCTCAAAGAGGGCTATGCCCCGCACTTAATTGGCACTGTTTCCCACGATCTGCCTTAACCATTAGATTTTCAAACCAACAAGTCGGTGGTATGGTTTGGATGCTTTTGATCCAAATTATTATTCAGGTTCCCCCTACTCTTCTTCTTCTAATTTAGATCCAAACTACCATTCGGATTCCCACTCTTCTTCTGAAGATTTAGATCCCAACTATTGTTCGATACTCCTATATCAAATCTCAAATCACAGTCCTCCCTTCCTTCACAGGACCTTTATTCCAACTCACCTCAATGGTGTCTTCCTCCTTTGAAGACTCGTGCAACTCCAAGTTCTATCGATCAAACATCTAATTCATTTCTTGAGTCATGGTCCTCCCTTTCTTCATAGGACCTCCTTCATCAATCATCTCGATGACCTCTTCCTCTGTCAAAGAGTTCCATGACTCGGATTCCCTCTAGTCAATCATCTAATTCAACTCCTAGGTTGCAACTTAATGGATGGCTATGTGATCCTATTTTCTCTCCCACATTAGGTCATCTTCTAGAAAAATGATCTAAGTCCAAATCTAAATCATCCATTCATGATACACTTGCCTCTAATCCTACATTGTCTCTTGAGTCATCTTCTGCTATCATTCCAACTCACATGCATCTTCAGCCCTTGAGCCCTTTCAACCATATTGTACCATTTCCTCAATCATCTTCTAAAAATAAATGTTTGTGACCACGTCAAACCATTATAAGAAATCCATGTGCTAAGATGTCTTTTCAAAGCACTATCAAAACTCTTCATGGGAGTGATAAGGTCAGACCTTCCCCTCATCTACATCATCAAACATCTTCATCTTCTTCTGTCAATCAATCTTCCCCACTTATCAGGTCCATTTCTTCTAGTCAACCTCTCATGGTCGAAGAACAACAACCTCTACTGATTGATTTCTCTTAAAATGAAGAAACAATCAGAGTACATGAAGATATCCCTATAGAGGATTGCAAACAAGGATTCTTTTTAGAACTCAATATTCTTACGTATTGAGGAAAAGAAGTTGATTCCTTTTATCAGAATATAGAGGAAAATCCTAAAGTTGTGGAATTTGATTCTTCTTCTTCTATTCCATCTTCACCTTCCTCTGAGCATGATGAGATGTCGGGGTCTAGCATTGATCCATGGCCTATCTTCTCATTACCAAATCATTCCTTATCTATCATCATTCCTCAATCAAAATCTTGTCTTGGGTCACCACTAAGTAACCCATCATCTTCTTCTATCTTGGTGCCACCCCTAGGTAGCCCTCCATTTTCTAATTATGGGTCACCACTGAGTAGCCCATCATCTTCTTCTATACTTGGGCCACCCCAAGTAGTCCTCCATTTTCTACTTGTGGGTCACCTCTTGGTAGCCCATTACCTTCTATTCTTAGGCCACGTCCTAGTAGCCCTTCATCCTCTTCTATCTATGGGATGCCTTCGAGTAGTCCCTCCTCATCTATACTTGGGCCACACCCTAGTAGCCCTTTGTCATATTCTTCTATTCCTCATAGCCCAAATTCTTCCATCTTAGGGCCATATTCTAGCAGCCCTTTGTTTCCTTCTATCAGTGGCTCACCTCCTCGTAGCCCATCCTCTTCAATTCTTGGACCGTATCCTTTTCATTCATCACATATTTCTTCTATCAATGGTTGTGGCAAGCCCGTGGTCATTTCTCACATCAGTTCTAAACGTCAATGTTCTCTTTCTTCTCCTACTCGGGATCAGACAAGTCATGCATCAACTTATAAGAAACCCAAACATGTTCATTATCAAGCTCAGATCAAAACTTCCAAGAGCTAAAATCCCCAATAACTCGAACAATCTCAAAATTCTAAATCAAGTGCGATTCAAGAACACACATCAACGTAACCATCAAGTATGGCACAAAGTGCATAAACCTCTGGATAGGGAACTCAAGATCCCGCATACGAAATCCATGTTTCAGGATAAATCGTAGTCATTTGTTGAGTACGATCTCACCTCGATCATCGAGATTGGAGATAACATGACTCTTGATAAACAATCACACTTAATCTACCTTATCAAGGATGACAAACATCGTTGTTGGATCCTATCACATGGAGTGAAATTTTTGTTCCCAACTTTCCAAAAACTATCAAAAATCTAAAAATAAAAAAATAATGCAAAAATACAAAAAAACATGGGAAAATAAAAATAAAAATCAAAGATACAAAGATCAAACATTGCAATTAGGTATTGCATACACATGGATGTTTCTTTCTCCCCTTTCTTATCATTCCACTGTCAGTCTTGCTACCATTTTCATCCCTTCGGTGATATTGTGGTTAGCCTTTTCGTACACATTTTATGACATTTATGTCTATGGTATCTATTTGACCCTGGTCTTTTATCACCTTAGTATATTAAAGAATGACTGACCTCTTAGAGATCCTATCACATTCAACATCTAATAAAATTTTTGTGAAGAAATTTTGGACATATTTATTAACACTAGCCAATGTCATCATCACAATCACTTCCACCTCCTTCCATCAAGCCATCTTTGGTTCTTAACCCCTTGTCAAACAAGAGATATGAAATAAGTTTTTAGAAAGAAAAAGAATCAAAATCAATCAAATAATTCAAAAGCTAAAAGCAAAAAGAAAATTGATAAATAACTCTCTCTTGGGGTATCTCCAATAAACTCTATCGGGACTATCAACGTCTGAATGGAAGTAGAAAAATGTTGTGATTAGAATTAAATGCATCTCCATCGTGGCTATGGACACCGGGTGGCGGTGGAGCAATGTACAACTATACTACCACGTTTAATTCAAAAATCACCTATCACCTATCAAAATCAATCATTCCTACACATTGGATATGGTTTCTTCACTTGTTGTCTATTAAATCTTCCCTTCAAGAGGTAATTAAATTCCATGTACACACACTGGATCTCTATGAGTAGGCATGATTAGTATGTTACCAAGTGTCTTTTTTGGACCTTGTTCAGACTCTTACTCTAGTTTGTATATTGTCTCATGATTTGTGCCTTTGGAAAATCACTTATTCATCGTAAGGCTTCTAAGCTACATTCATATCATTCACATCATTCTTCTACTTCATTAAGAACATCCATGTGTATAGGATTAATTTTTTCCATGTTTTCAGACACCTTTGTCCCCTTTCACAAAAACAATCTTCTCCTTCCTTTCTATCATGTTCTTTTCGGCCAACTTACGCTAGAGGCATCCTTGCTTCTTCCCAACAATTCATTATTTTATGTTCATCATCATGTTAAACCTATCCATAATGGCCTTGGGTCCCGCTTCTACACATGAAGAGTTTTCCTTTGAATACTCCCACCTAATCACTGGGGAATTTTTTCATCTTCACCTTTCTCGTACGCATGTGGCCTTATGCCCTTGTACATCCCATCTATCACTAGGGGCATCCACACTTCCTTATCTTCTTGTACATAGCTTTAGAAAACTTTCAAAATCACAAAAACATTCAAATATGTTAAAAAAATATAAAACAATATAAATCATCCTAAAAACATCACTCTTTGGTTCTCACTTGTTCTTGTGTGCAACTTGCAGATCATCTTGATCTACCTACATCAACAAAAGCTAGGTTGCTTACTTCATTTGTACTGGGGGCACAATGAGTTGCCTTGTCTTGTTTACCCAGTGCACATTACTTTTTCATAGTACCGAAGTGTCCTCCATTATTCTCATCACATGTATCCTTGCTTGGGTCACCTTGTCATTAACCCTTATCGTTAATTCACACAAGTCGGAACTGAAGCTTGATAACAAAAACATTGCATCTTATTTTTCTATTAGTTTAGATTTTTACTTTCTCATATTGCATTGCATTATGTATGTTGTATGGAGTTAGGCATCTTTTACTTTCTCGTATTTCATTGCATTTTGTATGTTGCATGGAGTTGGTGTTTTTAGCAATGGACATTTGTTCATATATGGACTTTCATGTCATACTACACTTTGTTCATTCTTTTTAATAAGGACCGATAATAAATATCCTTAGCAATATGATGAAAAATTAGATGGATGTTAGCTCATTCCCCCTTCCTCATACTCATTTTTCTTCTATATCCCCTTTCTTTTCTTCTTCTTCACATTATTCTTTATTCTATTCTCTTTCTGTCATCTATTCAATCATCAATCGAGGGGCATCCTCCATTCTACTCATTTTTGTTATATCCCTTCAAAATTTTCTACTTGTTTATGCTTGTCTACTTTCTTTGAAGTGACGTCGCTTACGTCACCTCAAAGAGGGGCAAATGTAGACACCTAAAACATGCTTACACTTAGCATTTCATCAAATTCAACCCATTGATGACATTTTGTTAATCAACCCTTCTTCGCTCCATTCTTGGATGCCCATTCATGACACTCTTTTGGTCGTATTCATCCTATAATAATCTTATTTGGCTAATATGTCTCTTATTAGCTAAACATTCCTCCTTTCAACCGTTCAAAACCTCCCTCGTTCTCTCTAGACCACTTATATTGGCTTCGTAGGCTATCTATTAGTCATAATTGATTGTCCAGAGCCCTCCCAATTCTCAATGAGTCTCTAATCACTTGCTAATCAAGTTTAAGTAGCCTAAAGCATGTTTATCCCGATCTAATCTAAAAGTGGTTTTGAGATTTAGTCCCACATGCACCCAAATTTCAAACTCTTCCATTTGGAAAACTATAAATAGAAGGGTCACCCTCCCTTTCAAACTTACAATTTTACATAACACAAAACCAAAACAAGCCTAAGAAAGCTTAAGAGCTCATTTGCATTAGCCAAACTAATAAGGAATTTAATCTTGGGTAATCCACCATAAAAATAGCTTCATCTTGCACCCATATTAGGTTAGTGTTGGTGCAAATCACAGCACCCATGAATGTCTACAAATCGATGGGTTGAGACTCTCAGTGTGATTGCATAACATGGAACTTTTCCCAAGTGTGGGACATTGCAAAATCAGAAAAGCTCTCCGGATGAAGGCCGGTTCCTATTCCTCTATTCAGATGCACACGTAAAAATGCAGAGGGTTTACTCAAAAACCTAAACTAACTTTCCAAGGAAACAGGGTAAGAATATGCATAAAATAAAACCTAAACTACAAAGGTGATGCACCGAGGAATGAAGAACACCTGTCTTGCCAATAAACACAAACCATAAAAATGCGATGCAAGATCATGCACAAATAACCGCAGTTTACAAAGAAAGATCGGAAGATGCAAATGAACACAGAGAGGGTTGAGAATCATCCACGAGACATGCATTATTTTCTCCAAAGATTTATACAATACACTATAAAATGCCAAGAGGAAAAGTTGCATTACAATTTTAGATGGTAGGTTTGAACTCCAAAATTCACCTCGCTAAAGAGAAGAAGGGAGGGGCAAAACAAGAATGTCCAACATTTAGAAAGAAGCCCCTCCTTACAATTTATAGGAAGAATGAGAGAGGAATGAGAGACGAAATCCAAATCTACCCCAACCACCTCTTGGTTGCATTTAATTCATCTCATTATGGTGGTAGGTGAGAACCCTAGCAAACCCAAAAGTGGCGAACTATATTTTGCATTTTTAAGAACTTTTTCCCACCCAATTAATGATATCTAGTCATAGTTGGATAGAGGACCTCATAAGATTTCTGAAAAGTCCAACCTTGCATGAATCTGAGCTCCCTGTGAAAAGTTATGGCCATATGAATATTTGCGCCAGGGTTTGCTTCCGTCGATTGCTCAAAATGTTGCACCTACCGAGATGCACGTAGCGCTGAAAATTACATGTCGATACTCTTTTTCCTGCACCTTGGCACATCCTTTTTCGTGTCGACATCCTTTGCTATGTACCCTTAACCTACACCTTGCGCATCCATTTACGTGTCGACACTCTTTGTTGTGCGCCCTTAACCTGTGCCTTGGCACATCCATTTACGTGTCGACACTCTTTGTTGTGCGCCCTTAACCTGTACCTTGGCACATCCATTTACGTGTCAACACTCTTTTTCCTACACCTTGGCACATCCTTTTTCGTGTCGACACCCTTTGTTGTGCGCCCTTAACCTGCGCCTTGGTGCATCCATTTACATGTCGACACTCTTTCTGTGTGCCCTTAATCTGCGCCTTGGCGCATCCATTTACATGTCGACACTCTTTGTTGTGCACCCTTAACCTGTGCCTTGGTGTATCCATTTACGTGTCGATAATCTTTATTGTGCGCCCTTAACTTGTGCCTTGGCGCAATAAACATCGGGCTTTGAATTTATTTGATTTCCATATTCTTCTACTTGTCTATATCTACCTGGGGAAAGATATATACAACGATTAGTAATGGAATAGTTAAACTTGGCCATGTAGCTATTTAGTGAGATTCATTCACCCTCATGGAGTAAACAACAAAATTGATTGCTTAAGTCTTTAGTAGGCATATTTTGTTAATCTTTCAAGAATAGAGGTTAATGTTGTTTGTTAGATTTCTTGTTATTTAAAGTTTAAATGCATACAAATAGGATTCCTTGCTCATTTCTTATCCGATGGTCTATTGACGGACTTTGCATAAAGCTTTGGGTTTTTTCCCCATATCCATAGCTCTTTGCAAAGCCTTTCATTGAATACAGTAGAAAGTCAAATTATCAAAAATGTCATAGTTACGGAGAGTTCCTTGAGAAGAGAAAAAATTAGGGTGAAAAGGAAATGATGTGAAGGTGGGTGGTTTAACGTAACCTAGTGTATGAAAACATGTTTACTGTCAAGAAACCCATGATCAAAAATAGGGAAGTACATGACAAAAAATTTATCATTTTCTTCTTTTGTTGTTTTTGTTTTCGATAGACTCGATCAATGTAGGAAGTCTATATGGGATGAGTATATTATCTCCTTGACATCTTCATGAAGCTAATCGATGCGAAGAAGATTCTAAAATTTTTATTACATTTTTATAAGGACTTTATATAGTTGTCCTTCAAGGAGCATCTATTTATAGCGGCGAGATAGATAGAGAGAAGAGATGTCATTTTTAGGGAGTCATATTTTTGCAGGAATTTTGACTTAATAAGTTTCATCCTATTTGGTATTTGGATGTTTAAGTCATGGATAAGACTATAGAGGAAGATGAGGTTCTTTCTTAGAAGACAAAACCATAGTACCTAGAGGTTAACTTTGAAAGAGATGGTTTCAAGTGAAAACGACCATGGGATTCCATCTTAAAAAAATATGAAAGTATCCATGAGAATTAAGATATGAGTAGAGTCACGATACTCATATTGAAGATAAGGTGAAAGGTGATGGGTAATCACATGATTCTTTTTAATCATTGATCCTCAAAATGGGTAACATAGAAGGTAAACAACACTCAAGGGATGAAGATGCAAGGCATTGAGGGGCTCGAGTTTAGGTTTACCTTTGAGTGAAGAAAATGATAATTACTTGATCCATAGGCGTGAGTAATGATATAGGGTCCAATCTAATTAGGAGAAAATTTACCCGTTTACTTTTCTCATCTTTGGTTACATATTGATTTTCCTTCGGGATGAGGTCGCCAACCTGGATGGTTCGTTCATGGACACATTTTTCATAGGCACGCTTGATACATTTTTGGTAGATTTGGAGATGGTCAAGAGTATTGATATGACGTTAATCTAACAACTCAAGTTGTGTTAAACGGTCTGGTAAAAGTCATTGTCATTGAGCATGTATTATAGTGAGACACGGTGAGAAGGAATCTGGACTTCTAGAGGTAAGAAATCCGCGGTACCATCAACGAGAGAAAATGGTGTGGTAACAATCAAAGTGTGAATACTAATGCGATAAGCCCACAAGGTGAAACAAATGTGTGTATGCCAATCCTTCCCATTATCATCAACTACTTTCCTAAGAATTTTTTTCAAGGTTTTATTGGTTGATTCTTCTTGGCCATTGTTTTGTGGGTAATAAGGTGATGAGAAATTGAGTTGAATGACAAAAGCATTACACTAATTTCATAGGGTTTTGTTTTTGAATTGTTTTATGTTATTAGTGATGAGACGATGAGGGACACCAAAGTGAAAAATGATGTGATGGTTGATGAATTCACATATTTTCTCAATTTTTAGAAATAAGGGGAATGGATTCTAACCATTTAGTGTAGTATTCAGTAGTAGTTATAATCCATTGATGGCATTGTGAAGAATGAGGATTGATCTCTCTGACGAGATCCAAACCCCATTGAGAGGAAGGCCAAAGGTCTCGTGTGACCTATAAGGTATGACTAGGTGTGTGATGAAGAATAGCATATTGTTCGCATTTCACACAATGTTTGACATAGTCACAATAGTCATGGTATAGGTTTGGTCAGTAATAGTCAAGGAAAAGAATGTGTTTAGCAACAGCTAAACCACTAAAGGTCTCTATGAATTTTGTTGTGAACTTCCCGATGGTGTAGGGAATTTCAGAACTTGTAAGGTATCGTAAGAGAATATCGTCAAAGACATGCTTATAAAGGATACCACCAATGATGATGTAATCGAGAGACACTTTTATGAAAGACACATTGTCCATTACGAGTGAGACCAGGAGGTAGAATGGAAAGGGAAAGGTAGTCTACAAACTATTTATACCAAAGGTCACATGGGTCGGTGCATGGTTTCATCGGAGTGGACCTCACATGGTAAATAAGAGGGTGATTACAACCTTTGTATTGTGACAAATATTTTAGAGTCGTGTAGTAAAAATGGGTATCTAAGAAGCTAGATAGGCCATGGTATTTTCAAATTTATTAGTAGAATGTGGGGTGGTTTGAAGTTCATAACAGTCAAAGGTAGTCAAAAGTATGTCTATATGATGTTTATAATTTTGAATTATCTTTACAACACCGGTATATACCATTGAATTGATTTATAACCAGTGGGAATCACCAAATATATTGATTGACTTAACATCTAAGACATAAACACTGGAGACCCAATACGAGGGATTCGTATTCAAAGGATATTGTTTGTACAATCAAAATCTATTTTTAAAGGTAAAGGCATGGGTTCACCGCCAAGAGGAATGAGTATGAAACAAGTACCATCCCCATGTTTACATTGAAACCATTGAAGAAGAGGGTCATTTGGTAAGTGGTATCTTCCAAGGAGAAGGTAGCTATGGATTCATCCAGAAAATTGAAGTTAGAAGGTTGATTTACGAAGATCGGTACATCTGCGATCTAGTCAATGATGATTTTTCATGTAATGGATTTTTGATGAATGAATTTAAGGTTGAGGTCTGTGAGAAGCATGAGCCAACATGCAACACACTGATGTTGGTAGGGTTTGGTGTACATGTAATGTAAGGGGTTAGTATTAGTGACAACAAAGGTTTTTGCTTGAGCATATAATGAAACATCTTGGTGGTGACAAAAATAAGGCTAAGAAGAGTTTTTTAGAATGGGTGTATCTAGTTTCATAGTCCAAAAGGGTATAACTTATGTAATAAACCACTTGTTCTTTGTGTTTCTCATTGCGATGAGTGAGCATGGCACCCAGGGAATGATCAGTAGTAGAAATATATAGGTAAAATGGTTGGTCATCCTTAGGAGGAATGAGCACTGGTGGTTGGAGAAGGTAATGTTTTAAGGCATCAAAGGCTTTGTGGCATTCATCATCCCATTTGAATGAGACGTCCTTTTGAGGAGATGATGAAATGTTTGACAATGGTTGGAAATTTGTGAAATGAACCAATGGATAGATTACAACTTACCTTGAAAAATTCAAAGTTGACAGAGATTGGTAAGTGGAGGCATTTATAGAATAGCATGTACTTTAGTAGGATTGGCTTATATGTCATGCAAAGAAACAATGAAACCAAGGAGTTTTCTAGAAAGCACCACAAAGAAACTTCTTAGGTTGAAGGTGAACACAATATTGGATGAGGCATTCAAAGATGACCTTAAGGATTATCAGTGTTGAGCTCAATGTTTGGATTTGGTAAGAAGGTCATCTACGTAATATTCCAATATGCGATGCATGATGTCATGAAAGATATAAGTCTTGGCTCGTTGATATGTGGCACCGACATTTTTAAGACCAAAAGGCATGAATTGATAGTAGAAGGTCCCTTAAGGAGTGATGAAGGTGTTTTTGTGTTGATCCTATGGAGAAAATAGTATTTGATTATAACCTAAGAAACCATCTATGAGTGATAGCATCTCATGGCCGGCAGTGAGATCAATCACTGGTCAATGCCCTAGTAGAGGAAAATTGTCTTTCAGAAAGTGAGGTTGAAGTGACAAAATCCATGTAAATGCAGAGTCCCCTATCACTTTTGTGACAGAATGTTGTTATAAAGCTAATAGGGATAGTCAATAGGTAGGATGAAGGAAACTGAGAGAAGGCATTGAAGTTATTCTTTAACCGTAAGAGCAATGTGAGGATGCATTTTCCACAACTTTTTTTTTATGGGTTTGGCATCGGAATGATTACAATATTTTGGACTACAATGTTTGGTTCAATACCAAGCATATCAGCATAGGACCAAGAAAAAGCGTTGTTATGGTCCTGAAGGAAAGAGGTAAAATCTTCCTGTTCAACAACATCTAAATATTGGCCTATCTTTAGAATGTGCGGGTCATCCTGAGTGTTAATGTTGATTTTGATAGTTGATTCATTCAACATGTTTTGCATCTCAAAAGGTGGTGACTGATGAATATAATAATATTTTACACCAAGGTAGGTGAGGATAGACTCATCATCCTAACATTAAACGACATTAATAGAAGGTGTATCATCATTGATCATGTTAGGATACATGAAGGGAAGAGAAGAGGGATCCTTGCCATCACATTGATAAATTGGATGTCCTTGGTAAATCATGTTTACAAACTTTTTTTTAGGAGGAATAGATTTTAGATCTATGGACTTCGTGGGTGAAGGTGGCATGACGTTGGTGAATGAGGTGGATAAGTTTTGTCTTCCTTAATGAGGTCAACGTGGGCCTTTTTGAAAGGTGGTGTGGAAAATCCAATACCACTGCGATCATTGTGTTCACGGGTGGTACATGAAATGACAAGAGAGTGGCCTTGTTTGTAAAAATTGAAACTAAAGCCTTTCCATGCACAAAAGTGAAGGAAAGTGTGGGTGAAGTGGTGGTTAGTAAGGGATTGGAGGTCAGATGAAAATGGTTGTGTTTGGGATGGAGGTTCGGGTGAATAAGTGGTAGTATCGTGTCCCCCATACATTAGATTACTTGTGAAGGTGGGGAGGACCATAAGGAAAACCTTGCCTACGTGGTAGTTATAACTAGGGTGTTGGCACAGTTTCCATACTCTTGTGGAGTGAGAAATGTGTTGATATTATATAGGCGGTATTCCCCAAGAGTGAGGTGTTGAAAAAACCTTCTAAGGGATCGGTGAGTCGATATGTGGGTGGCGGGATAGATGAATCACAAGATTATTAGGCGGGAGGGGTAGCAGTTGGTTAGGAAGCAAAGGGTTCAGTTGTAGAGGCTGAGGTGGCAATAGGAATAGAAGAGTTAGATGTGGGAGAGGTGGCGGAAACATTGGTGGATGGGTTCATGGGTGAAGGAGAAGTGGGGGTGGTGGTAGATTCCTTGACTGGTACAAGTACATCATTGGGTTGGTACAACATGTTACAATTTTTGAATGGTGATGATTCGGAAGGGATGGTATAGTTATGTCCTTCATGTTCAAATTTTACACAACGGTGTAAAGTTGAAGGACACAACCCATGATGTGAATCTAAGGTCTACCAGAAATAGTTTATATTGGAACTCCCCCTATAAGACATAGAATAGTTTTGGGACAATGCGAGGGCCTACACAAACATGAAGGATAATGGTGCTAAGGGTGGAGGTAATGGCATCATTGAAGGAGTGCAGCATAACAGGGTTATTATGCATATAATTAGAAGGGATATGAATTTGATTATATGTGTGGGAGGAGATGACTTGAGGAAATGAAAAGGGTGGGATTGGGGTCATCCGACCGGAGAGAGTTACAATATCCTCATCGTGAGAAGCTAAGGGTGGTGACTTGAGGAGTGGGCATGGGGGTAGAAGAAGGAAATGATTTGGTAAGCAAGGCCACATGGTGAGGGGTAATAATCAAGGCCACTCGTGTGGGGTCATTGGGTAAAACTTCAATGGATTTTAAAACCTCGATAAGGGCTTGTCTATGAGATTCAAAAGTTTGGATGAGATCATAAAAATTCTTCTTTAGAGGAGACTGATGTAATTCTTTTATCATTGTGTGATGGGTGACCCCATCGGAGATAGGGTATGTAGGTCTCATGGATGGTGATTTTAGGTATGGGTGCGAGATGGTATATTGGGAACAAGGTTGGTTGATGGGTTAGTTGCTTTTTCCTTACGTTTGTCTCTCTCGAGTGTGGGTGGTAATGTGAACCATGTTAATATTAGGGAGATGGATAGAGAGGGTGTACCATGAAAGGTATAATGGAATGAGGGAAAAAATTGCAGCGGTGGATAGGAGCCTTGTGAAATGAGTAGGGAACACTGAAATTTGGGTGGTGATTTAGCGAACTCTCTAATACAAACCATGTTGATCTCAAATTTTTGAGGTGGATAAAATGGTTGTGGAGTTGGAGAAACTAATCACCGAATGGGTAAAGGATGATGATGTGGGGTGACAGAAGGTGGAACATGGTCCTCATCAAGAAGGTCATCATTGTTGAAATATTTTTCCGAAGGAAAAATTTGGAGAAGAACAACCTTTAGAGCATTATAATTTTCTACATCATGTCCTAGCACACGATGATAGGAGAAAATCTTGGTTTCATAAAACCCTTTTGTTTTGGGATTAAGAGGATCTTAAGGTTAAAGTGGAGATAATGTGATGATGGAATTCTCTAAGAGATTAGTTAAAATTTAGACGTAGGACCCCTCTAATGGATCACAATGGGAAGTGAGTGTGGGTTTGGGTAAAGGTGTGCATGATTGTGAGGGAAGAGGCTTGATAGGAGGGGGAATGGGTTGGTCCATTTGTTTGGTACGTGGTATGGTCTTATATTTTTTTGGCATCTGCTTGTGTAAAGGTGGGGTAGAAGAGTTGATGATGAAAGGTTTTATTGGTTTCGTACCTTATTAGAGGGTAGTGGGTTCTTACCTTTGGGTTGTACCTTATTAGGTAAAGGTGATAAGGGAGTACGGGATGCGAGAAGGGAAAGAAGATGGTGGAAGAGGATGGGTTACCCACAGGGCAACCAAGTTGCGGAGGAGGTGGTTGGTAGAGGTGGGTAGATGGCATGGGTTGAAGTCATATAAGCAAGGTTGGGGTTATAGTAAATCGTGGGGGTATAAGTGGAAAGAAGTGCATGGGTGAGGGTGAGGGTGTTTAGTTTTTGGGTGAATGAGGTGTAACAAAGGCTCATGATGCGGTAATAGGTTGTTTATATTTTTAATTTCCTTGGGTAGGACACTATTTGATCGGGGGTTGATGGATGGGGCCCTAGGATGGATAGAGAGGGGGAAGGTGATAAAGGTGTGGTAGGTGAGATTGGTGTAGTGGCCTAGAAGGTTGTGTTTAATTTTTATGCGGAGGGATAATGTTGCTTGTGGGCTTGATATGGTGTTGTTAAGTCTAATATGTCGGGTGGGTGAGTAAGGCTTGATGTCAATATGACACCCAAGGTAGTGATGGGTCTAGCTATAGATGAAGACATAGGTGTGGGTAGGATTTCAGGTTTTGAAATGGTTTTGGTTGTGGGTAAAGGTTTGGATGTAGGTAGAGATGATGAAGAAGAATCCATTTCAATAGGCATGGTCAATGCTGATCTGGTTGCCAAAAATACCCTTGGGTAGATCATGGAAGTATCTTTAGAAACATTTACATTTGGGTCAAAAATGGGAGCCAAAGATGTCCCTAGAGCATGGAATTATCAATGTAATCCAAGTGATCGGCCAACCGTGAAAACCAGACTATTGAAGAATAAGATGGAATTTGTTTGGTGGAAATCCCTATAAAATATGTTTGTGAGATAGGGAATTGGCTAGCCTTGAAATCTATAGGTAAAAGAGGAGAGATCATGTCAATGGGGTTCTGGGATACTTAGGGGGAATTGTTAGTGTGAGTTATCCTATGTCTCCTCCTCTCATGTTGGAGGGTCATCGCACATGGGTTAGGTTTAGGGTTTCATATGTGTCATGCACTAGGGTTACTTAGCACCCTATATGTACCCCTTTTCTATTCATTTATGAGTACGCCAAGACACTCTGTTGTCTTTCCTCTATGCAAGCTTTGTTTCTATTGAGCAAGTTCTTCATTACCGATCATTTTTTCCTCTGCTGCTATTGTTGGAGCTTTCATGATTCTCGCTGAGTGCAACTACTTCGTGGTGCCTCATTTCGATTCAATTGTCACAAAACCTTTTCATGGTGCCTCGTTTCGTTGGATTTGCATGTTGTCTGTGGTTGCAGGATCCTTGAGTTCTTCAGTCGTGGTTGCTCATCAACGAACTGCTGTCCCTCTGACCATTTTTGGACTGTTCAAACTACCATCACTGTTCATTCACGTGTGGCCTACATTTTTTCTTCATTCCAAGGATTTTTTTGATTGTTCAAACTTTTTTATTGTTCAGGCATTTTTTAATCATCTGCCACGTTTTTTGGGTGTGGGCAAGCTAAAACGTGATTGTGCATTTTTTGGACTGTTCTGCCATTTTTTTGCTTCCTAGGCATTTTTAAACAACTCTGCCACATTTTTTTGGTCTGAGCAAGGTAAAACGCTGTTGTAAACACTCCTGTGTGGCCTGGTACATGTTAAACAACTCTACCACATTTTTGCTTCTGCCTGGCTCTTTCCCTTGGTGCCCACGCACCTGCAAACAACTCATTAATGCCAAAAATGGCCTGAAACTCTCCCGCACGACCTGCAACCTTCTCTGCATTTTTTACACTCCAGCACGGTTGTTCTTCTTGTTTTTTGGTAAGGTTTCAACCATATGCCTTTTCCTTTGGTAAGTTTTTTAATTTCCTTCTTTTTCTCTCTAAAATCCTCAGTTTTTTAGAAAAAACGGCTTGTGTTTTCTTTTTTTTTAAAAGCTTTTTTAAAACAAAAAAACAAACAAACTCTTTTTGGTATGCGTTTTAAATCAACAAATCTTTCTTTATTTAAAATATACTTTCTAAAAATGCATTCAATCTTTATTTGTTTAAAAATATTCATCTAAAAATCTTTTTTTTAAAAACACTTCTTTCTAAAACTTGTAAGTTTTAGACAAATTTCAAAAAAGTGCTTTTTTTAGTAATTTGTTTAATTAAAGAAATTTTCAAAATTCATTAGATTTAATTACATTAGATCTAATTTAATTTCACCTTATTTAAACTATATTTCTTTGGCATTATAAAATTTGGTTTGTTGGCTTGTTGTATTTCTAACCTTCCGTCGAGTGTCGAAGACGAAGGGTGAGGTCCGGGATTGGCAGGTGGCTAATCCCCCCTCACAATACAAACAAACCCTATCTCAAATTTTGTGTTGTTTCCAACGAGCATACATACGACACCCTTTGCATGCGTTTAGGGCACTTTTTAAATCCGTTTGTAGGCTTATTGGCTTTTTCTCATCAAATTGCGGAATTGGTTTTTGCTATAACTTTTGACTCGTTGCTCGGTTTTGAGCACTTCTTTAGTCAAAGTTGCATGTTTTTTTGCACTCTAGATGATGGGATCATTATATTTGTAAACACACTAATTTTATAAAGTGCCACATTCTGGGGGTGTCTTTGTTTTGCTTAATTCAGCTCATTCTTTTGAGCTTTGTTCCATTCCTTTTTTCGTGGACTTGTGAGCGTGTTCGCCACAGTCTTACAACAAAGGGATTCTTTCGTGTGATGTGAGATGCTTTTTCCTCCTTTCTTTTTTTTCTTGTGCTTGTTTACGGTGTTCCTTTTTGTTGCACTCCATGAAACACTATTGTGGTCTCCTCTCTTGCACGTTATTATGCTAATTACAAGACGAGTTACCAAGTGTTTCAAACCACATGCACAAACCTGATTGTAATCAATGCACTAAACTATAAAGTGCCGAAAGCAGGGGGGTTGTTATTGTCCTGGGTGGTGGTGTTTCTTTTCTGCATTTCTTTCTCTCTCTCTCACTATGGATGCACTTTCAATTCCTTTGCTTACACTGTTCAACTTTTTCAAATGGAGATAAAAATAATAATGAAACTAAGGGGTAAAGGGTTATATCACATCACCATAGGAACTCGATCCGAACCAAATGACGAACCTGAAAAATCTAAGTGGTTAAACCGTAGTGATGAAGCTTTAGGTCTTCTTTGTATGTCTATTTCTCCTGACTTTCTCTTCCACATTGAGGCGTCTGAAACACCTACATCTGTGTGGAAAACACTGGATGCAATGTTTGGACAACTAGATGACATGAGAGTGCATGAGTTGGAAAACGAACTACTAGGGTTAAATCCTAGTGACTTTGAAAACCTACAAGCCT
This sequence comes from Taxus wallichiana var. yunnanensis, assembly GCA_018340775.1. Taxonomy (NCBI): domain Eukaryota; kingdom Viridiplantae; phylum Streptophyta; class Pinopsida; order Cupressales; family Taxaceae; genus Taxus; species Taxus wallichiana. The sequence goes on along the minus strand of CM031244.1, from coordinate 659,992,492 downwards.
TCTTCTCAAAATTTGTCCACATTAGATTATTGTTAAAATAATGTCAAGTAGAAAAGAAAGATTCTCAACTGATCTTGTTGATTCTCTCTAAGCTAGGTCCTAAATATTTAGTCTTTCTGTGAACTTTCTATGCTCTGCAAAAGCTACTTTGGGCGATACTTGGATGATGCCCTCCTTTGACTTTTTTTTCGTCCCAACTCATTCAAATGGGGTCTCTCAAGTCTAAGTCACATGCCCTTGTAGCAAGTAATAGCAGGAAAGAAGACTGAAAAGAAGAAAAAACTAAGGATCAAACCTAAAAATGACACAAACACTTCGACTTCTAAGCCTAGAGCGCAGAAAAGCAAGTATTTATGTTCCTATTGCAAGAAGACTGGTCATGACAAGCAACACTATTTTAAGAAACATATTGATCACTTATCTCATTTACTTAAGAAAAATAAAATAAGTGTTCCTGAATCAATAAAACAAAGTGCTCATGCAGCCGAGTCTTCACGCAAAAGGTGCTAGAAATGATAAGAAGAAAGGAAATGCCCTTGTAGCCAAAGTTGCTCCTTCATCGACATGGATTATAGATTTCAGTGCCTCACATCACATGGGTTCTTCACATGTTGCATTTTCCAACATCGAACCTTATGGAATGTCCCAAATCACGATGGGTAATGACACAATAGTGTCGGTTTCCGGTAGTGGATCGGTAGAGATGGATGGGGGAACATTTAACCAAGTGTTAAGTGTTCCTGATCTCTCTACTAATCTCCTATCAATTTACCAAATTACTCACCTTGGTGAAGGAATGCGAGTGGAATTTGGTCCTAACTCGGTGATTATTCGTGAGCTTAACAATGACACTACAGTGGTTGAGGGAAAAGCAGATCACCATTCATGGTTGTACACCTTCTCTCACTTTACTTCTGACTCTATGCCCACTACCTTGCTCACTTATGCAAATGAGGTTAGTAAGCTATGACATGAGTGTTTTGGATATCTAAACTATCGCTACCTTGAACAATTGAGTCAAAACGAAATGGTCAATGGGTTGCCTCATGTCAAGTTTTCTAAGGGTCTTTGTGAGGGTTGTACCCTTGGAAAGCATCTTGAAAAGAACTTTGACAAAGGAAAAGCCTGAGAGCCACTCGTCCCTTGGATCTTGTTCATAGCGATGTTTCTGGTCCATTTCCTTCTCCTTCGTTTACTAGAGCTCTTTATGTGCTAACCTTCATTGATGACTATTCGCGATATACTTGGGTATATTTTCTTAAGCTTAAGTCTAAAGTCTTTGAACATTTTCAGGACTTTAAGGCTCTTGCTGAGAAACAGGCGGAATGGTCTATCAAGGTTCTCCAAACCGACAATGGAGGTGAATATGTAAACAATAGGTTCATGGATTTCTATACTTCTGAAGGGATATCTTTGCAACATATAGTTTCTTATAGCCCTTCACAGAATGGAGTCGTAGAAAGAAAGAACCGTACTCTGAAGGAGATGTCCACTTGTATGATTCACTCAAAGTCTTTTCCTCTGCAGTATTGGGCTGAAGCAGTGAATTGTATAAATTACATTCAAAACCATGTTCCACACAAGGCAGTAAGAGGGATGACACCCTTTGAAGCCTGGTTTGGATGCAAGCTTGATGTTGAGCACTTTTGAGTCTTTGGATCCAAGGCTATGGCTCAGATTCCCAAGAAGAAATGTAAGGCCTTGGAACCACAATCCAAACCTTATAACTTTGTAGGGTATCCTGATGGCGTGAAGGGATATCGATTGATGAATTCTACTTCTCATGAGATATATATTGAGAGAAGTGTTAAGTTTGATGAGTCTTCTTTGACTTCTACTTCTCCACCTATTGAGGTTCTTCAACCCGCCGATTCAGATTCGACTCATCGATGATGATATCGGTGAGCGTGCTCCTCTTCCGTGATCATCCCGACCATCGACCTTTGAGTCTTCTCTCGATTCGACAAGAGTAGTGATGATGAGGAATATGTCCCTTCTCACTTAAGTGAAGAATCTTTTGACTCTGAGCCTGATCCTCTTGGTCCCCTTTGGGCTAGGAAAACTTTGCAAAGTGCTGGAGATTTAGTTGGAGATACTTCAGATATGAGACATACTCGCTCAGATTTCATTGGACCCCACTCTTTCTTCACCTCTGTTTCTGATCCATATTCTTTCTCGGAGGCTTCGATATTCTGATTGGGATTCTACCATGGATGAGGAGTATTCCTCTCTCATGAAGAATGATACTTGGGATCTCACCACTCTTCCAAAAGGAAGAAAAATCATTTGGTGTAAGTGGGTGTTCCGAACAAAGTATGGAGTAGATGGAGACGTCAAAAGTTTAAAGTGCAATTAGTAGCTAAGGGTTTCTCCCAGATAGCTAGGGTTGATTATACATAAACCTTTTCTTTGGTTGTGAAGATGACTTCTATTCAACTAACCCTAGCCATTGCCGCAAAGAACAGATGGAAATTCCATCAAATGGACGTTAAGAGTGCCTTCCTTCATGGTGACCTAGAGGAAGAGATCTATATGGAACAACCTCCGGGTTATGTCCAAGATTCCTCCCTCGTTTGTAAGTTAAAGAAGTCTCTTTATGGCCTTAAACAAGCCCCTCGGGCTTGGTATGCCAAGATGGACTCCTTACTTACATCAGGGTTTACTAGGTGTCACTCTGATCCAAATGTTTATATTCTATGGCAATATGACTCCATACTCATTCTTGTTCTATATGTTGATGACTTTTTGATCACAGGAAGCTCTTCCTCTATTATTGATTCTGTGAAGATTGCCTTAGCCAACAAGTTTTCCATGAATGACTTAGGTCTGCTTCATTACTTCCTTGGGATCCAGATTTCACAATCTGACTCGGGAATCTTGATTTCACAACCTAAGTATGCTCTTGATTTGCTAGCTCAGTTTCAGATGTCTGATTGCAAGTCTTCTCCTACTCCTTTTCTTTCTGGGGTTAAGTTGGTTTCAGATTTCTCTACTCCCTTGGTTGATGGTACTCTTTACCGATAGTTAGTTGGGAGCTTGATCTACTTGACTCACACTCGACCAGATTTATCATATGTTGTTGGGATCATGTCCAGATTCATGTAGGAGCCACATGAGCTGCATTAGAAAGTAGCTAAATGGATCCTTCATTATGTTTGTGGCACTTATGCTGATGGCATACACTATCATGGAGGGGTTGATATTGACTTGATTAGGTTCATAGATTCTGATTGGGCCGGTGACTTAGATCATCGAAATCTACTTCTAGCTACAGTTTCTCTCTTGGTTTGGGTCCTATTAGTTGGTCTAGTAAGAAGCATAATGTAATTACGATATCATCTACAGAGGCGAATACAGAGGAGCAAATTAACGCTGCCACAAAAGCTATTTGGCTATAGGGTATTCTGAAAAAGTTTGGCATCCACTTTTGGTGGCCTACCATTATCTACTGTGATAACATGAGCACTATCTCTATTTGTAGAAATCCAGTTCAGCATCATGGATGAAGCACATTGAGATCCATATGCACTTCATATGGGAGCTTATTCATGATGGTATCATCGACATTCAGTACATTCAGACAACTGATCAGATTATAGACTTATTCACCAAGCCTTTCACTGAGATGAAGTTTCTTCACTTATGGTCTCTTCTTGGGGTGAGGTCTTCTGCAGCTGCCCATCTTCTTAGGGCTATTTAGTCCTTTTCTTCTTCTTCTTCTAGGAAGATTGTGTTTGTATATGGGCACCTTATCAGGCCTTTAGTTGTCGGGCCCCATTGACACATCTTTCTTAGTTGTTTAGGAGTGTCTTCCTCTTCCATCTGACTCATCACAACTACTACCCCAGCTTCGATGAAGGGGGTGTTAGTGTGAGTTATCCTATGTGTCCTCCTCTCATGTTGGAGGGTCATATCACATGGGTTAGGTTTAGGGTTAGGTTTAGGGTTTCATATGTGTCATGCACTAGGGTTACTCAGCACCCTATATGTACCCCTTTTCTATTCATTTATGAGCATGCCAAGACACTCTGTGGTCTTTCCTCTATGTAAACTTTGTTTCATTGAGCAATTTCTTCCATTACTGATCATTTTTTCCTTGCTATCGCTGGAGCTTTCATGATTCCGTTGGAGTACAACTACTTTGTGGTGCCTCGTTTCCGATTCGATTCTTGCAAACTCTTTTCAGAATGCCCCAAGGTAGTGGCATGTCCGATGAGTCTCCCATGGGTAGGAGAGATAATAGTTGGGGTGATGTAGAGTTCTTCCTTAGTGGAGGAGAAGGCAATGATGATTCTCCTATGGATGGGATAATTAAAAGTGTTGTCTGTTTGGTAGGTTATGAGGTAGATGGTGAAATGGCATCGGTAGAAAGTGTGGGTTCCTCCATGGGTGAAGGAAGAGATTAATGGGACTCTTACTGGGTGAAGGAGTAGAAGGGGTATGCTTCTATGTGGGTAGAGGGGTTTGTGCAAGAATTTCCTCAATAGACAAAATAGGTGGGATTTTAGGGATGGTCGAGACGATATCAAAAATCACATGGAATTCATGGACATTATTTTCATTGGATCAAGGTTCACTATTTTGATTATGTGACAGATTTATGCTTAGGGAACAAATTTTTAAATATGTGAAAATTTTGATTTGATGGTGTGCTCAAGTTTTCCATGATGAGGTCTCCATTATCTATCATTATCTATCATCTCTTGGAAAATTTTCTTAAAATGTATGTATGAAGCTTACCATCACTATGGCCTTGACATGATGGTAATTAGAGTAGTCATGCTCTTTATACCATGCATGCATAGGGACGGGCATGATCAAAACATGTCCGAGGTTTTATGGGAGGAAGTGTAATGGCTCTAGATTTAATAAGATTTTACAAAACCGAAGAATAGGGTTCTCCAATGAAAGTGTACTTTTGATGTTCTTGCTAGAGTGAAAAGGCCTAGACAGAGGAAATATTGCAAGAATATTGGGCTTGATTAGAAGGATGATATGGATTGAGGACTACCGTGTTGGTAGATCCTTTGGTCTTTGAATAGTTATTTTGAGGTTTTGAAGATGAAGAAGAATCATTTGATTTAAACAGGCATTCTTGTTTCATAATTAGATTTTATTTTCTTCAATGGCACGAATTTCAAACTTTCATGCCATGGTGAATGCTTCATCAAAGATTCGGAAGGTTTATACCTATAGATTTGGTGAGATGTGTCCGCAGTACAAGCTCTAATAAACAACTCACTAAGTTCAGTCTAAGGTAGATGGAGCGTTAATTGGTTAATAAGACTCTGCTAGCGAGTGCAATGAATTATATGATAGATTCATCTTCATACTGTTGGTTTGAATAAAGATTGGTCATGGTGACTTTCTTGATAACATTGATTGAAAAATGGTCTAAGAAATCTTGGGCTACTTGATTAAAGGAATAAATGGAATGTCTAGGTAGTCCACAATACCAATCCAATGCTGGTCCTATCAAGGACATTGGTAAGGTTTGTAGGAGCAAAGTGTCATCGTGGGCGATTAGGTAGCACCCATGTTTGAATGACCACAAGTGTTGTCGTGGATCTTATTCACTATTAAATTGATTGAATTTAGGCATTTCCCAATACACTTTGGGTAGGGGTGAATTGGAATAGATGGAGGGATAGGCTTGTTAAAGATTTCATCCTAACTTAAAGAATTACAAGAGCCAGAAACAAATTCTTCTAATATTTGCATCTTTTCCATCATCATCTTAATGAGGTCATTGGTAGGTTGTGATGAATGGGTTCCCTCTATAAAAAAGGGGATTGATGCTAAATGTATGAGGTGGGTGGTATGTTAGTGTATGGTGGTGCTTGAGTATGAGAACTGCACAGGAGGAATAGATGTAGGTGAAACATAACTAGAATAAGTGATAGACGAGGTTAGGGGTTGTTGGTAGTATGTGTATGTGGGTGGGGTAGTAATAACAACTCTAGCGGTGATTGGGGGTAAGGACTATGGGATAGAAAGGATGAGGTTTTGGAAAGGGGTTTAGGTTACCGAAACCGTAGGTGGTTATGATGAAATAGGTATATATAAGGTAGCGGGTGTAGATATGGCTATACTTAAGGTAGTTTTCGGAGGAACCACCGACGTCATGCGGTGTGATAGATGACATAGAAGATATAGTTATAGAAGGCTGTGGGACCCAAATGAGACACCACGGGTGGTAAAGTGGATGATGGTAGCACCGAGCTAGTGCTAGCTAGCGATGCGAGAGGTGGGGGTGAGAGAAGGAGGGATAGATTCAAACATGTCGTATATTAACTATCCTTAGGAGTCCTAGGTGTATGAGTGAGAAAGATAGTATTGTAGGGCCGTGGGGTTTTGATCAAGGAGTCTTGCAAACTCCTTGTCACCGGTAGCAATGGGGATAAGATGAGTTAGATCCATAGGTGACATGGTGGATGGCATGATGGACTTGGTGGGATTGGCTAACAAATGACATGAAATACGAGGGTGCTAGTTTGGATGCGAGTCAAAACCATGTGAATAAGTGTTGACCTACTAAGACTGTATTATGTAAATGACACAGAAAATAATAAGGATGGAAAAGAATTGACTATGAGAGGTGAACTGGCAGGTACTTTGATTAAAATCAAAACAAAAGGACCAATGCCGCTTAGACCAATTGATGTCGGTTACTAGGTAACTAATGAAGGTCACAGATAACCAATGCTTTGGTTGACTTTAGGGAAAGTAACATTTGAGAAAGTGAGACAAAAAATGAGGAAAGTCAACTATGGAAGCTATATTTAGTCAATAATATCATAATGCAGAGGATATGGTGATGTCCAGAGATTTTAAATAAAGAAGAAGATGAGATGAGTTCTCTTTGGGTAAACTTACCAAAAGCACATGGAACCAACACCGGTCAGGTAAACTGATGACGGTCAGATGTAAACCGATGCCGGTTATTGTGAAATCTGTAGAATGAAGAAAATTTTGCTTTTTGTGAATTAAAGTTGAATGAGGCACCAACCTAGAAGTTTGAATATGGTAACAAAAATGAGTCCCGACACACTCAAAAGTAGTCGAAATATACCAACTATGATTATGGTTTGTGAAAGGAAACAAAAATGGAGAGTACGACCTCACACCTCAAAATGCAAGTCAATAACAAATATAAGAAAGAACACGTAATCCTATAAGTGAATTCAGTGTGTTTAGCTTATGCTATTTAAGGACTGACTCATGAATTTAGAATAGAGTTTTTAGTTGGGAAGGCTTCCTACGAAGAAGGAAATTCTAAAGGTGAGGTTTTAGGTTCTGTTTTGGCGGGGGTGGGCCTTTCTTTGAGGTGATGACTAGATAGAGATAAATAGCTAGGTGCCCACTGTCAATCCTCTGATCATGTGATCATTGAAAGTCTCTTTTTGGTAAGATGTTGTTTAAGAATATGTGTAAATTTCAATTTTTGTAGTTTGGCAAAGAGAGAGAAGAGAGAATGTGCTTTCTATAATTTAGTTGTGTCAACCATCAGCTGGGCATGACTTCCAGCGTATAGGTTGCCCTCAATTTTAATGTGAGATATAATGAAACAAATTAGAATTCCATGCAAGTGTTTTAAACCCAAATTGAAATGTGATATTCGATGTAGCAAGTGATGAACATGAAGAGGGATGCTCTTTCACTAATGCAATACTAATGAAAGAAATAAGTATTCTTTTTAAAGCACCAAAAACATGATTGCTTTTAGACAATAGAAAGAGGGGGAATATTCTAGAGAATAAAATTAATGTGGAAGATTTTCAAAAGGGAAACAAAAACACAAATTTCACCTAGGAATAAATAAGATCCAAAATAACCCCCGATCGGTCCCACCGAGTGTGCCAAAAAATTCACAACTTTTTTATGGATTAGAAAAAATAGATAAGGTGATAGGCCAAGGAGGAATACCTATTGTGATGGTCGGTTTAAAGGTCATGTGCACGTTCTGACTTCTTGATCCAATGTTGACTAAGAGCTTCTTTTTGGCTAGGAGGAACTACTTGAAATACACAACAAGACCAAAAAGAGAGTTAAATAATATATGTCGATTAGGGGTGCCTAGAATTTGCCGATCAAAGAAGTGTGGTACTTCCTTGGTGGCACTCAACCCATTGTTTATTACAACTTAATGTAAGAAATTTCATAAATAAATAATGTCCTACTATAGTTGATATGATTTAGGTATCTCATCCAAATATAATAATAAAATACAATATAACGAGCTAGGTAGTTAAAGTCTTTGGAATAGGTCGTAAGTCGGTTCGGGTAGCTTGGGTTTCTAGATGTAGGTTTTCAAGTTTATATTATTGGTAGGATTATCAAATACATATAATGATTTTGGTGAGTTATGACCGATGATGGTTAAGAGGGAATCAATGACGGTTAAGGCGGGATGGTAGAAATTCAATAAACTGGTTTTGAGAACTTTTTGAGGTAAGATAATGAGTGTGAGGAAAATGGCTAGGTTTGCAATGGTGTTAGGGGTACTCAGAGGTATTCAGGAATCAAGTATAGGTGATTAAATTATTATGGGTGATGGAATGGTTGGATTCACATGAAGGTAACAAGGTGGGATGAAAAATACAAATAGATGTTGATAAACGAGAGATGAAGAAACTTTGTAATCTGAATAAGTATGAAATGATGCAGGTTAGAGATACACTTACTGGTGTTTGTAGATTTGATGGATGGATGATGGTGATGGTTGATATGTGGAATGGTGCTTAGTGCCATGATAGTGCTTCTCGGAATGTTACCATGAATGAAAATACCTTTGGATCTATCTTGGTGTTGGCTATGGTTGTCTAGATGTGTGAAAGGACTCTAGTTTTTTCTTGCATACATATATACTTCGTTGTAAAACTTGAGAATGTGGAAAATATCTCAAATGAGGTTACCAAAGTGAATATATGGTAAGCAATGATGGTTTAGGGTGACTGACATCAGTTTAGGGTTGAACGGTGTCACCAAGGTGGGAAATCCTAGGTTTCCCAAAATATCATATCCTAGCTATCTTTTTCTAGCTCTGCCCATTGATATCGGGTCTAAATGGTGTTTTACACTTAGATAATTAGGCATGCTATAGAGGAAGAATATGCATGTGATTTTAGGGTTAGAGGTTTTGGTTAGTTAGGAAATATGCTACGAATAGGTCCATGATGAGGTGTCTAGGTGAGGTGGTGGGCTAAGGTGTCTAGGTGAGGTGGAAATTATTTTAATTAAGGTAATTAAATAATGAAAATTGTGAGCATGGGTCTTAATTTAATTTTGGTTAATTAAATTAATATACATGTGGGTAAAAGGGGGAAGTGTAAACTAAATTTGGTGTCTACAAATATTTCAAATAGGTTTCATTTATTCTACACAATATAATTCTTGTCCTCTATTCATTGATTCCAAAAACCCTTACCTCATGTTATTAGTTGCTTCATGCATTATCTTTGACTGTATTTCTTCATACTAGTTACATCTTTTGAGCACATTCATGATTCTATGGTGAATGTACAATCCTTCTAATCCTAATATAACATTCATTCACAATCATACATGAGAATCATTCACAAAGGTTTGACATTTCTTGACAATGAATACTTGAAAACAATATTTGACACATAAGCTTTGCATAGAAACAAGACGATGCTTGTGTATTTTATTAATATCAAAATCAAGCATTACAAACAAATGAGAGAGTTGTAATATTTATAGATATTGGATAGCTTCTATCTCATCCACAATATATGGAAACAAATCATCTAATATGAGAAAATATGTAGAAATAACATATTTCCCCTAACTTCCCCTATTTCCCCTCAAGGAAATCATCCGGGAAAAAATATGCAAGATAGATAATGATTCCACAAATGTAGGGATGAGAAAAATATCACTTATTTAACTAATAACTAAGATAATTAATATCTATTGAAATGAGTTTAGAGTATCTAAATTAAATACTTTAACTTATTACATTTATTCAAATATCAACTAATGATGAATTAAGCTGAGTTTTATTCCTAACATTCCCCCCCTTAATTTAGCATGGTCTCAAGTGAAAAAGAGAGAAATTCTCTAAAACCCTCAAATTTACCTCCAACAAGTGACTTTGTGAATACATCTACACGTCGTATATCTAGTGGGCAATATTGGAGCTCTATGTTGTTGTTCTTAATATGTTCATGAATGAAATGTACCTACACCTCAATGTGTTTGGTGTGCTCATGAAAACCTAGATTCTAAACAAGTTTTCCAACTCCTTCATTATCAACTTGTAGGATATTTGGAACTTTCTATGGTATTCCCTACGTTGGAGCCATATCACTTCAGAGATAGCTCCACTTGCTACATAATATTATGATTTTGTGGAGAACCTTGAAACACAAGTCTTCTTCTTACTCCCTCATGATATCGGTCCAAATCCTAAAAAGAATACTAATCCTAAAGTGAATTTCCTATCATCTATGTTTCCTACATGATCTGAATCTAAATATCCTGTCATGAAGAATTTATTATTCTTCTTGTATTCTAGGCCATAGTCCATAGTTCCTTTGATGTACCTCAGTATCCACTTTGCTACTTTCCAGTGAGAAACCCTTAGTTCTTGCATGAACAGTGAAAGATAGTTGACTACATAGATGATATTTGGCCTAGTGTAAGTCAATTAGATGAGACTCCCGATTAACTATTGTGAGAGAGTTGTATTTACTTGTGGTGATGAATTTGTTCAAGATAGTTGAAGTCCTATCTCCCTATGGCTTACAATCCATCATATTGAATTTCTTGAGCTTTTTCTTTGCGTATTTCAATTTTGACACAAATATATGATTTTATCTTTGCCAAAATTCATGTCCAAGAAAATAATGTAGAATCCCGAGATCAGTCATGTTGAATGATCATGTTAGATCTTTATTTTTTGACTTAGTCATCCTCACTGATCCTCTAGTGATGACTAGATCATCAACATATACTACAAAGATCACTATCTCCCCCCTTTATTTTTGAGATAGAGATTAGGATCATATGGAATCCTATTGAATCCATGTTGAATGAGATTCTCACAATTTTTATGTACCATGCCCTAGGATCTTGCTTTAGACCATACAAAGTGATTTTATGAGTTTAAATACCTTTTCCTCTTTACCTGGTATGAAAAAACCTTCTGGTTGATTCATGTAAACTTCTTCCTATAAATCACCATTAAGAAAGGCAATTTTCACATCCATTTGGTGTATTTTCCAACCAAATTGTGTAGCTAGAGAAAATATTAACTTGAAAGTTTTTATCTTAGCTATGGGAATAAAAGTTTCCTCATAATCAATACCTTCTTTTTGAGCATATCCCTTAGCAACTAGTCTAGCCTTATGTTTATCATTTTTTTCATCTACTTTGTAATTCATTTTCAAGATCCATTTGCATCCAATTAGATTTTTCCCTGGTGGAAGATCTGTAAGTTGCCATGTATTATTTTTCATAAGTGACTTATATTCTACATCCATAACATCTTTCCAAGGTTTAGACTGTAGGGCTTTTAAAATTGAGGAAGGCTCAATAGTTTCAACAAATTTACCCATTAAGGCCAAATTGACCTCATTTCAAGCCATACTGTGAGTCCTCATTCTAGTGGTAGATGTGTTGGGGACACTATCCAATTTTGCATCTCTAATCATACTTGTATACCATTTAGGCATACTTTTTGTGGTTCCTGTGGGAGGTTGAATTTCATTATCTTCCCCATCATCACTGTCATCATCAAAGTGATTACCATCCTCTCGTTTTCACTGTAGGGATGATTTTTTCATCATGTGAGTGTATGGAAGGAGCATATTCTTATTTCTTATCAAATAACTCAACATCTTGACTAGTGTATACCCTCCTAGTTTTTGATCCATAAGTTTGTAGCTAAGTGATTCATCACTATACCCCAAGAAGATAAGTTTTTCTGATTTCATATCAAGTTTAGTTCTTTGTTTCTTAGGAATTTGCATACTCTCTTTACATCCAAAAACTCTAAGGTGTGAAATAGATGGCTTATTCCCTAACCATTCTTCCTATGGTGTTACTCCATCAAGAGTTGTAGTGGGAACTCTATTTAGTAAATAGACTATCATTTTAGTTGTTTTGGCCCAAAATGTTTTTGATAAACCTGCATCATCAATCATACATCGCACCATATCCATGATAATATGATTTCACCTTTCAACAACACCATTTTTTTGTGGTGTGTGAGGAGGATCCATTTGATGACGAATGTCATGTGTTTCCAAAAAATCATTGAACTCGTTGTTGGTGTATTCTTCCCCTCAACTGAAAGCGAGTGTTTTTATTTTCCTACCAGACTTTGTTTCAACAAGGGATTTGAACTTATTGAAAGTTTCAAAATCTTTTTCTTTTGTAGAAAGATGATATATCCACATTTTTCTTAAAAAATCATCAAAAAAGAGCATGAAATATTGAAACCCAAAGTTTTTAGGTTTCATTGGTCCACACAGATCGGTATGCACCAAGTAATTTTTCCTTAACCCAAAATGTACTATGTTTGAATGGTTCTTTATGTTGTTTTCCTTCAAAACAATGCTGACATTTATCCGTACCCTTTTTAGAGGTTGTAAACCCCTAACCATGTCGTATCGATGAAGTGTGTCAAGATATCCAAAATCACATGTCCAAGTCTTTGATGTTATAGTTGAGTTGATGATGTATCCTTGGCTATAAGTGTTTGATCATTTCGTTGAACAAAATCCAATCGAAACATTCTTTCCAAATACAAAGATTTTGAAACAATTTTGGAGCTTCGTGACTTAGCTTGAATTAGGCACATATTTTTACTGCCTTTACAATCAAAGTCAATTTTGAGAATGTGATCTAATAATTGACTCACGAGATAATTTTTTTGTTAAACTAGGGACATAAAGAACATCCGTAATTTTACAATTATGATGCCCAAGTGGTAATGTAATGGAACCAATTCCTTCAACACTATATGATTTATCATCACCCAAAGAGACATGATTTTTGGTGGGTGTTTTACTCATTGTGAAGAACACATATTTCTTTCTGTCATATGTCGAGTTACACCTCGAGTCGACATACCAAATTTTATTTGTAGAATTAGATACTTTAGTTGATCATTGTGCAAAATATAGGAAGTCATCATCATCAAATTGATCTTCTTGTTCGGCTAAATTTTCTTGTTGAGTTGGTTTCTTATTCCACTTTTGATAATTTTTTCCCGTTTACTCTGTTGTTGGCCTTGATTTTGTTTTTGGCAATCAATATTTTTACAATTTGATGATCCTTGTTGGAATGTGTTGACAAACAATTTTGTAACTCATGTCCTTTTCAACCACAAATAAGACATTTTTTTCCTTTTGGCCTTGTTGAGTATTACCTTACTTCTGAGGCTATTTATTAGACTTAGCTTGTTTTTTTCCTTTTTGATTAGAAGAAAGTGCATGTTCTTCAATTTAAGTGGTTGAGTGAATAGCTTCCTCTTGTTGTAGCATATTTACTAACTCCTCAAAAGTTGTTGTTTGACCAGTTATGTTTAACATGGTAAAAAAAAATCTATAAGAAGGAGGAAGAGCTCTCAATACTATAGGCATGAGTAATGTGTCAGTTAATTCTTCTTCGAAAGCTTGAAGTGATGCACAAAATTTTTCTAATCTTCTCAAAAACATTTCAACTTTTTCAATTGGCTACATTTTCAAGTTTAATAGTTGACTCTAGAGATGAAGTATTGTACTCTTATTTTTGGACTCATATATTGTTTTCAACTTGTCCCAATATTATTTTATTGTTGTGGGCTCATGAATATGAGGTTGTACCTCATTTGAAACACTAAACAAGATTATTAAATTTTCTTTTTGATTTGCATGATCAAATGTAGCTTGTTGTGTAAGATCTATTGTAGATCTTGTTAATGTACCAGAAATAATGGACCATATATTTTCAAAATCAAGTTGTGTGTGAATTTTTTTCCATGCTGGATAATTATTAGAATGAAAAATTTGAGAATCTAGAAAAAAATTGGTGTTGTAATTGGGGCCATTATGAAAAGTGAGAAATAGTAGAAGAAAAAATTGAACACTTTCCCTGCCTTAAAGCATGCACACCCCCTAAAAAAATGTTATTTTATTTATTTTGGGCTCTTTTTTGGCCATGTACAATGAATTTTTGGAGGTATCGGCCATGTTAAAAATTTGGCTCTATGGCCGATTTGCAACAATAAAATGGCTCTCTTGGCCGATTTGAAAAAAATAAATAAATTGGACTCTTTGGCCTCTTTTGAAATACAAAAAATCTCTAATTTGTTCAATTTTACAAAAAAATCTTATTAAAATCTATACCAAGACATAGAGATCGCGAAAACACACACTTTCGAAAAATATGGGACCTCAATCCAAGGTACCAGTTGAAAGTTATGACTCTTTTAAGTTATGATTTTAATATATTTCTGGGCCCCTTTCCAAAAATAGAAAAATGGAAATTTTTTAGAAGTGATTTTTAAAAAAAAATGCGAGATAAAATCTTGCGTGCATGTGTAGTGTGGTTTAGAGAACAACCGCAGTTTAACCAATTTTCGTAAGCATTATTATAACCCTTTTATTCTTTCTACGCAGGTATTCTTTTATTCTTTCTCTTTCTACACAATTCAACCACTTTTCCCGATTTTCTTTTATTTTTTTTGTCTTTCTACGTAGGTATTTTTCCTTGCAGACAACTTTTTCTTCCTTTTCTAATGCAAGTTTTTTTGTTTCAGTTTACAAATATTTTCCGTGTTCAATTTGTAGTCTTCATTTTTGATGCAGGCACATTGGATATTGTTCAAATATCCTATCTTCTTCTCCTATGGAAAGTGTACGTTCTCAAAGAAACTTCCACGTTTGATTGGATCTCCATTTTTTAAATGCTCAAATATAGAGAAGAGGAAGAAGAAGTAATGTGGGGAGCTTGAAAATCTTGGGTCCCCAAAGATCAAAAATATTGTGTATATATATATATATAAATGCTTCCAATTTAAAAAAATTTACACGTATAGGTAAATTTAAAAAAACATAGAATGAAGCAATGTCACCTTTTGTAAAAGAGTTACATCCAGGTCTACAAGGGCCTATGATTGCACTCTAGGTGTTCTTCAACTACAAATCAACTGTGAACCGAGGTGTGGATTTGGGTAGGGGCTGTGAAATGGTGGGGGCATCTATGGATCCTCCTAGCTCTATAATTTCTCCAGATCTCCCTAAACTTTCCTAAAACTTCCTATACTCTCTTTGGATTAGAATACTACTCTGATAGAAAATCTTGACAATGAATACTTGAAAACAATATTTTACACAGAAGCTCTGCACATAAACAAGATGATGCTTGTGTATTTTATTAATATAAAAATCAAACATTACAAATAAATGAAAGATCTGAAATATTTATAGATATTGGAGAACTTCTATATAATCCACAATATATGGAAAAAATCATCTAATATGAGCAAATATGCGGAAATAACATATTGCCCCTAACTGCCCCTATTTCCCCTCATGGAAATCATCTGGGAACAAAATATGCAAGATAGAACATGATTCCAAAACAGAGGGGATGAGAACAATATCACTTAGTTACTAACAACTAAGGATAACTAATATCTATTGACATAAGTTTAGAGTATTTAAATTAAATACTTAACTTATTACATTTATTCAAATATCAACTAATGATGAATTAAGCTAAATTTTATTCCTAACAACATTCAATGTTCAACATTGAAAATAAACCTTTAAACATAATTTTCATTCCAAGAAGCTCTAGTATTTGATTTTGTCTTGAAACTTACACGTATTTATGAGCCACAAGCTCATGTTCTGAAGGCCTTCCACCTTCCAAACAGGACCTTACACCTACTCTCTCCTCTCCCCATTCGAATACCACTATACAAATAAAAATAAGGGAGGTGGTTAGATTTTCCAACTATTAACCCAACTAGTATAAGATCAACCCAAGTATCATTACACCTTAGTTAGGCATGTCTTAGATGACTTTATGCCTTATTTACATCATATATTCAAACTATATTAAACCCCTAGTTCTAAATAATCATATAACTTAATTTTAAATATTCAAATTCTAAATTTGGAGGGAAAACTCGTAATTCTTTCCTAAAGAATTTAAATGGACAAATACAAACTATGACCATCTCGGTGGACCCAAAACACCTCTAAACACCTAAGGAAGCCAAAAATTCTTATTTATAAGATTCTCCCGCATCACGAGTGTCATAGAAATGGGATCTTTGTAAGGTCAAAAACTTCTTTTACACCATATTTGATTAGAATTCACTACATAACACGAAATAATTTGTAATTTAAATTTTAGGAGAAATCTATGTTAATATCAAATGTTGAAGCTCATTTTTTTGAAGTCCATTCATCTTTTTTTGAATTCCTACAATATTTGTATTATTTCATTTGAAATGTTAATGTCAGGAAATAATTAACTTAAGGATGTCAATACCTGATTGAAATACCTTTATAGACCAACACATATAGTGTATGCAAAATATAAATCCTTAATGGGAGTGATGGAGGACCATCATCATATAGTATTAAAATATCCAAATAATATGTTTCTATTAACGAATATAGAGAAATTATTGACCTTATCGTGCCTTCTACCCATGTTGGATGAAATGAACTTACTAATAAATAAATCTCAAGAAAGGATAAAGTAAATTATAGAATATACTAAGATGAGAAAATTAATATTCTTTACACTTGATAATTCACTATGGAAAAATTGATAATATAGCGAAAAAGGAAAATACATATTGCTTGCGTGCTTCGTTAATTCTCAATAAAGAATAATAAAAGTCATAGAATATAGTAAGATAATATAACTAATATTCCTTAATCTTGATAATTCACAACTCAAAAATAATTTTCAAGGGAAAAGTTTACAAGTTGGAACTTAATGACATATATTCAAAATAGTAAGTAACTATGTATATTTTGTTGAAGATGGAATTTTATGTGCAATAGTGAGAGGATATAAAATAACCCTACATACTATTTCATAATTTAAAGATCTAATAGAGTATGAGAAGTACACATTTTGATGGATTCATTCCTTGGGGTTGTCTCCTCTATAGGATACACCTTGAAGCAAATTGTTATATTTCTCTCTTAAGATTTTAGAGAAATTTTTCTACAATATCACCTATTGTAGGAAATGAATTTAGTGTAACCTAAATATTATAATTATGTTAGCTCATAAAAATTTTAGAATAAAATTGTAACCTTAGCAAAACACTTCTACAAGAGTGTATAATTGAATGGAAAAATAATTGAAAGAATTTTGTATGTATGTTTAATTTTCCACAACAATATTAGATCAAGTTCAAGTTTTGGAGATTTCCTTCAAATATGGATCAATCACTAAGCTACATGTACTACCCTATGTTTGATTCTAATATTAGATAATAACATGTCAAAATATTTGAATATTACTAATTTATGTGAAACAATGAGTTTGGGCTCATGGAAGATGAGATAATTTGTAGTGAATTACATTTGTAAAATTTTTTTAACAAAAACCATAACATGAATTTTTGAGAATCTCTTAAGTATCTAGAAAACTAGATATAATTTCCCAATTTTTCCATTTCATAGAGATCTAGAAATTTGGTAGTCTACATGTGAAAGAAGAGAATTGACTAATAAAGTTTTGGATGTACCATATTCAAATAGTTTTGTAGTATGATATTTGAGTCCAACTCCAACATATTCTAAAGAGAATAATAATTAGAAAAATGAAACTCGAAGAAAATTAGCATGTTGAAATCTGAAATCTAGATTGGTGAAATATGAGTTCTATCGAAGACATACATGATATTTTATAATCCCCAAAAAAATTCCATGGATTTATAGAGTAAGATTTCATTTTAATAATTGACATTGGGTGACTATAATTTTGATGCAAAAGGGTTTATAATTGAGTATAAAATACTTATACACCATAGTTATATACTATATTCTAGAGATGTTAAAGCATGTTGTGGAATTTTCATGTTATATATCAAACTTTTGTAAGATATACACAATACAATAAACTATAAACATGGAAAGTGTATAATAACATTATATGTTGAATATTGTATTTTGGTGTTCAACAATCATCTTATCCTCCATATTTTTATATTTTTTATCATGTTATCATATGTTATGTCAATAATTTTATATATAATTAATAGTATGAAGGGTGAATTTTTTCTATTTTTTTATACAATAAAAATATATAATGTGTAAATATGATGTGGAAACAATATATATGATGTAAGGGTATTACATGAGATTATTATAAATTATTAAGCTAAAATGTGGAAATAAGAGCCTAATTTGATTACTATTGTAGAAATAAATAAATGACAATTAAGTACAGTAATGATACTTAAGAAAACTAAGTAATAAATTTTGATACCTTAATTGCAAAGAGGAGAAGAAGGTACTTAGTTGATTTACAATTAATTTTGAACTGTATCAAGTAGTGAGATGAACATGTGAAAAGAACGGAAGGAGCATCACATGAAGGCCCAGAAAATGTAGATCTAGTAGAACAAGTTTGGACAAGGGTGCCTGAAAGGGACAATGGTGCCCACAAGAACTACAAACTAGAAATAGGCACCTGAGTCTGCAAAAAATGCTCGGAAATACAAATTTTTAGGGTCACAAGTTGTTTGTTATTTTCTTATCCTTTTGTCGTATGAGGTCACACCAAAATCTCTAAGATCACTAAAAACCCAGTAATGAAATATGAACCCGTAAAACCCTCAAATAGAAATCAAATCCTAAAAAGAAAAGATGTAGAATGAGGGGTCAAACAATCCGTAGTTGTTGCAATGGTGAACTTACAAATGGTCTATGCTCTCTACATCTCGGACAAAATTTAGTTCTACGTGTTTGTGTGTAGAATCGTGCCCTATGTGGCTCTTGTGTGTGTCGTACTTGGTAGCGAGAAAATAACTAGATGTAAGGAAATGTAATTATAGATGTGTGCATGGAATAGAATGGAATTCCCTCTTATGAAGTGTATGTATAATAACCAACCCTTGTGTCCCTTGTGATAATGCTAGATGGATGTAATGGATCTATTAGATGCTTGATGGATGCAACCTTAGGCAATGATAGCTAATGCTTAGTGGTTGTTCCTTTATTATGATCACATAATAATATATTTACATGATTCATTTTCTTGAATTTCATAATTAATCTTGAAATTATAGCTACCAAAAAGATAAGATGCCCAAATGGCTATAAAGGACCCAAAAATGTGATTAAAGTATAGTGACACCAGGGGGAGCCTTGAAGGGATGAGAGCACTTGGCACTAGTGTCTTGGTTGGGCATTGGCGTTTAGGATGATAAAATCTAGAGTATAAAAAGGAATACTGAGAAATTAAGGGTGAAAGACTAAAATTAGAAACGAAAAGAAAATAAAGGTTTCCAAATAAATGGGTTGATTATTACTTTTCTTACTTAGGAATCATATGAATAGTAGTATGCAATCAAGACTAGATAATTACCCAAACGGTGTGATTTTGTGTCTACACTAAATAATTAATTTACAATTGAACATGCATAATTAGAATAATTTATTAATTCTAGTAACAATGATAAGTGATCAAATGATAGCTCAAATACACAAACATATATGAAAACTTTGTTCTATAGAGTGTAACATACAAGATTTAGATGTGGATATTAGGAAATCAAGATAATATAAGATTAAAGATGCTTCATTTTTGTTCGATTGCAACTATAAAGTGTTTTTTTGTAGTAAGTAAAACCATTGTATGGCCTTTCCCTTCTTCTACATAGTCCCGATTACTACTCACTCGTGGTCTTAGACACATTTATTGTGAGATTTGCTAATTTTTTATCCATTCACTTGTCTTGAAATATGTTGATTATATTTCCATATTATTTACACAACCTCGAACATCCTATAATGAAATGGAACAAGTGGATATCCTAAATACCTATAATACCCTTAATCAAAGTATTATATTTAAAAAAATAAAAACATTGTATGGTGAGGCTAGACTATCCTTGGTGGTTAACTCTTGTTGGATTAGTCCAAGTTTTGTGCTACATTCCCTAAAGTGGGACTAATCATCATTTAGTTCTCATACATATATGTGCAAGTGTGAATTTTATCTAAGTTAACCCCCTATGTGTGGCATCATGCCTCTTGAAAAAAATATATTGGGTCAACTATATATTATATAATGTACTTAATATAATAGTGTGTTATGTAGTATGGTTCAACTACTAGACTAAACCATTTTTTCACCTAAAGGAAATTTGAAAATTCTTAGAGTGAATTTTCTCTTTCTAATACATGGCTCTAGGACCTTTGCATGCTTAGAAATGGAGGTAGCTAAACTCTTTATCATGGTTGAGTGATTCAAATCAGTAATAATGACTACCATGAGTGATGTGTAATTTATTTTGGAAAATTTATAATATCCTTGAGTTCTTTTGTAAATAAATAAATAAAATATAATAAAAGTGCCAATTGAGAAATAAAGTTATATTTACTTTCTTATTATGTCATAGGTTAAATATTAGGTTAAGGATAACCCTAGGAAGATGAAATAGTATAATTAAGATATTCATATTGAAAATAGATTCGTAAGAAAAAATAGACTAGGACCATTGTTGAGAAGACATAATATTGTTATTAGGATAAAACACACAAAGAATACGTGTGCGAAACAAGGCACACTTGAAGGCGCATAAGAACAGAAAGGAAACACACGCAAGGACAAGCTAATTCGGGACAACCATTTTCATGGATGTGGGCTATTTTTGAAAGATAGTGTGTGGAGCACACATTGGGACAAAGACTTGTGGGACATGAAAATGTTATTTTAGTAATGAGTGTCGATAAGTGCCATGCATGAGTTTAAGTTAATGATAGGATTCTTCTTCCGAGTTAACTATAGGATGTCTATTATTAGCGCACTTGCATGAGTGCATGCTATTGTAAAGGCACATGGCTATTATTAGAATGCGACCTATTTTGGAAAGTATGTAGGTGGTGAAGGGAATGTCCTCACCCCTATAACTATGTATTGAACTGTGTAGTTAGAGAGATATACTTGAGTAGTGAATTATTGTAGAGTTATGTTGTGTGATATGATGTACGCATGACTACGGTGATGATTTGTAATGTAAGAAGCTCATATGTATTACAATGTTTAATGTAATGGATTATATTGGATGGATAATGGTTTTAAACATGATTGTAACTGGTTATTTATGGTTAATCTTATTATAATTATTATTTAATTCATGATTATCTAAGATCTAGACCTGTTTAGGCATTGTGGAATGTTTATGCTTATTTATGGATATGAATATATTATTTATCTTCATCACACTAACATCCTGCACAAGAAAATCTAAAGAGGGGCTTGGTACCTTTGTGTGCTTTGGGTGAGTGCTCGAGATGAGGCTAGGTGATGTACTAGCACACTTGGGTTTTTATCGGTTTTATATAGTAGATTCTAGGCTGCGTCATTGGTTTCATTTTCAGGATGTTTCGTGATGAAGATGTACCGGTTGATCAGATCAAGTGTTGAGGAGTGGGAAAAAGATCTAGAAGGAGAGTGTGCTTGGAGGTTCAACACTAGATCTAAGTTTGACGCACGTGCATGGGTGGATCATAATTTGTATGACTATTTGTATGAGATCTTATTTTCTATCTTTGTGGTAGAGTTATATAAGTGGTTGGTTGCTTATGCATCTAAAATAAATTAGAGGTATCATACACTTATCTAGATACATGAATAATTTCAAGCCCTTTACTATGCCAATCTGATTTGGATGCACGTTGTGGATACTTGGTTCTATGGTGTTTTGAATAGCTATATTTTGGAGTACTCAATTTCCCTTACTCTTTCCTAGAGGTAGCCGAGTTCCAATTTCTAAGTTATCCTAGAGGATCTTATTTGCAAGGCATTCCACTAGAAATAAAAATATTGATGGTAACCCTGAAATTGGAAGGAAAACCGATGGCTAGCTAAACCCCACCATGCACAAGGGTAGGAACAGGTTTTGTGAAAGATGGAAGACCTAGCGGTAGAGAGAAGAAAGATGCCTTAAGTATAATGAGGTGTTTGAGAGGGAGATAGAGAAGAAGAATTATATTGCAGAGTGGGTGGCATTGAGGAGAGAGATGGCTCGTGAAGGATTTGAAGCTCACACAAAGGTATGGAACCACAACATCTAGAACTCCCCCATTTGGGCAAGCATAATAGGGAACCGTCCCGGTCTGACATGGGAGCATGTTAGAAGAGACGACATGGGCTACAGGCATGCATCTGAATCTACCTAGCAACCTAACCCTTGAACTTAGATTTCCAGTATCTAGTACACTAATAGCTAGTAGGCTATTTTGGGTAGTAGAAAGCAGGAGTAAGTCATATAGCAAGTACATCTATGGCAGGGAAAATGTCTTCTTTGTTGTTTGGAGGTACCTTTTCGGGCACATCGTCGACAAATAACTCAAGCATGCAGAATTTTAGACTCGCTTCTTGGAGTATTACCACTTTGATTTGTAGGAGTTTAGTTTAGTACCACTATTAGAATACAAGAAAATACATCCACCGGTCTACATCTAGCTACCGGTGGAAGATCAAGGGGTATAGGTGGCTCTAGCTCTAGTGGTTTTGGATCTGGTGGGAAGGGTCCGCACCAATCCCAAAATGTTTACATGGATATCTCTCTTCGTATTCTAGAGTATAGGGGCATAAAAGATCTTCTTGAACATGTTCACATGTGTGAGATACTGTGGCACACAAAAATAGTTATGGATTTTGAGCGTAAGGAAAGTTAGTTTATAACTACATTACAAGGACACACACATAGTTGGTACAGGAAGTTTGACCCTGATCAGACTTGTGTAGATTATGTAACATTAAAGGATGTTTTCCTTAAGGAGTTTCATATCCCTGAGTTTGAGTAGAAGAGTATAAGCACACTCAAGGATATTAAGTAGGGCATTACTGAGAGCATTTAAGAATATGATGCTTGTTTCAAGAGACTTTTGTCTAAACTTTATTATGATATTCATGCAAGCCAACATGTAAAGTGGATTTTTGGGGGCTTGATGACACCTTTTAGGAGGGCATTGTCACATAAGACATATATGGACCCATGTGAAGCACTTGAAGTAGCTTTGCATGTTGATGTAGTTGGAAGTAAAGACACTTTGGAGTAAGCCCATTCTTGAAAGCACATATAAAAACTATGGAAACATAGTTGGAGAGACTATCAGCAAATTCAACTCATCGAGACACGCATTGGGATTTGGTGTACAAATTATGAACCTGTAAGGGCACACTAAGGATAGTTGTCCCCTGTCCCCGCAAGTCAAGGTGCACTCATTATTACTAGATCGTGAGGTATGTTATTTAGACCATGATGTTAACCACTTCCCATTATTACAATGCATGATAATGAAGAATGTATCTTGTTATTGTAAAATAATTTGGTCCATGAATTGTGATACTGAAGATTTCGGGTTGATTGGTCGGATCCATGATGTCATTAATATTGGTGAGCAACGAGATAACTCTAAAGCTAAAAGTGAGCCCCATGATCATGATCCCACTCAAGAATGCTATGATAGGAATGAAGGGAACTTTAAAGGAAGTCATGGTAGAGGTTGAGGATACCATGGTGGTGGATGAGGCTAGTTCCATCATGAAATGTGTCTTAAATACGGATCTCCGACCACTATAGGCACGAATGTCCTTAGAATATTACTTTTTATTTTTGTGGGAAGAATCATAACTATGAGGAATGCCTAGGATTATATGAGAATCTTAGAAAGAAACATAAGAAAGAGAGTAAAGGGAACATGGATGGTTATAAATACAATGCACTTTGTGGAAAATAGTGAATGCCAAAGATGGCACTAGAACTTGAGGTATTACCTAGGAATATTACTACACGTGATGAAGTTGCGCACACCAGAGACACATTATAATAGAATCCTACCATCACCAAGGATGAAGTTTTACATTCAAGGTACCTAGATCCTGAACATTAGAAGGAGGTTTATGAGGAGACCATTGAGGTACTCGTGAGATATTTAGGGTGAAATATAGTGTTTAAAGGAACAATTATGAAAATTAAAACAAAAGAAGGCAGTAGAGACAATCCAATCGGATATTGATGACTTAAAAGAATTATGCAAGATGGTGCACTAGGATAATATCATTCCATTATTAGGAAATGGATAAATGGAAACACTCCATGCACAAGTATTGAGAATGGAAGCAAAATCCTACATGTTAATCTTCCCCCTCATAGTTTGGATTATGCCAAGGAGATCACTCTAAATGTTGTTGATGATGGGTGGCTCTTGAGTAATATATTAATTGATATAGGTTTATAAGTGAATGTGATTTAGATGCATGGGTATATATGGGAACACCTCCATTACATCCATCCTCGATGTATTGTTCATGGCCAATTGAACTAAGGCCACTCCCATAGGAGTTTTAAAGGATATGTCCATTACTATACAAGGGGCTAAGTTCACTGGGAATTTGAGGTCTTAGCACTTGTAGAAGAAGACAAATTCTCAACTCTACTTAGGAACCCTTGGTGTTATGTAAATAATGTTGATTTATAGTTAAAAAAGGGGTATATAAGTTTTGAGAACAAGGAAGAAAGAGTAATTATCCCTTTGATAGATGGAAAATCTACACCTTATGTTGAACCTTTGAGTGAGGAAGACCTAAACATAATTTATATACGTGCCATTCAAGACCTGGAAGTACTTGAGCCATCTAAGGAAGGAATCCTCCAGTGGGAAGATGCACAGTCTATTAGTGATACTACAAGTATTGCTTGTGAAAATTGGGCACATGGAACCTATTAGATAGTTGGGCGCAAAGTGAAAAGTGCATTTGTGCGGAGAAGAAAAATTTTATGTATTCAAAGGATATGGAACAACCTTGTACCTTGATACACTAGAGAAGGAGACCTTACAGTATTCTTGTGCAACATGGAGGAGCGGTGGATGAATCAAGTGGAAAGAAATAATATTTTAGTATATACCTTATGTAGGATAGCAACGCACTGGTGGATGGTTCATAGGGATAATCTTATAGAATTGAATGAATTCATAATTTCTCTAACCACTTAGTTCTTCGGGATAAATGTGCCTACACAAATCTGCGTGTATCATGGTATTCAAATTTTTAGTACCACATTCGACAATGTGAGAGAATATAGATAGAGGAAAGAAGCTTTACCACCTTCACTATGGGTGCACAATATTTATTCCACTTTACAAGGCTGTAGCATTAGTATTTTTATTTAGAGATGCATAGAGAGACTAGGAATTATAAGGACTTGATTGCAGGAATGACCCAGGACTTTTTACTACTTCTCTACTAAACCTCCAGTGGAAGAGGCATTAAGGGTAATAAATTTCTTAACTATGGGAGACAGTGCAAAGGTTGAAGAAATAATTCAGAAGTTATTTGTTGAGGTGGACTCATGAATGCATTTTAATGAAGTAGAAGGGACAGATGCCACATTACTTAAAGTGCACATGCTATGAGAAAGAAAAAGGTAAGATGGTATACATTGTTGATGATGAAGAAGTAGAAAATATGATTATAGATCATTCAAGTAGGTATGCATGATATGTTAGATAGTGCGAGATAAAAACATGCACACCTATCATGAACCTATGAATACCATGAAAGTGAACATTGACACGGATGTTGAACCTAAGGAGGAAATAATTGGGGATTATTGGACTGATTCTGAAATGGCAAAGATAATTGAGCTACTACAATATTTTTAGGACTTATTTCCTAGGGGCTACCATAAGTTAAAAGGAGTGAATGAGTCATTAGGAGAGATGAATTTTAAGCTAAAGGAAGGAGCACACTTGGTCAGGAAGAGACCTTACAGGATGAACCCTAACCTCCACATAAAATTTAAGGAAGAAATTGACAAAATGTTGAAATATGGCATCATCAAGCCCCTAGAGGAATCAGATTGGGTTAGCCCCATGGTGATCAGTATAAAGAAATATGGTTGGATTAGGATTTTTGTGGTTTATAGAGAACTAAATGTTACATGTGTGATTGATCCTTTTCCTACACCTTTCATAGAAAAAATATTAGAAGGCATTATAGGGCACGAAGTTTATTCTTTCACAGATGGATTTTCTGGGTATCAACAAGTTAGAATTGCATTGGAAGATCAAGAGAAGATGAATTTCACCACTAAATGGGGAAGTTTTGCATATACTATGATGCCCTTTAATTTGAAAAATGTGCCTAATGTATTTTCACACATAGTTATTCAAGCATTCCAATATTTTATTCACAACTTACTTCAAGTTTACTTGGATGATTGGATGGTGTTAAGGATCATTGTAAAAATTTCCACCTAATGTTTAAAATATGTAGACAGTTAAGAATCTCTTTAAACATCAAGAAGTGTGTGTTTGCTACACCTTTTAGAAATTTGTTAGGGCATAACATCTGCAAGGAAGGGTTTTAGTGGATCCAACTAAGGTTGAAGTTATTATAGGCCTAGAAGAGCCTAACAATCAGAGTGAAGTGCATGAATTCTTGGGTCACACAAGGTATTATAGAAAATTTATCAAAGGATATGTGAATATTTCCACACCCTTGGAAGAGTTACTAAAAGGAAAAGGGACATTCTATTTGGTAGAACCGCATCAACGCGCACTTGAGGCATGAAAGGAGAGACTTAAACCAATGCCTATTCTACATTTTCTCTCATGGAAAAAAGCTGTTTCATGTACATGTGGATGCTTCGGAACAACCATTGGTGTGGTGTTAGCTCAACCTAGACAGGTATTATACATCATCCTATTGATTTTTCTATTATAAAGTTGACTCTGCATTGCATAATTACACAACTACAAAGGGCAAGGCCTTTTCAATGATCTGTGTGCCCCATAAATTCATACAATTGCTAATAACACCTTTTTGTATTTTAGATCGATCACATGGTATTAAAATACTTGGTAAATAATCCCATTTTTAGGGGTGCATATGTTGATAGGTGATCTTATTCTAGGAATTTGATTCCATATTTGTGGTGAAACCAGTAAAAGTAAATCTAGCCTGAGACCACTTTTCAAGGATTCATTCAGGGTGGACGCGAGATATAATTGAAGATACAATGTCAGATGCATAGTTATACATTTTACATCACATGCCTTCATAATTGGAGGATATTTCTGTCTTTTTATGCATGGGTATGGTGTAAAAAGGAATGAAAGAATTGGAGAAGAAACAACGTGAATTCGTGTGACACGTTTATTTTGATCGGTGGAGATTTATCCAAACTAGGTCGAGATGAAGTATTGAATCGGTGTGTATTGGAACATGAGCACATAGATATCATAGAAGAGGCACATGGTGGTATTACAGGTGGGCATGATGTAGGTGAGATCACCGTGTGTAAGATTCTACTCATTGGATTATGGTGAGAGACCTTGTATAAGGATTGTAAAGAGTATTATAAGGCATGTGATCACTATCAGTGCCTTGGAAAACCCGGGTAAAGAGATGAAATGCCTTTGAGGCCTATTCTGCTAGTTTAATTCCATTTGAGAAATAGGCTATAGACTTTGTAGGTCTGTTTCACTAGTCATGGTAGAACTAAATCATGCTTTATCATCACTTGCATAGACTATCTTACAAGTTGGGCGAAGCAATACCTACAAAAGATTATACAACTACAACATCCAGGTTCTTATGGGAAAATGTTCTTACTAGGTATGGATGTCTGCTAAGCTTGACAAGTGATTGGGGCACACACTTATTGAATGAGAAAATCAAGATATTATTGGAAGAATTTATGGTTGCGCACCACAAGACTACACCCTATCATTGTCATAAAAATGGTAGTATTGAGGACTTCAACAAGATATTGAGCCAAAACTTGACAAAACATTGTGATGTTAGAAGGAAAGATTGGAATGATATATTTTCTATTGTGCTTAGGGTGTATAGAACAACCTATGAGAGGTTTAATAAGGCCACACCCTTTTAGTTGGTGTTTGGCACAAAAGTAATTCTTCCTATGGAATTCATGTTACCTTATTTGCGTATTGCTTGAACTGGAGGTCTAGCTAATGAATAAACATAAGAAGAAAGAATTGATAGGTTAATATAGTTGGATGAGAGGCCCGCCATAGCATGTTAGAGCTAAAAGAAGGAAAAGGATAGACAGAAGGCATGGCATGATCGACACATCGGGACAAGAAGCTTGAGGTTGGAAAAATGGTACTACTTTATGATTCTAAGTTTCTACGTCATCTAGGCAAGCTTGAAGGTGCAATGGTTGGGACCATATCTTATCACACATATAATTGAAGGATTATTGGTAGGTGAAGGAGCAATAAATTCACTAACATTTCAAATATATATAAGGATGTGATGAAGATTCATTTTTACATTTGCAATCACAAGTATTCGAGCGAGATAAGTGCAACCGAGAGCCAAGAAAATCATATTAACATTCAAAGAGTTTCAAACCTAGACGTGGAGAGTAGATTTATACATGGAAAATTCTTACGTCCCCATTTGAGAATGGGTTGAGAAAAGTAGAAGCATTGAGAAGGAGCTAGGGCACATGGTTTTAAGACAGGGGCACATGATTTCGAGCTAGTGTTTTAACTTACTCACCATAGAATAAAAAAGGTGGGATTTTTATGATGGCATCAAAGAAAACACCTGCACGAGGAACAAAAGGAAAGAAAAAGGTGGAATTTGAGGTTAAAATTACTCCAGAGATAAATTTTTCGTAGATACAATACCCGGAAGGAGTAATAGTTATATATTATTGGGATTCCTACATCCACAAATGCAAAGTAAGTGACTATAACCACCGCAACACTAATAATAAGGGAGAGTTAGATTCTTTACTAAATAAGAAGACCAACAAGTGCATGGTGGAAGATATTCCATTGTATGACAATGCTAGGGAAAAGTTACTTAAGCAAGTAGGATTTTATCAACTGTATGAGCTCCCATATTTTGGAAAACAAGAACCTTTATACCAATGGCTTATGAGTAGATTCCATGAGAACTTCTTCTATTTCGGGGTATGGAACGTTAGGCTCATAACAGCCCTAATTACAACATTAATAGGATTGAAGGGCACAGGGACATGCATTATTAGTGATCTAACCTATAAAGTAGTGGTCATAGCCACAAGCAAGGAGTTGGGTTATACCAAGGGTCTATGCAAAATGGACGTCTACAAATTAAGGAAGTATCTTGTGGTGTAAGAAACCATGCATCTCCTCACCAAGATGAACAATTAAGAGATATGGTCGAAGGTTTATGTTAAGAAAATTTCCTAGGGATAAGTATATAATTTAGCAGGCTATATTGTAGAAACCATTGTTGAGGAAACACGTGCGGTGAGAAAATAAGTTTTGGCACCATCCTCTTATCTCTTGTATTTGTATAAATTAGAGCTCCCTTTTTAGGCCAAAGAACAAAATTTGGGAATACTCCACTGAGAAGAAGCCCCTTGTGGAAAGCTTTGTGAAATATTTATGTGAAGGATCAATGAGTGGTTCATTCAAGGAATAAGGCAAAACTTTGGTATGAACAAATTTACGTGGCGTTTGAGGAGGAATGGTGCATTCCAAAGGAACTACCTTTGATATTAGGCAAGGCATTACAGTTCATGGTGTATCAACACTTCTACATCACACAGTTTTCCATGAATGATGGGACATGGAGTCCATGGTGTAAACTACCCTATGCCTTCATAGTGCGTTACTTCAGGCCTCGATTCACAAATTTACTAATACGTGTTGGCTGAATTTAAATGTAGACAAGGTAGATTGTGACTACCACACTCTCAAGAAAACATATGTATATATAGGTCAGTTTGCCTACATTGAGAGGTTCATTTTAGACATCTTAAATTTGAAGTTAGTAGGTTTGGATATTTGGGACAGTGGAGCCGCACTCATATATCTTCAGCTCAAGCCTATGCTAGAGAATAATAAGTATGTGGAGAATAAGTTCATGCTCCTAGGGCCACCTAACGAAAAACATAAAATGGAGAATGTGTCAGGCTCAAAGCCTGTTATGACCATATAGATAGATGGGGAAGAAGAGGAAAATGAAGATATTAGGGACTTGGGTCATAAAGGCTAGAGGTAACCCACAGACAAAGTGGAGAGTGGGCATGAAGATACTCCACCACAGGAGAAAGAAAGAGAATAGGACTTGGATGTGGATGTATTCCTGAATAGTATTGGTTTAAGAAGGTATTTAGAAGAACTAGGACCCAAGGCATGGGAACACCATATCCTATAAGAAGATCACCTAGAATCTCCCCCAAAAAGAGGCACCCGAGGAGAAGAGAAGGAGAAATCTGAATCTTAATGAGGAGGCTGATGAGTATGAGGAGAACGTGCTTAGAACCCTAGTGCAATAAGAAGATGGGAGGAACCCAAATATGAAGGCATGAAAGATTAAGAGGAAGAGGTGAAGGAAGTAGAAGAGATGATGCAAGAGAGACCCAACATGCATGTTACTACTTAGGATGAAGAAGGGCCAACTCCAAACATTGGCACTTAGGTTCCTAAGGGGCCAAGAACAATGAGCACAAGTGAATAATATGTTGTGCCAAGTGTCTCACACAGAAATTTCGTTCCTAATAGAGTTGCTTCTATCCTTTCATTCTCTTGAGAAACAGATAAGGGTTAGGGCTAGGAGGAATACCTGTTGAGTGTTGGGAAGGTGTGCGCATACTGTAGAGAGATCAGATCGATTGTGAAGAACTCCTTTTTGTCTAGGAAGGACTACCTGTAAGTAAGAATACAAGACCACCAGATCTTAGTTAGACAATAAGTGAGGGAACTGCCTTGGGCCTAGGAAATATTAGACTTCCTTTCGAAGGTGGTCATTTCCCCTTTTAATACGAATTAATGAAAATGATAATAAATAAGCTATTGCAAAATCATGATTTAGGTACCTTGTTAAAAAGCAATAGAGACTAAACTACCAATAATAAAATGTCATGATGTTTGTTTGGTCACCGGTTATTGATGCATTCAGATCAAGTCATAAGGATAGACCCAGCTAGATATGAGATTGTTTGGGGGTAAAGAAGGGAAAGGTTGGTTTTGATATAAGTCACAGTGACCGATGCCGGCCACTTGATAACCAATTGCGGTTATAACACTAATATCGGTAGAAGATAACCGATATCGGTAGGGGCAGTGATTTAGGGGTTTCGAATGAAGTCATTTGTAAGGTGGTTATGGTGTTTATAGGGTTAATAAATGATTAGGGGGGGTAGTAGGGTGATGGAGAAAACTTAGAGAGTGAGAAAACTGTCTTTGGGGCAATATCGGGGTTGATGAATGAAATTTAGGTGCAGAGTGCTGCCGGGTGGTAGATCTAGGAGTGAGCTTATAATTATTATGAATTAAAAGTTCAAGAAATGGTGTTTAGAAACATACAAGATACTACTTACTAGTTCCTGATGAAGATACAGGTCCGAGGAATGTGGTGGTGACAGTAAGGCTTAGTTGGGATGATCCGGTATTGGAAAGCTAGCTGATGAAGCTATTGTCAGTCTTTCTCGATGCTTTGATGAGTGTGACAATGATCTAGTTGCATAGTCACAATCTTGGGCTCGATCCTCTTCTCTGCAACCTCTTCTACTTGTTTCACTTCTCTCTCTCTTGCCAAATGAATTCCGGATCCCTTCTTTTTGGTTGGGGGAGGTCATTACACGGAACCGATGGTGATTACGTAACCGATGGTGGTTGAGTAGGAACCAATGTAGCTTAGGTCAAAGTGGTTATTTTTAGTAAAATAGCCATTTTTCCCTCCTTTTCTCCCGGGATCGATTGTGGGCTTCATCAAGTCATTATTAGGCTCATTTTGGTGCGGGTGAGGGTGATGAGTCATGGGTGTGGAGTCCTGGACCAAGTCATAGGTCTTAATTAGGTTGGTTTAGGGTTAGGGCTAGGTCACGGTGAGGTGGCGAGATGAGGTGGTGGATTTAGAGATGTGGATTTATTAATTATAAGGTAATTAATAAATCATTAGGTGTGTAAGGTTTAGGTGGTGAGGTAGGGTTAGGTTGCGGGACGAGATACGGGGTACAGGGAGTCATAAGACCCAAATTTTGTGTCTACATTTGCCCCTTATTGTCGTGTAGCTTGTATTTTAAAGTTGCACTGACAATAATAAAAAGTGGTTGCCCCAGTTAAGGGTATAGGTAATCCCCTTAAGTGTATCATAGATGGAGGTGACATGAAATCAGGGATAGGGTTGATAAAGGGTAAATGATGGTGAGATGCTGGTAAGATGGTGGGGTAAGTTCAAGGAAGCCGACGCACGTTAAAATGTAGTAGTGCGACCAGGGTACATGGTTTGAAGAGAAAACAAGCAATTCATAGGCAAAGGTCGATAGTTTATCCAAACAAGGCTGATATAATCCTGGTATCCAAGGCATAGGAAGTAGCTCCAGGGGATATAACGGGGAAGGTACTAGAACGTTTAGGCATGTTTGGAAGTACCAAATGGTTGGTTTGGTTGAGATAAACGTCATGGTCTCGGTCTAAGCAAAGCTGGTTGGCTGATCAATTCAAGTATCCTAGTCATGCTAAAACACGAACAGGTGAGCTCGATTGAACAAACAACTACATTATGGGTGGATAGAATCATAATTTGCGGGCTTTGATCGAGGTACTTAATTGGTGCAGCCGTGGGTCGGCCAATTGGTTGGTTGCGGCCTTGGGTTGGGCCAATTGGTTTGTTACGGCCTTGGATAGGGACAAGTGGTTGGTTATGGCCTTGATTGTCGGGCGATTAGTGAGTGCGCGGCCTTGGGTCGGGCCGATTGGGTTGTTGTGGCCTTGGGTCAGGCCGATTGATTAGGTGCGGCCTTGGGTCGGGCTGATTGGGTTATTCTGACCTTAGGTTAGGCCGATTTGTTGGTTGCAGCCTTAGGTTGGGCCGATTGGTTGGTTGCGGCCATGGGTCAGGCTGATTGGTTGGTTATGGCCTTGGGTCGGGCCAATGAATTCAAAATAAGGCTATTTAGCAAAGGCCGGGGGTATGTGATGTGGTGAAAAATAGAGTTCAGTGGAGAAGAGCAGGAGTTAGGGTAAACTAGGCAGGTAACCGATATCGGGTAGTTATGACTAGTATCAGTTAGAAGACCGATATCGGTTTTCTAGGGCGTGCCATAACAAATATCGGTTAGAGGTCAAAACCTATAAAAAGAAAAAAATACGGCGTGTCATTTTCACATTGTGAATTTGAGTGCCAACCTATTTCTTTTCGAGTTTTGAATTGATCGGGTTAGGTATTTGGGTTGAGTTGGCACTAGTTGAGTGGGGAGTAAGTTATTGGTAGGCCCCAAAGATCGGGAGGTAAAGTTTGATTGGTTGAGGACCTTGCTAAGGAGATTTGGAGCTATGGCACAGGCTGGAGGAGCAGGAGGTGCTTGGAGGAGCTGGACCAACACCACCTATCCCACCACGATGACATGTAGTCATACAGTAAGCTCTAAATCCCTCTTTGTGTGAAGTTGATGAATTTAGCTAGGATGTGGGTTTTGGGGTAGGAATCTAAAATTTGAGAAAATAATAAATAAATGAAGGTAAATCGTAAAATGGAGTGGGTAGATATGTTAGGTAAGTCAAAACGGTAGGGTGGGTAAGTTTTTAGGAAATTATTGTGGGTAGATGGGTAGAAATAGGAAGAAAGGGGATTTGGGGGCCATTTTCGATCTAGCCCCGAAATCCCACAGTGACCGATGTCGGTCACTAAGCGACCGACATCGGTCACCACGTAAGTTGTATAGATGTGTGGGTTCGAGACCAGCGTCGGTCATGTGTCGACCGACGGCGGTCGTGGGTGACCGGTACCGGTCACCATGGGCAGGAGGTAAGGTTGTGAAAGTAGTTGTGTTGATTTGTTGTAGGTGGGTAGGATCGAGTGTTGGGGTGAAGGGGGAGAAGGTAGAGTGGCTAGGAAAGGTTATTGGGGTGGGGGAATCAGGTGGTGTATGAGTGGGGTAGGTGGTAGGTTGTGGGATAGGTAAAGGGGATATTGTAGGTGTTTGTTGGGTGGGGTTAGTGATATTGGGGTTATTGGGTAGTTGTTTTGTAAAGGGTAGGCCTGATGGAGTGGGTTGTTTTTGCGAGCACGCCAAAGGCCAGTGAGATGCGGGATCGATGCCTCCTATACTAGGGTGAATGTAGCCACATGTGACTACAGCATGCGATGGGCGATCATGCGGGAGGTTGACTTGGCGAGTCCAGGTATAGGGCTGTGGATAGGGACCATAGCCTGATGGTTGCCCTCATCGAGAGATGGGATCCGTAACCAATGTCTTCCATCTCCCTACTGGAGAGATGACAGTCACACTAGAGGATGTGTATCACATCCTAAGACTACCGATCATAGGTGAGGCGGTGTTCTAGGTGGATGCTAAGACAATAATGGATAGCATCCTGCAGGTATTCGGGGATGTAGCCCCATTGATTACGTACCATAGTGCGAGCATCTGCTACGACGATATGTATCGCGCACATCGACAAGAGACACGGCTTGCCATGCTGATGATGATTGGTATCACCTGCTTCACTCTCTCGGACTCAGAGGGAGGCTGCTTCCCATGAGATCTGATGGGAGTATTACATGAGATGGTGGAGGAGCACACTTGTTATGCATGGGCACCAAATGTATTTGGTGTAGCTATACTGAGAGAGCTCTAGGGCTATCGCCGTATGAGGTGATTCATGATATGCTCGAATTTTGCTACCTCTGTTGGGCCTACGATCATATCACGTGTTTATGACCAGTAGGGTTACCCCGCAAGGGCCACAGCAAAGGTGTATAGGTATGGGTTTTAGAGGTGGTTAGGGGTCGTGGGCTAGCCATGAGCGGTTATCGCAGGGCGAGATGTCATGTATTACAGGTATATGTTAGAGGGCTTTACCACACTAGATATTATATGGAGGCCATACAGAGGCCATCAGCCCTGTGGAGGAGCCCGAGCATAGCTGCGATGGATCTAGTACATATTCTAGATAGCTGGAAGGAGACCCGGGGAGCATGAGTAGATTCCCTTAAAGAGGGTACAACGACAGTTGGGCCTACAACAGGATGAGCCACCTCCCTTCCCACAGTATCAAAGGGAGGATGTAGAGGCACCACTACCTGTACCGCAGCCATTGGACCCAGTCTAGGTCGCAGAGAGACCGGCTGATGATACGATGGACGCGCGCCAAGTTACAGTGCATTTTTGGTTTGGTGGGCAGGGCAGAGGGAAGCCATGAGAGCACAACCCACATAGCCAAATTTGGTGCCTATTATAGCAGAGAGGGACCGTCTCTTGGGCCAGGTGCAGTTATTACAAGGGCAGCTTTATTACCGCACAGCAAAAGATTGGGATGCTACGAGGCGGCTTGGCACAGCACGAGTGTATAGGCATAGGCACGTGACCCTCGGGCATAGGGTGTACAGGTGTAGGCGGAGTCGAGGTCCACTTCTATTAGGAGCCGGGGACCAACCCCACCAGCCATGGTGGCACGGGCCTGATATATGGAGGCGAGAGTGGAGGCCTGATATTATCAGGATGTACTAGATGGTACCGGGGTCGACTATCAGCCATATGCAGCTCATAGAGCCGAGACGTCCCAGAGTCACAAGTCACAGGGGGCCGCAGCCACAGCCGGTGGGTCAGTGATGGGTAGGAGGCAAGATCTGGCACAGGGGCCAGCTGAGAGATGAGCCGAGGGAGGGGGAGAGAGCTGAGTCACCCTAGGAGCAGAGATGGGTTTTGTGGATTTGATAGAGGATTTGTGGATAAAGACACCAGTCTACGAACCGAGTGTGCATATAGAGGCCTTCATGCCCTCATAGGATTTATGTATTCATTTTTGGTGTATATACCGGCCTGCGAGCCGAGTACATGTCGTATAGTTGATACTAGCCTACGAGCCGAGTATATTTTTGACATGAGAGGTCAAACTGCGATCGATTCGAGTCGACATTTTGGCAGAGACAAAGCATGCTGCATGCCGACGTTGTATTTTTTTTGTATGATAGAGGCCCCATGCAGGGCAATTTGTATATGTTGACATTGATTTGAGGATATATATAGATGATGAGTTGGATCCATATGGTGTGTATAATGTTTGAGTTGATGGCATATATTATAATGTTTGATGTGTTTTGTCGACGGTATTGGAATGTTTGTGAAAATGATGTTGATGATGTTTTGATGATATGCATATGTTTTGAAATATTGATATTTATTATGATGATGGATGTTCATAGTGATGTCATTATGCAGGGAAAAGAGGCGGGCGCCGCCAAAATTTTGCAAAAAACAAATAGAAGGCCTGGATATAATCAAAATAGGTATAGGTTGACCAATATTGGTTAGATAACCGATGTCGGTCACTATTGACCGATACCAGTTACATAATCGACATTGGTTATGTTAAAACAAGCTTTTCTAAAAATAGAAAAGCTGGGGAGGCAATTTTAGATTCATATTTTTAGAGCCATGCAACATGTTAAATACGAGGATGCAAGGCTATTGTCGTCCATATAGGGTAGTTGCATGGGAGAATTGAGTGATAAGGAGGAAAGAGACAGGTAAAGTGATCGTGAGCTTGGAGTAAGAAGGCGTAAAGGCAAGTAATAGTGAAGAGGGTGGTGAACATGGCTGAACAAGGAGAAGCATCTAGTGGGCAGAGAGGAGAGGGAAGACAGGTTCCACCTCAAACTACTGCATCCCAGGAGGTATATATGATTTTTGGTTGGAATTAAATTTTTGCATGCATATGAATAGGATGTGGGAAGGTAAGTGGGTAGAGATGAAAAATAAAGGTGATAGGAAAAAGGTTTGGGATGGGGTGAGTGTTGTAGGGTAGGTAATCAGGTGTTGGAGATATGTGCGTAGGTACAGAGAGGGGAAAATGAGTGCAGAAGTTATCATAGGTGGTGTTTTTTTGAGCGGGGTGGTTGGAATTGACAGTGACCGATATCATTTAGGAATAACTAGATCGGTTAGGTAACCGGTATCGGTTGTCTATAACCGATATCGGTTACTGTGTAAAGTTGTGGATTGCGATAAAAAACACGTGGGAAGTTATTTGTTGATTTGTTGTTTGTTGGTTTAATGTGTGTAGGCACAGGCAGGGTTGAGGATGAATGATAGGGTGCCAGCTTTGTTGTCACAAGTTCGAGCGGATGTAACACCAACCGAGTGGGAATTGATAAACCATGTGGGGTTAAGCGAATCCACTATTATTCATGGATTGCATGCAATCATGCTATGTTGCAGGTGCTGATTGAGAGATGGAATCCTGAAAAGAATACCTTTTATCTGCCAATAGGGGAGATGACAGTGACGTTAGAAGATGTGTTCCGAATTTTGAGACTCCCAATTATAGGAAGACCAGTGTATCAGGCAGGGCCTAATGCGGTGCAAGCAGCGATAACGGCGATTATTTGGTCCAAATTACCACGAGATTTGACACAACGAGATTTGACATTTACTTATGGTATAATGTTTGTGCACACCCCGAGGCAACAAGGTTAGCGGTGGTATTAATGATAGTGGTGGGGTATTATGCATTACCTCGAGCGGATGGGGAAGATTTCCAAATCATGGATGTGTATTATTCGTGAGATGATAGAAGGTATCGTTACTTTCACATGCGCACTGCATATCTTGTGGAGCTATACTGAGGGTTTATGGGCATGCAGTGAAATCACGAGAACTACACCGGATTGTGCATACTTATTTCATTGTTGGGCCTATGAGCACATTGTGTGTGTGTGACCAATAGGCCAACCAATCTAGGGAGGAGAGACAGGAGTGCAGAGGATGGGATTCAGATGATGGGTCCATACAGGGCAAGAGGCAAGAGCCGAGACCGTGATAGATGACGCCTTAGTATTATAGGTAGATGTGGGAGATGGTGATGATTGTGGATATCCGTTGGAGGCCTTACGAGAACTACATGGTAACGGCAAACATAGCCGAGGATTTGAAGGGTGTAGAGCGATTGAGGTGGATCACGGGACACAGGCCAGGTGAGTACAAGAGGATTCCTCTAGATCGCATGCGGCGATAATTTGGATTTGTTTAGGATATACCCATAGCTCATAGAACATACAGGAGGATCGACGCTGAGGTACCCTTCTCACCTCCACGACTGACACTTCCAAAAGGACCAAAAGAGACATCAGCCGATCACAGGGTAATGGATGCAGGAGTGACAAAGTCTTATAGATTATGGTGGGTGGTAGAGCATGAGGTACACGTGAGAGGGCCGATCATCCTGACATAGCTGTGATTATAGTGGAGAGAGACCACCTGTAGGGTTTAGTTCACCAGCTTCAAACACAGGTGAATGAGACAACGGGATTGTTAGAGGTTTCACAGTCACGAGTGGAGAGACTAGAGGCAAGATTCCTCCACGTGAGAGGGCATATTCGTATGTTACAGGAGAGATTGGTGGATCAGTGGGAGGAACCAATAGCAGTGGCCCCTTTGAGGATGGAGAGGCTAGGTGAGTGGCGTCGATGATCACCATCACTACCTGGTTCGGGATGAGGTGCGGGGCCTACGTGAATTTCATAGGGGTAGAAGAATAAATAAGGATGCCAACCTGCGCGTCGATGATAGAGAAGATGTATTTGTTTAACATCTAAATAAAACTAAATATGTATGTTGATTTTGAGTTTATGATAATAATAAGAAATGTTTGTGTTTTGAATGTTTGGATTGATAAAGGACAAAGGTGAGTGTTATCAATATAAATATGCAAAAACATTTATATTTTAAGAAAAACACAACACATGATAGGTTATGGTAGGGGATGGTCGAGCTAACCTTTGGAGACCCCATGTCTCCTAAGTGCTGCCTACATAGCCCATTACACAAAGCAAGGAGGGGCCTCAGACCGATGTAGTTCTCCCTTAGGACCAGGGAGAGGTGAATTCAGGCAATTTGGTTGTGGTTAGGCAATTTGTTGGTTGGTAAAAATTTTGATATTGGTAGGGTAAGGTTGTTGGAGTTGGTAAGGTATAGGTGAAGCGAGGGTTAGCTTACCCAAGCATTAGGGAACCGTGTCCTGATTAAGGTCAACACATAATCCTAGATTTGGGTAAAAGAGGAAAAAATGTCCCATAGTTGGAAAGAGCTAAACAAACCACGTATTATCATAGGATGAGCTTGAATCTCTAGGTACCTTGCATATGCGAGAAGTCAATAGGTGGAAAGAGTTGTATAATCACAATATATCGGTTATACGTCACGTCCCTTTTGTTGTTTTGAAAAATGGTGAGGTGAGGTGGATGGTATGGCTGGGGCATAGAGAACTTGTTATAAGGCGATTATTCTGACGAAATAGATCCAAACCTAATTAGACGAGTCCATGAATCAAAAGTGCTTTTGAATACTACTTTTATTTTTCTGGATATAGACTGATCAATGCGGGAAGTCTATATGGGATATGCATTTTGTTGTTTCTTGAGGTTTTCACGAAGTTGATCAATGCGAGAAGCTTCGATGAGGCTGACTTTGTATAGCTGTCCTTGAAGGGAAAAGTCTACTTATAGTAGCATGATGCGGATTTGCACATAGCTATCCATCGAGGGAGTAGTCTAGTTTATAATAGCAGATGCAGCTTTGCACATAGCTGTCCTTCAAGGGAGCAGTCTCGTTTAGAGCTTAGAGGTCTAGATGCCCATTTGGCATGAAGTATCTAGTTTCTACGGGAAGTTTGACTCAAGAATATCCTAGAATCATATAATTGAGAACTTGTTATTTTGATACTTTTAAGTCATGGACCAGACTAAAAAGGGGAAGGCATCTTTAAGAGGAGGTGATGATCAAACCATGTGAGCTTGATTCTATTTTGAGATGCATGAAACAAGGTGTATGAGGTGGTAAATGAGCTCAAGGGATGAGCGCAAGGTAGATAAGAAGTGATGTAACACTAAATTCAATAGTAGAATGGTCGAGAGATGCAAGGCATTAAGGGGTTCAGGCTCGGGTTTACCATTAAGTGAAGCTAAACGATAAGTACCTGATCCGTAAGTGTGAGTGATAATGTAAGGCCCAATCCAATTAGGAGCAAATTTTCCACGTTTGCTCTTTTCTAGTTTGGTTACATGTTGATTCTCTTTGAGGAAAAGATCACCAATCTTAAAGGTATGCTCATGAACTCGCTTATCATAAGCATGCTTAATGCGCTTTTGATAAATTTGAAGGTGGTCAAGAGCTGTAAGACGACGCTCGTCAAGAAGCTCTAATTGGGCTAACCGCTCTTGGCGAAGTCATCATTGGTGAGAATATCCTAAAGAGATATTCTGAGAGAAGGGATTTGTATTTCGAGAGGCAAGACAGCCTCGGTACCATACACCAAAGAGAATGGTGTGGCATTAGTGGAAGTACGAATGCTGGTACGATAAGCCTAAAGGGCAAAGGGGATGTGATCATGCCAATTTTTCCCAGAATTGTTAATGACTTTCATGAGAATTTTGGTTAAGGTCTTGTTAGAAGATTTAGCTTGTCCATTTGCTTGTGGATAGTAGGGTGACGAGAAGCTAAGTTTGATACCAAAGTTGTCACAAAGGTCTTGTAACAACTTATTTTTGAAATATTTTCCATTATCTGTTATCAGGCAATGAGGAACACCAAAATGATAGATAATGTGATGATTGATGAACTCAATGATTTTCTCTTTTTTGGTTGAAATGAGTGGGCGGCCTCCACCTATTTAGTGTAATATTCGGTTTCGTGATGATCCAACGGTGATGCTGTGAAGAAGGTGGGTGAATCTCGCCAATAAGGTCTAAACCCCATTGTGAGAAAGGATAAAGATCTCATGTGACTTGTAACGAGTGGCTAGGAGTATGTTGAAGGTTGGCATGTTGTTGATACATAACACAATGCTTAACATATTTGCAGCAGTGTTTATTGAGAGTAGGCCAATAATATCCTAGGCGAAAGGATCCGTTTGGCCATGGCGAGGCCACTAAAGTGCCCGGCACAAAGTTCATCATGGATTTGTTGGGTGGTGTGAGTGACTTCAACGCCGGTTAGACAACAAAGGAGTATACCATCAAAGCCACGTTTATAGAGGAGTCCCCCCATGATGACATAACGAGAAACACTTTTAAGAAAAGCACGTTTGCCATTACTAGTAAGGTCAGGTGGTAGAATAGAGGTTGTAAGGTAGTCGTGAAATTGGTGATACCAGGTATCCTGCAAATCAGTAGATACATTATTTACCATACAAACATCCGAACTAAGTAAGATGGGGCAAAGAGTTGTTGGACCAAGACAAATATGTCCGAGTCAGTTGGTGAGGCCGAATTTGTGAGGCCAAGCAAACCATAGTATCTGCAAATTTATTAGTTGAGTGGGGAATGGTTTGGATAGAATAATGAGAAAATAAGGTCAAAAGTGAATCCACGTAATGTTTTTACTTTTGAAGTTCCTCATTTTTACATTGGTAGATGCTAGTAACTTGATTTACTACCAATTGAGAGTCACCGAAAATATTAATAGACTTCACACCTAAGTGTAACGTAACATGGAGACCCAAAACAAGGGCCTCGTATTCCATTGTATTGTTAGTGTAGGGGAAATCGAGCCTGAATGAAAGAGGCATAGGTTCACCTTCAAGAGGAATGAGAACAACGCCTACCCCTCCACCGCACTAGCATTTAGATCCATCGAAGAAGAGGGTCATTGAATATGACACATCACTGAGTGAAAGAGTTGTAATGAGTTGATTAGGAAAAGTAAAATTGGTAAATTGTTCCCCAGTAAAGGGGCTTCTGCGAGTTGGTCTGTGATAGTTTGTCCTTTGACTGATTTTTGGTGTACAAACTCAAGGTCGAGGTCGGTGAGGAGCATAAGCCATCGGGCGATGCATTGGTTTAGATGTGGTTTGGCGTACATATAATGTATGGGGTCAGCATTAGTGAGGACAAAATTTTTGTGATTCGAGAGATAATGTCGAGTTTGGTGGCCACAAATGATAGGGCTAGGCACAAATTTTCTACGTGTGTATACCTAGTCTCATAATCCACAAGAGTACAGCTTATGTAATAAACTTCTTATTCCCGATGCTCGAGTCATGATGTGTGAGCATGGCTCCTCTGATATGGTTGGTGGCGAGAAAGGTAAAGGTAGAAAGGGTGATCGTCCTGTGCTGGGACAAGCACGGGTGGCTGCAAGAGATAAGATTTAAGAGCCTCAAAGGCTTGGTGGCACTCCTCGCTCCATTAAAAGACAATGTCCTTTTTAAGGAGATGATGGAAAGGTTGACATCGATCCGAGAGTTGTGAAATGAAACACCAGATAGATTGGAGTTTTCCCTACAAACTACGTAATTTTTTGAGGTTAGTGGGTGGGGGAATTTCTAGGATAGCTTTGACTTTAGCTAGGTCGACCTCAATACCACGCAAAGAGATGATAAAGCCAAGGAGTTTTCCCAAAAGGACGCCAAAGACACATTTCTTTGGTTGAAGATGAACACAGTATTGTAATAGGTGATCAAAAATAATGGTTAAAACATCGAGATGTTCACTGCGATGTTTGGATTTTCCAAGAAGATCATCGACATAATCCTCGAGGATAGTGTGCATAATGTCATGAAAAATATAATTCATAGCCTGCTGATAGGTCACACCAGCATTCTTAAGGCCGAATGGCATGACACGATAGCAGAAGGTCCCCAGGGGTAATGAAGGTGGTTTTATGTTGATCAGCCGGGGTTACCAAAATTTGATTGTATACCGAGAAGCCATCCATGAGAGAAAGTATCTCATGGCCCGTAGTGAGATCAACAAGTTGACCAATTCTAGGTAGGGGAATTCATCCTTTAGGCAAGCGAGGTTAAGGTCCCAAAATTTGTGCATATCCAAAGTCCCCTCACGCTTTAGTGATAGGTACGACATTAGAAATCCATTGTGGATAGTCAATAGGTAAGATGAAAGAAATAGAAAGGAGGCGTTGAAGCTCTTCTTTCACCAAGAGGGCAATGCATGGATGCATTTTTCTCAGTTTCTGTTTAACTAGTTTAGAGTCTAGTTTCAGAGTGATGTTATGGACAGCAATGTCAGGATCGATTCCTGGCATGTCGGCGTAGGACCAAGCAAAAGCTTGATTGCAGGCACGGAGGAAGGTAGTGAAGGTGGCTTGTTCTAATGCGTCGAGAGATTGTCTGATCTTTAAAATGTGAGGATCGTCCTCCGTGTGGATATTGATTTCTATAGTCGATTCATTCAACATAGTTTGGGTGTCAGATGGTAAGGCACGTTGAATATAAGAGTCGTCCGCACCAAGGTAGGTGAGGATGGAGTCATCATCCTGGCACTCCACAACATTAATTGAAGGTGAATCTTCTTCGATCATGTCTAGATACAAAAGGGGGAGAGAAGATGGGTCTTCACTATTGCATTGATAAGTGAGAGGACCCAGGAAGATAGCATTCATGAAAAAAAAGTTCATGATAGATTCGGAATCAAAAAAAAAAAAAGTTAGTGATTTTCGGATCTATCAACTCAACTTGGGTGAAATGGAAAAATGGGTGATGATGGTTTAGAAGTGAGTTTTTGTTTTCCTGGATACACTGAAATGACATGAGGTTTCTTCGGTGTAGGTGGTTTAAAAAATCTAAGACCATGACCCAAATCTTTGTGTTCATGCGGGTAGTTACGGGAATGATCGTATGTTGGCCTTGTTCATAAAGACCCATTGTCCACTCAAAATTCCCGCTCAAATAAGAGTAAAATTTCAAAATTTTGAGTTTAAGTGTTTTTCTCGAAGTGCCTAAGTCGTGAAATTGAAAAAATCATGTGTTTTGGGTCATTTTGTGTGATTTTGAGCTGTCGGAACTTTTGTCCCAACTGTCCCAAGTACGAAAGTGCACTCTGTTCCCCGATCGGCCGAAATCCCCGAAGCTGTCCCATTTTCGGGCCCGTCGGAAAATTTTGTCCCAAGTGTCCCGAAACTTATTGTGCGAGTTGTTCCAATTTCAGCCCACCCGAACCGCGTACTTGCACTTCCATGTCTTAAATGTCCCAAAGTTAAAAAGTGCGAGCTTTCCAATTTTTAGCCGAAACTCCCGTGTCTCGTACTCCGCGCATTTTCGTCCCAATCGTTCCAAAAAGCATTTGTGCATCCTCTCCCTGTTTCACCCGAATCGGCCGAGCCGCGTGTTTCGCGCATTCGCGTCTCACATGTCCCAAGCGTACCAAGTGTCATTCACACTTAGTTTTTCCCGCTCACTCCGAGTATGATGCTATTCAAATTGGTGGTTGTGTATTCAATGCGCATTAAATTCATTCCTCTCTCCAAATGGCTATATAACGAGCATTTCCCCTTTGCATTTTTCGCATTGCTTCCATGCTATCTTTGCTCGAACCCTTGCAATTTGAAAACCTGCGCAAATATCCCCTCCCTTTGCAAATTCCTTCCCAAGTCTAGGTTGCAGCTCCGAGACTATCAATATGAAGATCAAGTTTCAGGGACAGGAGCAAATTTCTCCGCTTGAGTCTGCTGTTAGCAATATTGGGGACAGTGAAGCTCGTCATCTTGACTTCGGTGATTTTTGGGCAAGAATGGCAGATGCAAACCCTACACCAATAGCACAAATGATTCATGATAGCGGTTTGGCTTTTGCCGGTGGTTTCCCAATCTCAGTACAGTGTGCTGATACTGTGCTTTCATGCGGAGCTCACTTCGACCCCGCTTCGAGCGAATTGACAAATGTACATGGGGAACTCATTGCTGCCGGCTGCCACCAT
Source organism: Taxus wallichiana var. yunnanensis (assembly GCA_018340775.1). Classification (NCBI taxonomy): domain Eukaryota; kingdom Viridiplantae; phylum Streptophyta; class Pinopsida; order Cupressales; family Taxaceae; genus Taxus; species Taxus wallichiana. Next base: position 659,947,582 of record CM031244.1, on the reverse strand, counting down.
CAAGGCCGCTCCGAGGATTCCGGAGTTGGACAATGCTATAGTCATCTCCCGGGATCAAGCACAGACCCTATTCGATCAAGACAGTGACAAATATAAGGCGCGAGTGGCGAAGTCTTGGTTGAAGAACCCTAAGAAAGGTGCTTCTCGCCTAACCAAAACCCTCTTCCGAGCAGATTTCAATGAAGAATTGTCAGACTTCATAATCCTGCTGGCTCGAGTTATGGGTTTTCCCTCCACCAATGAGTTTCATTTCTGGATGTGCCCACTCATCAGCATGGTGTGCGAGGGAACACAAAACATCAACTAGGCAGAGATCATCAGCATGAATTTGGTGGAGCAGCTATCCAACGTCAACAAACAAAGAAGTTCTATATGACTTCATACCTGATGTATACCCTAGCAGCATCAAGGCAGTGGTTTGGTTTCTCCTATATAGATGCACACAAAGATGATCCAGTGTATGCCTATTGCCCGCAGTTCACCCTGGAGACCAGCAATCGGAATTTCAGAAGGGTCAATGATGCTTTCACCATGTACGTGGTCAGATTGCTCGAAGGTGATACTGCTAGAAGGTTTTCAGATGAAGCCATGAACCTGATATCGCAAAGATGGAGCCTATTTCATCCAATTCAGAAATTTTCCTATATCAAAGCTTGCTGCCATGAAAGCACTCCTCTACGGCTTCCCATGTTCTGCAATGATAAAATGGCCTTGATAGAAATATGCAGGCAACTAGACAAGTTGCACAGAACTTGCAGAGATAAGAAGATTTCTGGCTTGCACTTTCCCATCTCTCTGGGAAACTACACATGCAAAATAGCTCTGGATGCTCAGAACATAGAAAGAGCCCTGGTCCCTATCACTGTTCATTTCTTCAAGCCAAGAACCTGCTTTGACTTGAAGAAGTTTATTGAATAGAACATCAAGATAATCTATCATCATAGGGCAGATACAGAAGACTACTGGGCTGACTGTGCAGATGATTTTGAAGCCAGGAGAAGGCATTGTGGCAGGTTCTCCCTGTAATTGATTCAAGAACTCGGTCTCAGTGTACTGCAAGTTCCCGAAGGTCTCCTGTGATGACAATTCTGACCTATACTCATATGAGTATGAAAATGTGATTAAGCACACCCCTCTCGGAGGACTGATTGGAACAGAAAGAGAGGATGATCTCGCCGAGATTCTTGCTCCGCCTTAGTCGACTAAGGTCCGGTTCAAGAAGAAGATCCGAGAATTCAAGAGGCACTCAGAGAATCCTCCTCCAAGGATGATTCAACACCAATAAGAGAGGCATCAGTTCCAAGGTCTGAAACACCAATGCAAACCCCTCCCGCCTCATCAACACAAGGACTCACGAATCTACTCCCTCTTCATCTACCTGTATATAAGAAGAAACTCAAAGAGGTAAAGAAGGAGCCCGCAGAGAATGACCTCCAAGAAAACAGAGTTGCCTATAGGGCCGAGAAACATCATCGTTCTCAAAGAAAAGTGAAGAAAGTGAGATGCCAACTCCTGCAAATGTTCCTGAAGATCCAGCAGATAAGGACAAGGAGGTCCAGAGCACTGAACTTCCAGGTGCTACTGATTCTTCTACCGCCATTGCCTCCAGTGCTCTACTCACATCTCAGCTTGAGTCAACAAATGCAGACTCACGAGTGTCATGAGCTCCTCTGTCTCTTGTCCCCTTGCTTCTCCCCGCAGATTCTTCTTCCTCTTTTGCTTGGGTGCAACCTTTGGTTGACAAAAGGAAGAGAAAATCCTCCTCTCAAAGCTTGGGACCAAATTTCGATGCTGTTGCAGCCTTGTTGGGCACCACTCCTTCTCGTGCCAAGAAAGCCAGAACCACTTCCAGAATAGTGTCTGATGCCCAAGGTCAGCAATTCTTGGAGATTGCTAAGCCTACAGTAGACAAATCAGAATCAGACTTGCTGGCATCTGACTTGGAGCTTTCAAGAATCCCTATGGGAGAGTCTACTCCTGAAGGTGAAATTCACAACCTCCAGGAAACAGTCACAAGAGTCATTGGAAGGGTAGAGAAAGGGCAGCAAACTATTGAACAGTTGGAAGAACAAGCCCGGATTCTCACAGGTTTCATCAAGTCTCTTTTATCTAAGGATAAAGTCTTGGACCCTACCCCATTGACTACTCTTCCACCTCCTGTAATTCTAAGCCAAGATGAAGTGCAAAGTATCAAAGATATGCACAAGTATTCTGTCTATGGCAGAGCTATTGAAGCCATGGTGGATGACATGCTTGTTGCTGGATTAAACTTCATCGATGAAGCTTTCAAACTCCACGAAAAGGTGAGTAATGTGCAACTGAAGCTCTCCTCCACTATCAATACCATGGATAAAGAACTAAAAATCTGAGTAGCAGAGTATAGTAGACCTTCGCCTTATGGGACAGACAGATGAGAACATCTTACTGGCGAATAAGATTTTCGATGATGCTAAGGACAATCTATCAAAATCCTGGGTCTACAGCGTGGAGTGGAAGATCAGAGTTTTGGAGGAAGCTTTGGGAGAAATGAAGAACAACTGGCAGAAGGGAGAAGCTTTCAAGACACTGGCTGTTGCTGCTTTCAAGGATATACATTGTCATCTTCGTGATGAAAACTCGGTGTTTCCCTGTCCTTGCAAGAAATCAAAGCTCAGTTCAGAGCTTTTGTCAAAGATAATCTATTCAAGGAAAGCTCCATCTCTAAGGAAAAGATGAAGGAAATTTGTTCTCTTCAATCTGCCATTGAAGAAGCAAATAAAGATTATCATACTCACGTCGAGTTTGATAAAGAGATGGAGAAGTGTCTCGGATTTTGGACTCACCGCAGCCAACACGCGCCTCCACGTGGCACAGACATATAGCCGAGGCATTGAAATTCAGCAATGATTCTCAAGACAAGTGGGTCCCTCCCAAAGAGTTGCCACCGTCTCCTTCTCCTTTCTTTTCTCTTCTTCCCTTTCTTTTCGTATTCTTTGTAATTAGTTAAGGTATTGCAATCGGGCGATCCTTAACTATTCTTTAGTTAAAAGAAATGGTTACGAAGAGTAACTGACTTGTAAGCTATATAATGGCCTTTCCACGCCATTTTGAAAGGAGGAAGAACTTGGATATTTGCTGAAAGTGTAAATAGATCTTAAAGAAATCAATACAAAAGGGCTTTCCATTCTTTGTCTATCTAATTCTTGTTATCTCTGTGTTTTCCTTTAATATTGTGGAGATCATTTTGTTCCTAACTCGTTAGTCTCTCTGATTGCATACTGTTCAGTTTTGCAAATACAGTGATCTTGTATAACCAAGAAGGAACTTTGTGTCCTTGATTAATAAATCTGAAGAAGGTTATTTATGGAACTTTGTGTCTTTAAATTTAATCTCATTCAGCCAACGCAAATGATCTTGTCTTAAATTCTTTGAAGCTTCGCATACACGAAGAATTATTCTGCTATCTATAATTCTGAATGTTGCTATTCTGCTCATCTTCTTATTCCCTTTCCTCAGTCCTTGTGTAATTGATGATCCTTGTGGAAAACACTTTCGTAATATCCAAGTTTGACCATAAAACAATGTTCTGTACATTTGTAAATAAGTTCGTTTCAGAATAAGGGAACCTCTCCCATTAAAGAGGAGGGACTTCTTGTCCCCTTGACTGACTGCTCTTCTAAAAAGTCCTATTTGACGACCAACAGTTTTTGGCGACTCCGCTGGGGAAAATCGCATTCCAGTACTGCAATTTTTCGATCATCCTTTGATCTGGCGACTCCGCATTTCACTCGAGGGAGAAGGACCCTTGGTATCGAAGATTCTCGCCACTTTTGAGCAACAGGGTTTTCCTTTCCCTTCAAATAGAAGAACTCGTTCGACGAGCACTCCACCTGTTCAAGATAGAAGTCCTACGGGTGGTATTCCTTCAGAACCTGCTAGTCCCAATCTACGAGCTTTGATCCTAGCTGGTGTTACAGTTCCCCTCCAAGCCGTATTTCCAAGAATGGTGGCACAATTGCCATGGGGTCAACGTGTCGGGCCCCTGGCCCTTAATCAGCCTTTGCATGAGTTACCTAGAGGTAACCGAAAGAACTTCCCCAAATTTAAAGGAGATGGCAAAGTACACCCTGATGAACACATTGCAGCCTTCATAGTTGCATGTGGAGTCTTGGGAGTTGAACATGAAGACGTCTCAGTAAGGCTGTTCGTTGAGACGTTACAGGATAATGCTGCTGACTGGTTCTATCACCTTCCGGCTGGTGCCATCACCGACTGGAATACAATGAGAACTCAGTTCGAAAGCCGTTTCAAGCCGGCAGAAGATGTGCATGCCCTGCTTGCCCAAATTTCTCAGATAAAGAAAGATCCATCAGAACCCATGAGAGAATTTGTGGCTCGATTCAACAGACTGATCAACAAAATTCCTGTAAATACTCGACCGGTTGATCAAATTCAAAAATGTTTCTTTCTAAATGCTCAAACGCCCAAAGTCAGTTATGCTCTAAGAAGGGCTAATCTCGGAACGTTAGTTCTGGATCAAGAACTGGCTGTTAGTGTCGAGGATGACTTGATCATGTCAGGGAAGTTGAGAAGAGATCCTCCCAAATCTAAATCTGCTGCTTCTTCCTCTTCCACCTCTGGACCCAATACTGATCCATTAGTCCAGAAACTTGCAAATGATCTAGTAGCTATAAAGAAACAATTGGCTCAGCATGCCCCGTATGCAGATGTTCCAAGAAGAAATTTTCAGCCCAGAAATCGTTTTCCTGCTCCTCACACAAGACTAGCACTTGAAGGACCTCCTGTTAAAGTTCCTGTGAATGCAACCTGTGAAGTTGAAGAGCCAGATGATGATGTGGACGATGAAGCTCGTGAGGAGTTCCTGGAGGAATTTGATGATGAGGCGGAAGAACTTGAGGGATCTCGGGTTAATTTCTTTACCACCGAAGGCACTGATGATGGAGATGACTATGATGAAGTGGTAGCAGATATGAACAGTGAATCATTTGCTGTCATGACTCGAAGAATGACATAAGGCAGTAAGGAGAAAGTAACACAACCCATGAAGAAATCTAAGGAGCAACCGCAACTATTCCTGTAATTGCCAAAAGAGGATCTCCTATCCCTACCTCATCTGCACCAAAGGTAAGTCCTGTCAATCCTACTAGCAAAGTTCCTTCTTTTTCTCCTAAAGTTGATAAGCCTAGAATTCCAAATGATGATGGTCCATCCACCTCTGGATCCTTTGATATTGTTGATCACCTAAAAAGGACCAAGGTTCAAATTTCAGAAGCTGAGTACTACCAAACTCATCCCAAGGCTTTTGCCAAGATGATCCAATTTGTTAATTCCCATTCCAAGACCACCTCTAAAGGCCTTTTGCCCACTCCTCCTTCTGCACCACAGCCTAGTCTGGTAGCTGCTGTCACCTCGCCTGGTGACAAAATCAAGCCTTTTTATGTAACACTTCTTATAGCTGGCCATAGGCTCAATAACTGTGTCATAGATTCCGAGCCTCGATAATGTGATGCCTCAAAGTAAAGTAGCTCATGCTTTAGGCTTGACCCTCACTCGCACTTATGGATCTTGCTACTCCATGGAAAGTAAGGAAGTGCCTTTGGTTGGAAGGATTAAAGATGCACAAGTGGCTTTTGCTGCTTTACCTGAAAAGAAAGTCTTGGCTACCATCCTAGTAGCAGACATTCCTCCTTCTTATGGAATGTTGCTAAGTAGGAACTTCTGTAAAGATGTGGGTGGAGAGATTCAAATGGATTGGTCACATGCACTCATACCTGTCAATGGACACATGAAGAAGCTGATGCCTGAGAAACAATCTGAGTATATTGTGCAGAAAACGGATGATCCTAAGGCACAAATACTCTATGAGGATATGGGCCATGGTAATTACATGATTCTGTCCCCTGATGAAATCCAACCCTCCAAAGTATCACCCAAAGATCCCAATGGTGTTTGGATTTTAGAATTTGATGGAAGTTGTTCCTCGGCTGGTTCTGGAGCTGGTGTCCTGCTAGTGTCACCTGAAGGCTGCCTACACCCTTTTTCATTTAAGTTGCAGTTCGAAAACACTAACAATACAGCAGAGTATGAGGCTCTCATTCTTGGACTGCAAGTGGCCAAAGAACGAGGTGTAAAAAATCTTCTGGCTCGTGGTGATGCAGAGCTGATTGTGAAGCAAGTCAGAAGCCTTTTTCAGGTAAAAAATGGGAGGCTGAAGCATTACCGGAATCAGGTTTGGGATTCAATTGAATTCCTTGATGCTTTCTCCATCAGGCAATACCTAGAGAAAAGAACAACAGGCTGATTCACCGGGTTGTCTCAGATCACTATCGATTCCCCATCCCGAATTCTCTCAGATAAGTTCACTATTGAAATGGTCCACCGCCTAGTGTACCCGATACAATACCAATAATCGGCAAGTTTTCAACGATGACCAGCATTTGCTTTCCTTCCCGAACTCAAGGGTAATTTCAACAACTATATATTTTGAGGGAAGTGACAACCTGCCTCGTGAGAGTGTGTCCTCTGACCATCCTGTCACCCAAGGAGAAGAAACAGATCAGGAAGGGTGCATTAAACTCAAAGGAAACAAGATTCCCAAAGGTTTGGTGAGTTTGGAGGAGTTGTTTGATAAACATGACAGATATGTGAAATCTAAAGCTTTATCGACCTCAAAGAATCACCGAGTATGATAAGATTGATATAGGAGTTCTACCGACCCCAAGCTAGTAAATATTGGAAAATGTTGCACAACCGACGAGAGGAGAAAAGCAATTGATCTTCTAAGGAGGTATAAGGATGTTCTTGCTTATTCTTATGAAGATCTAAAAGCCTTCAAGCCAAAAGATATGCAGCATTCTATTCCTCTCAAACCAGGAATTAAGCCTTTCAAGCAAAGCAGAGGCAGTACAATCCAAAAATAGCTGACACCATCTTTCAGGAGATCCAGAAGTTGTTGAAGGCTAAAATTATTTTTCCCATTCACCATTCGACATGGATCGCAAATATAGTGCCTGTTAGGAAGAAAATGGTGAGATCCGCATCTGTGTTGATTTCAGGAACCTGAATCAGGCTTCTCTGAAAGATAACTACCCTTTGCCTATGATGGATCAAATATTGCAAGCAAAGAATAGGATCTGAAATGTTATCTATGCTTGATGGATTCTCGGATACAATCGTAGAGGTTGATACTTGCAGATCAACACAAGACACCTTCACCACTCCTCGGGGTACCTTTGCCTACAAGAGAATGCCTTTTGGGCTGATTAATGTCGGTGCCACTTTCCAGAGCTATGGATCTGGCTTTTGGAAGCTTGAAAGGGAAATGTATTGTCATATACCTTGATGACCCGACAGTGTTTTCAAAGACAAGAGCGGATCACTTCGACCACCTGGAAACGGTTCTGATGAGATGCCGAGAGCATGGGATTTCTTTAAATCCTAAAAAATCTGTCTTCTGTGTTACAGAAGGAAAACTATTAGGGCACATCATCTCCAAGGATGGTATTAAGATTGATCCTGAACGAGTTCAAGCCATCCAAAGAAATTCCTCTCCCAACCAAAGAAAAAGGCGTGCATTCCTTCTTCTAAGATCAATTTTTAAGAAGATTCATCCCCGATTTTGCTGAATTAACTTTGAATATTTCTCGATGATGAAAGGGAAGCAAACATTTGGTTGGTCTTCCAAGGAAAGGAATCCTTTGAGGGTATCAAGAAAGCTATTGCTAAAACTCCGCTTTGGCCTCGTCCCGATTTCAAGAAAGATTTCATCATCTATTGCTATGCTACAGATAATACCCTGGCTGCTGTCTTAACCCAAGAAGACTCTGATAAACATGAGCTACCAATTGCCTTCATGAGCTATATCCTGAAGAATCATGAGCTAAAATACACCATGATGGAGAAGCATGCTTTTGCAGAGTCAAGGTCCGCAAAGCAGCCTGCTTTCTATATCCTCAACTCTCACTCTATGGTGCTGGTTCCAGATACAACTATTAAGTCAATTCTTACACAGCAAGAATTTGGGTCCAAGAGAGGAAACTGGGTGGCTAAAGTCCAGGAGTATGACATTGATATCAAACCGACCAAGCTGGTTCGTGGAAAAGGTCTTTGTGAGCTCATTGCTGAAGGAGCCAAACATGAGTTGCTGGAGGAGAAAGCTGACATTCCTACTGTTCTATTCCTTAGTTCACTCGATGAATGGTATTCTGACATTGCCCATTTTCTCACCTATGGGGAATGCCCCTCTCATTTAACTACCAAGGAAAAGAGGACTGTTAAATTGAGATCAGCGCAATATGTACTGTGGGAAAATGCCTTGTTCAAGCGTGGTTTAGATGGGAGATTTCTGAAGTGTGTGGACAAGGAGCAGCAGAGAAAGTTTCTCTCAGCTTTTCATGATCAGGCATGTGGAGGGCACTATTCATCAACAGTCACAGCTCACAAGATACTCCGGGGAGGATATTACTGGCCTTCCTTGTTCAGAGATGCATCCAAGTGGGTGGATAAATGCGAGGCTTGTCAGACCTTTGTGGGAAGACCTAAATTGGCCTCTTTGCCTCTCAAGCCGCCAGTGATTGAGGAACCATTTCAACAAAGTGGGGTCTAGACTTCATTGGTGCACTGAACCCTGCTTCTAGTGCTGGTCACACTCATGTGCTAACTGCCACTGACTACTTCACCAAATGGGTGGAAGCTATTCCAGTCAAGAGCACTACTTCTGAAGTGGTATGCAACTTCATCAAAGAGAACATCTTGGTAAGGTATGGTGTACCTAACAAGATTGTAACAGATAATGCTTCGAACTTCTCCTCAACTGAGATAATGGATTTCTACTACGGGTATGGCATCTCTCTGGCTCATTCTTCAGATTATTATCCCTAGGGAAATGGACAAGCAGAATCCACCAACAAAAATCTGGTGACTATCATAAGGAAGTTGGTCAATGAGTCTCAAATAAACCGCATAAGAAGCTTTATGATGCTCTTTGGGCAGACAGGATCACACCTAAAAGAGCCATTGGAATGTCTCCTTTTCAAGTGGTGTATGGAGTAGAAGCTCAATCCAAAGGATAAGGAACCGCCACCTTGCACCTGATGAAGGCCATTGAGGATACTAGTTTCAAAGTGATGCTCGGATAAAAGAATCATGTACCGCACAAACCGAACGAGGACAGATTGAGGTTGTTGATAGGATATCTGCTCACCAAAGAAGGTAAAGGTTCTGTTTGACAAGAAAGCTAGGTTCAGAGAGTTCCAAGTTGGAGATACCGTGCTGTTATGGGACAAAAGACATGAACCTCGTGGCAGCCATGGAAAATTTGATTCCCTGTGGCTCGGACCTTTCAAGATAAGACACTTTGCTGGTAAGAACTCTTTCTATCTTGATTACATGGATGGTTCTCCCCTCCCACTTCCTTATAGTGGGCAGTATTTGAAGTTGTTCAAGTCATAGGTGACTAGGGAGTCCCTTTGTATATTCTGTATAGTGTTTTTGCTTTTCTGCTTTTGGTGTGTTTTCCTTCTGTTGTTGTGTGTGTTGCCCTCTGTATTGGTTTGTTTTTGACTCCTTTGCCCAATGGATAAGGCACTGGTCTGCTTCACCGAGTTTGTCTAAGTTCTTGCCTTGTCTCATTCCGAGAATTTATGCCAAGTCATCCCCAGAAGGAGCCAGCTTGTTGTCCACTCAAAATTCCCCGCTCTGATAAGAGTAAAATTTCAAAATTTTGAGTTTAAGTGTTTTTCTCTGAAGTGCCTAAGTCGTGAAATTGAAAAAATCTGTGTTTTGGGTCATTTTGTGTGATTTTCGGGCCTGTCGGAACTTTTTGTCCCAACTGTCCCAAGTACGAAAGTGCACTCTGTTCCCCGATCGGCCGAAATCCCCGAAGCTGTCCCATTTTCGGGCCCGTCGGAAAATTTTGTCCCAAGTGTCCCAAAACTTATTGTGCGAGTTGTTCCAATTTCGGCCGAAACACCCGAACCGCGTACTACGCACTTTCATGTCTCAAATGTCCCAAAGTTAAAAAGTGCGAGCTTTCCAATTTTCGGCCGAAACTCCCGTGTCGCGTACTTCAGAGCTCCTTGTCCCAAATCGAAAAATGCAAGCTGTTTCAATTTCACCCGAACCGGCCAAACCGCGTACTCCGGAACTTTTTGTCCCGAATGTCCCAAGTCCAAACGGGCCCACTGTTCCATTTTCGCCGACCAACACCCGAACCAGTGACTTCGCGCATTTTCGTCCCAATCGTTCCAAAAGCATTTGTGCATCCTCTCCCTGTTTCACCCGAATCGGCCGAGCCGCGTGTTTCGCGCATTCGCGTCTCACATGTCCCAAGCGTACCAAGTGTCATTCACACTTAGTTTTTCCCGCTCACTCCGAGTATGATGCTATTCAAATTGGTGGTTGTGTATTCAATGCGCATTAAATTCATTCCTCTCTCCAAATGGCTATATAACGAGCATTTCCCTTTGCATTTTTCGCATTGCTTCCATGCTATCTTTGCTCGAACCCTCGCAATTTGAAAACTCGCGCAAATATCCCCTCCCTTTGCAAATTCCTTCCCGAGTCTAGGTCAGCAGCTCCGAGACTATCAATATGAAGATCAAGTTTCAGGACAGAGCAAATTTCTCCGCTTGAGTCTCATTGTTAGCAATATTGGGACAAATGGCTCGCATCTCGACTTCGGTGATTTTTGGGCAAGAATGGCAGATGCAAACCCTACACCAATAGCACAAACGATTCATGATAGCGGTTTGGCTTTTGCCGGTGGTTTCCAATCTCAAGATAAAGCAGGCCGACATCGTGCTTTCATGCGAGCTCACTTCGACCCCGCTTCGAGCGAATTGACAAATGTACATGGGGAACTCATTTCAAGCCGACGCCGCGCCATCAAGGCCGCTTGCTCGAGGATTCCGAGTTGGACAATGCTATAGTCGCTCCCGGATCAAGCATGCACTCTATTCGATCAAGACAAAGGACAAATATAAGGCGCGAGTGGCGAAGTCTTGGTTGAAGAACCCTAAGAAAGGTGCTTCGCCTAACCAAAACCCTCTTCCGAGCAGATTTCAATGAGGAATTGTCGACTTCATAATCCTCGCTGCTCGAGTTATGGGTTTGCCCTCCACCAATGAGTTTCATTTCTCTCGGATGTGCCCGCCATCAAAGCATGGTGTGCGAGGGAACACAAAACATCAACTCGGGCAGAGATCATCGTATGAATTTGGCGAGCAGCTATCCAACGCTCAAAGAAACAAAGAAGTTCTATATGACTTCATACCGATGTATACCCTAGCAAAGATCAAGGCAAAGGGTTTGGTTTCTCCTATATAGATGCACACAAAGATGATCCAAAGTATGCCTATTGCCCCCGCAGCTCACCCCCTCGAGACCAAAGAATCGAATTTCGTAAGGGTCAATGATGCTTTCACCATGTACGTGGTCGATTGCTCAAGGTGATACTCGCTAGAAGGTTTTCGATGAAGCCATGAACCCGATATCGCAAAGATGGAGCCTATTTCATCCAATTCAGAAATTTTCCTATATCAAAGCTTGCTAGCCATGAAAGCACTCCTCTACGGCTTCCCATGTTCTCGCAATGATAAAATGGCCTTGATAGAAATATGCAGCAACTAGACAAGTTGCACGTAACTTGCAGAGACAAGAAGATTTCTCGGCTTGCACTTTCCCATCTCTCCGGGAAACTACACATGCAAAACAGCTCGATGCTCGTAACATGAAAGAGCCCCCGTCCCTATCATCGCTTCATTTCTTCAAGCCAAGAACCTCGCTTTGACTTGAAGAAGTTTATCAATGTAACATCAAGATAATCTATCATCATAGGGCGTATACGTAAGACTACCGGGCTGACTATGCAGATGATTTTGAAGCCGAGAAGGCATTGTGGGCAGGTTCTCCTCGCACCGATTCAAGAACTCGGTCTCACTCAAGTTCCCGAAGGTCTCCAGATGACAATTCTGACCTATACTCATATGAGTATGAAAATGTGATTAAGCACACCCTCCGGAGGACCTCGGATTGGAACAGAAAGAGAGGGATGATCTCGCCGAGATTCTTGCTCCAGTCTTAGTCGACTAAGGTCCGGTTCAAGAAGATCCGAGAATTCAAGAGGCACTCAGAGAATCCTCCTCCAAGGATGATTCGACACCAATAAGAGAGGCATCAGCCCAAGGTCTGAAACACCAATGCAAACCCCTCCCGCCTCATCAACACAAGGACCCGCAGAATCTACTCCCTCTTCATCTACCTAGGTATATAAGAAGAAACTCAAAGAGGTAAAGAAGGAGCCTGCAGAGAATGACCCTCCAAGAAAACAGCAGAGTTGTTGTATAGGGCCGTAGAGAACATCATCGTTCTCAGTGAAAGTGAAGAAAGTGAGATGCCAACTCCTGCAAATGTTCCTGAAGATCCAGCAGATAAGGACAAGGAGGTCCAGAGCACTGAACTTCCAAAGCTACGATTCTTCTACCGCCATTGCCTCCAGTTCTCTACTCACATCTCAGCTTGAGTCAACAGCTGCGCAGACCCTGAGTGTCATGAGCTCCCTGTCTCTTGGTCCCCTTGCTTCTCCTGCAGATTCTTCTTCCTCTTTTGCTTGGGTGCAACCTTTGGTCGACAAAAGGAAGAGAAAATCCTCCTCTCAAAGCTTGGGACCAAATTTCGATGCTGTTGCAGCCTTGTTGGGCACCACTCCTTCTCGTGCCAAGAAAGCCAGAACCACTTCCAGAATAGTGTCTGATGCCCAAGGTCAGCAATTCTTGGAGATTGCTAAGCCTACAGTAGACAAATCAGAATCAGACTTGCTGCATCCGACTTGAGCTTTCAAGAATCCCTATGGGAGAGTCTACTCCTCGAAGGTGAAATTCACAACCTCCAGAAACAAATCACAAGAGTCATTGGAAGGGTAGAGAAAGGGCAGCAAACTATCAACAAATTGGAAGAACAAGCCCGGATTCTCACAGTTTCATCAAGTCTCTTTTATCTAAGGATAAAGTCTTGACCCTACCCCATTGACTACTCTTCCACCTCCCGTAATTCTAAGCCAAGATGAAGTGCAAAGTATCAAAGATATGCACAAGTATTCTGGTCTATGGCAGAGCTATTGGGCCATGGTGGATGACATGCTTGTTGCTGGATTAAACTTCATCGATGAAGCTTTCAAACTCCACGAAAAGGTGAGTAATGTGCAACTGAAGCTCTCCTCCACTATCAATACCATGGATAAAGAACTAAAAATCTGAGCAATTGATAGTAGACCTTCGCCTTATGGGACAGATGATGAGAACATCTTATCGCGAATAAGATTTTCGATGATGCTAAGGACAATCTATCAAAATCCCGGGTCTACAACATGGAGTGGAAGATCGAGTTTTGGAGGAAGCTTTGGGAGAAATGAAGAACAGATGCGTAAGGGAGAAGCTTTCAAGACACTAGTTGTTGCTGCTTTCAAGGATATACATTGTCATCTTCAGGATGAAAACTCTCGTGTTTCCCTCCTCGCAAGAAATCAAAGCTCGCCTTCGTGAGTTTTGTCAAAGATAATCTATTCAAGGAAAGCTCCATCTCTAAGGAAAAGATGAAGGAAATTTGTTCTCTTCAATCAGCCATCAAGAAGCAAATAAAGATTATCATACTCACGCGAGTTTGATAAAGAGATGGAGAAGTGTCTCGGGATTTTGACTCGGCCCGCAGCCAACACGCGGCTCCACGTGGCGTAGACATAGCCGAGGCATTAAGAAATTCAGCAAAGCGGATTCTCAAGACAAGTGGGTCCCTCCCAAAGAGCCGCCACCGTCTCCTTCTCCTTTCTTTTCTCTTCTTCCCATTCTTTTCGTATTCCTTGTAATTAGTTAAGGTATTGCAATTGGCGATCCTTAACTATTCTTTAATTAAAAGAAACGGTTACGAAGAGTAACTGACTTGTAAGCTATATAATGGCCTTTCCACGCCATTTTGAAAGGGGAGGAAGAACTTGGATATTTGCTGAAAGTGTAAATAGATCTTAAAGAAATCAATACAAAAGGGCTTTCCATTCTTTGTCTATCTAATTCTTGTTATCTCTCGTGTTTTCCTTTAATATTGTGGAGATCATTTTGTTCCTAACTCGTTAGTCTCTCTGATTGCATACTGTTCAGTTTTGCAAATACAGTGATCTTGTACAACCAAGAAGGAACTTTGTGTCCTTGATTAATAAATCTGAAGAAGGTTATTTATGGAACTTTGTGTCTTTAAATTTAATCTCATTCAGCCAACGCAAATGATCTTGTCTTAAATTCTTTGAAGCTTTGCATACACGAAGAATTATTCTCGCTATCTATAATTCTCAATGTTGCTATTCTCGCTCATCTTCTTATTCCCTTTCCTCACCCTGTGTAATTGATGATCCTTGTGGAAACACTTTCGTAAATCCAAGTTTGACCATAAAACAATGTTCTCATTTGTATTTGTAAATCTCCCATTAAAGAGGAGGGACTTCTTGTCCCCACATTGCTCTTCTAAAAAGTCCTATTTGACGAAAGGGAAAACCTCTCCCATTAAAGAGGAGGGACTTCTGATAGTGTGTCCCCCCCATACGAGTAGGATGCACATGTAAGTCCGTACTCCTATTGGGTGTGAAGGTGCTAACATTGTATACACCAAGGTAGGTTCCCCGACACCCCCATACATTAGGTTGTGTGGCAAAGGTGGTTCGTAGGAGATCACTCCCCACACGGGATCGAAGTTGCACATGTGTTCCGTCCTCTATTGGGTGTGAAAGGTGCTAACATTGTATAGTATTCCCCAACGGTGGGTTCTCTACCAAGGGATCTGAAGTTGGGATGTTATCCACGGAAAGGTGGTATTCGAGGGGGTTCATTGGTGTGAGGGTGGTTAAGATGGATGGTTGAGGCATGGTTGAAGTAGATGGTTGGGCTGGATCAATGGGTGCCTTGACTGGTACAAGCACATCATTGGGGTGATATAACATATTATAGGTTTTAAAGGGGAAGCGTCGGCTTTGACAGGTGTATGACTTCCCCTCATACTCAAATTTGATGCATCTATGTAAGGTGGAGGAACACATCCCATAGCCTAGATCCAAGGGCGGCCTAACAACATGTTGTATTGGAACTCTCCCTCAAGGACATAGAAGAGTTCGGGTAAGGTACGTGGCCCTACACGAATGTTAAGGATCACGGTGCCTAAGGTAGAAGTAATAGCATCATTGAATGAACGCAACATGGTGGGGTTGGCACACATGCATCTAGGAGGGATATTCATCTGCTGGAAGGCTTTGGAAGAGACAATGTTTAGGCTAGCGCCCCCATCGATCATAACACGACGTACCCGGATGTCCCGGATGTAAGCCGAGATAAAAAGAGTGGGATTAGGATCTTCTTCACCAAAGACGACAATTTCTTCTTTGGAAAAAGCTGATAATGTAGCATTTTTGTCAGACGAGGACGAATTAGTTGTAGAGGTAGGTTGTTTGGTGAGAGAAGTGACATGGTTAGGTGTTAAAATGGAGGTGATGGGAAAGGTTTTGTTAGATAGGACCTCTATCCCTTAAAGGATCTCAATTAAATCTTGTCGATGTGATTTAGATGTTTGAATGAGATCATAGAGTGTCATTTTGATAGGAGATTGGTGAAGTTGTTTGATCACGGTGTGATGGGCAACTCCATCAAAGACGGGATAGGTAGGTCCACAAATGACCACTTTAGGTGGTGGTGCGATCAAGATGGCGAAGGAGAAAGATAGGCCATAGGTGTGCTTTTTTAGCTTTTCCATTGTTTTTCCGAGCTCGAGTAGCAATGTCAATCATGTTGATCTTGTGAATACGAGAAGAGGAAGATGGTGGGGATAAGTCATTGTTCTCAAGAGGCAAGGTTGTAATGATGATAGATTTTGCGAGGTGGGGATAGGTGGTATAGGAAGGGATCAAAGCTAAGGGCTTCTCTCTCGTAAATTATCTTTCCTAGGTGTCTATCCGAGATAGGTGACTGCGAAGGATGGCTTTCAAATCTTTACATCCTTCTACATCGTGTCTTGGTGTGAGATGGTAAGAAAAAAATTTAGATTCATCATAACCTATAGGTCGAGGTTTAGATGGATCATAGAGTCTGAGCGGGGGTAGGGAAATGGTCGCATCCCCTACCAACATTTCAAGGATCTTGGAGTAATATCCTTTGAGCGGGTCAAATTCGGATGAAGATGAGGTGGTGATTGAGTGGGTGAGATTTTTGATTGTTTTGGTAATGGTTGGGTATGAGTGGTTCGTACGGGTGGTGATTTAGGTAAGGGATTTTGATGATTGGTTTTAACTAGGCATGATTTCCTCTGCACAGAAGTTATGTTTAGCTGGTGAGATGATGAGGCCCTAGCTGACATGGTGGCAGGAAACAACCATAAGGAGAGAGGAGCGATAGCAAACAAGTCCTTCGATGATCGAGTTTGTTTAGGGTTGGAAGGTAGGTGAGATACTTGGGGCGACGGTGTTGAGACACCCGTGAGTGTCTGTAGGAGTGCAAAAGGTATAGGTCATGTTAAAGAAGATGTGGGAGGCATGGTGTATTGAGGCAAGGTGGAGGGGTGAGGCCCTAATATAGAAGGTAGGCCTGATGGTGAAGGATGAAGTCATTCTTGTTGTATCGGTGTGATCGGGGATGAGGGTTTTAGTTGTGGCAGAGGCATAGATTGAACTCGAGGAGATTGGGTCTGTCTCCTAGATGGATTGATGGCATTATTTTTGGATAAATCTAACCATTTAGGTGGGTGTGTCAGGCTGAGAATTGGTGAAGTCCCAAGCGTAAGGGAAGGTTTGGTTAGGTTGATAGAGGTGGCTGAGGGATTCGATAGAGATGAGGGGGGTGAAGGTGAGGACATAGGCATTTTGAGCTTTTGTAAACACCTCGGGTATATGGTAGAGGTGTCTGGATTAGTCATCTACATTTGAGTAGAGTATGGTGTACTCAAACACTCCCATAAGACTCATCTATCTTCTGAGGGATGACAATCTTCACATGTGAATAGGAACTTTGGTATGGAAGAGAGGTGGGTTGTGATTCCGGTCCACTGTGGGTGTGATACAGGGGGTAAATGAGGCATTGTATTAATGGGTGTTAAGAGGTCAACCAGTCACTAGAAAGATTTAGGTGATGAAGAATTAATAGGTAGGAGGGCATGTTCGAGGGGATCTGTCATGATTAAGGAGTTTGGTGATGTAGGTTCAAGGGGTTTCTCCTCTAAGGATGACAGAAAAAGTAGCAAGCCTTCTTCTTTTACAGCAAGAGTGGTGGAAGGAGATTTTTGGGAAATAGATAAGTTAGATAACATCCACTCACAATCTTGTAGGGATTTGGTGTAAGAAGGTTCATTTGTGAGAAGAGAACTCGGCGGTTAATTCCTTTATGGGTAAGGAAATAAGCAGGACTGTCCTCTTTTCCGATGAAGGAGAAGGGGGCAAGAATACCTGTGTTGGTGAAGAAGCTTGATTCAGAATTTCCTCAATGGAAGCCCTGGGTTGGGAGTTGAAAATCACATGGATCTCATGCACACTCTTCTCCTCGACGGAGGTGTCTTGGTTTGTGTTACTATTAGATGCATGGTTTGGAAATGGTTTTTTGAAAATTTTTAAATTTCAATTAGCGGGGGCATTAGGATTATCGAGAGTTATATCCCCTGCATCAACCATTTCCTGCACTATGTTTTTCAACATCTTGCAATTTTCGTGACTGTGTCCCTTCACGCGATGGAAGTTACATAAGTCATTTTCTTTATACCAAGAAGGTATAGCGCGGGTGGAATCAAACCTGGAGTGAGGTTTAACAGGAGGCAAGGTGATAGCTCCTGCTTTAAGCAATTTGTCTAAGATCACACCATAAGTTTCTCCCAAGGGAGTGTAGTTGATGGGCTCGGCTTTATACTTATAGGTGGCTTTCAGCTGGGTATTAGAAAGTGCTTGAGATTTGACCGTCACTGTGTGTACGGCACCCTTTGATTTCGAAGCAGCCGATGTGTGAGAGTTGGTGGTGTTGGGTTTGGTGGTAGAGTCTTGGGTCCGAAATTTGAGCTTTTGTTGCGTAACCTCAATTTCTCCTCTTCTAAGGCTCGAATATCTATTTTCGAGCCATAGTAAAGGCCTCATCGAAGGTGTAGAAAGTTTAAATTTGGAGGGTGGGAAAATGTGTTTAGCACAAGCCCGCATAAAGAGTTTGATGAGCTCGGCTGAGGTAAGGCGTAAGTAAGTTGGTTGAGGAGGCCCCGCCATTGTCTAACGAAATCTGCGATAGACTCCTCTTCAAATTTTCAGATGGCATAGAGGTCGGTAATGGATACTTTCTTGGCAATATTGATAGAGAAGTGATCCAAGAAAGATTGGGCTAACTGGTTAAAGGAGAAGATTGAGTCTTGGCTAAAGCAACATGTACCACTCAAGGCGAGCCACGATAAGGACATGGGAAAGGTACAGAGTAGTAATAGCAGGCATGTCGAATGATCGCAAGTGTTGTTGAGGGTCCTCCTTACTATTAAAGCGAGTAAATTTTGGTAATTCCCATTGAGAAGGATATGTATGAAGGGGGATAGAAGGATGAATAAGCTCCCAACAAACTTGCTCGTATTTCAGGGTGTTACGACTTCCTGAAATAGAAGCCTCAAGATTTTGCATCTTGTCCATCATCTATTTTTTTAAATCATTGGTTGGGTTAGATGATGGTGCTGTCGTTATAAACAGAGAAGGATTAGTCCAAGAGCTGCTACTAGACAATGGTGGGATTGAATGTTGATAAGATAATGGTGATGAATGTGTTGGGGCAGCTAAATAAGGGTGTCTTATATAAGAGGTTGAGGCCACCAGTTGAATTTGTGGAAATGAAAAGGTGCGCGGAGCTTGTGAGGGAAAGCTCATGTGTATAGGTGGTAGAGAGAAAGTTATGCAAGAGACAGTATGTGAGAGAGATGAGGTAGGGTTAGTGGACGGTAGTGATATGTGGGGCCCCAGTTAACAAAAGGAAAGCCAATTGGTGTAGTATGAACCACCGAAGCCACCGAGCCGGGGAGATGGGGCTAAGGATGAAGACAGGTGATGCAAAGTTATTAGGTGGGGAAGGGGCTAAGTGAGAAGTGATACTAATAGGCATACCATTGAGGAGCCGACTGTCGGGTGTACGGTTAGGGGTATGAGATAAATAATATTATACGGCTAGGATTAGCATCCAAAAATTTGGCAAATTCCTTATCTCCTACAAGGATCTTGGGAAAATTACTGGTATCCATAGGATTCCCCATAGGATGTGAAGGGGGTGACTCAGGCAAAGGCACGAAGCATGGGAAACCATAGCTGCACTTGTTTCCAATTGATAACAACCATGGACAAGAGGACATAGCATGGATTTAATCAATCCGGAATAGAAACAACAACAAAATGTTGGAATTGATAGGTTGTTGGTTTGTCAAGAAGCTGTAAACACGATGAACAATATCGATCGAGATAACCAATGCCGGTTAGAATGTAGCGGCGTTGATCGATTAATTGATGTCGATAGTATAGGACCGTGTCGGTATGAAAGCAAAGAGAGGATGTAAGAAGCTGTTGGTTTGGGGATAACAATGCTTAACATACCTACCAAACTGTCTTGAAGTGATCACAGAAACAGTGTATGACAGAGAAACAAAACTAAAAAAACAAGCAAGATGCACAAGAAAATCAAGAGACTAACCTTAGGATTAGTTTTAATCACTTTGGGCTTATGCCCTAGACTCCAGATGATGTCAATCCTAAACAAAATACCTAAGGGAGATGCCAAGTTTGTTTTGGCTCATAAGGCTACCTCAATTGGGTGGAGGAATACCGTGGGAACAGAGGATGTTTGAGCTGTTGTGTTGATTATGATGTGATTTGGTATGTGTTGTGTAGTGAGAGTAAGATTAATTTCTTGTCAATATCATGGATATCACCCCCACGTGTACGACCTGTTACTTAATCTATGTTCACTAGAATTAAAAACAACAAGCAAGAATATGATGCACGTGTTTTAAACCCAAATCGAAAATGATATTCGATGAAGAAAAGAAGATGACTTTCACTAATGCAAAGATGTGAAAGAAAGACAAATTCTTTTACCAAAATGACAAAATATTTTGTGAATATTTAGAAGAAAGAAATAGCAAGTGTGCTCCCTATATGAAAGCAAGCAAGAAAGAAAGAAACCTGAAAAGGGTCCCACCAGGCGTGCCAAAATGTTTCACACAGAATTTCATTCGGAATAGAGTTTCTTCTATCCTTTCATTCTCTTGAGAAATAGATAAGGGTTAGGGCTAGGAGGAATACCTTGAGTGTTGGGAAGGTGTGCGCGTACACTAGAGAGAGATCAGATCGATTATGAAGAACTTATTTTTATGTCCTGGAAGGACTACCTATAAGTAAGAATACAAGACCACCGGATCTTAGTTAGACAATAAGTGAGGGAACTTCCTTGGTCCCAGGAAATATTAGACTTCCTTTCGAAGGTGGTCAATTTCCCTTTTAATACGAATTAATGCAAATGATAATAAAGAAGCTATTGTGAAATCACGATTTAGGTACCTTGTTAAAAAGCAATAGAGACTAAACTACCAATAATAAAATGTCATGATGTTTGTTTGGTCACCACCGTTATTGATGCATTTAGATCAAGTTACAAGGATAGACCAGCTGGATATGAGATTGTTTGGGGGTAAATAAGGGAAAGGTTGGTTTTGATATAAGTCATAGTGACTGATGTTGGCCTTTGGATAACCGATTCACGGTTATAACAACGATATCGGTAGAAGGCGGTGATTTAGGGGTTTTGAATGAAGTTAGTTGTAAGGTGGTTATGGTGTTTATAGGGTTAATAAATGATTAGGGGGTAGTAGGGTGATGGAGAAAACTCGAGAGAGTGAGAAAACTATCTTTAGGGCAATATCGGGGTTGATGAATGAAAGTTAGGTGTAGAGTCTTTGTTGGGTGGTAGATCTAGGAGTGAGCTTATTAAAAGTTCAAGAAATGGTGTTTAGAAACATACAAGATACTACTTACTAGTTCTTGATGAAGATACAGGTCCAAGGAATGTGGTGGTGACAATAAGGCTTAGTTGGGATGATCCGGTATTGGAAAGAGGGCTGATGAAGCTATCCTCGGTCTTTCCGATGCTTGGGCGAGTGTATGTGACAAAGTGATCTAGTTGCTCGATTCACAGATCTTGGGCTCGATCCTCTTCTCTACAACCTCTTCTACTTGTTGCACTTCTCTCTCTCCTGCCAAATGAATTTTGGATCCCTTCTTTTTAGTTGGGGGAGGTCATTTATAGAGGAACCGGATGGCGGTTACGTAGCGATGGTGGTCGAGTAAGAACCGATGTTGGTTAGGTCAAAGTGGCTATTTTTAGTAAAATAGCCATTTTTCCCTCCTTTTCTCCCGAGGGATCAGTTGTGGGCTTGGTCAAGTCATTATTAGGCTCATTTTGGTGCGGGTGAGGGGTGATGAGTCATAGGTCTTAATTAGGTTGGTTTAGGGTTAGGGCTAGGTCACGGTGAGGTGGCGAGATGAGGTGGTGGGTTTGGAGATGTGGATTTATTAATTATAAGGTAATTAATAAATCATTAAGTGTGTAAGGTTTAGGTGGTGAGGTAGGGTTAGGTTTCGGGGATGAGATACGGGTACGAGGAGTCGTAAGACCCAAATTTGGTGTCTACACCAAGTATGGGATATGCTAAGGACACAAGAAAAATTATCTGCACCCGGTTTGAGCATAGTGGGCCTTAAGGAATTATATGGATGGGAACCGATAGATCCGGACATGGCCATAAAGTGCACAAGCAAATAATTATCTGCAGTACATGCATACCCATATGGACAAGCCATATTTTGATGTATCTAAGGAATCTTGTGTATCAAGGAGAGTGAAGAAGGCATCCTAAAGAAGACACGTGATAGTAAATCCTACTATAATGTCGATGAGTAGGTTATCAATACCTTGGTTAAGGTATTTGTAGAGGTGGCGTGGAGGAACATTGATAAGGCTACCACCATTAGAGCGCTACTTTAAGATAACAAGGAAAAAACTATAGAAATAGTGCATTTAAAAGAAGAAAATAACCTCAAATAGAAAAAGAATGAGGATTTCATTAGCATGGAAAAAGAAATTGGAGATTATGTTCTGAAAGAAAGACCTCATCTTGAGTCTAAGGTATTCGAGAAGTTTCCTTCGGAAATACATTATGTGCGCATATTGGTTGATTTGGTGCTAGAAGATGGACCAATTTGAATGCCAACACCAAAGGATCCTGAACAAGAAGTAGAAAGAGAAAGGGCCTTCATGGTTAGGAAAATTTCAAATTATGAGGCATTGCTCCAAACTCTAAAGGATGAACTAAAGAAAGCCAACCAAGCTCTGAATATTTGTGTGGCACCAAAAGCAATGATAAGGATCAAAAATCTGGTTGAAGATAACGAAATTCTAAAGGGTATGAAAGATGAGAGTAGGACACGCGAAAAGATCGAGACTAGAGAAACAAAAGCATGAAACCTTTGCAGTAGCCCAAGACCCACATAAGGAGAGAATATATGAGATTGGGAAGCTCATAGCGCAGAAAATGGATCTTCTAGAGGGAATGATGTCTACTATGGAAAACATTGTCCAAATTTTACATAATGAGAAGGAGAAGATTACTAAGGATGAGTTAGATGGCATCACTATAGACATTCCAGAGAAGACAAGGACCACATTGGATGACTAGAAGACATTGGAGGATGAGATTAAAACAGAATATCCAGAGTTGATCCTCTCGGTTGAAGAAGAGGTGTTGTAGAGTAAAGGTCTATTCTTTTGTATAATGATTCATTACATTCTTTCCATTCTTATTATTTATTATTTGGGAACATCAGAAATAATCCCCATTGTTGGGATGAAAATGTACTTTAGTGTGGGTTAATGTTTATCAAACATAATATTGTGATAAGGAGAAAACACACAAAGAATACTCGTGTGGGAACAAAGCATACTTGAAGGCACAAAAGGATAGGAAAGGAAACAAGTGCTAGGACAAAGATGATTCGAGGACTTAGCCATTTTCATGGATGCTTGATATTTTTGGAAGATATCATGTGGAGCACACATTGGGATGGATACTTGTGTGACATGAAAATTCTATTTTAGGAACAAGCATCTGATAAGTGTCATAAATAAGTTCAAGATAATAATAGGATTACTTCTTCTAGTTAACTATAGGATGTCTATTATTAGCACACTTACATGTGTGCATGTTATTGTAAAGGTGCATGGCTTTTATCAACATCTGACCTATTTTGTGAAGTGCGTAGGTGGTGAAGGAAACACCCCACCCCTATAAATATGTAGTGAACTGTGTAGTTAGGGGAGATACTGAGTAGTGGATTATTATAGAGTTATGCTACTGGATCTGATGTGCACATGACTTATGGTGATGCTTTGTAATGTAAGAAGCTTCTATGTATTATAGTGTTTAATGTAATGGAGTATATTAGATGGATAATGGCTTTAAACATGAATGTAACTAGTTCTTGTATGGTTAATCTTATTATAGTTATTGTTTAATTCATGATTCTCTAAGATCTAGATTTGGTTAGGAACTATGGAATGTTTATGGTTATTTATGGTTTTGAATATGTTGTATCTTCATCACACTAACATCCTACACAAGTCAATCTAAAGAGGGGCTTATTACCTTTGCGCACTTTGGGTGAGCACTTAGCTCAAGCTGGGTGATGTTCCAATGCGCTTGGGTTTTTCTAGGTTTTATATAGTATATTCTAGGTTGCATCAATATGTGTGTTTTGTAATGTTGATTATTTGATTTATTATGTTGTTCATATCGATATTTTATGTGATGATGATGAGTATTTTTGCATTTTTGAATTATATTTGATGATGATGGTAAAAGTATAATATGAAATGTTTTAATTTTACTTGGATTCTTATATTATGATTTTGGGTATGATGTTGTGCTACTTGGGATTTTTATATGAATGGATTTTTGAAGATGTGCATTAGGATTATGTGTTCATTTTGAATTTGATCATGGTGTGGATGGAAAATTAATGTGGATGTGATTATCGATTAATGTAAGTAAATATTGATGTATTTAGGATAGATAGATAGATTGATAGGTGATTGAGATAATGAATGGTGTGTTTGATCATGAATCAGAGATAGATATGAAAAATATTGGGGATAAAATGCAACAAAATGATGGAGAATTATAGGTACGAATGCCATTACATCGTATCAAGGAATGCACAAATAAAATATGTCCCTAATTGCATTAGAGGTAAACAAGAGGGGATCTGAATAACGCAAGGAACATGTGACCAAAACATGTGTTAGAATGTAACCAATGTCAATTAGTTATATCAAAGATCATAAAGAGACAATGGATGAAATGAACTCATAGATTTGATGTCAGCATGAAAAAGGGTTTTGAGATGTAAATTTACATGGGAAGAGGTTTCTACATTAGTGGTGTTCCCTAAATATATGCCTCAACTCAAGGAAAGGGGAAAGAGCAATACTATAAGAAAGTTGATCAATGTGGGAATATTTCTTAGGATGCTTTGATAAAATGGAAGGATGATTAAAGTAGGAAGACTTTGATGTCATGATACAAAGAGTAGACATATTTTGAGGGTATGGTCTATTTTATACATATGTGATATAGATGGAAAAAGATAACATATATGATAGTCATTCTTTGAGTGATCCATATATTTATTTCTTTTAATATTTATTTTGATTATTTTATTCCTTTGTTTTATTGAACATTTGTCCTTTGAGGGATCTGTCTATTTTTGAGTGATTTAAATTTTTATTATATCATCCTTTGATTTTTTATTTTGACATAAGGAAGAGTTGGGAATAGCTAAGTAGACCACTTAGGAGAGGACAATGAATGTACAAGAAACACCCCTAGACCCTTTTCTTGGTTCCAATAGGTGGATGAGTGGGTGATGGATGTAATGATCATTGATTTCTCATCAAAAGGTAGAACCTATTGTTAAGGAATATGCTATGAGAAGAGTCGTGGTGCTCATATATAAGGTCAGATATAGGAAAGTGATGGATGACCACATAATTCCAAATCACTACAATGGAATATGGAAGAGGCTAATGATGGAGGGATGATCTAATAATATGACTAAGATCTCTCTAGAATACACACTAATAGTAAAATGGTCTCAAGTTTAATGCGTTCGAGGTTCTATTTATAGTTTATCATCAAGGGATGCCAATCGATAGGTCCCGACCCATACTTATACATGATAATGTATGTTCCAATATAGTTAGGTTTAAAATTTTTGTGTTGGATCCTTTCTAGAGTAGTGACATTCTAATTTTCTTTGAGGATAAAGTCACTAACATTAAAGTCATGTTATTTGATGTGATTTTCATAAGCATGTTTGATGCACTCTTGATAGACATTATGGTGTTCAAGAGTGAGAAGGCGGAGATCATATAACAATTCGAGCTATGATAAAAATTCCTTAAGATAGTCTTCATCAAAAGATGAATTTGCAAAGGACACGCAGAAAGATGAAATTTGAAATTCGAGAGGAAGGAAAACTTCATGACCTTACAAAAGATAAAAGGGTGTATCCCCCATGGAAATACGGATGCTAGTCTAATAAGCCCAAAGAGTGAAAGGAAGATGGAGATGCCAATCACATCTTGATTAGTCAATAATTTTCGTAAGAATGTTTCAAAGAGTTTTATTAGTGACTTCAGCTTGGTTATTATCTTGAGGATAGTATGGAGAAGAGAAGATGATTTGGATGTTAAATGAATCGTAAATATTCTTAAGATATTTATTTTTAAAGGACTTTCTGTTTCTGTGATGAGCTTTTGATGAATGCCAAAGTGGTGAATGATATCTTTGGTAGATAAAGTTAATAATTAGACCAGATTCGGGTGAGGTGAGGGGAATTACTTCCACCCATGTAGTGAAATATTCAGCTACATGATGATGTTGTGAAGATTGATGATTAATAAGACTAAGACCCCCTTTTATATGAAAGGTTTGGTTGGGACAAATTCAAGTTTGAGATGAGTAAGATAAGGACCACGAGTCTTGAGTAAATACATATTTTCTTGAGAAAAAGAATACTAGTTACTAAAGTGATTTTAGGATAAGATTATATGGCCACAGGTTGGACCTTAGATAGAGACATGGTGCTCCTTAGGGAACCACATAGATGGCCACAAAGGTTGTCTTAGGAAGAGAAGATGATGGATAAAAATAATTGATATGATTGGATGAGATGAGCTAGATAGAATAAGATAACATCGGTATGGAGCATCTCTAATATGAAAGTAGACAGATCCTAGAATGAAGTCCCCCTAGAATCTATCTCATGAGATTCTTTGTTACACTTTTCAACCTCTAGATTCCTACTAGGTTTGAAACTTTACCAACCTGGACAATGTTGTCTCAGCCTGCAAAATATGATTTGGGCCTATTACACTTTAAATTCAACTCAAGGTATCAAATTTTGTAGAAAATTATGCAATAATAATGAGTACCATGTCCTTGTATGATATTTCAAGATTACATAGCATCTTAGGTGAAGTAAATAACATAGTTATCATTCAATCTTCTAGAGAGTGTTTACTCAATAACACTTAAGTAAACCAGCTAGACTTATTTGGCCATGATAATCCAAGTAGTACATTAATAGAGTGGTCATACAACAATCACACACTTGCCACAAGGGTAACAAACTGAATAATGATAATATAGTTATATAGTCATATTAATATCTATGCCTATTACTTTCAGCCCTTAAGAAGCTTAAGAACTAAGGTCATAATACAGTAAAATGTAAAACAATCACTCTATACCTTAACAAGGTATACGATCCAATTTGGAGGGTGAAAGTTTTATACATTCACAGTACAAGTTTAAAACAGACCTCTTACCTCTATAGTTAGTCTCGTAAACATCCTTTACTTCTACTAAAATCTAATTTTAGAGCCATAGAAATATTATTTGGTCATGACCAATCAAGGTTGCACCATTCATAACACATAAGAATCCTACACGATTTATTTTTACCTGTAAGGATATCATAAGGATGCATTTTCCTGAATCTATCTTCAATTCACTTTACCATTACATCTTGTTATAAAAACAATCTCATGCAACTATACTATAGTCTAGAAATATGCAAATCAACCTTATTGAAATATTTCCTTCTTTTCTGAAATGAGTTCAATCAGTGACTATATCATGATAACTGACACCAAGTTATGGTTCATGTAATTTTGCTTATTATTTGCCATTAAAAATTCTGAATTCCAACTTAGTTTCCAATTAGTCACTTCACACAAATAACTCGACTGCATTAATCTTGTATTTGATTAGCAATAAGAAGTTCTTATTTAAATTTCTTTTTATTATGATAGGATGAATTGTTTCCTTTCTTTCATGAAACTATGATAGGCTTTACTACTAGGCTTTACTCTGAAAGATCACACTTTCTGACTTTTCCCCATCCTTTATCTCTTTTCTAAAAGTTATAAATAAAGAAGAGCTAATGCTCTTGCATGATTTTATTATATAAAGCTAGAATTTTATTGCAAATTTCATTCTAGCCCAATTGACCTTTCCAATCACTATCATTGCAGCAATTAGTATTCCTCTATATACTGCCTTTATCCTATGCGGATTTCTTTTAATATTGGATTTATGCTCCAATTCTATCATAATACAATTTGATCAATTGAGTAACACTCTAATGATCATCATCATTCAACCTAATTTGTTTTACTTGGCTACTCATATTCACACTTACTAGCTGCTCCCTACATCTATCCAATATAGTGTGTCATGAAGGAATCTTAGAGTATTAACTAACTCTTTTATCCATGTGTTTCACACGAGAATGTTTCTTCCGAATAGAGTTGCTTCTATCCTTTCATTCTCTTGAGAAACAGATAAGGGTTAGGGCTAGGAGGAATACCTATTGAATGTTGGGAAGGTATGCATGTACCGTAGAGAGATCGAATCGATTGTGAAGAGCTCCTTTTTTTCGGAAGGACTACCTGTAAATAAGAATGCAAGACCATCGGATTTTAGTTAGACAATAAATGAGGGAATTGCCTTAGGTCTAGGAAATATTAGACTTCCTTTGAAGGTGGCGATTCCCTTTAATACAAATTAATGCAAATGATAATAAAGAAGCTATTACGAAATCATGATTTAGGTACCTCGTTACAAAGCAATAGAGACTAAACTACCAATAATAAAATGTCATGCTATTTGTTTGGTCACTGGTTATTGACATGTTCAGCTCAAGTTACAGGGATAGACTAGACTAGATCTGAGGTTGTTAGGAGACAAATAGGTGAGAGGAAGGTTTTGGGTATAAGTCACAGTGACCGATGTCGGTCACTGGATAACCGACCGCGGTTAGAGAACCGCTACTGGTAGGGGATAACCGACACCGGTAGGGTCAGTAATCTAGGTGCTTCTAGGTAGAGGTTGGTTGTAGGGTGATTGTGGGGTTTTTAAGACTGGTGGATGGTTGAGGGGAATAGTGAGATGATGGGGAAGACTCAGAGAGTGATAAAACTATCTTCTGGGCAATACAAGGATGTATGGATGAAGGTTAAGTGCAGGGTGCTGGCAGGTGGTAGATCTAGGAGTGAGCTTATAATTACTATCAATCAAAAAGTTCAAGAAATGGTGTTTAGAAACATACAAGACACTACTTACTCATTCTTGATGAAGATTCAGGTCCAAGGAATGTGGTGGTGACAGTAAGGCTTAGTTGGGATGATCTGGTATTGGAAAGTGAGCTGATGAAGCTATCCTCAGTCTTTTCCAATGCTTGAATGAGGGTGACAGCGATCCAGTGGCTCAGTTGCAGTCTTCGGCTCGATGCTCTTCTCTGCAACCTCTTCTCTTTTCTTCACTTGTCTCTGTCTTGCAAATGAATTTTCCGATCCTTTCTTTTTGGTTGGGGAGGTCATTAACAAGGAACCGATGGTGGTTACATAACCGATGGCGGTCGAGTAGGAACCAATGTCGGTTAGGTCAAAGTTGGCTATTTTTAGTAAAATAGCCAACCTTCCCTCCTTTTCTCCCGCGGAGTCAGTTGTGGGCTTGGTCAAGTCATTATTAGGTTCATTTTGATGCGAATGAGGGTGATGAGTCATGGGTGTGGGTTTAGACCAAGTTATAGGTCTTAATTAAGTTAGTTTAGGGTTAGGGCTAGGTCATGGTGAGGTGGTGAGGTGAGGTGGCAAGATTAGAGATGTGGATTTATTAATTATAAGGTAATTAATAAATCATTAGGTGTGTAAGGTTCGGAGTGATGGTAGGGTTAGGTTGCGGGACGAGATACGGGGTACAGGGTGTCGTAAGACCCAAATTTGGTGTCTACATTTGCCCCTTATTATCGTGTAGCTTGTCTTGTAAAGCTACACTGACAATAATAAGAAGTGGTTGCCCCAGTTAAGGGTATAGGTAATCCCCCTCAAATCTATCACAGATTGAGGTGACGTGAAATCAGGGATAGGGTTGATAAAGGGTGAATGATGATGAGATGATGATAAGAAGGTGGGGTAAGTTCAAGGAAGTAGACACATGTTGAAATGTAGTAGTGTGACCAAGGTACATGATTTGAAGAGCAAACAAGCAATTCATAGGCAAAGGTCGATAGTTTATCCAAACAAGGTTGATATAATCCTGGTATCCAAGGCATAGGAAGTAGCTCTAGGGGATATAACGGGTAAGGTACCGGAATGTTTAGGCATGTTTGGTAGTACCAAATGGTTGGTTTGGTTGAGATAAACATCACGGTCTCGGTCTAGGAAAAGCTGGTTGGCTAATCAATTGAAGTATCCTAGTCATGCTAAAACATGAATAGGTGAGCTAGATTGAGCAAACGACGACTACGTTATGGGTGGATAGAATTGTAATTTGTGAGCTTCGGTCAAGGTACTTAATTGGTGTGGTGTGGGTCGGGCCGATTGGTTGGTTCTGACCTTGGGTTGGGCCAAGTGGTTTGTTGCGGCCTTGGTCGGGCCGAGTGGTTGGTTCTACGGCCTTGGGTCGGGCCGATTAGTTTGGTGCGTCCTTAGGTCGGGCCGATTGGTTTGTTGTGGCCTTAGGTCGGGCCGATTCGTTTGTTATGGCCTTGGGTCGGGCTAAGTAATTGGTTATGGCCTTGGTCGGGCGGTTGGTTGGTTGCGGCCTTGGGTCGAGCCGATTGGTTTATTGTAGCCTTAGGTGGGATTGGTTTGTTGCGCCTTGGGTCGGCCGATTGGTTTGTTGTGGCCTTGGGTTGGGCCCATGAATTCAAAATAAGGCTATTTTAGCAAAGCCGGGGTAGGCGATGTGATGAGAAATGGAAATTGGTGGATAAGGGCGAATTAGGAAAACTAGGCATGTAACGAGATATCATCGATTATGACCGGTATCGGTGTTTAGGGTGTGCTATAACCGATATCGGTTATAGGTCAAAACCTATAAAAAAAAAAAAAATACACATGTCATTGTCACATTGTCAATGTGAGTACCAACCTTTTGCTTGTCTGAGTTTTAAATTGATTTTGTTGAGTTTGTGGGTTGAGTTGGCACTAGTTGAGTGGAGGAGGGAGTTATTGGTAGGCCCCAGTGATTAGGAGGCAGAGTTTGATTGGTTGAGGACCCTGCTGAGGAGATTTGGAGCTATGGCATAGCCTAGAGGAGTAGGAGGTGTTGGAGGAGCTGGACCACCACCACCTATCCCACCACGATGACGTGTAGTCGTACCGGTAGGTTCTAAATCCCTATTTGTGTGAAGTTGATGAATTTAGCTAGGAGGTGGGTTTTGGGGTAGGAATCTAAAATGTGATAAAATAATGAATAAATGAAGGTAAATCATAAAATGGAGTGGGTAGATATGTTAGGTAAGTCAACACGGTAGGGTGGGTAAGTTTTTAGTAATTGGGCTGGGTAGATAGGTTAAAAATAGAAAAAAAAGCGGATTTGGGGCCGTTTTCGATCGCAAGGTAATGGATGCGGGGAGCGACAGAGGCTTATAGATTATGGTGGGTAGCAGAGATCGAGGTACACGTGAGAGGGCCGATCATCCTAACATAGCTATGATTATAGCGGAGAGAGACCACTGCGGGATTTGGTTCCCGGCTTCAAACACAGGTGAATGAGACAATAGGATTGTTAGAGGTTTCACGATTATGAGTGGAGAGACTAGAGGCAAGATTCCTCCACGCAAGAGGGCGTATTCGTGCGTTACAGGAGATGTTGGTGGATCGGTGGGAGGAACTAACAGCAGTGGTACCTTTAAGGATGGAGAGGCCAGGTGAGTGGTGTCGACGATCACGATCACCACCTAGTTTGGGATGAGGCGCAAGGGTCTAAGTTAATTTCATAGGGGTAGAAGAATAAATAAGGATGTCGACTTGCTTGCGCATCGATGATAGATAAGATGTATTTGTTTAACATCTAAATAAAACTGAATATGTATGTTGATTTGAGTTTACAATAATAATAAGAATATTTGTGTTTCGAATGTTTTGAATTGATAAAAGACCAAGGTGAGTGTTATCAATATAAATATACGAAATCATGTATATTTTAACAACACATGATAGGTTATGGTAGGGGATGGTCGAGCTAACCTTGGGAGACCCCATGTCTCCTAAGTGCTGCCTACATAGCCCATTGCACAAAGCAAGGAGGGGCCTCGGATCGATGTAGTTCTCCTTAGGACCGGGAGAGGTGAATTCAGGGAAATTTGGTTATGGTTAAGCAATTTGTTGGTTGGTAAAAGTTTGATGTTGGTAGGGAAATGTTGTTGGTCTTGGTAAAGTATTGGCGGTGTTGGTGTGGGTATAGGTGAAGCGAGGTTGAGCTTACCCAAGCATAGGAATCATGTCCCGATTAAGGTCAACACATAATCCTAGATTCGGGTAAAAGAAGCAAAAGTGTCCCATAGTTGAAAAGAGCAAAACAAACCATGCATTATCATAGGATGGGCTTGAATCCCTAGGTACCTTGCATAGGTGAGAAGTTGATAGGTGAAAAGAGTTGTATAATCACAATATATTGGATATACGTCACGTCCCTTGAGTTTTGTTGTTTTGAAGAGTAGTGAGGTGAGGTGGATGGTATAGCTGGGGCACGAGAGAACTTGTTATAAGGTGAGTATTCGACGAAAGAGAAATAAACCTGAATAGACAAGTCCATGACTCAAAAGTGCTTTTGAATATTGCTTTTATTTTTATGGATATGAATGATCGATGTAGGAAGTCTATATGGGATATGCATTTTTTGTTCTTGAGGTCTTCACGAAGCTGATCAATGCGAGAAGATTCTGATAGAGGCTGACTCTGTATAGTTGTCCTTCAAGGAGCATCTATTTATAGTAGCAGAGATGTGGCATTGCACATAGCTATCCTTCGAGGGAGAAGTCTATTTATAATAGCAGACATGGCGTTGCACATAGCTATCCTTCGAGGGAGTAGTATATGTATAACTTAGAGGTCTAGATGTCCGTTTGGCATGAAGCATCTAGTTTTGCAGGAAGTTTGACTCAAGAATATCCCATAATTGTATAATTGAGAACATGTTATGTTGATACTTTAAAGTCATGGACCAGACTAAAAAGGGGAAGGCATCTTTAAGAGGAGGTGATGATCAAACCACGTGAGGTTGATTCTAATTTGAGATGTACGAAACAAACTGTATGAGGTGGTAAATGAGCTCAAGGGATGAGTGCAAGGTAGATAAGAAGTGATGTAACACTAAATTCAACAATAGAATGGTCGAGAGATGCAAGGCATTAAGGGGTTCAGGCTCAGGTTTACCATTAAGCGAAGCTAAACGGTAAGTGCCTGATCCATAAGTGTGAGTGATAATGTAAGGCCCAATCCAATTAGGAGTAAATTTTCCACGTTTGCTCTTTTCTAGTTTGGTCACATGTTGATTCTCTTTGAGGAAAAGATTGCCAATCTGAAAGGTATACTCATGAATTCGTTTATCATAAGCATGCTTGATGTGCTTTTGATAGATTTGAAGGTGGTCAAGAGCTGTAAGACGACGCTCGTCAAGAAGCTCTAATTGGGCTAACCACTCTTGGCGGAAATCATCATTGGTGAGAATATCCTAGAGAGATATTCTTAGGGAGGGGATTTGTATTTCGAGAGGCAAGACAATCTCGGTACCATATACCAAAGAAAATGGTGTGGCATTAGTGGAGGTACGAATGATGGTGTGATAAGCCCAAAGGGAAAAGGGGATGTGAGCGGGCCAATTGTTTCTAGAATCGTTAACAACTTTCATGAGAATTTTGATTAAGGTTTTGTTAGAAGATTCGGCTTGTCCATTTGCTTGTGGATAGTAGGGTGACAAGAAGCTAAGTTTGATACCAAAGTTGTCACAAAGGTCTTGTAACAACTTATTTTTGAAAGATTTTCCATTATCTATTATCAGGCGATGAGGAACACCAAAATGACAGATAATGTGATGATTGATGAACTCAACGATTTTTTATATTTTAGTTGAAATAAGTGGAACGGCCTCCACCCATTTAGTGTAATATTCGGTTTTCGTGATGATCCAACGGTGATGCTGCGAAGAAGGCGGGTGAATCTCACCAATAAGGTCTAAACCCCATTGTGAGAAAGGCCAAAGATCTCGTGCGACCTGTAATGGGTGGCTAGGAGTATGTTGAAGGTTGGCATGTTGTTGACACATAACACAACGCTTAACATATTCGCAGCAGTCTTTATTGAGAGTAGGCCAATAATATCCTAGGTGAAGGATCCATTTGGCCATGGCGAGGCCACTAAAGTGCCCGCCACAAAGTCCGTCATGGATTTTTTGGGTGGTATGAGTGACTTCAACACTGGTTAGATAGCAAAGGAGGATACCATCGAAGCCACGTTTATAGAGGAGTCCCCCCATGACGACATAACGAGAAACACTTTTAAGAAAAGCATGTTTGTCATTACTAGTAAGGTCAGGTGGTAGAACAGAGGTTGTAAGGTAGTCGTGAAATTGGTGATACCAGGTATCCTATGAATCAACAGATAGATTATTTACCATACAAACATCCGGAACTAAGTAAGATGGGGCAAAGAGTTGTTGGACCAAGACAAATATGTCCGAGTCGGTTGGTAGGCCGAATTTGCGAGGCCAAGCAAACCATAATATCTGTAAATTTATTAGTTGAGCGGGGAATGGTTTGGATAGAATAATGAGAAAATAAGGTCAAAAGTGAATCCACGTAATGTTTGTACTTTTGAAGTTCCTCATTTTTACATTGGTAGATGTCATAACTTGATTTACTACTAATTGAGAATCACCGAAAATATTAATAGACTTCACACCTAAGTGTAACGTAACACGAGACCCAAAACAAGGGCCTCGTATTAGTGTAGGGGAAATCGAGCCGGAATGAAAGAGGCATAGGTTCAACATCAAGAGGAATGAGAACAACGCCTACCCTCCGCGCATGCATTTTAGATCCATCGAAAAGAGGGTCATTGGATACGACACTTCACCGAGTGAAAGAGTTGTGATGAGTTCGTCAGGGAAAGTAAAATTGGTGAATTTTTCCCCGAGTAAAGGGGCTTCCGTGAGTTGTTCTATGATATTTTGTCCCTTGACTGATTTCTGTGTACAAACTCAAGGTCGAGGTCGGCGAGGCATAAGCCATCAGCCGATGCATTGGTTTAGATGAGGTTTAGCATACATATAATGGATGGGGTCAGCGTTGGTGATGACAAAAGTTTTGTGATTTAGGAGGTAATGTCGGAGTTTGGTGGCCACGAATGATAGGGCTAGGCACAACTTTTCGACATGTGTATACCTAGTCTTGTAATCCGCAAAAGTACGGCTTATGTAATAAACGACTTGTTCTCGATGGTCGAGTCACGATGTGTGAGCATGGCTCCTACAAAGATGGTCGGTGGTAGAAAGATAAAGGTAGAAAGGGTGATCATCCTGAGGTGGGGCAAGCACGGGTGGCTGCAAGAGATAGGCTTTAAGAGCCTCAAAGGCTTGGTGGCATTCCTCACTCCATTGAAAGACAATGTCTTTTTTAAGGAGATGATGGAAAGGTTGACATCGGTCTGAGAGTTGTGAAATGAAATGCCGGATAGATTGGAGTTTTCCCTGCAAACTACGTAATTGTTTGAGGTTAGTGGGTGGGGGAATTTCTAGGATTTCTTGGACTTTAGCTGGGTTGACCTCAATGCCACACAAAGAGACGATAAAACCAAGGAGTTTTCCTGAAATGACACCAAAGACACATTTTTTTGGTTGAAGACGAACACAATATTGTAACAGGTGATCGAAAATAATGGTTAAAACATCGAGATGTTCACTATGATGTTTAGATTTGCCAAGAAGATCATCAATATAATCCTCAAGGATAGTGTGCATAATGTCATGAAAAATGTAAGTCATAGCCCGCTGATAGGTTGCACCAGCATTCTTAAGGCCAAACAACATGACACGATAGCAGAAGGTTCCCCAAGGAGTAATGAAGGTGGTTTTATGTTGATCGGCCGGGGCTACCAAAATTTGATTGTAGCCCGAGAAGCCATCCATGAGAGAAAGCATCTCATGGCCTACAGTGAGATCAACAAGTTGATCAATACTAGGTAGGGGGAATTCATCCTTTGGGCAAGCGAGGTTAAGGTCCCGGAAATCCGTACATATCCAAAGTCCCCCCGTCACTTTAGTGACAGGTATGATGTTAGAAATCCATTGAGGATAGTCAATAGGTAAGATGAAGGAAACAGAAAGGAGTCGTTGAAGCTCTTCTTTGACCAAGAGGGCAATGTGTGGATGCATTTTTCTCAGTTTCTATTTAACTGGTTTGGAGTCGGGTTTCAGAGTAATGTTATGGATAGCAATGTCAGGATCGATTCTTGGCATGTCAGCGTAGGACCAAGTGAAAGCTTGGTTGCGGGCACGGAGGAAGGTAGTGAAGGTAGTTTGTTTTGATGCGTTAAGAGATTGTCCGATCTTCACAATGTGAGGATCATCCTCTATGTGGATGTTGATTTCTATAGTTGATTCATTCAACATGGTTTGATTTTAAGATGGTAAGGTGCGTTGAATATAAGATCAATGCGCCGCACTCAAGGTAAGTGAGGATGGATTAGTAACCCTGGCACTCAACAACATTAATTGAATGCAAGTCTTCTTCGATCGTGTCTGGATATAGAAGGGGAAGAGAAGATGGGTCCTCATTATCACGTTGATAAGTGAGAGGACCCAGGAAGATAGCATTTACGAAAAAAAAAAAGTTAGGAGGGATAAATTCTAGGTCTATCAACTCTGTGGGTGAAGATGGCAAAATAAGTGATGATGGTTCAGAAGAGGTAATGTTGTTGTCTTCCCGGATACAACTGACATGAGGTTTATTTGGTGTAAGTGTTTCAGAAAATCCAAGACCACTACAATCTTTGTGTTTGCGTGTAGTCATAGGAATGATTATGTGTCGGCCTTGTTCATAAAGACCGAAACCAAAACCTTTCCAAGCACAAAGTGAGTCAATAAGGTGAGGGAGAAATGATGATTTGTTAGATATTGAAAATAGGATTCGAAGGGAACCACACCAAGTAGAGGTTCGGGGGTAACGGAGGGTGCGTCAACACCCCCATACACTAGGTTGGTGTGGAAATTAGGTGGTCCGTAGGAGATCACCTCCCCCACACGACGGTCATAGGTAGGATACGCATGTAATGTCCGTACTCTGTGGGATATGGAAATTGCTAACGTTATATAGGAGATACTCCCCTAGCATAAGGCATTGACAAACATCTACCAAGGATCTGAATTTGGGATGTTGTCCACGGGGGAAAGAAGTGGTATTCACGGTGGTGGATTCATTGGTCAAAGGTGCGAGTGTGGTTAAGGTGGATGGTGGGGTGTAGTTGAAGTAGATGGTTGGGCTGGATCAATGGGTGCCTTGACTAGTACAAGCACATCATTAGGGTGATATAACATATTACAGGTTTTGAAGGGGGAAGCGTCAGCTTTGACGGTGTATGACTTCCCCTCATACTCGAATTTGATGGATCTATGTAAGGTGGAGGGAACACATCCCATAGCCCAGATCCAAGGGCGGCCTAACAACATGTTGTATTGGAACTCTCCCTCAAGGACATAGAAGAGTTCGGGTAAAGTATGTGGCCCTACACGAATGTTAAGGATCACGGTGCCTAAGGTAGAAGTAATAGCATCATTGAATGAACGCAACATGGTGGGGTTGGCACACATTCAGCTAGAAGAGATATTCATTTGTTGGAATGCTTTGGAAGAGATGATGTTTAGGGTAGCACCCCCATCAATCATAACATGACATACTCGAATGTCTCGGACATAAGCCGAGATGAAAAGAGTGGGGTCCTGGATCTTCCGAACCAAAGATGATAATTTTGTCTTCGAGAAAAACCGACAACAACAACTTCTTGTACAGGACAAAAGTGGTTGTGGAGGTAGGTTGTTTAGTGAGAGAAGCGACGTGGTTGGGTGATAAAATGGAAGCGACGGGCAAGGTTTTGTTAGGTAGGAACTCTATCCTTGAAGGATCTCAATTAAAGCTTGTCGATGCGATTCAGATGTTTGAATGAGATCATAGAGTGTCATTTTGACAGGAGATTGGTGAATTTGTTTGATCATGGTGTGGTGGGAAACTCCATCGAGATAGGATAGGTAGGTCTACGAATGACCACTTTTGGTGGTAATGCGATCGGGATGGCGAGAAGGAGAAAGAGAGGCCACAGGTATGCGTTCTTTAGCTTTTCCATTGTTTTTCTGACCTCGAGTAGCAATGTTAATCATGTTGATCTCATGGATACGAGAGGAGGAAGATGACAGGGATAAGTCATTATTCTCAAGAGGCGGGGTTGCAATGATGATAGATTTTGGTGAGGTAGGGACAGGTGGTATAGGAGAAGGAATCGAAGCTAGGGGTTCTCTCTCCATAAATTTTCTTTCTTAGGTTGTCTATCCGAGATAGGTGACTGCAAAGGATGGCTTTCAAAGCTTTGCATCGCTCTACATCGTGTCTGGTGTGCGATGGTAAGCACAGATTTTAGACCCATCATAACCTATAGGTCGAGGTGTAGATGGATCATAGATTCTGAGTGGGGGTAGGGAAATGGTCGCATTCTCCACCAACATATCAAGGATCTTGGCGTAAGAGATCCTTTAAGTGGGTCAAAGTCATAGGAAGATGAGGCTATTGATTAGGTGGGTTTTGTTGATGGTTGGGTATGGTTGGTTCGTACAGGTGGTGGTTTAGACAAGGGGTTTTGATAATTGGATTTAACTAAACATGGCTTCTTCGGCGCAGAAGTCATGTTTAGCTGGTTAGATGATGAGGCCACAGATGACGTGGTGGCAGGAAACAACCACGGGGAAAGAGGAGTGACAACAAACAAATATTTTGATGATGGAGTTTGTTTAAGGTTGGTAGGTGGACGGATACTTGGGAGTGACAGGTGTAGGTCATTTTAAAGAAAATGTAGGAGGTATGATGTATTGAGACAAGGTGGAGGGGTGAGGTCCCAATATAGAAGGTAGGTGTGATGGCGAGGGTTTTAGTTGTGACAGAGGTATAGATTGGACTTGAGGAGATTGGGTCTATCTCCTAGGTGGATGGATGGCTTTATTTTTGGATAAATCTAACCATTTAGGTGGGTGTGTTAGGCTAGGTATTGGTGAAGTCCCAAGCGTAGGGGAAGGTTTGGTTAGGTTAATAGAGGTGGATGAGGTATTCGGTAGAGATGAGGGGGGTGAAGATGAGGACATAGGCATTTTGAGCTTTTGTAAACACCTCGGGTATATGGTAGAGGTGTCTGGATTAGTCATCTGCATTTGAGTAGAGCATGGTGTACTCAAACGCTCCCATAGGACTCGTCTATCTTCTGGGGGATAACAGTCTTCATGTGTGAACATGAACTTTGGTATGGAAGAGAGGTGTGTTGTGATTCTGGTCCACTGTGGGTGTGATACGAGAGGGTGAATGAGGTGATGTATCAATGGGTGCTAAGAGTTCAACCGGTCACACTGGAAAGATTTAGGTGATGAAGAACTAATAGGTAGGAGGGCATGTTCAAGGGGATTCATCATGATTGAGGAGTTTGGTGATGTAGGCTCAAGGGGTTTCTCCTCTAGCGGTGATGAGAAAAAGTGGCAAGCCTTCTTCATTGTAGCAAGAGTGGTGGAAGGAGATGTTTGGGAAATAGATAAGTTAGATAACATCCACTCACAATATTGCAGGATGTGGTGTAAGAAGGTTCATTTGTGAGAAGAGAATTCAGGTGGTTAATTTCTTCACGGGTAAAGGAATAGCGAGACTGTCCTCTTGTCCCGAAGAAGGAGAAGGGGGTGAAAAATTCTGCATTGGTGAAGAAGCTTGATTCAGAATTTCCTCAATGGAAGCCCCGGGTTGGGAGTTGAAAATCGCATGGATCTCATGCACACTCTTCTCCTCGGTTGAGGTTTCTTGATTTGTGTTACTATTAGATGCATGGTTTAGAAATGGTTTGATGAAGATTTTTAAATTTCGATTAGTGGGGGCATTAGGATTATCGAGAGTTATATCCCCTGCATCAACCATTTCCTGCACTATGTTTTTCAACATCTTGCAGTTTTCGTGACTGTGTCCCTTCACGTGATGGAAGTTACAGAAGTCATTTTATTTATACCAAGAAGGTATGGCGCGGGTGGAATCAAACCCAGAGTGAGGTTTAATAGGAGGCAAGGTGATAACTCCTGCTTTAAGTAATTTGTCTAAGATCACACCATAAGTTTCTCCCAAGGGAGTGTAATTGATGGGCTCGGCTTTATACTTATAGGTGGCTTTTGGCGGGGTATTAGACGGTGCTTGGGATTTGACCATCACCGCGTGTACTGAACTCTTTGATTTTGAAGCAGCGGATGCGTGAGAGTTGGTGGTGTTGGGTTTGGTGGTAGAGTCTTGAGTCTAGAAATTTGAGCTTTTATTACGTAACCTCAATTTCTCCTCCTCTAAAGGCTGGAATCTCTAGTTTCCGAGCCATAGTAAAGGCCTCATCAAACGTGCGGAAAGTTTGAATTTGAAGGGTGGGGGAAATGTGTTTAGAGCAGGCCCACGTAAAGACTTTGATGAGCTCAGCTTGAGGTAAGGCGTAAGTAAGTTGGTTGATGAGGCCCTGCCATCGTCCAACGAAATCAGTGATAGACTCATCTTCAAATTGTCGGATGGCATAGAGGTCGGTAATGGATACTTTCTTGGAAATATTGATGGAGAAGTGATCCAAGAAAGATTGGGCTAACTGGTTAAAGGAGAAGATTGAATGCTGGGTTAAAGCACTATACCACTCCAGGCGAGTCCCGATATAAGGACATAGGAAAGGTACGGAGTAGTAAGGCATCGTCATGAGCAATCAGATAGCAGGCATGTCTGAACGATCGCAAGTGTTGTTGAGGGTCCTCCTTACTATTAAAGTGAGTAAATTTTGGTAATTCCCATTGAGGAGGATATGTATGAAGGGGGACAGAAGGATGAATAGGCTCGAAACAAAATTTCTCGTATGTGAGGGGTGCTACGACTTCACAAACGAAGCCTCAAGATTTTGCATCTTGTCCATCATCAGTTTGATTAAGTCATTGGTGGGATTAGATGATGATGTTGTCGTTGTAAATAGAGGAGGATTGGTCCAAGAGCCGTTACTAGACAGTGGTGGGATTGAATGTTGATAAGATAATGGTGATGAATGTGTTGGTGCAGCCGAATAAGGGTGTCCTATATAAGAGGTTAAGGCCACCGGATGAATTTGTGGAAATGAAAAGGTGGGCGGAACTTGTGCGGGAAAGCTCGTGTGTATAGGTGGCAAAGAGCAAGTTATGAAAGAGGCAACCTGTGAGAGAGATGAGGTAGGGGCAGTGGACAGTAGTGATATGTGGGGTCCCAGTTACAACTGAGAAAACCAAGTGGCGCAAAGATGAACCACCGAAGCTACCGAGCCGGGAGATGGGACTAAGGATGAAGACGGTGAGGTGGAGTTATTAGGTGGGGAAGGGGCTAAGTGAGCGGTGATACTAATAGGCATACCAACAGGAACCGACCATCGGGTGCATGGTCGGGGTATGAGACAAATAGTATTGTACGGCTCTAGGATTAGCATCCAAAAATTTGGCAAATTCCTTATCTCCTACAGGGATCTTGGGAAAATTACTGGTATCCGTAGGATCCCCATAGCATACGAAGGGGGTGACCAGAAAAGGCACGAACATGCATGGGAAACCATGGCTGCAGCTTGTTTCTGGGTAATAGCAACCATGGACAAGAGGACACAACAGGGATTTAATCAATCAAGAATAAAAACAACAACAAAATGTTGGAATTGATAGGTTGCTGGTTTGTCAAGAACTGTTAAACACAGTAACCGATATCGGTCGGGAAAACCGATGCCTGCCGAATGTAGTTGGCATCGATCGCTTAACCGATGTCGGTAGTATGGGACTAGTGTCGGTCACTGTGAAAGCAAAGAGAGGATGTAAGAAGCTACTTGGTTTGGGGATAACAATGCTTAATATACCTACCAAACTATCTTGAAGTGATTACTGAAACAGTGTATGACAGAAAAACAGAACTAAAAACAAGCAAGATGCACAAGAAAATCAATAGACTAACCCTAGGATTAGTTTTAATCACTTTGGGCTTATGCCTTAGATGCCAGATGATGTCAATCCTAAACAAGAGACCTAAGGGAGATGTCAAGTTTGTTTTGGCTCATAAGGCTACCTCAATCGGGTGGAGGAATACCACGGAAAACGGGGGATGTTTGAGTTGTTGTGTTAATTATGATGTGATTTGGTATGTGTTGTGTAGTGAGAGTAAGATTAATTTCTCGTCAATACCATGGATATCACCACCACGTGTATGACGAGTACTGTTACTTAGTCTGTGTTCACTAGAATTAAAAACACCCAAAGAAGAATGTGATGCACATGTTTTAAATCCAAATCGAAAATGATATTGGATGAACCAAAGAAGATGACTTTCACTAGTTCAAAGATTCCAAAGAAAGACAAATTATTTTACCAAAATGACAAAATATTTTGTGAATATTTAGAAGAAAGAAACAAGAAGTATGCTCCCTATATGAAAGCAAGCAAGAAAGAAAGAAACCCGAAATGGGTCCCACCGGGCGTGCCAAAATGTTTCGCACAGAATGTTTCCGTTCCGGAATAGAGTTGCTTCTATCCTTTCATTCTCTTGAGAAACAGATAAGGGTTAGGGCTAGGAGGAATACCTATTGAATGTTGGGAAGGTGTGCGCATACCGTAGAGAGATCAGATCGATTGTGAAGAACTCCTTTTTGTCTGGGAAGGACTACCTGTAAATAAGAATGCAAGACCACCAGATTTTAGTTAGACAATAAATGAGGGAACTACCTTAGGCCCAGGAAATATTAGACTTCCTTTCAAAGGTGGCCAGTTCCCTTTTAATACAAATTAATGCAAATGATAATAAAGAATCTATTACGAAATCATGATTTAGGTACCTCGTTACAAAGCAATAGAGACTAAACTACCAATAATAAAATGTCATGTTGTTTGTTTGGTCACTGGTTATTGACATGTTCAGCTCAAGTTACAGGGATAGACCAGACTGGATCTGAGGTTGTTAGGAGACAAATAAGTGAGAGGAAGGTTTTGGGTATAAGTCACAGTGACCGATGCCGGTCACTGGATAACCAACCGCGGTTAGAGAACCGCTGCCGGTAGGGGATAACCGACACCGGTAGGGTCAGTAATCTAGGTGCTTCGGTAGAGGTTGGTTATAGGGTGATTGTGGGGTTTTTAAGACTGGTGGATGGTTGAGGGGAATAGTGAGATGATGGGGACGACTCAGAGAGTGATAAAACTATCTTCTGGGTAATACAAGGATGTATGGATGAAGGTTAAGTGTAGGGTGCTGGCAGGTGGTAGCTCTAAGAATGAGCTTATAATTACTATCAACCAAAAAGTTCAAGAAATGGTGTTTAGAAACATACAAGACACTACTTACTCATTCTTGATGAATATTCAGGTCCAAGGAATGTGGTGGTGACAGTAAGGCTTAGTTGGGATGATCCGATATTGGAAAGCGAGCTGATGAAGCTATCCTTAGTCTTTTCCAATGCTTGAATGAGGGTGACAGCGATCCAGTGGCTCAGTTGCAGTCTTTGGCTCGATGCTCTTATCTGCAACCTCTTCTCTTTTCTTCACTTGTCTCTATCTTGCAAGTGAATTTTTGATCCTTTCTTTTTGGTTGGGGGAGGTCATTAACAGGGAACCGATGGTAGTTACATAACCGATGGAGGTCGAGTAGGAACCGATGTCGGTTAGGTCAAAGTTGGATATTTTTAGTAAAATAGCCAACCTTCCCTCCTTTTCTCCTCAGGAGTCATTTGTGGGCTTGGTCAAGTCATTATTAGGTTCGTTTTGATGCGGGTGAGGGGTGATGAGTCATGGGTGTGGGTTTAGACCAAGTTATAGGTCTTAATTAAGTTAGTTTAGGGTTAGGGCTAGGTCATGGTGAGGTGGTGAGGTGAGGTGGCAGGATTAGAGATGTGGATTTATTAATTATAAGGTAATTAATAAATCATTAGGTGTGTAAGGTTTAGGTGATGAGGTAGGGTTAGGTTGCGGGAAG
Organism: Taxus wallichiana var. yunnanensis; assembly: GCA_018340775.1. Taxonomy (NCBI): domain Eukaryota; kingdom Viridiplantae; phylum Streptophyta; class Pinopsida; order Cupressales; family Taxaceae; genus Taxus; species Taxus wallichiana. The sequence continues at coordinate 659,903,880 of CM031244.1, read as the reverse complement.
AGATACGGGGTACAGGGCATCGTAAGACCCAAATTTGGTGTCTACACCCTGAACCCAAATCTTAGTTTGATATGGTTCATTATCCATGGTACATCCTTCTTTCCTTTTATTTTATTCATAAAATTTTCTAAGCGTAAGGAATCATTAGGCCCAAGAGCTATAACCTTCAGCTCTGATACCAAAATGTAACATCCACTTTTTTCACTTCACATCCAAGTTTTTTTAAAACTTTATGTAGTTGATTTAAATACCCATATATTTAAATCCAACATAAACCTTAATGCAATCCATTTTTGATAACTATCATGAACCATGTGCAACTATATGAGATGATTCATAACTTTCTCATTCTCCCTCAATGCTCTTTATAAGCCATACGTAAAATGTATCCCTTTCATTCTGCTTTAACAAGATATGATATATAAGTGATCACCCCTAATTGTGTACACAGGTTCCACCTATGAAATCCAAGAGCCGTCTCATAGCTTAGACAATGGTGGAATCTTGACAATGTAATCAGTAGATACACTACCTTGCGCAAGGTTTCGAGTCATATATGCCATGCTCGGCCCATGATGACACACTCGCCATTGGAATCTTGTCATCTCACCTTGATCCGAAAATAATCATTATTACTACACGATCCTGTGCGAGTTTAGGTCATATATGCCATGATCGGACCCTTTTAGGCTTTAATTATTCACCGATAATTTACTCCTTTTAAGTAATCAATTTTAAAATAATGCAAGACAAAAATGACAATTGCACACAGATTGATTACGGAGTTCGGCAATTTCCTACGTCTCCGGGTTTGTGGTCGAACCGTTCCACTAGTCAAAACTTGTAAGCTACAATAGTACTTTCACAAGAAACCTAATGGAATTTTACTTGCCTATCAAGTACACCAGCCTCTTCTGATGACAAGGGTGAAAAATAGCACCTGACTTCCACCTTCCTGGCATACAATCTCCTTCAGCTGTGATCGGCCTTCCCGACGCAATCAATGCGAAGCTAGCACTCCGGTTGACAATCCAGGATTTGCAAGTACTTGGTGTGGTGCTATGGGCCAACTAGGTAGTTTGAATAACTCCTAGCCACAAATATTTCCTTTATTATTACCTAACAAATAATAGGTCAATAATAATCAAAATAATAATGCCTAAAAATTTAGGTCTTCATACAGCAATTTCTCATTCTCCTCTTGGCTTGGACTTCGCCTCCAGTGCTCTAGGAATGAGCTTCTCTCTGAGTTTGTGTGTAATGTGTGTGTCCATTACAATAGAATGGGTACCCTATTTATACAATTTTAGGGCCCTCAAATAATGCATTCCATATTATCCCTTAGGCTAAAAATACCATAGCCCGTAGCATAGAATTTGGGATAAATTTTCCAATTTAATGGATTGCATAGGAAATGGGATATTATATTCCCATTTTAGCCGCATTTGAATTTTTTAATGGGTTAAAAATCCCATGTAGGGCGGCATTTGCTGAAATGGGATTAAATCCCAAATTTGGCACAGATTACATGTTAAATGGGATTAAAATCCCATAAAGGGTGCATTTGGGCGGTGGAAAAATTTCTAAGGCTTTAAAGCCTTTCCACACATGAAGTGGTCAAAAAAACCATGTTGGAGCATAACTGCCCCGCCTACCACCTTATTCGCCACGTGAAAGTTTCCACGCATGGGTCTAATGCCCCCTAACAACCGCTTCACCACCTTTTAACGTGGTCAAGTCATATGCATTTTGGTGGTTCATACTAATGTTTTAAACATTAATATATACATGTGGCATTTGGAAAGTGGCCTTACCAAAATAATATTATTTCGACCCATACAATGTGGCATAGAAATAATTAACACGGTAATCCTGTAGTCCACTTGTCGTCTCCCGATAGGCAAATCGAGTAAATTTTACGAGTGTTGGCAAGCCACGTGTCATAGTGCGATTCAGTCTAATATTGACCCGTTGATTAGAGTTGACTTTCCCATTGACCAAATTTTGACCGAACATATCTAGAGCTCTCGATGTCCATTTGTCTCGTTCTCACAGATCGTTGGAAAGATCTCGAGATGATATTTTGCACTAACACCATTTAGAGATGTTTAGGGAACTTTCAGAAATGATCCCCTGATCACACCTCCCCTACTGAGAAAAGCTTTTTGTCCCAAAAAGCTTCCATACTGTCCTGAATCTGAAAAACTCTGCTGCCACCTTGGAAGTGCTGTTGTAGTAGACCCTTGGGTCTTCTCCTCCAACCTTCTCACTTTGACAACTCTGCTCTAATCCTGGGACTTGTGGGTTATGGGTCCATGACGCTTCCACTACACCACTCTGATATCCGAAGAAGACCTCCACGCCTCCGCTTTATGGTGCTAAGTTTCTGAATGAAACCTCAACGCTCCTTCTGTGCGGTGCTAAGCTTCTTGATATCTGACAACAAGGATCTTCTTTGACTCTATAACACAGCTCCTGGCTCCGAGTTGATTCCGCAGAATCCGAACTGGTTTGAAGGAACTCCATGTTACGTAGAGCTTTGATTGATCCGATGTCAATGATGGACAATGCCTTGTCCCTTTACAGACCTCAACGCCTCCGATGCATGATGCTAAGCCTCTTTCAAGACCTCGAGCCTCCGATGCATGATGCTAAGTCTCAAGAGCTCTCGCCTCCGATGATGATCTTAAGCCTCTTTCAAGACCTCGAGCCTCCGATGCATGATGCTAAGCTCTTTCAAGACCTCAACACCTCCGATGCATGATGCTAAGCCTCTTTCAAGACCTCGAGCCTCCGATGCATGATGCTAAGTCTGTTGATCAGATACCATTCGTATGTGTGGTCAGCAATGCCTTGACACCGAATGACATTCCAAGCTGATCCTTTGAAAGCTCTTCTTGTTGACATACTAATATTAGGTACCATTCTGCTGCACGCACGTAATGCCTCTACACAGAATGAAGTTTCGAGCTAATCTCTGTGAACTCTATTGTCTGCACAAATGGCAAATCAATCTCCAAGCTTTATATGAGTTATTTCCTGTATCCAAGCTATAACAGGTACTCACAAGTTGATTAGGAGATATGTTTGGAGCATTAATCAAATTTTCTAAGTAAGAAAATCCACTGAGTATTGTAAACCTTTCTCTCAGCATTTTCTCACAAAATCTGATCTCCAAACTTAATACTGCATATGATCCATCAATCTGAATTATGCAATATATAATTGAAAAATTGTTGACTTACCCATTTGAAAGGACTTTCACTTTCAGGTATTACTTGGTTCTGGGTCGAATTGTCAACCGGTGGTGACGTAGAAACCTCTTCTGCCTTTACAATAGGCCTCCATTCCATCTTTGGCTTGCCATTACTCGATGGCGAGATGGATGCGATTTCAACAATTTTCCACCTGATGCCCATCCCTATGGCAATGAGCACAAACATTCCTCTTAATCTCCTTCTTCTGGGATGAGGAACTCTTTCTACCATTTCTCAACTCTACATGACGAGATTGGTCTTTCTGATTTGCTTTGTTTCCTAACAAATGGCACCAACTTATTCATCGGTGTCCTTCTCTTCCAAAGATCGCCACTAAATGATTATGTAATCCACAAAAAGTACATGGAAAAGAATTCCACATCTTCTGAAAATCATAACCATACTTCTTAAGCTGAAAAGTGGATCAGAAGTTTTATTGTGCTTACGATTATGGTAAGAAACTGGAGGTGGAATCTCATTACCTCTTTGCTGATTTCTCTTACCACATCCTACCTGTGACGACGAAGCAAAATTTCTGCTCAGAATCTTCTTGCAGGACTAGTGGGGTATTCACTTTGCTTTCGGAAGCTTGTCTCCCATCAGTGTTCTTGGAGCATTCTCCAATTTCCATTCCCGCACTAGGATAACCCAAACCTGTAAAATGAGGATGATCCTTGACCTGTATTGGGTTAGCAATACCTTGGCCATTTTTACCAAGGCCTCTTCCATCAAATCCCATTTTATCTAGTAACTTGGATCCAATGCCTCTAGTATGCCTTTCAAACAAACCAAAGACTTTATTACCTGAATCTGAAACCGAATGGGAGGAAGAAGAAGATTCCCGTGGTGAACAACTTACAGTGCAATCATCTGTCCGTGGCCTCTGCATCTAAAGTAGAGGGTTTTTCCTTCCTCTGATCACCACATTGCAACCTTGCCAAGAGCTCATCCTTGGTTTGCAGTTCCAATTTCAAACGAGCATACTCCTCTTCCAGGGAGGAATACATTGATCGCAGGAGAGAATTCTCTTCCTGGATCTGGTGATTATACGCTTCAATCTCATCGAGCTTTTCCTGTTTAGACATCTTTCCCATAGTGCACTTGTACCCTATTCACACAAATTGAACTAACTGCACCAACTTGAAGCAATCACTCTGTTAATCAGATTTACCAGCTCTGATACCAAACTTGATCCGAAAATAATCAGATTATTACTACCTGATCTCGGACCCTTGTAGGCTTTAATTATTCACTGATAATTTACTCCTTTTAAGTAATCAATTTTAAAATAATGCAAGACAAAAATGAAAATTACACATAGATTGATTACGGAGTTCGGCAATTGCCTATGTCTTCGGGTTCGTGGTCGAACCATTCCACTAGTCAAAACTTGTAAGTTACAATAGTACTTTCACAAGAAAACCTAATGGAATTTTACTTGCCTATCAGTACACCAGTTCTTCGAGACGACAAGGGTGAAAAATAGCACCCAACTTCCACCTTCCTGGTGTACAATCTCCTTCGGCTATGATCGGCCTTCCCGATGCAATCAATGCGAAGCTAGCACTCCGGTCGACAATCCAGGATTTGCAAGTACTTGGTGTGGCGCTATGGGCCAACTAGGTAGTTTGAATAACTCCTAGCCACAAATATTTCCTTTATTATTGCCTAACAAATAATAGGTCAATAATAATCAAAATAATAATGCCTTAAAATTTAGGTCTTCACACAAATGATTTCTCATTCTCCTCTTGGCTCGGACTTCGCCTCCGGCTCTCTAGGAATGAGCTTCTCTCTCGAGTTTGTGTGTAATGTGTGTGTCCATTACAATGGACTAGGTACCCTATTTATACAATTTTAGGGCCCTCAAATAATGCATTCCATATTATCCCTTAGGCTAAAAATACCATAGCCCGTAGCATAGAATTTGGGATAAATTTTCCAATTTAATGGATTGCATAGGAAATGGGATATTATATTCCCATTTTAGCCGCATTTGAATTTTTAATGGGTTAAAAATCCCATGTAGGGTGGCATTTGCTGAAATGGGATTAAATCCCAAATTTGGCACAGATTACATGTTAAATGGGATTAAAATCCCATAAGGGGTGCATTTGGGCGGTGGAAAAAATGTCTAAGGCTTTAAAGCCTTTCCACGCATGAAGTGGTCAAAAAAACCATGTTGGAGCATAACCGCCCCGCCTACCACCTTGTTCGCCACGTGAAAGTTTCCATGCATGGGTCTAATGTCCCCTAACAACCGCTTCACCACCTTTTAATGTGGTCAAGTCATATGCATTTTGGTGGTTCATACTAATGTTTTAAACATTAATATATACATGTGGCATTTGGAAAGTGGCCTTACCAAAATAATATTATTTCGACCCATACAATGTGGCATAGAAATAATTAACTCGGTAATCCTGTAGTCCACTTGTCATCTCCCGATAGGAAAATCGAGCAAATTTGACGAGTGTTGGCAAGCCACATGTCACAGTGCGATTTGGTCCAATATTGACCAGTTGACCAGAGTTGACTTTCCCATTGACCGAACTTTGACCGAACATATCTAGAGCTCCCGATGTCCGTTTGTCGCGTTCTCATAGTCGTTGGAAAGCTCTCGAGATGATCTTCTGCACTGACACCATTTAGAGATGTTTAGGGAACTTTCAGAAATGATTCCCGATCACACCTTAATGAATTGATCAGTTATATGGATTTGTAGTCAATGGTGTTGTAAACAACTACAAGTCTTGTACAAGGTACAAGTCCAGATTAACCTACATGAAGTTGTACCTCAATGTCATCCTATGATTCCTATGGGAAAGAAAGTGTCTTTGTAATGATTCACATCATTACTAGACTTCTTCCCTTCATGTAGCCATCATATGTTGGCATCGGGTACCAACCCATGGGGTTCCATCTGCCCTTGTAACTTTAACAAGCTTGTACTTAAGTAATACCATGCCACATTTTAAGGTCTTAAAAAGGGAACTCAATATAGTTGTTAAGTGGCAATATTCAAATAATGACAACTTTCATTAAATGGATATGACCACGTAATGGCGTAGTGAGTTGACCTGTCAAGAGTCCTAAAATGAAACATGATATCTTAATAAATTAAACATGACATGTTGTTCTAGTTCCCATGTCTTCATCACTTAGTGAAGCATATCTAGAGTCATATCCCATAGTATCACGATAGGTCAAATGTAGTTATGATAATACTCATTTCTACCTATCTATTCCAGATATAAGATAGATCACTCTTTAGATCTAAATTCCCAATCTTACTATTATTAATGATTCAAATTCAACTGAATAAAATAATGCCTCACATTATCAAGGAGTAATAACCATTAATGTTGTTCTTACTCCTATAAGAAATCATGCAAGCTACATAATCACTCATCATTAGGGACATACAGAGTCATTCCCGTTATCCTCCTTTCAATAACACTTATACTATTCATTAGAATCATGTTATTCATTTTACTTCAGCATTTATATTAGCCAGGTCTAATTTATCTATATATGAATCTTACTCATTTTAAGTTTCTTGTTTCAGTAGTAATCCCAATTCTCTTGAGGACTTCTACAATAATTCCCAAACCCATCTTAGGTTTAAATTCATGGTTACAATCACCTAAGCAATATATTCTTTTTCTTGGATCTTATACCAATTTCCTTGGCATCCAAAATATATTCTATGCATTCCATCTATCAGATCATCGTTATCCTTTATATGACTACACCATCATATCTTTACCATGGTTGATTTAAACTCACTAATTTTAGGAGCATAGATACCAAAATTTCACCATGGATCTCATAATAAGTACTCATGGTGAGCACAATCTGCATGCTCCTAACAACTATTTCATCATTTGCATTAGGCATCATACCCAAGGTTTCATATAAGTTTGGTGTTCAGGAGTTTAGTCTCCCATAAATTTCTTCACCAACTTCATCCCATACCCTATGGGTCCTTTTAGTATTTAAGTTTATCCTGATTGATAATGAATTGTCTTCATTACACCTTGCTAGTTGGAGTAAACTTCATCATTAATGATCATCACATCATATTTGAAAGATGGTAATCTGATAGATCTTATACTTCATTTCTCCATTTTATGGAATGATAGTTCACCTAAGCATCAAAGAACATCTGTGTTCTATTCTTATTTATTATTTCACCTTGTAGTATTATGTTGAGCTTCTCGTCATGTCACGAGGGTTGGGTTGATTTTGCATAGTATTTCAACTTAATTCCCTTAAAGGTTTGAGTGCTGCCCAAAAGGAACATCACTTAAGTTTCAAAGACTTAACCCTTATATGTTGAACTTTATCTTATCATCTAGGAGTTTCATCATATTATTTTACCTCTAGTATTTACTCAAACATCACTAGAAGAAACTCCCATAAATGTGTATACATATATACATCAAGATTCATACCTAGATGGTTTCTCATCTACCAAGCATTAATCCTTTAACTTGACTTGTGAGGAATCACATCCTCTTACTAACAATACTATTAATTTCCCATAAGTTAATCGGTTTAGATTAAAAATAATACTTCAACATTGCTCCATAATGTATTCCATTAACCTATCAATTATATTACTGATTTTTAACTTCCCATTTCAATCATTGAAATTACTAGGTTCATCTAGTCCATAAGGTAGTTAATATATTATTGAATCAAAGAGTTATAATAGCCCTCCAATACGATCATCCAATGATCCAATTTTCATAAAATATCACAAGTATATAGCCATATCTATACCGACATTACTACAACATAGTAGAAGTTGTTATAGAGATTGCAGAGAGGCATCAACAATATTTCAATGATAGGAAGCAAGTATTTATTGATCAAAATATGGAATCTTTACCATGTTACAATATATCATAAATGTACTCAGTAGATTTTCACAAGAAAACCCTTACTCGATGACAACAAATAACTTCTTTAACATAAATAAGAATATCTCAATTCAACAATTTGACTGCAACTTTATCCTTTAAAAGTAAGCATATGGTTCAATTAGATAACCAAGGCGTTTCTTTACTTTATGCCTGCTATCTTCACTCACTTTCCTGCAATGGTTAGGCAAGGTCAGTTCAACTGAACTGAGAAAGAAAATTCCTTTATCCCATTTATCAATTTATGTCATTAAATGTTAGAATGAATATATACTACAATAATAATCTTATTCTTGCAATTTAATCATGTAATGCAACAAACATCATACTCTATTAACTTGATTTGCATACATTAAGTATAGCTCTTTTACCTTCTTGAGTATTCCTCAGTAACAAAATCTTATTAGCACTTCACATAAATAAGTTAAGAAAAACTGGATAAATATATTCAAATCCAATAGTGACCATCTACTAATCAATACCACTTATTAATATAAATACAACCAAATTCCACAGAACTTAAATGGAAGTATTAAACTCTTATAAATCACGGTATGTATCTATATCATCTCATTCATAACTAAAAGTTGTTGCAACTATTGTTGTTGCTCTAGCAATTCAACGAGTATTAACCTTGGACACACACAAGGTAATCCATGCTATGCACATGAAACCAACCAGTTTCATCAATACAAAAATATCTGTCAATAAGTGTGGTCTACACACTGCACTCTTATTGCTTTCATTCCAAGAAGTTTTTATGTCATAACTTCGTAAAACAACATATTTTGTATTAACGATAATATCCTAATAAGGAAAGAGAATTATATATCTCAAAGTTATATGTCGTAATAACTTATAGGAACTAAATATAAACCTCATTTCTCAATTGAACAGTCTTGTGTATTCTTTATTACAACACAAAATCTCGAATTATATCTTACTATATTTCACTGCAATAAGAATCTGAAAACACAAGGCAATATAGACTTTGTTTCACAACTATATAGACTTGTGTATTCCTTAATACAACACTACACCTCCCATTATATCCTACTACATTCCATTGTAATAAGAATTCTGAAAACACAACCACTACCAAAGCTTGATTGAACTTATGTCTAGAAGTCTAAACTTCCCGAGTTTTTCATATTGACTAGTACGTACTACTCCTCTATAATGGGAAAGTAATACACATGATTTTATCATCCAACAGAGATTCATTTAGTTACATAAGATCCACATAATACAAATAAAATAATCTTCATTAAAAATTGATTTAAAGAAATGGAAACAAAACTAAGTTTCAGTTCCACGGTTACACCTTACAACTGGATCAACAATAACTTAACAAATATATCTAGGGTGCCAACCAACCAAGACCCCTTGGTTTCAAATAAGGCTTTTCAATCTTTCTTATAAACATGATACAATCAATCATTTTTCCAATCCTTATCCATCAAGGCCCAAGCTCCAACCGAGCTTTTCTCAAGTTTATAACTGGTTATAGAAATATATAATATCTGAACCAAATAGCTTCCTAAAGGAGGAAGAAATGGTTTTCCATACCCGGCATAAGATAAGTTAGGCTCAGTCCTTCAAAACCTAATCCCCAAATACATTTTTGTTCTCTAGTATCAATTCAAACTGGTTTAGACAACCACTTAAGAAGATAGAAAATAGTTAAATTCCTTAAAATCAGATTGAGCTGAAGGCTCGACATAATCAGCATTCTATTACAACAACTAAGGAAGTTTCCATATCCTAAGAAAAGGAACATTAATGTTGAGATTACAACCTACACCAGACTGAATGGTGGCAAAAGAAGATGCATTCTACAACTTAGCCATTTATTGTTGTCCAACTACTACGAAACTAGGAGTAATCCCAACTACTTCCCAATAAAATTCCCTAGGAGTTACAAAGATCAACATATCAGGAAAGGATAACAAGAAGTGTTATCAGTTTATAAACACACCATTCTAACTGAGCCATGTTAGAAAGGTTTATACCCAGGTTTATTTTACAAAGAGGGAGTGGCAAATGTAATTTTCTCACAGACCCACTAAAGGTAAAAGATTACGATGGGTAACTAGAAAATCCTAAGCCCCAATGGAAATCCTGTTTCTCTCACAGTCCAATCGATGGAAATAGAAGTATATTAAATATCCTATGCATGAGATGGAAACACCAACTAGAAATCACCAGCTCAACCTTGGCACATGCCCAAATACACTTTTGTTTACTACAGATGATACATACAGATCTAGAAGTTAAAGAAATCAACACCAGTATCTAGAATTAGTTTATTACCAGATCCATTTATTAATATTTTGGCGAGATAAAAGAAAACCCATGCACCCAAATTCGATTTTGTATAATATTATATTATTTACACAAAAACCCATTATTATCTGGGTCAACCTCTTTGACAAAATGCAAACAAAATTTCTCATTTAAAGTCTTAATAGGTAACACGATTTGAGAAGTATAAAAGATAACAAAAATATTAGACATCCAGTTCTACAGTCTTACAATTTACCATTTATTTTTTAAAGAAAAATAGAGTATAAAAACAACAACCTCCAATTATCGCGTACGCACTTTTTCTTAGATCAAACAAAATTGCAAATATGTATTCATTCTAACATCTGATGAAATAAAAAGATAAAGGGGATAAAGAAAGTCTCTTTCCTAAAAGTTGATTATTAAACCCTTTGAAGTCTATCTCCAGCAAGTGTTATAGCAACAAAGAGTTTATGGATTCAAAACTATCCACCTTTTAGTCATTTTTGCACCCACCAAGAACAAAGGAACCTCATGTGCACCGGCCTATCACCCAACGGCGCTGGGTGCTCACCCGAGGCACGTAAGAGGGAGCCAAGTCTCTCTTTTATGTGAGTTTAGTGGAAGGCATATTTCATGATCTTGACTTAGTGATTTAAAAGAAATGAAAAAGCTATAGAGCTCAGAACAGCTTCTATACCCCTTCAGTCATAGCAAAAGCAAAGCATGTAACAAAATTAATCCGAACTAAGAAGTCCTAAATCTTCAAAGGGACTAAACATTTAAGGTTCATTGATCATACAAAAACAAGATCATAATAGAAACATGTAGATAATACAGGAAGGAGATCTTAATATAAACGCAGTGGTAACCTTATCATATTCATTCATAGTATTACTACAAAACATCACAGAGTGGTAGACCATAGTCATACACCATATCTGGATCCATACATGTATGCTCACAAAACAAAATTTGCATTCCCCATTCCCTCATTACATCCTTCCTATAATCATCTGCCCATTTTATCCCATAGTTCTCGTAGTAATTTTGCAAAGCTTTGCTTCCTCACTTGTGTCTCTTTTTCTTTGCTAAGGGTGCACGTATAAATAGGCATCTGAGCTCCAACAAAATCCTCTACAACCTCAGATCTGGCCCCAAGTGTCAAGGTGTGGATCACCTCAGGCGCATGCCTCTCCATGTCATGATTAGCTTTTTGGATCTTCTTATTGCAAGGTATATTCCTTCTAGGACACCCTATTGCCAAGTTGGAACCTTATCCAAATGGAACATGTTCTTCACGTGTTATGTCCAAAATTTGAAAACAGCTTAAGTCCCAAATTGTGCTTTGTGGGTGCACGTCCTTGGTTCTCCAAGAACCCTTTTTGAATCCTACCTTGTGTGCCTTAACTTGCGCGCTTCCTCCATCCATGCACGCCTACATGCCTATAAGATTTGGAAGCTATAATAGGGTCCCAAAATTACCCCACACTTCACCTATTCTCTTCCTTCGGGAACCTCTTCAAAGAATGTAGTACAAAAAGGCAAGGCCCTGCCTTGGAAAAGAATGGAGGGAAATAATAAAGAATGGGGAGAGAAAGAATAGATGGAGAACTGCTTAAAGAAGAAGGGGGAAATTCTACCACAGTCACCTCCCAGCGTATTCTATGCTGCGACTTCATCTTGCACTCACCTCCTCAAAGGTTAACCCTTCCCCTTTTGTGTTTATGGTCTCTACTACCATCTCCAATTCCTTTGCTTGATCTTCCAAGGCATCCATTTTCCTTGTAATGACCTTGTAGAGCTCTTTTAGCCAGGTTTTGATTGAGACCCACAGGATCTCAATAGCTTCAAACTTATTTTCCACTTCGGCTAGGATCTTTTCTCGCTCGGCTCTATTACCTTTATTATTTTCCCTGAATTCCTTCAGCTCGGCCTCATCGCTAGCAAGCAACATGCTTATCACCTTGTCCTGATCCGTGCAATGGTCGTATGTGACCCTAGCAGTTTGTGTAGCTATTTTTACATCAAAAAGCACCTTGTTGTATTTAGCTATGAGTGTGATGACTTTAAACTTGTCCTCCTACTCCAAGCGTGTAGCTACATCCTCTACCAACTCCAAGGCCAAAGGTTACCTTTCCATGGTGAGGATCCGAGTCAAGTCCTCAAGACACTCCAGAAGGAACCATATTTTTACGCTTGGAGGGTTAAGGTCTGGTGCTTCATGATAATAGCTTGGGAGATGAGCTCCACCTTCTTAGAAATTTTGTAAACTTTATCTTTCTCGCCTTGTAATTCTCAAAGTAATTGAACGTTGATCATCTTTTCAAGGCTGAGTTCCTTTGTTAGCTTAACTATTTCTTCCTTCCTTTTTCCATCAGTCCTCCAAGACTTTAACCCTATCATTTTTATAGAATATCCTAGCCTCAAATTCCAAGGAGACTTTTCTAAGTGCATTACACACTTGCTCATCTGATAGTTGTTGCATGTTTATAATGGGGTTGTCCCCCTTTCCTTTGGATAGTGCTAGTATCGCTCCTTGGTTTACCTTGAACTCCGGCTCATCAATGTGGGAGTCGAATGCCCATGATAGAATTTTTCTTGTGCATGGGTATCCACCCTCAAGATCAAAGGAATCCATGGTGGTTAGCTCCTTGGTGGGCATGGTACTCTAGAAATGCACGTGTAAAACTTTGTTGGGGTCATCAACATATCCCATCATTATTCTTCCCCCTTCCATGCATTTACTTCCCATGCGCATGCCCTTAGGAATAGTTACCAAAAGAGTTGGGCCTTTTTTACTACCCACACTCTTCTCCCTTTGTTCTTCCTTAAATTCACCGAGCACGAGCTCCACGCTACACTCCAATTCCTCATTGACCAAGGTATTAATTATCTTCTCCACCTCCCTTATCACTTTCTCATTCACCTCCTCCTAAGTGAGCTTGGGCATATCTGGCTCCTTAGTACTTGCCCCCTCACTCCTTTCTTCACTTTGTGTGCCTTCCTCCCCTTGGGTGCCCTTCCTCCTTACAAAGATGAAAGCATCATTTTCATCTTCTGCTTCCTCTCCCTCCAAATCATGGACATCAATCAGCTCCTGATTTTCCTCCATCTCTTCCCCTTCATCATCATCCTTTTCACCTATATAGGTGTTCATGTCATCTGTATCCTTAGACTCTGGTTCTTCCATCCCCTATTCTTCTTCCTTTATTGAAAACTCCGAGTTGGGGAAGTGGTATTCCCTTTATCTAAGGGTTCCTCAGGGGATGGTGGCTTTATAGGTTCTTGGTCTTATCTTTGACCACCGTCCTCTTCTTCTTCCAGACATAGGTACTTGTCCCTGCGGTACCTACATCCTGCTTCTCCACCACCCTCTGTTCCTCTTCTTCTTCCCTCTCCTTATGCTTTGGCATGGGCTTCTTTCTTTCAATAGGGTCATTTGGGATGGATATCTCATTCTCCATGTACACGCCCTTTTTGAATTTTGGCCTTATGTGTAGCTAAATCCTTACGGAATTGCTCCCAGCAATAGGTAAGGTCAAAGGTCTTATAATATGCACATCCTGTGCCACATACCTTTCAACATACACATGCTTCTCTGGGTAGACCAACTTCTTCCTCATTTCCCTGTGCTCTCTGTCAAGGGTGGATAACTCAAGGTTTAATTTCTTTGACTCCTTATATCTATTTACTCTCGCTTGGAAAAATTGGGCAGTAAATGAGAATGGGAATTTTCACCATGGACTCCAACTTCCATCGACCAAAATGAACCTGCTGATACAAAAGTGTTGATAGACTGCGAACTCTGATTCTCCTTCGATTGCCGTAGGGAGTTGTTCATGGATTCACCATTCAACCCCGAATGCATTCCTAAGGCACTTATACCATTTATCTAAGTGTGCCTTGTGTACCCCTGTCATTGATTCACATGTGTATTTCTGAAATCTCTCCGTAGGTAAGGGATCTTCAGCAGGGTACTCCCACACGAACTTGTCGGATGCATCCAAAGACCCCAATTTCTGAGAACAAAATTGTGAACAAAATGTTTCCAAATAAGATCTTTCCTCCATTCTCCATGTTGCTTATGATTCCATCTGCAATAGCCTAAAAAAATTGTCAACGACAAGGAGAAAATTTTCATGAGCACCTTTTAGTAGGATTTGTTCATACTTGCGAAATGGAATTAACTCTTTGTACTAGCTATCATCTAAAGACATATTGGTAGATGGAGATAGTCAATAAGTGGATAGAAGGCTATTTACATAGCTATATGGTAGGACATCAACAAACATGGGTAAGATTATTAAATATGGGTGATTATTTCTACAATACCACATACTAGATGAGTATTGGTATGACTCCTTTCTAGGAATTTTATGGGTATGATGCTACATCATTCATAGACTTAGTATTATCGAGATAATTGAGTTCCCAAATCTTGTGATTGGTTATAGGAGAGTCGGGATATTTTGAAGGAACTTAAGGAGAACCTTTAGAAAGTAAAAAAATAAAATTATGTAGATAGGAACATGATAAAGAGGTCTTTTGAGGTGGGAGATTTAGTCTTCCTATGTTTGCAGCCCTAGATGCAATCCTTGCTCAATCGAGCGGTCCTAAGAAGATAAAACTATGGTTCTATGACCATACAGATAACATGAAGGGTTGGGGCAGTTGCATATGAGTTGGAGCTTCCTGAGAACAACAAGATACACAATGTTTTTCATGTTTCATGCCTCAAAAATCACAAGGGTAGCATATTGTGCCTTCCAAGTATTTTACACCATTGGACAATGAGGGGAAGCTGGTCTTGGAACCAAAATCTATCATTGAGGTGAGACAGAGGAAGCTCAGGAACAAGGTGATCACAAGTACTTAGTATGGTGGAGAGACTTGCCACTTGAGGATGCTACTTGGGAGGGAGAGAAGATTTTATAGCATCCTAGTTTGCATTTGCTTGGGGACAAGCAAATTTTGGGAAGGGAGGACTGTAATGTCCCCATTCCTTCACCAAGGGCCTAACGGCCATTTTTCAGTCTTAGCCTTGGTCATACTCGAGGGGCTAACAATGTTGAAGGACATAGGGTAGCGATGTTTGATTACCACCTTTCCTTTTGTTATATTTATGCATTGAAATTAGTATTGGGCAACTTGGTGGGAATATTGTTATATTTTTTGATGTTGAGGGGGAACTCATAATACTTTATTATAATATTCTTTTGTTAGGGTCACTTAAGTCACTTTTGGAACCTAGGGAAAAATTAACTTAAGTTACATTATGTTCATGTGGGTTCTTCCCTAAGGGGTAAATTAGGGTTTTTGGGCCCTCTATTGCATTGGAAGGTTATAAAAGGTGGTGTTGGGTAGAAGAAGGGGTCATTCATATACACACATTTTTTGATATTGGGACGATAATTGTTTTCACTTCTCTTTCTTGTGGAGTAAGATTCCACAAGAACCCTAGCTTTGATGTTGAGAGATCCACTCGTAGCTAGCAGAGAAATATTCAATGGTGAAATATATACCCTAGTTTTCTAATTTAGATCCCATTCAAAGAAGATTTTCAGTTAGATTCTATAGGGTTTTTAGCCAATGTTTTAAGAAGTTTTTCAGTGGTTCATTTTAGAGGTTAAGGGAGATCATTTTCCCATATATTTCAGCCATTTGCATTTCATATTTTTTCCCAACACTTAAGGATAATTTGGCATAGCTTTTGGAGGATTTCTAGCCAATTTCACATGGTGATATCAGCCCTAGGATATTGCAGCTGGTTTTTCTAGGGTTTCCAGTGCCCATTTTCAAATTTAGAGGTGGGAACCATATATATATATATATATATATATTTTATTTCAAAATATCATACTTTTATCAGTTGTATTCAAATAGTTATGAATTTTTAAAATATTTTAGCAGTTTAGGGCATTCTGAAAATTACTGGCAGTTATTTATTATTCAGAAAAATCCAAAAGCAATTCTAGTTTTTTTGTTATAACAACAATCTTTACATTAAATTTCATGTGATTTGGACAAGTAGTTTGCAATTTATCATTATGTCTCAGTTCACTACCCTATTCAGGTTTTATTCCAAAAAAATCAAAATATCATTTGCTGAATTTTTTTAATTAATTTGTTAAGGTATAAGTTATATCCCACTAGGGATATTTCATAATCATATGAATGCAAGTATGATTTTAGGACCTAGAAATGTACCCAAGTGCTTCATTTTGTGTCTACATTTTCACCTATTTTATGTTGTTGAGTGAACACTCACTAACATAAATTAGATAGGAGATACATACCTGATAAACATATAGAATGTGATGGTGATAACATGTCAAAGAGACAAGTGAAAATGTAAAGTGATAAAAATGAAGCGTGGAAGCTAAGAAAGAGGAAGTGACCCTAGGGGTGAAGCATATTACTTTTTACCATGTTATACATGTTGTCGTGCTTTATGTAGGGTTGTTTCTTATTGTGTATTAAGGATGTACCTTCAAAAGAAGAGAAAAAGAGTAATTAAAGTTATGTATTATGAAAACTTTGGAAAATAATGCAAAATTATGTAAATATGTGTAAAAATAGTAAAAGGAAAGTGTGCACTTGATGATCATGAGTGTAAAAGGATAGAAATATGTCCTAAAAATGTTGTGTAGAGAAATGTTTTTGGGAGATCTCATGCCAAGAGAGTTTTTGGGTGATCTCATGCCAAGAACGAGTCTTTTCAGAGATCTCATGCCAAGTGTGTGGTTTTTCAAGTAATCTCACGCCACAACATAAGAGTGTTGGGGAGAGAGGTCTAGTGTTACTCTCCTTCCATGAATGTTTCCTGATTATACACCAATGTAGATGGTGTGATTCATTTTGTACCATATTAGTATTATATTTGTTATGAGTTAAAATGGAGAAAGAATGCATTCTTCTTACTAGAGGATTGTGCCTATACTGTGAAAACTACTCTATAAATTGTTGTGTAGTGTGCTAATATGATAAAGAAACTATATATCCCCAGACATAGGCACTTAGGAGTGGTTAAGAGCGCATAGGCACTAGTTTCGTATCTGGGTGCTGGAGTCTATGCTAAACTGAGAACCCAAGTCAGATTTTGGGTTGCTTCTATAACTGAATACTATGTTGATTTTATGCAATGCATATTTGATCCGTAGCTTTGAGATGTTGTATGGGGTGATGATTCACCCAATGTATTCCTCCCATCATTTGGGGTATATGCAAAGTTGTTATGAGAATTCAGTCCAAATGAGAGGACCAAATGATGATCTAAATTATATCCTTACAGGGGGAGGGAATGTGCATGGTATAAACCAAGGAACATGTAAACAATGTGGTGGTAAGATGTGTTAGTGGGAAAAGTAATAAACATGCAATAGAAAATAGTATAACAAGCATGTGTGCATATAAGATAAACCATGAAAAGTGGGTTTATAACATGGGTCATCACTCATAATGTCACAAGACAATCGAGCTGAATCAATCAAAAGCATACAAGAAATGATGAAGCAAGACATAGGAGAAGACCGCAAACAATAACATACATAGAAAATAAAATCACCAAATGATTTTAAAAAATAGAATTAAGCTAAACCCCGATTTCAAATTACAATAAGAAATAAATAGAGTACAAATGTTGTTAGATACAATTAACTCAAGCAATAAGCTAATCAAATATGAAACCCTAAGTATAAGAGAGAGAATGACTTAGTTGATTTGTTTTGTCTCATAGAATTTATTTGGATTGGAAAACTAATGAACAAGAAGGGAAGACCATTGAAAATATACACTCAGTAAAATATGAAATCTGTTAGATAAGACCAAAATAGGGTTCTTGGACTAGGTCAAGGGTTCCTAGATGCCAAAGTCTGCTACTCGGGTTCCCGTGACTATGGAGATGGTTGGAATATTATTTTTATGGTGTTGTAAATGAGTTTTTGATAGTCATTATTGGTCGCTTGTATATCACAATATGATTGTTAGGTGTTCCTTTAACCTACAAAACAAGGCTTCACCCGCAAAACCCACAATACCACATAAAATATAACAAAATAAAGGTGAAATATGGGAGATAGTTTGACCCCATTGGTCACTGACCGAGTGAACTTATGACCAAGTGTTTCACTACATCTCGTAATCCATGTAGTTCTTGTGTTTTTGTGATAGAATCGTTCCTAGGATTTCCTTGTGCGAGTGGACTTGATAACATGAAGTAGCTAGATGTACCAATTTAGATAGATGTTTGGATGGAAAAATGGACTTCCCTTACTATGAAGTGTATGCATAAAACATAGTCCCTTGTATGGATGCTAGATGGATGTATTTGATGCTCTTAGATGCCTTTGGATGCAACCTTAGTTAATGATAATAGATTCTTAGATTTTGGTCCTTTATTTTGGTCACATAGCTTTGAATTTTTATGATTATCTTGTTTGAATTCTATAATTGACAACTGTAAGGATGACCCATAAGAAAATTAATATTCCCAAAAGATACAAGAGCCCAAAAATATCAAGTAAAGTGGAAAGAGGTTGGTGTGCCTAGAGGGGATGGGTAAAACTAAGCTCTAACTTCATGACTGCATGCTAGTGTTTAAAGTCATGAAAGATAAAAAAATTCCAAATGGGTTGTATGGTGTAAAATACCATAAAGAAGACAAGAAACAAAGGAAAGAGGTCAAAGATATTTTTCAATTACAATTTTTCTCTCTTAGGAATCATATGAATACTAGTATGATTTTGGACCTAGAAATGTACCCATGTGCATGATTTTATGTCTACACAATAATATTTTTGTATACATGCATTATATGACCTAAGACATGCATCATAAAATTAAAACTGTTGTAATTCATATAGTGTAAATAGATTCTTCTAACTCAAAGTCACATTCTACCATATTATCACTAATTTGATCATGTCATCTACCTATTATGTGATCATCATACAAAGCGACATGACCATGAGTATTTGAGTAAGTTATGATTCTTCTTATATTTAAATTCATGATACATGTTCTTTCAAGTTTATTTAGTTTTATCAGTCAAAAATCAAATATTTCATATCCATTCTAAGTATTTTAGTCAAGTAATTTTATTTTATATAGTGATTTATGTAATTTCGGTTTGAGTCTAGTTGTGTGCTTATACAATTTTAGTATATAGTGGTTTTTATTTAGGATTTGATTTTATTATCTCAAGTTGTGTCAGTATTGTATGACATTAAGTGTCTCAAATTATTCTCAATGTAAATTGTGTAAAACAATTTCCTCGAGACATAATTTGTAAAAGGAAAAATTCTCAATTTAAATTGATGTCCTTAATTAGTCAAAATTGTGAGTGTCATAATGGAAAATTTTAGTGATGTAGAAAAGTTTGAGGGAAAAGGTTTCCACACATGGTATGTAAGATCCTAGTTATTCATAATCAACAAATATCTTTGGGATATTTTTGGTGGAAAAGTGAAGAAACCAAAATATGCAATAGAAGCAACAAAATGAGAGAGCAAAGATAAAAAAAGGTACAACAATTATTGGATCGGGGGTATCTCGATGCTTATTTGCATCATATAGATTTTTCTAAATCCTATAATAGAATTTGGCAAGCATTAAAATTTTCTTTTGGTTCATAAGTTGGAAGTGGAGTTGCAAATTTGAAGCATACGTTATTTGGGATCAAAATGGAGGATGGTGATAGAATAATACAACACAAGTATATTTCATTATATTTTAAATTAGTTAGCTAGAACTATGTTGAAGTGAAATATGAGGATGCAAAATATGTATTTTTAAATAACATGCCACCCATCTATTCTAATATGGTTTTCACACTAATTAAAATAAATCATGGCTTATAGTATTTGATTTCTTCTCTAATGGAGGAAGAAAATAAAACAAATAAAATTGAATCGGAAGAGAGTGCATTGTATGGAAAACAAGATAAATTATATGTTAAAAAGAGATCTATATATTATTTTAAGAAAGGATCAACTTCTAAAGATATAAATAAATGACTCATTTGTTACTATTGACAACAATTTCATCATTTTCTTTTGAACTATAGGAAAAGAACTCAATATTTTCTTGATGGGAAACTTATATGTAAACTAGTTAACTTTAACAACTACATATCACTATGCTTGTGAAAATGAATGAAACATACAAGAGTTATTTATTAACCAGTTAATGTGTTACTTCAACAACCATTAAAATTGAAATTTAAAGGAAATGAAGCAAGAGAGAGACAAGATTTATCCTGGAGAAACCCGATGTGGGAAAAACTCCAGTGGGTGAGAAAATTATCTCCCCTTCCACTATGTAATCTCAATTGATACAATTCACGCCAATTGGCCTTCAAGGAAGATATACAACTCTCCCTAATTGCATCTACTTGCTTACAATCTCTCAACACAAGAACTCTCCAACATGAACAATAAGAAAAGAATACAACTCCTCAATCTTGCTCAAAAATTTTCTTTCACCCAAACTCACTTGCTTGAAACCTTGCAAAGGCTCAAATTTATAGATGTTCAACCCCAAGGAGGTGTGGAAAGCTGAGATGAACTTCCTAGAAGCCCAAATATTTTCAATTGTTGACATCCTCACATTTTTGGACCATTATTTAAAGGATCACCATCTTCTACAAATCCAACGGTTTGTAACAATGTCGAGATGATGTGCGCGTACTGTAGAGAAAGATCAGCCGATCGCAAGAACTCCTTTTATCTTGGAAGACAAGATTTTAATTAGACAATAAATGAGGAAACCGCCTTGGGCCTGTGAAATATAAAACTTCTTTTCAAGGTGGTCAGCTTCCTCAAATATGAATTAACACAAAAGACTATAAAATATCAATTAAATTGCTTTGTTGAACCGGGTAGGGAAAGGTCAAGTTATCGTTATAGTCAAGATAACCGATGGCGGTTAATCGATAACCGATGGCGGTTACCGATGACCGATATCGGTAGAGTCTAGGATCCATCGATCCAAGGTTAGTTGTTTTGTGGGGTGGTGGTGTTATTTGGTAGTTGTGTTATTTGTAGAGGGTCAGATATAGGTAATATTAGGAAATAGGGTGATGAGATCTAGATGAATGACAGTTAGATGCAATGACACGTTGGGTAGTGGATCCAAGAATGGATTTGTGAGGACTTATGATTCAAAAAGTCGAAGAAATGTTATTAAAGAGTACATGCAAGAAGTAGCTTACTGATTATTCGCGGAGATGCAAGTCCAAGAGTTCTGATGGCAAAGGCAGAACTGAGGTAGGATGGTCTGGCACACAGCAGATCAAATCAGCTGAGTATCACAGGGCTCTGGTATCCAGTTGCAGTCCTGGGCTTGCTCTCCCTTGCTGCTAACTCTCCTTGTCTCTTCACTTGTCTCTGCTCAGTCAAGTAAAGATCAGGGTTTTCTCGATCGCTCCTGATGCTCTTTCTTGATTCAAAGAATCCTTTTCTCTGATCCAAAAATGAAATTCCGATCCTTTGTTTTTGGTTTGGGGAGGCCATTTACAGGGAACCGATGGCGGTTACGTAACCGACGGCGGCGAGTAGAACCGCATCGAGAAAGGAAAAAGTAGGCTATTTTTAGTAAAACAGCCCACCTTCCCGCTTTCTCCCGAGAGATTAGTCATGGGCTTGGTCAAGTGACTAGAAGGTCGGTTTTAGGTGCGAGAAAGGGGTCCTTAGTCATGGGTGTAGGTGTAGACCAAGTTTTAGGTTTTAATTAGGTTAGTTTAGGATTAGGGCTAGGTCATGATGAGGTGGCAAAATGAGGTGGTAGGTGAGGTGATGGGGATTTATCAATTACAAGGTAATTAATAAATAATTGTGTAAGGTTTAGGTAATGAGGTTAGGTTGCATGAAATGGGATGCGCGGTCACAAGGGGTCGTAAGACACGAATTTGGTGTCTACATTAGCCCCTTATTGTCGTAGCTTGTGTTGTAAAGTCACACGACAATAATATGAAGTGGTTTCTCCCGTTAAGGATATAGGTAATCCCCTCAAATCTAGCACAATTGAGCGAACGGGAAATCGTGATAGGGTTGATAAAGGGTGAATGTCAGAGGGGGATGGTAAGGTGGTGGGGTAGGTCCAAGGAAGCAGACGCATGTCAAATGCAATCGTATTTACTAGGGTACATGATTTGACTAAGAAACCAAAGAATGTATAGCAAAGGTCGATAGTTTATCCAAACAAGGGTGATATAATCCTCGTATCCAAGGCATAGAAGTAGCTCCAGTGGTATATAATGTAAGGTACAGAACGTTTAGGTGTGTTCGGCAAGACTCAAATGGTTGGTTTGGTTGAGATAAACGTCACGGTCTAGGTCTAGGCAAAGTTGGTCGACGATCAAGTCAAGGACCCTAATCATGCTAAAACACGAACAGTGAGCTCGATTGAACAAAAGGTACAAGATGGATGGATAAAATAAAAATTGATTGTGGGTATGGTGTCATGAGTGATACGGCCGTGGGGTCGGCCAAGTTGTTAGGTTACCTGGGTCGGGCCGATGGTTAGGGTGAGGCCTGGGTCGGGCCAAGTTGGTGGGTGGCGGCTTTGGGCCTCGGGGCCGGATGGGTAGGGTGAGGCCTTGGGTCGGGCCAAATGGGTGAGGCGAGGCCTCGGGTCGGGCCAAATGGGTAGGCGAGGCCTTGGGTCGGGCCAAATGGGTAGGTTGAGGCCTTGGGTCGGGCCAAATGGGTGGGGCGAGGCCTGGGTCGGCCAAATGGGTAGGCGAGGCCTTGGGTCGGGCCGAATGGGTAGGGGTAGAGGCCTCGGGGTCCGGCCGGGCCGAATGGGTAGGCGAGGCCTCGGGTCGGGCCAATGGTAGGTTGAGGCCTTGGGTCGGGCCAAATAGGTAGGTTGAGGCCTTGGGTCGGGCCAAATGGGTAGGGCGAGGCCTTGGGGTCGAGGCCTTGGGTCGGGCCGAATAGGTAAACAAATGGTGTTCAAAGAAAAGTGGATATAGGCGATATTGGTTAAAAAGGGGCAAATGGTAAATAAGGGCAAAAATTGGTGGAAAGTTGGCGTAAAAACCGATGTCGATTCTACATGACCGATATCGGTTAAGGGACCGATAGCGTTCATTAGGGCAAAATGAAACCGATATCGATTGCTAAGGGCGAAAAACCTATAAAAAGAAAAATACGGCTTGTCATTCATCACTTTGTGTTATTTGAAAACCAAATTGATTTGTCTGACGTGGGGAGTTGAGATTGAGGTTTTATTGAGTGAGGTGGAGCTTTTTTACCGGAGGAGTGAGTTTGCTGGGCCCGAGTGAGGAGGAGGCAAGAGCTGATTGGCCGGGGACCCAAAGCAGATCGTAATCGAGCTATGGCACAGTGCAGGAGGAGCAGGAGGGGCCGACCACCACCACCACCACCACCCATCCCACCACGACGACGTGTCGTCGTTCGGGTAGGTTCGAAATTCTTTATTTTGTGCATTTGAATGGTATTAAGCTAAATTGGGGGTTTGGGTAGGAATTTACATGTTTTAGGAAATAATGAGTAAATGGACGTAATTTGAAAAACGAAGAGGATAGATGGGTAAAATAGGGCAAGGCGGCTAGGTGGGTAGGTTTTTAGGGTGTTTGGGTGGGTAGATAAGTAGAAAAATGCAAAAATGTGGGTGGGGGGGCCGCGCGGGGGTTCGGCTCCGGGAAATGACAGGACCGATGTCGGTCGCTAAGCGACCGGACACGGTCGCAAAATTTTAGGGGCTGGGTTCTGTGGTGGTGACGACCGGCGCTTGGCGGTGGTCGACCGCCGCCGCGGGGGAAGAGGGCCGTGGTCGGTTGTTTGGGACCGATACCGGTCCGAAGTGTTTGTGTTGTTTTGTTTTGGTTTGTTTTGTTTGTTTTTGTTGGGCTTGTGTGGGTTTATTGGGGGTTTGTGTGGGTTTGTTTTGTTTTGGGGTCAGGTGGGTTTGGGTTTGGGTCAGGCTTGTTTTGTGTTGGTGTGTTTTGGGGTGTGGGTGGGGTTTCAGTTTTTTTGGTTTGGTTTGGGGGTTTTGGGTAGATTTTGGGCTTTGGGTTTGGGTAGGGTTTGGGCTTGGGTTGGGTGGGGTTTGGGGGTGGGTTGGTATGGGTTTGGGTTGGTATGGGTTTGGGGGTGGGTTGGATGGGTTTGGGGTTGGGTTGGTATGGGTTAAAAAAAAAGGGAGTATAGAGGGTAAAGTAGATGATGTGATGAGAGAGTTGGTCTAAGGTCAGGGTTGGTTTTGCAGCACGCGCAGCTGACGATGCGGATAGATGCCCCGCCGTTGGTGCGGATGCGGCCACACGTATCCGCGGCTCATCAGGTGATCATGCGCGAGGTGGGACTCACGCGAGTCCAAATGATACCGAGCTATTGATAGAGATCACACCGATGGTCACCCTCATCGAGAGATGGGATCCGCGACCAATGTGTTCCATCTCCCGACCGAGAGATGACCATCACATTGAGGATGTGTATCGCATCCTTCGACTACCGATCGAGGGAGAGGCAGTGTTCCAGGTAGATTCGGAGACGGCGATGGACAGCATCCTGTAGGTTTTTGGAGATGCAGCCGCGCTACTTACCTATCACAGCGCGAGTATCGGGTATGGTGACATGTACCGTGCGCACCGACACGAGACACGACTGGCCGTGCTGATGATGATTGGGATCACCTGCTTCGCCCTCCCGGACTCAGAGGGAGGCCGTTTTCCACGGGCATTGATGGGGGTGCTGCTTGAGATGGTGGAGGAGCATACTTGCTATGCGTGGGCACCAGCAGATCTCAAGTGCAATACAGAGAGCTCTGGGGTTATCACCGGATGCGGCGATTTGGTATTTGTTCGACTTTTTTACTTCACTGTTGGGCATATGAGCACATCATATGCATCGACTCAAGAGGGTTACCCCAAAGAAATTGCCTGGCCACAAAGTTATATACAGATACGGCTTTCAGAGGTGGTTGGGAGTCGTGGGGCAGCCACGAGCAAAGCTTGGGAGAGACGTTGCCTACTACAGCATTTTGTTAGAGGGCCCGACAAATGTGGGTAGATATCGTATGGAGACCTTACAGAGGTCATCACCCACATGAGGAGGCCGAGCACATACAGCTTACGCTGGATCCAAAGACACTTTCTCGGATAAAGCAGACGAGGCCGGAGAGTACGAGAGGATACCCTGAGAGGGTACGCAGTGCATGGGGCCGCGACAGACGAGCCACCTCCCTTCCCCGCAAGACAGAGGGATGATGTAGAGGCCCCACCGCCCGCACCACACCCTCGATCCAGATTGGGTTGCCGAGAGGCCAAAGCAGATGACACAAAGATGATGCCGGTCAGACAGAGCATACATGGTGTGGTGGGTCGGTCGAGAGCTGGCGAGGGTAAGATGCCCGCATAAATGACTTGGCACTGTGACGGAGAGAGAGATCACCAGGGGTCAAAGCAGCTTTACAGGGCAGCTTTGCCACAAGCAGCAGTACACAGATAGGGGTCTTACAGGCAAAGCTAGCCCAGCTCAGTGACAGCACATAGCAGCAAAGACCACCACCAAAGAAAGAAACACAACAAAGTGTAGCAGTGCATTGTGCAAGCAAAGAAAAGATTTCAAAGAAGAAGACAACACAAATTTCCAGCATACAGTATGATACCACCACCAAAGAAGAAGCAGCTGACAAATGCACAGTGCACCACCAACAGACAAGTACATGGGGGTACCGGGCAAAGAGGAGTCCTGGGACCAAATTCCAGACTGACCGACTGGGTGGCACGGATAGATACATGGAGGCGAGAGCGAGGCCCGAGACTATCGTGATGTTCTCGATAGTACCGAGCCGAGTATCACCCATATGCGGCACACCGAGCGAGACCTCACATAGTCGAGATCGCAGGAGGCGCAAATGCCACACCGGCCGGCGTGTCTCAAGGTG
This sequence comes from Taxus wallichiana var. yunnanensis, assembly GCA_018340775.1. Classification (NCBI taxonomy): domain Eukaryota; kingdom Viridiplantae; phylum Streptophyta; class Pinopsida; order Cupressales; family Taxaceae; genus Taxus; species Taxus wallichiana. The sequence goes on along the minus strand of CM031244.1, from coordinate 659,877,494 downwards.
CAGGAGGCGAGAGGCGCCACAGGGACCAGCAGGGAGAGGTGCCGAGGGCGGTGGGGAGAGCTGAGGGATCCCTGCATTGTTTTTGTATTTGTATATTGGATATGGGCACCGGTCTGCGAACCGGTTATGTTTATAGAGGCCTGCGTGCCTACATATTACTCATTTATTCATTCATTCATTTATTGATACCGCCTCGAGAGCGAGTACGGGTCAGATAATGGTACCGCCCATGAGCCGAGTATATTTTTGATATGAGGGACCGCCCTGCGAGCCGAGCCGAGAGTATTGATAGTAGTTATCATGCGCTCGCGCGCCGGCTTTGTTGGATTATGAGATCACAGAGGCCCCGATGTAGGGCACAAAGTATATTTGAAAACTTGTATATATATATATATATATATATGATGTTTTGATTCATATGCAAAGTTGAAAAAATGTTTTTAAGTATTTCACAATGGTTTGTGGTATAGAATATATGATGAGTTTAATCGACATGTTGATATATGGATGATGTGTTATATGATGAAATGTCAGCATGTTTTGGGCTGGTTTTGTGACATTGTTATATATGTATCTCGATGAGTTGATTCAAATGAGGTATAGATAGATAGTTTTTTTTTTTGTTTTGTTTTGGTTTGGTATCCTTAATGATGGCTCGGTTTGTTTTTGTAAAATAGATGATGTTAATGAAATTGTAATGATATGTGTGGTGGATGGACATATATGGATAATGGTGTTGTGATGCAGGAAAAGAGGCGGGCGCGACAAAAATTAGGTAAAAAAATGAAGAAAAGACCATGTTTCAAAAGGGCGGGTGTAACCGATATCGGTTAAATAACCGACGCCGGTAGTTAGTAGACCGATATCGGTTACATGACCGATACCGGTTATTTAGGTATGAGCTTTTCTAAAAATAAAAAAGCTAGGGTGGCAACTTAAGTTCTAATTTTGAGAGCCATGCAAGAAGTTAAATACGTGAACGCGACGCTTTTTGACGACTGAGACAGGTAATTGCATGAGAAATTTGAGTGATAAGGAGAAAAGAGACAGGGAAAGTGAATGTGATCTGAGATTCAGAAGACAGAAAGGCAGGTTTGAAAAAGGTGGTAATAATGGCAGGACGAGGAGAAACATCCAAAGCAGGTGGACAAGAGGGAAGACAAGGGCCACCTCAAGCTACTGCAACCCAAGAGGTAACGTTTTGTTTGTGATTTGACTACTGCATGTTTTGTGAATAAGATGGGGGAGAGTATGTGGGTAGATATGAGAAAGAAAAGATGATAACAAGGGTTATAAATGGGGTGAGTGTTACATGGTAGGTAATCAAGGGTTTCGTGTATGTCTCGTGTATACAGAGAGGAATAAACGAGCAATTTATCGTCGTAGGTGGTTGTTTTAGGCAAGGTGTATGAAAAGTAATGGACCGATATCGGTTAGGATAACCGTATCGCTTACTTCAACCGGCACCGCTAGTCATGTAAACGATACCGGCATTGTAGGGAATTTCCGAATTTGAGAAAACCCGGGGATTGGAGGAATTGAATGGTTTTTTGTTATTTGATGTACGCAGCAGGCAGTGGTCGAGGATGAATGATATGTACCAAATATTTGTTACACGAATCCGAGCGGATGTAACGCCAAATGAATGGACATTGATAAATCGTTTGGGGTTAAGTGGAATCCGCTATTATTCACGAATCGCACGTAACCATGCTATGTTACAAAGCGCGTTGATCGAGAGATGGAATCCTCGAGACAAATACCTTCTATCCGCCAACAGGGAAATGACAAGAATATCGAAGATGTGTTCCGTATTTCGAGACTCCCAATTACAGAAAACCAAGATATCGTGCATTACCTAGCGCGCACTGGGAGCGATAACAAAGCAGATTTGGTCCATACGCACGAGATTTAACACAATGAGGTTTGTCATTTACGTATGGGATAATGTATGCAAAGACACCCTGAGGAGACAAGGTTAGCAGTGATATTAATGATAGCGGTAGGGTATTACGCGTTACCGAGGGCGGATGGGGGAAGATTTCCAAAGGCATTGATGTGTGTTATTTGGGAGATGATAGAAAGGAACGTGACTTTTGCATGGGGCACCGCATATTTGGCGAGTTATACAGGGGTTTATGGGCTTGAGGTGAAATCACAGATCGACACCGGATTGTTCATACTTATTACACTCGCAGGCCTATGAGCACATTGTTTGTGTGCGACCAAGAGGCCGATCCATCCAAATGTGAGAAACCGGAGTACAGAGGTTGGGATTCAGACGATGGGTCCAGATAGCAGAACAGGAGGCAAGATCCCAGGCCGTGACGGATGACTTTGAGTATTATAGGCAGGTATGGGAGAGAGTGACGATTGCGGATATCTGTTGGAGGCCTTACGGGAATTATATGGTAACAGAGAACATAGCTGAGGAATTGAGGGGTGTAGAGCGATTGAGATGGATCGCGGGGCACAGGCCAGGTGAATATGAGAGGATTCCTATAGATCGCGTGCGGCGACAATTTGGATTTGTGCAGGATATACCCCAGGCTTATAGACCCTATATGAGGATCGATGCAGAGGCAGTATTCTCACCTCCCCAGCCAACACCCCCAGAAGGGCCTGAAGAGGTAGCAGCCGATCGCAGGGTAATGGATGCAGGAACGACAGAGGCCTATAGATTATGGTGGGTAGCAGAACTGCGAGGTGTACGTGATCGTCCTGACATAGCGGTGATTACAGCAGAGAGGGATCGTCTCGCAGCTGCTTGTTCAAAGCTCCAAACGCAGTGAATGAGACAAGAGGATTGTTAGTGGTCATGAGTCACTGGGCGAGAGACTAGAGGCTGGAGTCCTCCATGCGAGAGGGCGTATTCATATGTTACAGGAGAGATCGGGAGATCGCTGGGCGGTACCAATAAATGGTGGTACCTTCGAGGACAGAGAGGCCTCGGCGAGAGGGTCGACGATCACGATCATCACCTAGTTCGGGATGAGGCGTGAGGGTCTAAATAAATGTTAGCAAGGTATAAGAATAAATAAGAGTACCGACCTGCGTGTCGATGATAGAGAAGATGTATTTGTTTAACATCTAAATAAAACGAGATATGTATGTTGATTTGAGTTATCATAATAAGAATGTTTTCGTTTTGATTTTCGGTTTTTTAAAAAGGATAAAGAGGAATGTGATTAAATAGAAATACACAAAAATATTTATATTTACCACACATGATAGGTTATGGTAGGGGATGGTCGAGCTAACCTTGGGAGACCCCATGTCTCCGAAGTGCTCGCCTACATAGCCCTCGCACACAAAGCAAGGAGGGGCCTCGCATCGATGTAGTTCTCCCTTAGGATCAGGGAGAGGCGAATTCAGGCAATTTGGTACGGTTTAGGCAATTGGTTGGTTGGTAAGAATATTGATATTAATATTGGTAAGGTAAGGTTGTTGGTGTCGGTAATGAATTGGTGATGTTGTAAAAGGTATAAGGGAAGCGAAAGTTAGCCTACCCAAGTAGAAGGGAACCATGTCCTGATTAAGATCAACACACAATCCTAGATGCGAGGCAAAGCGGAAAGAGTGCTCCGTAGGTGAAAAGAGCTAAACAAACCACACAACGTAGAACGAGCTTGAAGCCCTAGGTACCGTGCATAGACGAGAAGTCCATAGGTGAAAAGAGTTGTATGATCACAATATATCGGGTGTACGTTACGTCCCTTGAGTTGAAACAAATGGTGAGGTGAGGTGGATGATATAGCTGAGGTACAGAGAACTTATTACAAAGTGAGTGTTCTGACGAAAGAGAACCTACCCTAAATAGACAAGTCCATGACCCAAAAAGTTCTTTTTGAATGAGGCTTTTATTTTACTGAATATAGACTGATCGATGCGGGAAGTCTACAAGGGATATTGATTGTGCTATTCTTGAGGTCTTCACGAAGCTGATCAATGCGAGAAGCTTCTGATAAAGGCGACTGTATAGTCAGTCCTTCGAGGGAGCAAACTATTTATAGTAGCAGATATGATTTTAGTGCATAGTCAGTCCTTCTGGGGAGCAAATATATAGAATAAAGAATAATTTGGCATATAGCATGTCCTTCGAGGGAACAATCTATATATAATTTAGATAGCTAGATGTTCTTTTGGCGTGAAGCATCTAGTTTGGTAGGAAGTTTGACTCAAGAAAATCCCATAAGAATACGGCTTATTTTAATACTTTGAAGTCATGGACTAGACTAAAAAGGGGAAGGCATCGTTTAGGTGAGGTGAGAATCAAACTATGTGAGCTTGATTTTTATTATGAGGTGTAGGAAACGAAGTGCATGTGGTGGTATGTGAGCTCAAGGGACGAGCGGCAGGTAGATAAGAAGTGATATAACACTAAATTCAACAGTAGAATGGTCGAAGATGCAAGGCATTATGGGTTCAGCTCAGTTTACCATTGCTTAAGCTAAACGATAAGTGCCTCGATCCATAGGTGTGAGTGATTATATAAGGCCCAATCCAATCGGGAGCAAATTTTCCACGCTTTGCTCTTTTCTAGTTTGGTGACATGTTGATTCTCTTTGAGGACAAGATCACCAACCTTAAAGGTACGCCATGAAGTCGCTTATCATAAGCACGTTTGATGCGTTTTTGATAGATTTGAAGGTGATCAAGAGTCGTAAGACGACGTCATCAAGGAGCTCCAATTGGGCTAACCGCTCTGCGGAAATCATCGCTGGTGAGAATATCCCAAGAGATATTCTAAGGGAGGGTATTTGTATTTCGAGAGGCAAAACAGCCTTTCTGCACCCGTATACCAAAGAAAAGGTGTGGCATTAGTAGAGGTACGAATGCTAGTACGATAAGCCCAAAGGGCAAAGGGAATGTGATCGTGCCAATTTCTTCCTGATTCATCGACAACTTTCATGAGGATTTTGGTTAGGTTTTATTAGAAGATTCACCACCATTGGCCTCATGGATAAGTAAGGCGATGAGAAACTAAGTTTGATACCAAAGTTGTCACAAAGGTCTTGTAACAACTTGTTTTTAAAGATTTACCATTATCTCGTTATTAGGCGATGAGGAATACCAAAACGATGTATAATGTGATGGTTAATGAATTCGACAATTTTTTTCCTTTTTGATCAAACGAGTGGAATGGCCTCCACCCATTTTGTGTAATATTCGGTGGTCGTGATTATCCATCGGTGACGCTGTGAAGAGGATGGGTGAATCTCACCAATAAGGTCTAAACCCCATCAGTGAGAAAGGCCAAAGATCTCGTGCGACTCCGCAAATGGATGGCTAGGAGTATGTTGAAGGTTAGCATGTTGTTGACACATAACACAACGCTTAACATATTCGTAGAGCAAATGTATTGAGAGTAGGCCAATAATAACCTAGGCGAAGGATTCGCTTAGCCACGGCAAGGCCACTAAAATGTCCACCACAAATCCCATCATGGACTTGTTGGATGGTATAGGTGACCTCCGCGCCGGCTGAGACAAAATGAAGGAGGATACCATCAAAGCCACGTTTATAGAGGAGTCCCCCCATAACTACATAACGAGAAACGCGTTTAAGAAAAGCACGCTGCTTTACCAAAGATTACTAGTAAGGTCGATGGGAGAACAGAGGTTGTAAGGTAGTCGAAATTGGTGATACCAAGTATCCTCGTGAATTAGCAGATACATTATTTATCATACAAACTACCGGGTTGAGTAGATGGGGCAAAAAGTTGTTGACCACGACGAATAATTCGAGTCACTTGATGAAGCTGAATTTGCGAGGCTAAGCAAGCCATAGTATCCGCAAATTTGTTAGTGGAGCGGGGAATGGTTTGATAGAATAGTGAGTAAATAAGGCTAGAAGTGAGTCCACGTAGTATTTGTACTTTTGAAGTTCCTCATTTTTACATCGGTAGATGCCCATAACTTGATTGACTACCAATCGAGAGTCACCAAAAATATTGATAGATTTGATACCTAAGTGTATCGCAACTGAGACCTGCAACAAGGGCCTCGTATTCCGCCGTCAGTATTATTAGTGCAGGGAAATCAAGCCGGAATGAAAGAGGCATAGGTTCAGCGTCAAGAGGGATGAGAACAACGCCGGCTCCTCCGCCGCGCTGGCATTTAGATCCATCGAAGAAGAGGGTCATTTGATACGACTCTTCCCCGAGTGAAAGAGTGGCGATGAGTTCGTCGGGGAATATAAAATTGGTAAATTGTTCCCCAGGTAAAGGGGCTTCCGCAAGTTGGTCTGCGATGGTTTGTCCTTTGATTGATTTCTGGTGGACGAACTCAAGGTCGAGGTCGGTGAGGAGCATGAGCCATCGGGTGATGCGTTGGTTTAGATGAGGTTTGGCATACATGTAATGGATGGGGTCTGTGTTGGTGATGACGAAAGTTTTGTGATTCAGAAGGTAGTGTCGAGTTGGTAGCCACGAATGATAGGGCTAGGCACAACTTTTCTACATGTGTATACCTAGTCTCATAATCCACCAAAGTACGACTTATATAATAAACGGCTTGTTCTCGATTTTCGTAGTCACGATGTGCAAGCATGGCCCCTACAAATATGGTCAGCAAGGGCGGAAAGGTAAAGGTAGAAAGGGCGGTCGCCTTGAGAGGTGGGATAAGCACGGGGTGGCTGCAAGAGATAAGTTTTGAGAGCTTCAAAGGCTTGGTGGCACTCTTCACTCCATTGAAATTCAATGTCCTTTTTAAGGAGGTGATGGAAAGGTCGACATCGATCCGAGAGTCGGGAGATGAAACGCTTGATAGATCGAGCTTACCTTGTAAACTACGCAATTGTTTGAGATTAGTAGGGGGGCATTTCTAGAATAGCTTTGACTTTAGATGGGTCGACCTCAATGCCACGCAAAGAGACGATAAAGCCAAGAAGTTTTCCTAAAGGACACCAAAGACACATTTCTTTGGTCAAGACTGATAGTATATATCAGAAACAAAGCATCAAAATAATGGTTAAAACATCGAGATGTTCACCGCGATGTTTAGACTTGCCAAGAAGATCGCCGACGTAATCTTCAAGGATAGTGTGCATAATGTCATGAAAATGTAGGTCATAGCCCACCGATAGGTCGCACCAAAGATTCTTAAGGCCAAATGGCATTACACGGTAAATGTAAGGTTCCCAAGGAGTTATGAAGGCGCTTTTGTGTTGATCGGCAGGGGCAACCAAAATTTGGTCAGATCCTCGAAAAGCCATCCATGAGAGAAAGCATTTCATGACTCAGTGAGATCAACAAGTTGATCAATACTTGGGAGGGGGAAGTCATCCTTAGGGCAAGCGAGGTTAAGATCCCGAAACCGCATATCCGAAGTCCCCCGCCGCTTTAGTGACAGTGTACGATGTTAGAAATCCATCGAGGATAGTCAATAGCAAGATGAAGGAAACAAAAGAAGTCGCTCAAGCTCTTCTTCGACCAAGAGGGCAATGCGTGGATGCATTTTTCTCGCTTTTGTTTGACTGGGTTTGGAATCGGGGTTTAGAGTGATGTTATGGACGGCAATGGTAGGATCAATTCCTGGCATGTCAGCGTAAGACCACGCGAAAGCTTGGTTGCGAGCACGGAGGAAAGTAGTAAAGGTGACTTGTTCTGATGTGTTAAGGGATTGTCCGATCTTCACAATGTGAGGATCCTCCTCCGTGTGGATGTTGATTTCTATAGTAGATCTGCTCAAAGATGGTTTGGGTTTCGATGGTAAGGCTCGTCAATATAAGAATCATCCGCGCCAAGGTAAGTGAGGATGGAGTCGCATCCTGACACTCAACAACATTAATCAAAGGCGAATCCTCTTCGATCATGTCTGGATACAGAAGGGGAAGAGAAGATGGGTCCTCATTATCGCGTTGATAAGTGAGAGGACCTATGAAGATAGCATTTATGAAAAAAAAAAAAAAAGTTAGGAGGGATAGATTCAGGGTCTATAGATTCTGTGGGTGATGATGGCAAAGTGGGTGATGATGGTTTGGTAGGGGTGACGCTGCCTTCTTCCCGTATCACACCGACACGAGGTGTCTCCCCGTGTAGGTGTTTCAGAAAACCGAGACCACCGCGATCATTGTGTTTATGGGTAGTCACGGAATGAGTGTATGTGGGCTTGTTCAGAAAGACCAAAACCAAAGCCTTTCCAAGACAAATGAGTCAAGAAGGTGAGGGCGAAACGATGATTTGTCAAGTATTGAAAATCGATCGAAGGGAACCACACCAAGAGGAGGTTCAGGGGGTAATGGAGGATGCGCCAACACCCCCATACGTTAGGTTGGTGCGGCAATGGGGTGGTCCGTAAGAGATTACCTCCCCACGCGACGGTCCGTAGGTGGGATGTGCATGTAATTGTCCCGTACTCCGGGGTAGGGAAAGAACTAACGCATATAGGCGGTACTCCCAAACAGAAGGCATTGAAAACATCTACTAAGGGGTCTGAGGTTGGGATGTTAGCATGCGGGAAGGGAAGTGGTTTTTGCGACGGTGGTTTCATCACCAAGGCGTAGGCGCGGTTGAGGTGGATGGTTGAGGTACATTCAAGAGGATGGTCAATTGAATGTATGGGTGTCTTGATTGGTATAAGCACATCGTTAGGGCGGTATAACATATATGCAGGTTTTAAAGGGGGAGGATCAGCTTTTACGGTGTAGGACTTCCCTCGTACTCAAATTTTATGCATCTATGTAATGTTGAGGGAACGCATCCCATGGCCCGATCCAAGGACGACCCAAAGAATATATTATATATCGAACTCTCCTCAAGGACATAGAAGAGTTCGGGTAAAGTACGTGGTCCTACCCGAATGTTGAGGATCACGGTGCCTAAGGTAGAGGTAATAAGCGCATTATCAATGACCGCAACATGATGGGGTCGGGCACACATGTAGCTGAAGGGATATTCATTTGTTGAAAAGCTTTTGAAGAGATGATGTTTAGGCTAAGACCCCCCAATCATAACACGACGCATACGAATGTCCCTGACGTAAGTCGAGATGAACAGGCAGGTCAGATCTTCTCGTACCAAAATCGACAATTTCATCTTCGTGAGAAACCGATCGCAGCAGCTTGTGGTATGCAGACGTAAGTGGTCAGTGGGGGTTGTTTGGGTGAGAGAGGCAACGTGATCGGGTGTCGAATGGAGGCAACGGAAGGGTTTCATTAGGTAAGACCTCGATCCTCAAGAACTTCAACGAGAGCTTGTCGATGAGATTCAAAGTCCAATGAGATCATATAGTGTCATTTTTACGGTGATCGTGAAGCCGTTTAATCATGGCTCGATGGGCAGCTCCATTAGAGACGGGGTAAGCGGGTCCACGAATAACCACTTTGGGTGGTGGTGCAATCGGGATGTCGGACGAGAAGGAGAGGACGCAGTGTGCTTTCTTTCGCTTTCTCATTGTTTTTCTCGCGCTCGAGTAGCAAACACTAATCATATTAATCTCAGAGACCTGAGATGAAGAAGATGATCGGGATAAATCATGGTCTTCAAGAGGTGGGGTCAGTAATAATGACAGATCTTGGTGAGGCGGGGACAGATGGTATAGGAGAGGGAATGGAAACTAAAGGTCTCTCCCTTCGTAAGTTGTCTTTCTTAACCTTTCTATCTGGGAGAGGTGACTGACGAAGGATGGTTTTTAAAGCTTTACATCCCTCCACATCATGTCCTGGTGTGCGGTGATAAGCGCAGATCTTAGACTCATCATAACCTATAGGTCGAGGTTTAGACGGGTCATAAGGTCTAAGTGGGGGTAGGGAAATGGTCGCATTCTCTACTAACATAGCAAGGATTTTGGCGTAAGATCCTTTGAGTGGGTCAAAATCAGAAGAGGATGAGGGTATTGATTGCGCGGGTTTTGGTAATGTTTGGGCGTGGTTAGTTCGTATGGGTGGTGGTTTAGCCGAGGGGTGTTGATACGTGTTTTTCACTAAACGTGGTTTCTTCGGCAGGCTATATTGATGATGAGGCCACGATGGTGTGGTATCGTAAAACAACCACTGGGAAATAGGAGTGACCGAAAACAAATCTTTGATGATGGAATTTGTTTAGGGTCGATAGGTGGACAGATACGCGGAGTGATAATGTTGCTATACCCCTGATCTCTCGTATGTGTGCAGTAAGGCGAGGTCGCTTTAAAGGAAACGCAGGAGGTATGATATATTGATGTAAGGTAGAGGGATGGGGTCCCAATATGGAAGGTAGGTGTGACGATGATGGTTTTAGTTGTGATAGAGGCATAGGTTGAGGAGATTGAGTCTGTCTCTTAATGGGGTGGACGGCTTTATTTTTAGATAAATCAAGCCGCTTAGGTGGGTGTGTTAGACTGGGTATGGGTAAGGTCCCAAGCGTAGGGGAAGATTTGGCTAAGTTAATAGAAGTGGACGGGGCATTTGGTAGAGGTGAGGGGGTGAAGGTGAGAACATGGGCATTTTAAGCTTCTGTAAACACTTCGGGTATATGGTGGAGGTCTCAGGATCGGTCATTTGCATTTGAGTAGAATATGGCGTACTCAAACGTTCCCATAGGGCCTGTCTATCTTCTGTGGAATGACAGTCCTCACGTGTGAATGTGAACTTTTGTACGGAAGAAAGGTGGGTTGTGATTCCGGTCCACTGTGGGTGTGATACAGGGGGTAAACGAGGCACTGTATCAATAGATGTCAAGAGGTCGACCGGTTGTTGAAAAGATTTAGGTGATGAAGGACTAATAGGCAGGAGGGCATGTTCGAGAGGATCCGTCATGGTTAAAGAATTTGGTGATGTCGGTGCAAGAGATTCCTCGTCTAAGGATGTCAAAAGGAGTGGCGTACCTTCCTCTTATGCAACAAGAGGGGTAGAAGGGGAAATCTGGGAAATAGATAGGTTAGATAACATCCGTCTCGCAATCTTGTAGGGATGTGGTATAAGAAGACTCATCGATGGGAAGAGAAGTCTCAAGCGCTTAACTCCTTATGGGTAAAGGAATGATTTCGCTTTGGTTCGATGGTGGTAAAGGAGGTTCGGCCCTGTGTTAGTGAAGAGGCTTGATTCAAAATTTTCTCGATAGAGGCTTTGGGCCGGGTATCAAAGACTCGCATGGATCTCATGAACACTCTCCTCGCTAAGATATCCCGGTTTGTGTTATCATGGGAGAGTGATTCGGGAATGGTTTGTTGAAGATTTTCAAATTTCGGTTGGTGGGGGCATTAGGATTATCGAGGGTTATATCCCCAAGGCAACCATTTCCTCGCACTATGTTTTTCAACATCTTGCAGCTTTCATGACTATGTCCTTTTACACGGTGAAAGTTACGTGTCATTTTCTTTGTACTGTGAGGTATAGCGCGAGTGGAGTCAAACCCGAGTGAGGTTTAACAGAGGCAAGGTGATAGCTCCGCCTTGAGCAATTTTTCCAAGATGACACCATAAGTTTCTCCCAAGGGAGTGTAATTGATGGGCTCTGCTTTATACTTATAGGTGGTTTTTGGGGGTATTGATTAGACGGTGTTTGAGATTTAACCATCACCGCGTGGACAGCTCCTTTTGATTTAGAAGAAGTGGACGCGTGAGGAGTGGTGGTATTTGGTTTATCGGGTAGAATCAGAGTTCGAAATTGGGGTTTTTGTTACGCAACCGCAATTTCTCTTCCTCTAAGGCTCGAATCTCTAGTTTTCGAGCCATAGTAAAGGCTTCATCGAATGTACGGAAAGTTTGAATTTGGAGGGTAGGGGAGATGTGCTTAGCGCAAGCCCGCGTAAACAGTTCGATAAGTTCAGTCTGAGGCAAGGCATATGTAAGTTGGTTGATAAGGCCGCGCCATCGTCCGACGAAATCTGCGATAGATTCGTCTTCGAATTGTCGAATGGCATAAAGGTCGGTGATGGATACTTTCTTAGCAATGTTAATGGAGAAGTGATCCAAGAAAGATTGGGCTAGTTGGTTAAAAGAGAAGATTGAGTGTTAGGTTAAAGCACTGTACCACTCCAAGGCAGGTCCTGATAAGGACATGGGAAAGGTGCGGAGTAACAAGGCATCATCATGGGCAATCAAATAACAAGCATGTCTAAATGATCGCAAGTGTTGTTGAGGATCCTCTTTACTATTAAAACGAGTAAATTTCGGCAACTCCCATTGAGGAGGATATGAATGAAGGGGGACAGAAGGGTGAATGGGCTCCCGACAAACTTGCTCGTATGTCAAGGCGCTACGACTTCCTGAAACAGAAGCCTCCAGGTTTTGCATTTTGTCCATCATTTGTTTAATTAGATCAGTAGTTGGATGAGATGATGGTGTGGTTGTGGTAAACGGAGGCAAATTGGGCCAAGGACCACCGCTAGATCCTGGTGGGGTTAAGTGTTGATAAGGTGTGGAGGATGAATATGTTGAGGCAACCGAATAGGGATGTCCCATATAGGATGTTGAGGTCACTGGATACGTGTATGGGAATGAAAAGGTAGGCGGAGCTTGAGAAGGAAAGCTCGTGTGGATAGGTGGCAGAGAGCAAGTCATGAACGGAGTGGTCTCGCAAGAGAGATGAGGTAGGGGCAATCAAGCGGTAATGATGATATGTGGGGTCCGAGGTTAACCAACGGAAAGCCAATCTGAGTCGTATGAACCTCTCGGGCCGCTTGATCGGGAGACGGGGCTAGAGATGCAGAAGCAAGGCGGTATTATCAAAGTGGAGTGGGAGCTAAATGAGCAGCTATACTAATAGGCATACCAACAAGGAGCTGACCATCAAAGCGACGGTCAGGGGTATGAGACAAATAGTATTGACAAAGCTAGAATTAGCATCCGTAAACTTGGCAAAGTCCTTATCTCCCACAGGAATTTTAGGAACCTCGCTGGTATCCGTAGGATTCCCCACAGAATGTGAAGGGGGTGATTCAGGCAAAGAAACAGAGCAAGCATGTGAAACCATGGCGGCGGCTTGCTTTCGAGTGATAACAACCATGGACAGGAGTTCACAGTAGGGTTTCAATCTGTCAGGAATAGAAACAAACTCAGACTGGTAAAATTGGTAGGTTGCTGGTTTGTCGTGAATCGAAAAGACAAGAAACCGATATCGGCCTAGTAACCGATGTCGGTTATACTATAGCCGACGCCGGTCGTAACCGGCGTGCTCGTGTAAGAAGTCTGGGCAACAAGATATAAAAAGGCTGCTAATTTGATTTTTAACAACGCTTAGTATACTTGTCCAATTATTGATCACGTAAGATGAGAGTATGAGAAAGAAAACAGAACTAAAAACAAGCAAGATGCACACACAAATCCAGAGATTAACCCTAGGGTTAATTTTAATTATCGTGGGCTTATGCCTTTAGACGTAGAATGATGTCGTAATCCTAAACAAGAGACTTAGGGAAATGTCAAGTTGTTTTGGCTTATAAGGTTACCTCAATCTAAGTGAGGAATACCGCTGAAAAAAAGGGGGATGTTTGAGTCACAGTTAATTGTGAAGTGATTCGGTATGTGTTGTGCAGTGAATGTAAGATTAATTTCCTATCAATACCGTGGATATCACCCCCACGTGTACGACCTGTTACTTAATCTACGTTCACTAGAATTGAAAAACAACAAGCAGGAATGCAATGCACGTGTTTTAAACCCAAATCAAAAATTATGTTCGATGAAGCAAGAGAGATGACTTTCACTAATGCGAAACTAGGAAAGCAAGACAAATTCTTTACGAAATATATAACAAAAGCAGCAACAGCAAGTATGCTTCCTAAAATGAAAATAAGCAAGAGAAACAAAAACCCAAAATGGGTCCCACCTCTAAGCATGCCAAAATGTTTCACTTAATGTTTCGTCCTTTTTTAGAAACAGATAAGGGTCAGGGCTAGGAGGAATACCCGTAGAATGTCGAGATGATGTGCGCATACCAGTAGAGAAAGATCAGCCGACTCGAAGAACTCCTTTTGTCTTGAAGGACTACCCGCAAATAAGAACACAAGACCACAAGATTTTAATTAGACAATAAATGAGGAAACTCGCCTGGGCCTGTGAAATATAAAACTTCCTTTCAAGGTGGTCGCCTCCTCTAATATGAATTAACACAAAAGACTATAAAATATCAATTAAATTGCTTTGTTGAACCGGGTAGGGAAAGGTCGGTTATTGGTTATAGTCAAGATAACCGATGGCGATAAGCACGATAACCGATGGCGGTTACCGATGACCGATATCGTGAGAGTCTAGGATCCGAAGGTTAGTTGTTTTGTGGGGTGGTGGTGTTATTTGGTAGTTGTGTTATTCAGTAGGGTCAGATATAGGTAATATTAGGAAATAGGGTGATGAGATCTAGATGAATGATAGCTTAGATGCAATGACACGTTGGGTAGTGGATCCAAGAATGGATTTGTGAGGACTTATGATTCAAAAAGTCAAGAAATGTTATTAAAGAGTACATGCAAGAAGTAGCTTACCGATTATTCATGGAGATGCAAGTCCAAGAGTTCTCATGGCAAAGGCGTAAAATCGAGGTAGGATGGTCCGGCACACAAAGCAGATCAAATCAGCCGAGTATCACAGGGCTCGTATCCAGCAGCAGCCCGGGCTTGCTCTCCTCGCCGCTAACTCTCCTTGTCTCTTCACTTGTCTCTCGCCACCAAGTAAAGATCAGGGTTTTCTCGATCGCTCCTGATGCTCTTTCTTGATTCAAAGAATCCTTTTCTCTGATCCAAAAATGAAATTCCGATCCTTTGTTTTTGGTTTGGGGAGGCCATTTACAGGGAACCGATGGCGGTTACGTAACCGACGGCGGTCGAGTAGGAACCGGCATCGGTAAGGAAAAAGTAGGCTATTTTTAGTAAAACAGCCCACCTTCCCTGCTTTTCTCCCGAGAGATTAGTTGCGGGCTTGGTCAAGTGACTAGAAGGTCGGTTTTAGGTGCGAGAAAGGGGTCCTTAGTCATGGGTGTAGGTGTAGACCAAGTTTTAGGTTTTAATTAGGTTAGTTTAGGATTAGGGCTAGGTCATGATGAGGTGGCAAAATGAGGTGGTAGGTGAGGTGATGGGGATTTATCAATTACAAGGTTCAATGGCCTAAAATGCACAATAACATTTAGTGGCTAATATTCGTTAATTCATGAATATTTCAGTTTTTGAAATTTGAAATTAGTGAATTTTTAGGTCATAAGTTAGGACACTTCACCATTTTCTTTGGGTACAAGTTATTTTTAGGGGTCAATTCACCATTCCCGTGAAATATAAATTCACAATTTTTTCTTGAATATAATAAGTCAAGAAGCATATTTTTATGCTACTCGGGCGACAACATATAGTATCGTGTCAATCGGTAGCATAAAAAATGCTACCAACTAACAAAATTTTTATGCTACCAAACGAAAAATATACTATATGTTTTCATCTTGCTAGCATAAAAATATAAAAATGTTATGCTCTCGACAACAATATACTATATGATGTCATTCAAGAGCATAAAAATATGCTACCGACTTTGGTAGCATATAAAAAATCTACTATCTGGTAGCATTTAATAGTGATTTCATGATGTATTGATATTCACCATTCATGTGAAAGATAATTTTCACATATTCGCCAAATATTTTCTAAGGCTTTTTTTTAGAGGGAACCTTAAAATTTTCTCTACTAAAATGTCATTCGGAGGTGTCCGGATCACCCCCATCCTAACTAGACCATCTTGTGAAGATAAAGATGAGCCGAGAACCTATAGAGCAAGTATAATCATAGGGACTACATAGAATTGGGCTTTTCTTAATCCAATTTTAGATCATACCCCCTAATTTGATGAGTTTAATTCCCTAAAAGCTTTAAGGACTGATGAGGTGAGGAAATTTCTTCCCCACATCCTCTTTGGAATACCACTTGGCCTTTGATGATAACTTACCTTTCAATCCAATAAACCACCTGTCTTGCACCTCTCTATGTTGTTCTTTCTCTCCGCTTTAAAACCACATCTTTTTGTAATTGTAAATTAATATCTAGAGCAATATCCTCAATAAACGAAAGAAATTCTACTTCTTGTTCATCATCCAACATGGATGGATAAAAAGATGCAAGTTTTGAACATTTACAATTGAATAAGTCTTCATATAAGGAGAAAAATCCAAGTGGAAAGCATTTTTACACACTTGTTCTATAATCTCAAATGGGCCATAATGAAGAGGTTTACATTTCTTGGGTTTTCCATATAACATGTCCCTGGCTCAAATACAACCATACCTTCTCTCCAATAAGGAAGGAATGCTTAGTCCTATGTATATCATGTCACACTTTGTACTTGTCCCGTGACTCTACCAACCTCTTCTCTACCTGAAGGAGAATTTTCCAAATCTTCTCAATGAATTTTTCAGCTTTGTGGACCTTTAGTTCCAATTTCCTGTTATCTTTGAATGGTAATCTAAAAACAACATCAGAATCACTCTTAGGAAAATAACCAAAACATGTCTTAAAAGGAGTTTTATTAGTTGAAGCATGAATTTACCTATTATAATAATGCTTCATATACACAAATTTCTCATCCCAGGTCCTCAAATGTTTCCTATTATACCCCCTTAAGAGCTGGACCAAGGTACGACTCACCACCTCTGTTTGCTCATCCATCTGTGGATGAAAGGAAGTAGAATTATTTAGCTTTGTATCCATTTTTCCCCATAAAGTAGACCAAAAATTCCCTACAAACCATGAGTCCCTATCTGATACAATAGAATTTGGCAAACCAAAGTGAACCCACACATTTAAAAAAAAATTAACTTATCTGCATCATTGACCTTAATGGTATTTTTACAAGGAATAAGAATACACATTTTGCTAAATCAATCTACAATTACAAATATATAATCATGATCCTTTTTGGTGGCAGGAAAACCACCTAAGAAATACATGGATATACTTTCCCATGTTAGAGAAGGAACTAACAACGGTATATACAACCCCAAATTCCTATTATTAGGATTTCTTGTACTACATAAAACATAACCATTGATGAATTTAGCAACTTCAGCTTGCATGTTCGGCCAATACACATACCTTTGCAAGTGAGCTACAAAGTCTTTGTCACACCAAAGTGATCGCTACCATGGAAGTGTGTGCTTCTCTCATCAACTAAACTCTTTCCCTCCTCGGCACATAGATTTTCCTATTCTTGTAGAGAAATCCATCCTAGAGACAATATTCCCCTTGAAGTTTAAATCCCTAACTTAGAGGTTTCTGCGAACAGCTCTACAAAATTTGGATCCTCCTCATAGCCTTCCTGATAGGCTTCACACACAAATGGATCAAAAAGAGTTAATGTGCCAATAATTAAAATAAAAGGAGGTCTAGATAACATGTCAGCCAATTTTTTAGTCACACCGTTTTTTATATTTAATAATCAATGAAAAATCTACAAGAAATCCATCCATTTATAGTGCCTAGCTTGCTGAATTTTACACTGAGCCTACAGATATTAGAGAGGTTGATGATCTATATGAATGATAGTTTCCTTACCCATCAATAATTTTTCCATTTCTTGACCGATTGAACAAGAGCATACATGTCCTTATCATTTGTATAGTAATTCAAAATCACACCATGAAATAGTTAAGAGTGATAATATACTGGCATACCTCCCTAAATTCGGACAACCCCCATAACATAGTCACTAGCATCGGCTTCCACTTCAAAAGGAAGTTATAAGTTAGGTAAGGCCAAAACTAGAGCAGACTAGTTTTATATTTAAATGTTTCAAAAGAAACTTGTTTCTTATGCCAATCAAATTTATTACCCCATATTGTCATGGAATGTAGTGGCATTACTATAGAAGAGAAGTTCTTTATGAACTTCCATAAATATTGAACCACTCTAACAAAACTCCTGGTCTCGGTCAAATTGATGGTGTAGGCCAGTTTAGAATGGCCTCTATCTTAGCCAGATCAATTCTTAACTCCCCATCTCCAATCACATGTCCCAAAAATATAAGAATTTTTTTACAAAATCACATTTCTTCTCATTCAACATAATCCTGTTCTCCTTAAGTACTTACAAAACTTGACGCAAATGATCAATATGCTCCTCAAAAGTTTTTCTAAAAACTAGAATGTCATCCAAGTACATAATAACAAAGGAATCAATAAATGGCCTCATTACCTCATTCATCAACCTCATGAAGGTAGCTAGTGCATTACATAGCCCGAACGGTAATACCAACCATTCATACAATCCTTTTCTGGTCTTGAATGTTGTCTTCTAGATGTCCTCTTCCTTGATCCACACTTGATGATACCCAGACTTCAAATCAAGTTTAGTAAAATATCTAGCATGTTGTAACTGATTTAATAAATCATCAATGTGAGGAAGAGGGTACCAATTATTAATGGTTATTTTATTTAAGGCCTTAAAATCAACACACATTCTCCATTAACCATATTTCTTAGGTTACACTAAAACAATAGGAAAACGACAAGGAGAAATCCAATCAAATAATGTAACTATTGTTTTACCTCAATGGAATATTTCAAAGACTACCTATACAATCCCAAGTTTGAAAGCAGACTATCGGGTAGCAAATGGATCTCATGCTCAATCGCCCTCACTGGGGGCAACCTTGTAGGTTCCTGAAAGACCTCTTTGAACTACTAAACCAACTTTGTTATTTGTGCCTACTCTTTGTTATAAAACATGCTACAAGTGGTTTTAGATGTCATAATATCATCATCTGGCATATCCCTTAACATGAGTAATGCAAACTTACCACTAGCATTAATAAGTTTTCGGGCTTCATTGGCACTTACTAGAGATATCTTTGAATCTCCTGAATAGGATGAAATGATGTAGCTCTTACCATCCTTTACCAAACGGTATTGATTGGCTCTCCTTGTGAAGATAGCATCCCTGACATACAAATATGGGTTGCCAAAAACTACACCACACACATCAAGGGGAACAACATCCACAGTAACCTCATCAATAAAATTTTTGTCAATACCAAAAGTGATCTTACATTGCTTCGTTACCCTGATGTCTACACCTTTCTTCACCCAACCTACAGAATATGGACTTGGGTGACTGTAAGTTTCAAATTCAACTCCGTCCCAAAGAACTCTTTACTAGTTAAATTATCTTGAGAACATGTATCAAAAAGAGAATCTACCTTAGTTTTCTTCACTTGTATCTTTAAATGAAAAATATTTGTTAGTTCATTATCTTGAACAACATTGTTACTACCCAAACATACCTCCCTATGGACAGAGGCACAACACATAGTCTCATCCACCTCGTCACTACAAAATACTTCCTCTCCTTGGAGGGCAGTCATGGCCTTCTTCTTATTCTTCTTGTTTTTGAAGGGATGCAACTCGGGTGAAGCTTCCAAAATTTCTCCTCGGAATGAGTGTCAACATCACAATGCCCATAGTGAATTTTAGTATCCTTTTTAGAAATTGAAGTAGCATTTTTCTTACCCTTTCCTTTTCCTTTTTCCTTTTGCTTGGTGTCACCTTGTTTGTTTGAAGCATGTTGAGAGGTAGATGAACTCTTTTTCTTGTCCATCTCCAAATAGTGAGCTTGCGTACAAGCCTCATCTACATCTACAGGTTGGCCAAAAGGATGGGTCTCCTAAAGTGGCTATGGATTCCACCAATGTATTTCATCAACAATTTTTGGTTTGGCACATCCTTTCCCATATGAATAGATTTTGTCTAGAACTCACTCATATACTCCTTCATAGTATGGTCTTGTTTCTACCTAAGATATTGCCAATACATGGACCTCTCCTCCTCATAAAAATAGGATAAAATGGATTTTGGATTACCTTCTTAAATACATAACATCTAGTAATTGGAGAAAATTCTTAACAACCAAGGTATGAACATAACTCTCAAACCAAGTTAAAGCATGTTTGGTTAATTTTAACCGAGAAAAGGAAATCTTCTGACTTTCATTAATGTGATGCAAACTGAAATATACCTCCAATTGAGCTAGCTAATGATATAGCTTCTCAATGTTCACGTATCTAATAAGGCTCAATCTTGATCTTGGCCTCCACTTTAAACAAAGGAGGTACGATAATGACATGGGATGGGTCTTCTTCATGAACCGCTTCTTCATGGTCTTCTCGGGGTCTCATCGGATACATCAAGCTTTTACATGAGCAGTCCCATGATGGACTCTAATTTCCCAAATGATGATGAAATGTTGCCCACATATTTGGATAGATTTGGCAGCTTTCTCCTCAATCTTATAGAAACATGATTCACCATTATCATTTTCATCATCTCTTATAGCCATCTCACAAATTCCTTGCTGATACATTTTTGTATAAATATATGCTTTAAATGGAATCAAGCTACCTTCACCACTTTCTTATCCCTTTTGGGTAAGGGGCATCTAACTACAATCTTAACACAAGTTAAACCCCACAAAAGAATGAAATCTTAACTACTTTGATACCAATTTGATCCGTAAAATACTTAACTTTAATAACTACGAGATCACTATGCTTGTGAAAATTAATGAAACATACAAAATTTCTTTATTAACCAGTTAATGTATTACTTTAATAACCATTAACATTGTAAATTGAAAGGAAATGAAGCAAGAGAGAGACAAGATTTATCTTGGAGAAACCTAGTGTGGGAAAAACTCAAGTGGGTGAGATAGTTATCTCTCCTTCCACTCTGTAATCTCAATTGATACAATTCACTACCAATTGGCCTTGAAGGAAGATATATAACTCTCCCTAATTGCATAGTATTTCTTACAGTATCTCAACAAAAGAACTCTCCAACATGAACAATAAGAAAATAATACAACTCCTCAATCTTTCTCAAAAGTTTTTTTTCACCTAAACTCAATTTCTTGAAACCTTGCAAAGGCTCGAATTTATAGATGTTCAACCCCAAGGAGGCATGGAAATATGAAACGAACCGCGTGGAATCCCAAAAATTTGCAACTATTGGTGTTTTTGGACCATTGGTTACAGGGCCGCCGCCTTCCGCACTAACAATTTCAGAACCACCGCTTTGCATAGAGCGACGATTACATAACTATTGGGCGGTCATGTAACCAATAGATAAAATTCCTGAACAAAACTTCAATGGCCTAAAATTTCATTCGTGTAACTAGACCATCGTATGAAGATAAATATGAGCAGAGAATATGTAGAACAAGTATAAACATAAAGATTACAAAGAATTGGGTTTTTCCTGATCCATTTTTGGATCAAAAACTACAAAACAATTCCATGATTCTTGATGAAGAAGAGGAAGCCATATCGGCTCACACTAAAAATATAAGTGATAAAGACTACCTCTATTAGGTAACCTCATATCGTAGAGGAAAAATATACACGAGGTTGTAGTTTAATCAACAAAATCTCATCAGTAACCAATGATGGGTCCACATGAAGTTGTGGTGATAGATTATTTTTCTATTTGACTGATTTGGTTTATATGTACTTCATGTTTTAGAGTTTTTATTTTGATGTGTTTTTAATAAGAAAAAAGTTCATTCCTATTCACTTGTATATATGGCTACTTAAATGCAATCCCCTAATGTAAACATATAGTGGTAAAATGAAAGAATAAATAAAATTAGTAGCATGGTATTTGTATATGTTGAATAGTCAAATGTGTTCCTATTCATACCTAGGTTTGTGGTAAATCTTTGTATAACCACTTAAGGTTGTGTAAATGGTTTCTTATTGAGTTCCCACATCGACTATATTATATGTGTTCCATATGATGAATGGTTGATAAGAAGACACTTATTTTATGTGTTCGCACATTAGTTTGGCCAAATGTGTTCTTACCAATGCATGGTTGATAAGAAGTTGATGTGTTCCTTGTTCTACCTTCATTTCTAGTTGTGTGTCAAGATCATAAGTGAGCATGGGTGAGCAAGATGAGGAAGCAATGTGCATTTTTTTCTACCATGTAAACACTAAGGGGGAATGTGAGGAAAAATTAGTATTTACATTACTTGATTATTTACCATGTGGTAAATAACACTAGTTTGTTGTATTACCTAAGTTAATGGTTAGTTTATTCTACATGTATATACATTAATGGGTTATTTTTTATTTGTCCTTCCTATTTATTACAAAGTTGTTTTAGGTATTTACTTAGCTATTTAAGAGACAATGCATTGTGTGTTTGATGGATGGAATATAATATATATCGTTGCGATTATTTTGTACAATTCTCTCTCGAATGTTCACCCTGTCAATGCATAAAATTTCCTCTCGAAACCTATCACACTTCTCTTCCTATCATTAACACCATTAGAGATAATATTTAGGAATATTGTGATATTGGCTATACATGTCCATCTCTGAAAATAAACACCCATCACCTAGCTTTCTAACCTAATGGCCTCAATAAAGACCTATATTTTGGTTGCTATATCAACCTCTCCCATGTGAATAGGTCATACTTTATATCGAGTGTAATGTAAGTCTTATTTATGTCAAATATGTTCTATGTTTTTAGGTTATACCATAGGTAGTCATTTCACTAAATGCTTTGTCGTCCATCATACTTTGAAAAAATTGTACTATAACTAGTATTTATTTCAATGTTAGGTAGGTGAACAAGTAAACTACTACTACATGTGCATATTATTAGTGACTTGGATTGAAATTTATGGAATAAGTTGAATTTGGACAAATATTTAATATACATAATGTTACTTCTTTGAAATTTATTTGTAATTTATGTTACTATACATGTGCATTATTTTGAATCCTTCATATTGTCTTATAACCGAGGCATCCAAAATTCCTAAGACACAACAATACCTCAACTAAGACTAAATATAAATTCATTCATAATCAATTATCAACCATTACCAGATTCATTGATATTCAATTTATTTTAGAAGATATTCATTTTAGTTATGATATAATTTCTTAATATTTTATTCAAACTTTCAAACTCATTCATCATATCTTTTATACCTTATCTAGTAAGATGAATTCTAAAATAGATTATTAAGAATTTTCAATAAATGAAACTTTATTTTAAAATCCACTCTCTATTGCTGCTATGAAATGCAACATTCTATCTTCTTAGTGACATGAATAATTGCAATAGAATTGTAGTCATGAAATTGAATTTATTGTGGCTAATATATGTGGATGTCTTGATTTTACATTTGTTATCCAAATCTCATAATTCATATTATCAACAACAAAAAATAGATAATATGTTTTACCTTGAAGAACTATCTCGAATACAATTCTATAATTGAATACTGTTGTCTCATCCTCAACACATCTCCACTTCTAAATTTTTCGAAAATTATAATATAAAAATATTCTTATAAACACAACACAATATTATTAATACGAATGTTGTCATTTCCTTAAAATAAATATTAATAGAAAGAAACATAATGATGAACAAACTATTTTATTAAAAATCTCATAAAAGAAACTTTTTCACACCATCATTGAGTAATCTTGTTCTCGCACACACACAATAATACCATAGAGCTATAAATAAAACTATCAAGTCAGGAAAGAGTTACAAACTCGAGGAAATTAATTTTATTCTATTAACCCATCTAGATGCATCTCTTGGACTACATCTTCATGTCTTGTTCGTATTTGGCTATGGGAAAGAGTTCTATGTAAAATCCATTGACATGGAAAGGGTTTGGATTTGTTGAATTTTTTTCATTGAATTCAAGTGTAATGTATCCGCTAAATTTTTAAATAAAATAATGTGTGAATAGTAATATCTCTTCCTTTGAAAATTTCAATCCCATGTGAATAGTAAACCTGCTCCGAATGGTAAGAATGTACACGTGCTTTCCTTCCCTATCTAATATAAAAGGCCTCAATTTGTCCCACTTATTGAATTAATCTTCTTTCTAAGTCGTAGAATAAGTTGTCCATAAAAGATGTTGAAAACTTATATAATGTAAGTTTTAATAATTGACTCTTAAAACATGAATTGAATTTATAAATGTTGATAAGAAATGTAAAACTTAAAGAACTATCTAGATTTCAATGTTATAATTGGGTTTCCTTTTTATGGTAATAATATATTATAGTCTTGAATATTTTCATGAAAATTATAAATATTATTCTGGTTCAAATTTTCTAACATACAAAACAATATTTATAGTTTTTATTTAGTTAAAATTAATCAACAATGTTTTCAACAAAAAAATACCTTACTACAATAATCCTAGAGATGTTGGTAAATGTGAAACTCACTAGAGAACAAGAAGAAATAATAGAGTATGATGATAATATTTCTAAGCTTGGTTTTAGGAAGCAAATAATCAAACAATTGTTAAATATATCTTTTCTCTTCCAAAATTGATATAATAAGAATCAAACGGAAAACATAGCAAACATCCAGTTCCACTAAGACAACAATTTTGTATGTTGAAAAAGCAAGGAACCATGTGTTCTTTTATTACCATAAAAATATCATTTAAAATATTTATTTTGTTTAAATTTGCAATTTTTATAAATAGCATTTTGTCTCTTAAATTTTTATAATTGTAAAACTTGAATCGTTGTTATGTAACAAACTAAGATAGTAGTGTACTAATTAATTTTTGTAGAAAACCATAAGTGGGGAAAAGAAATTCAATAATAAAATTAAGTTTAAATTCTTGAATCCATGTTCGGTTTCTATTTTTCTTAATTCCAATATGTAAAACATGCTACAATGATGATATTATCCATGGTGTGTGCATAAACTTAAATAAATATTTTATGGATATGAATAAAGATAAATAACTAATGTGATTGCTCGTGTGTGCCTAAAATCATTTCCGAATGAGATAAGAACAAACTTTGGACAAATAAAGTGAGATTGTATTGACACCATTTTACTACATGCAATAAATTAAAAACTAAAGCTAATTATTAGAAAGGTCTAAATTCATTGAAAATCGATACTTATCATAACAAGACATAAAAATATTCAAAAAAAGATCTATGGAAGATGGTATGCACAACCACTAAATCATAATAAAAGGGGCATTTTTTGTGATGTTGTGTTTTAATTCTAACCACAAAAATGGATACATATGAAATGTACGAATAATCAATTATATTATGTCACCACTACCAAACACCTAGTATATGTGAATTTAAGAGCCATAATGGAATTTTCTATATAAATTTCAGTAGTTTTTCATTTAAAATTTAAATAAAACATTGAATTTCAAAATTAATCATTTACATATGTAGTATCTTGAAATTTCCCTCCACATTAATAGATATTTGCATCTATTAAATTAAATAATTGGTAATATTACATGATAATTCTAAAATCTTAATAGAGCATCAAAAGAGTTAAGTTAATTAGATGCCATATATCCAATCTTCTATCACTCCATTGAAAATACTATGAACGTAACATTTAAGACCATAATTTTCATGTCATAAAACCAAATAAATAGGTCAGGCATGTGCCACAACCCTCACCCCCGCTAGGTAGCTCGGCCCTCGACCACCCCTTAACACAAGCCTCATGGCCTTAAAACCCGCAATCACCCTCGCACGACCTTTTGTCATATGCACCCAAATTCTAATTATATATACACCAGACCGTGTGTGTGTGTGTGTGTGTGTGTGTGTGTGTACAAAAACAAAGAACTTGTCGAATTGTGGGCTCTAAACAAAATAAGAACATTCATAACCCCGCAAAGCATGGAGGAGAGATTTAAATCTATAAACCCTTGACCTCAAATCTTTTCCTCCAAAAACAACAAAAAGAAAAATTAGAGAGAGGCCAAAATGAAATTGGTTGAGAAAGAAATGAAATAAACCTAGGTTTTTCAAAATATATCCTCTTTTTAAAATTTAGGTTTAACTAATCTAAGGGTGGAGATCTCTTAGATCCTAGGGCCCAAAATGGATGTGCACAATGACTTAAGTCATATGGGTGCACTTTAAATAAATTTAATTAATTAACTTTGTTTGGTTAGTGGCTTAGGTAATTTAGTGGTAAATTATTAAAGGAGGTTTATTTATATGTTTTATTTTTGGGAGAAAACCTAAGATTAAATGGTTAAAAATTTAATAAAAGAATGTATATTTATTTTAAATGTATATTTTTAATTTTAAATTTTAAATAAATTCAAAGGTATAAGTACATTTCAAATAAGAAATGAGACCCATGACCCCCTTAAATTTAATTATGGGTTTCGTGAATCAAAAACAAATATTAATAAGTATATATATTAATCGTTCTCAGAACGATTATTAACCTTGCCGCCATCACGATTTATTATCGTCGACATTTAAAAATAATAATAATAATAATCAGTAATAGTCTAACTTGTGGACATGATGTTAAGTGACTTCATGTCCCTCATTCCGTTATTTTAATGTTTCTATGACACAACAAACATTTCTATAATCCTCCAAGTTGTTCACAGTCAGTGTATTGATTCGCTTCACCGTATTTTGTGACTTAGTTGCATTACCTTTGTAATGAGTAATCTTAATCGACATATTATTTTTACCTTAAAAATAAAATTTATTATCACCTTTGTTACCTTTTCATCTTCAATTGGATGTTTGATTGTATTTTGTCATGTTTTGGAACTCGCATTGAGTGGTCTGCGACATCGTCCTCGATACCAAATATCACACATACAATTTTGACATACAAATATGACAACCAAATTACCAGATTTTTTTACTTACATTTCTTGATACATGACACCACATGGGATCACTTAGGATACAAATGACACATGAGACATTTGCACAAACATGAACCAGCTCACATAACATGAAAACACATGATGCACAAAAAACCACTATTCCCCAAATAAAAAAGTACAAACAACGATCCAACTGGAATATAACCTTACAATTAGGCACTTTGCATGACACACCATTTCATGGTTACATATTTATTACATTCTTATTTTCTTTATTGAACCTTAATTATTTAAAGAGTACTTAACATGTAAACCTTCCTTCCTCTTAAAACTTAGATTTTAAATGGAACTGTCATAGGAAAAATGTTAAATGAAAAAATAAAAATGTAAAATTCTATAACGTTTTGATGGACAAACAATTCCCAAAAGCTCTCATCTTGGATTAGGTGGTGGATGTTAGCAAGTGTGTAACACCTAACATTACACCTATCTATTTTATTTTCTTTAAAGTTTCCAAAGAATTTTATAACAAACCAATTTTTCAATATCATGTAACCAAATATGTTCCCCTCTTTATTATTGTTTATTTATTTTATTTTTTTGCAATTTATCAAAATATGATAGCATTGCACAAGGGCATGATGGCATTATCTGTGGCATCCCATTTATGTCTTCTTAAAAAAATCCACTCTATGCATGCTAAGTGTCGTGGTAGGTCTCGAAGGTCACATCTTTTCAAAGCAATGGACAGATAATCCAAGTGCCCGACTAGATTAGCCAAGGCCTTTTTTTGAAGAAACCATTTTTTTGATACTGTACAATCATTGTTGTTCAAAGTCTTTTCAACAATTTAATTTTGAGCATAACCTGCAACATATGGCTTCTAAGGGAAACATTTCCTTATGGAAACCAATCAAAACATTTACATGCCCTACTCTAAGCTCTCGGTTTGACATTGGTAGGGAGGATACTAGAAGAGGTTGAATTTTGATTCATACCTATAAATAACCATTATTTTAAAACATCCAAATCCATTTCAACAGACCCACTTCTGCTAAAAGAAAAAGAAAATAATAAATTCCTTCAAAATAAGCATACCAATATCCATACTCTACTTTAAAGATCTCATTCAAGTGCGTACATGGAGAATACATGAAAATGAGGAGGAATTTAGCTCACACCTGCCAAATGGGATAGCCTAGGAGATTCTAAATCCTTTAAAATTAGACACAAACTGAGCAATACCTAAACTACAACCTACCCTCACCATGAAATTCCAAAACAAAACCAAGAATTTGCAAAATGCATCCTTTGACCAGAATCCTTCTTCATTCATCCACACACAGACCAAAAATTCTCTCACGATGAGATCCCACTTTGTAGACACCTATAATTTAGCTCCAACAATTTAAATACTTAAATTGTGCTAATTATCCCCTTTCCCACAAATTTATGACATATCGTAATCTACCGTTTTCGAACTTAGATCTTTTTGAGCCTTTTTTGAAAGATTGTAAAATCGCTTGGATCTTTTTCGAACTTACTTTTTGAGCCTTTTTGGCTGCGCGCCCTTAAAAGCCTTCGCGCATGGTTTTCCATGTTAACACATCTTTCGGTGCGCCAAAGGATGTTGAGTCTATTTTTTACACTGCGCCAAGGCGCATGCGCCTTATTGTTGACATTGCTTTTGTTGCTCCATTTTCGGCGCGCCAAAGGGCGCACATAATCTCGCTGGCGCAAAGGCGCGCTTACAAAGTTTTGGTGCAAATACTTTCGCCAAAGGGCGCACGCTTTCTCCTCGCCGACAAGAACTTTCATGCGCCATTTCAAAAGTGGTCATGGCGATTGATGACAAGTTTTTCTATATATATCGCGCGCGCCTAATGTCATTTTCATTCTTTTTGTCGAGCACGTGATCACTCGACTTGTCACCGCTTCTGCTCAAGCTTTTCCGCCCGTGGACCCGCTCTCAATTTTGCTATATATCTAAGGTAAGAGGTTCTCCTCTTCTCCATTTTCGTGCTTTCTGCCTCTTTGCGTGTTCTTGGTCCGTGTTCTTGGTCTCATTGTGGTTTTGCTAGCCGGTGTTAAAATAAGATTGGTTTGAGCTAGTTTCCCTCGTCGTGTCCCCCGTCTTCTTTCTTTCTTCTTTTCCTCCTCCTTTCCCTCCCTCTTTCCGGATCTACTGGAAGGGAGCTGTTTTGAAAGGACTTGGTCTGCCAAACTTTTTATATGAAACCTTATATGTCCATGCTATCTTTGAAATGGAAGAAAGAATGAAAATGATTGAGCAATGAGTTTAGTTCTATGGCGCACCGCGCGTCTTGTCACACTTAAAATAGCCATGCGCCCTTTGCGCATCTCTACCCGCCATGTTACATGATTAAAACCCGCGCCAATGGCGCAGCCTTTTGTCCTGCTACATCTAGAATTCATGCGCCCTCAAAGCGCGCCTTTTTCGCATGCTACAAGTATAAATCCCGCGCCTCCTTAAAAGCCTTTGGCGCACCATTTATCCATGTTACATCCTGATTCCATGCGCCAAGGGGCGCACCCAGCTTTCATGCAACACAAGCCTTATTCGCGCAAGTATAAAGCTATAAAGGCGCGGGCGCACCCTCCATTGCAGTAACATGATGTTGTGTAAACCCTTCATGCGCCGCGCCAAAGCCTTTGGCGCACCATTTGTTAATGTTACATAATCCATCCATGCGCCAAAGGGCGCACCGAACCTTCATGTAACATACTCTTTCCATGCGCCCTGCTATAAAATGCAACCTGCTTCATCCATGCGCCATGCGCCTTTGGCGCCAATATAACCTCTGCAACATTCCTTTTCTGTGCGCCTTATCTATTTGGCCTGCCAGTTGCATTTTTCCCGCGCCCTGAGCCTTAAAATCTCTAACTCTTTCTTCTGCTAGCTTTCCAATGGAAGATCAAATGACTAATTCAACCTTTTTGGATTGGGTCTCACTTCTTCTTCATGCAGATCAGCAACTGAGTTTGAAAGAACACATGTCTACGCTAAGCAAGAAACCCACCAAACCAAGAGGAAAGGCTAAGTTTATTAAGAAGAGATGAAATACAAATATCGTAGGGTCGATGCCCGAATCACAGCCGAGTGCAAGATGGATGTCGAGACTCAATTGGGTCACATTGACATGGATGAGTTCTCGGGTTAGGACTCGTAAAGTTACAAGAAGTCCATGGATGGACAAGTTAATAGGCAAAGGCCTCGCACTTCACCGAGGAATCCCCGCCGCTGCCAACAACGAATTCATGATGGTGATTGCGCAAATTTACAACAAAGACACAAGATGTGTCGAAAATAGTAAGGGCGAGGCAAATCATAAACCTCACCGCCCGTCATTTTGAGTTATACTTGCATCCTCATCACCGAACTTCGTGGTCATTAGCCAACGAGAATGCATCAAGGCCTGGGAAGACAACGAAGACCAATGCATGCAGTTGATGAATGAGGTCTACCTAAAAAACAAGAAGGCGGTGACCCGGTGGCCACAGACTATCCACCGAAGTGATTTCTCAGAGGAACTCAGTGATACTATCACCTTCCTGAGCAGAGTCTTCGGGCTTTCAGATGCCCACTATTTCCATAAGTGGATGCTCACGGTACTGGAGACAATGAATAAGAATTTACCCGATCGCTTTTACTGGGGAAATAATAAGCAAAGACTATCTCTCGAGCAAACTACAATAGCCACCACAACAGAGTGTTCCATATGAACTCCTATGTAGTCTACGCCGCAAAGATCGGCAAGGGATTATCCGGGGGCTGAACTGGTGGAGTATGGCCTCGTGCCAAGATATTTGATTACTACCTGAGCCGAGGCCGAGAATAGCATCCAACATTTCGCAAAAGTTAACGATGCATTCTTCTATCATGTCATCTCGCCTACCGAGGCCAAACATGACTCATAAATGGACGACCAAAAACATAGTGGCAAACAGAGAAATGGGGGCCCTGCTCACCCAATTTCCCACGTTCACCTATCCGAGGGCTGCCAACTTTTTGGGAGAGCCAACCAGCTACCAAGGTATGTCGGGCCTAAGCCGATTCTACTAGAACTCATCAAGGCAAATGGTCACATACCATGAGAAGTGCCTCAAAAGAAAGAAGGGTGGAACTCCTTTCCCCCTCAAAGTGGGCCGATACACATGCTCCACCCACCATAAGGCGAAGGAAATGTTCGCAGAGCCGGAGCTACTCAATTGAAGCATGACTTCCCAAACAGCCTACCTTCGACCCAAGAAGTCGCCCGCCAAAAGCGAAGCTCGATCCGATCCATGTCCCTCAAATTGAGGATATTTACATCGACGCTTCTCCATGAGGCGGAACTCGTAAGAAAGGATCACTCTCGCTTAGCATCGGGCGGAAATCATCCAATACGGAGTGGCCATTGTCCCCGAAGGCTTCCAGACTACTAAAGATGAAGTAGATAAGGTGTATAATGACACAGATGGGGACAATTGGCCCTTCCCGCCATCGACAGAACAAGGCTCCTCAAACAATCCGAGGAGAGGGTCAAGGAGACTATGCGGAGAACAGAGCATTGGTGCCGCATGAACGGACTAATCTACCTCGGGTAGATTTCACAACTTCCCTTTGGGCAACGCACCTCCAAGGTCAAAGAAGCAAATTAAAGGCAAAGGTGCGTATAGAACCTAGCACCATTCAGAGGAAGCCCCCGAAAGTCCTCTTCCTCGTGAGCCCGAACAAGTTATAACTCTTGATGAAGAATCGACAGAGGATAGTCCTATACGCCCATCCACCTGTGATGTCGGCCGCTACAACTTCGTAGGTCCCTTCTATCCCTTCTTCTTCTTCTTCCTTCCTCCTCCTCGAGTGACTCAAACGACCACCCCTTTGGTCGTGTCCTCTCGCCCCTTCTTCTACCCTTTCCCCGCTTCTTCATCTATCTTCTCCTCCTCGCTGATTTGTCTTCCTCTATTTCTTCCCTCATCTCCGAGCTCCCTTCCTTCCTATGTCTTCTCGCAGCATGCGGTTTCCCTTCCTCCCGTGGACATTTCTTCGGCTATTCTTTCAATGCCGCCGCCGCGTGTCTCCACGTTTTTCCCCTTTCTACCGCTGCTCCTCCTCTCTGCCTCTCGGTCCTTCTTCTATAGACCAGCTTGATCTCTCAAAGAAATGAGCCAACAAAAGAGGAAAGTCCCCATCGCTCCGATGGACTTTTCGGTCATTCCAAATAAAGGAGCAAAGAAGCACAAGCCGGTTACACGCTTCTCAAAGAGCGCTGCAGTGAGAGAGTCATGGAAATAGCGCACTCCCAACCCCCTCAAAGAGAAAGAAGATCTCGTCTCCGACAGATTTCACCGTGACCCAAGTCACAATGGGGACATCCTCAGAAAGTCTCCAGGGGAAGCTCTTTCCGCAGTTGATGCACTCTGCAAAAAGCTTCAGGAAACGAAAGAGGAGAAAAGGCTACCGAAGGAGCAGAACAAATACTGCTTCAAGCCTTACAGAAGAAGATGGGAAGTGCACCTCCCACAACCGCCGCCGAGACTCCTGAGCTACTCAATGAGAAGATCAATGAGTATTCTAAGATCGGCGAGCAAGGTATGGCTGTTTCTGCTTGGAGGAGCCAAATCCTCAAGGATAGTGAAAGAGTAATCGCCGAGTATACCAGTTTATACCTAAACATCGAGAAGGCGAATAAGGAACTCCAAGCATTAGCAGGTCCGATATCAGAAGAGTTAGAACATGCTAGACTCCAGCACGAGACCTTCCAACAAATGTTCGACTGTTCAGTCGAAGATCTGGTCAAGTTCGGAGTCTTCGGCCATCCAAGGGCCCTCAACAAAACTATGTCCACTCCGACTATCGATAGATCAGCTAGAATTTGTTTTAGAAAAGATAGACAAGGTAAAGGAAGAGGCCCTGGATGCAATGCATCAAATGGAGAAAATTGTTCTCGCCATGACTCCAGGGTTGCTCACTCCTTCCCTTACCTTGAGATCAGCTGATGACACTATCCGGATTTTCAAGGAGATAGCTTCTCAAGGGACAGGGCCAGAGGTCACATTCGACACTGAATCTATCAACAACCTACTGGCCTGTAGGGACTTCATCGGGTTCCTTATCGAGGCGGGAAAGATTATTCCAAACTCCCTAAAAGCTCATGACGAGCGGAGACTTGCAAGGCAATCAAAGAACGGCACAAGGATCCATCACAGATCAATTTGGGCCGATGATTAGCAAGTTTTTGGAATACCGCGCCGCCCCACATATCATCACCCGAGCAAAGATCGTAAACAGTGCAACCCCTTTTCGGCCGCAGGATGATGATGATGAGTAGCTTCTTCTTCTTCTTCTTCTTCTTCTTCTTCTTCTCTCTATTCTCCGACTTTCTTTTCGAAATGTCTAAAATGTGTTGATACAAATGATGACATCATCCATGTTGCATCATGGGATGATGTCATCCACCAAGTTGTCAAAGTCAACATGACTTTTAGATATTTTGTAAATATCTTTGTAAATAAGTGGTTGGCTCCATTTTGCCTTCTCTCTCCCTCATCTTCTATAAATATGAGAATACTTGTTGTATTCTGTGGTGAACATTTTTTAGATAGAAATAGAAGTGAGGAGAGAAAGACTTTGAGCTTTCTTGTAATGTAAAAGAACAAAGAATACAATTATTCGACTTTGTGCTCAATAGTCAGTTATACATTAGATCTTTCTTACGTTAGATCTCGTATGTGTTTAATCTGGATTCATATCTACTTTTCCGTCATTTGTTTATCAAGATTGCTTTGTTTATTTATGCAAGTAGGTTTGGCTCATTTTATTACCAAAACTAAAAACATAAATCTTCCGACCTTTCTCGCTTTGGAATTCATTTCTTTTCTCCCTTCGATCTGCTCTTTCTCTTCTCCCTCTTTCATTCCTTTCTTTTCGCAGCCTGAACACTCTACCGGGATGAGATCCCAACCCCGAAGGCGTAATCTGAGACTTGCATAGGTTCCTCGCTAGTAGAAATAGCAATAAACCAGCCACTTTGCTTGCCTCAAAGAGGGGCTAAGCCCCGCACACCGTTGGCTCTGCCCATCCAGATCCGTCCACGCGATGCATTTTCGACCAACAGCTTTTGGCGACTCACTGGGAACGGATAGATCTCGCTGATCTATGGTGGTGGTATAATATAAAATCGTAAAAATATAATAAAATCACGCGCTTTGCAAATCTGAACTTTTGTTGAAAATCCAAAAATTTGCAAAAGTGCCCAAAATTGAAAATTTTCTTCTGAGATCCATAGATCGGGCCTAGTTACAGATCTTTAGTTCGCTGAGTTTTTATCAAAGTTAACATTTTTCCGTAGATCTGAGTTTTTGACTGTTTTCTAAAAAGTTTGAAACCCTCTGAAAAGTAAAGATCAGATCTGAAAATCAGCCTGCTATTCTTCCCTGCCATCTTATCCTCGCTACTATTTGTCATTAACCGCAATCGGTTTTTCAAGAGGATAGTTTTTAAATATCTAGAAAAGTGCATGCTGCTGGTTTTTGTCAGAAAAACCAGAAAATCAGCAAGTACACCCAAAAATAAAGTTTAAATCTGCGCCATAATATCGCAGATCTGGAAGGTACGCTGGCAAGTGAACCTTTTACGCGCAGCAGGAGAGCCCGTGGA
The DNA here is from genome assembly GCA_018340775.1 of Taxus wallichiana var. yunnanensis. Classification (NCBI taxonomy): domain Eukaryota; kingdom Viridiplantae; phylum Streptophyta; class Pinopsida; order Cupressales; family Taxaceae; genus Taxus; species Taxus wallichiana. The sequence goes on along the minus strand of CM031244.1, from coordinate 659,843,259 downwards.
GAAGTTGATCCTACTTTCGATCTGCTTCAAAGGCACAATTTCAGCGTAACACCGGCACGTTTTTCAGCGTTAAGCTCGGCTAGCCGGTCATCCAGGAGTGTCTCACCTCCACGAAGAAAAAGTCTTTTACAAGGAGCATCTACATCCTCTCAGAGTGCTCTTGCTCGCTCAGCTGAACCACCCTCCCACTGTGCAGTGCTTTTTCCAGCCTTTCAAATGGCGGTACCATGGGGAAATGCTATGGGTCCTCTCGCACTGCCACATCCAGTTCACGCGCTCCCTCACGGAAACAGAAAGAATTTTCCTAAATTCGACGGGAGCGGAAATCAAAGCACGGATTCCCACATATCTGCTTTCATTATGTCATGCAGTATTTTGGACGTGACTCACGAAGATGTGTCGGTTCACCTTTTTCTGGAAACTCTACAAGGGCCCGCACTGAATGGTTTCAGCATTTGCCGGCCGCATCTATCACCAGTTGGGCAACCTTGCGGGAAGCTTTTGAAGACAGATACAAGCCTTCGTAAGATGCATTTGCATTTGCTTATCACGGATCACCACCAAGAAAGAAGCCAATGAGACTATGCGCGATTTCGTCACCCTGCTTCAATGCATTAATCAACCGTGTCCCTACCGCCATGCTTCCAACACCGAGAATCGTAAGTGTTTCTTCGTGAACGCCATGAGCTCAAAAGTCAGCTTTCTTGCTCCTTCAAGAGCGAGTAAATTACTCCCCGACACTCTCGCCAGCCGCCGCCATCCTGGATAGAAGACAATTTGATAATATCTCGCGAGTTGAAAAGGAATCATCAAAGTCCAAATCTTCGTATCCTCGCCTACTACTTCGCCTCGATCCGATTCCAAAAGATGGCGAATGATCTCGCTCGCATTGAAAAAGCAAGCTGGCCCAGTGCTCCTAGTTCTTCATACCGAGACGCCCACGAAGGAGTTTCGCTCCCAACAATGTTTCACAAAGACCGCGCTACCCGCAATCGCTCCACGGCTTGGCGCTGCTCCTCCGGCCAATGCTTTGGCTGAAATTGAAGAGGAAGAGCAGTACTATGAAGAATCTTCGCCTCAAGACGAAGATGATCAAGATGTCGGTGAGCCGACCGCGACTCTACTATCGATACATGGAATTTGATGAGGATGAATCTGATGAAGAAGAGAGTACTGTGGCTATGCAAGCGACAATCATACGCTTGTTTTACCCGCTCACAAGGAAAGGAAGCGGAAGTCGCTGCCCATGCGCGTAAAGAGAAGGTCGTGTCAAACGTGCCTCCAACCATTGTTAAAAGAGGTAATCCCTTCCTACTCAACTCCCGCTAAGTCTTTTCCAAAGAAGTCCTTTCCCCCATCTCTCCTCCGAATCAGCCCCTCATATTCCTATCAAGATCAAGAACCCTGCTCCACCATCGCGAAGTGAAGGACTCATTCCTCACCAACGCAACCCTTGGCCGCATTCGATATTATAGATCACGCTAAGAAGACCAAGATCCAAATGTCTCAAGCCGAGTACCTTCACCAAACCCCAACAAATTGTAAGATTAACTAAATATATTCGTAGTCAAGTCACATGCCTAAACAGTTTCCCAAAAGGAATCCTTTCCACTCCTCCTGAATCCCACATAAATGTTGCTTCAACATCTGCATCAGGCAAGATAGAACCTTTCTATCTCTCTCTCCTAATCAATGGCCATAAGTTGAGTAACTGCATAATTGATTCCGGAGCTTCCGATAACGTCATGCCGGCGAAAGTCGCCCATGCTTTAGGCCTCACTCTTACCAAACCTTTCGGCAGATGTTATTCATTGGAGACCAAGCAAGTGCCATTGATTGGCCAAATCAAAGACGCGCAATTTGCGTTCGCAGCATTCCCTGAAAAGAGGGTAAAGATGACCGTTCGTCGTTGCGACATTCCAAAGAGCCTTATGGAATTCTCGCTAGGAAGGAGTTTCTTGCAAAAAGTTTGGTGGAGAAATTCACATGGACTGGTCTAAAGCTAGAATACCCGTCAAAGGTGTGATGCAGACTTTAGAACCAGAATCGCAAAAGAAGTACTTGGTTACTAGCTCTGAAGACCCCAAAGCCCAAATCCTTTTTGAATCATCAGGGATGGGGAACTACTTCTTATCTACCGAGACGGGTACAAAGGGCATTTTTGTTCAAGAAAAGGATCTTAATGAGATCTGACCTCGCAGCTTTGATGGCAATGCGCGACTAGTGGATGTGGCGCTGGAGTTGTGCTGATATCTCCCGAAGAGGAGGTAATTCCTCTTTCTTTCAAGTTGCAGTTTTTCAACACTAACAATACCGCTGAGTATGAATCTCTGTTGCTCGGTATGCAAGCTGCAAAGGAAAGAGGAATTAAAAATCTAAAAGTTCAAGGTGATGCTGAGCTAGTTGTAAATCAGGTCAAAAGGATTTACCAAGTGAAAAATGAGAGGCTCAGGCACTACCGTAACGCAGTATGGGACAACATTGAAGAATTTGATGCCTTTTCAATAGGAGCAATTCCAAGAGCTCAAAATGATATGGCCGATTCATTGGCCGTTTCAGCATCTCTCATGCTCCCGCACCCGGGTTTGAAAACGAACAAATACACCATTGAAGTGGTTTTCCGCCCGAGCGTGCTGCATAACTCTCAAAGATTGGCAAGTATTCAACGATGATAATCACCTCATTGCCTTTCTAGAAAAATCAGAAATTTTGATGAGTTGTATTTTGAAGGATCCACCTCTACATGCCGTGAATCAATCAACGGTCAAAACCATGAATCAGAGGAGAAAGACGGCATATGTCAGCTCAAAGGAAATAAAATTCCGAAGGGCCTGGTTTCTCTGGAGCGCTGTTTGATGTGCACGACCGTTTTATGAAAAAGAAGAAGCAAGATGTTCCCGACTCATCCCTGTAAAATGTAACCACCAATATAGGTTCTGAGGCACACCCGCAATTTGTAAACATTGGCAAATGTTGCACGCCTGAAGAGAAGCGGAAATTTGTCAAGTTGCTGAAGAAATATATAGATGTGTTGGCATGGTCCTATGCCGATCTAAAGTCCTTCAAGCCAAAGGACGTTCAGCATGACATACCACTGAGAGAAGATGTCAAAGCCTTTCGCCAGAAGCAAAGGCATTATAATCCTAAGATTTCGGGCACCATCCAGCAGAAATTCAGAAGATGCTGGATGCGAGAATCATCTTCCCTATCCATCACAGCACTTGGGTGGCGAATATTGTGCCAGTGCGCAAGAAAAACGGCGAGATACGCATATGCGTAGACTTTCGAAATTTGAATCAAGCTTCACTGAAAGATAACTACCCTCTTCCGATAATGGATCAAGTTCTCGCAAGCAAGAATCGGATCGGAAATGCTGTCTATGCTTGATGGTTTTTCAGTGCTACAATCGATTGAAGTCTCGCCAAGATCAATTCAAAACAAAGATTCACTACTCCCCTCGGGTACATTTGCCTACAAAGCAGATGCCTTTTGGCCTACTAATGCAAAGTGCTACTTTTCAACGGGCCATGGACTTCGTATTTAAAGGTATGATGGGAAAAGTCATCAGAGTTTATCTAGATGACTTAACCGTGTTCTCTAAACAACAGGTGATCATCAGTGATCACTGGAGCAAGTATCGCCAAAGCCGAGAACATGGAATTTCCCTAAATCCCAAAAAGTCCATTTTTGGAGTCACTAAGGGAAGTCATAGGGCATGTGGTTAGCAAAGAAGGAACGAAGATAGATATCAAAGGGTTAAGGCTATTCGTAGCCTTACTCGCCTACAAGCAAGACTCGGTGTTCATTCTTTCTTCTAAAGGTGAACTTTCTTAGGTGTTTTGTTCCCGACTTTGCCGAAAAGACTCGCCACATACCGAACATGATGAAAGGATCACCAACTTTCGATGGGAGTGAAGAAGGGAAAAGGTCATTTGAAGAAATAAAACTTCTCGCTGCCCATGCACCGGTCCCGTATGTCCCGACTTCTCCAAGGACTTCATCATGTATAGCTACGCATCGTAACATACCGTGTCTCGCAATCTTAATGCAAAAGAATTCAAGACATCAATCCCCGATCGCATTCATGAGTTCTCCCCTCAAGCCTCACGAGTCGAAGATGACTCAATTGGAAAAGCATGCCTTTGCCGTTGTCAAAGCAGTGAAGAATTTCAGGTATTACATTCTAAACTCGCATACGGTGGTGCTGGTTCCCGACACCGCAGTGAAATCAATTCTAACTCAGCAGGAGTTAGGAAGCTTGAGAGGGAATTGGATCGCAAAGGTCCAGGAATATGACCTGGATATTAAACCTACCAAGCTGGTGAGGGGCAAAGGCCTGTGTCAGCTAATGGCTGAAAATGAAAATTTAGAAGGCCCTAAAGGAAAAGAAGATTGTGCCAACGAAGAGCAAAGCCCTCTAAAGGAGCCTGATTCTCTACCTCTGGTTCTATTTGTTGCAACTAGTGACGAGTGGTACTCCGACATCGCTTTCTTCCTTACCTACGGCGAATGCCCAATGCACCTAACTGCAAGGGAGAAGCGCACTATAAAGCTCAGAGCAGCTAAATATGTCATCTGGGATGACGGTTTATATAAGCGCGGGATAGACGGTGTCTTCCTGCGATGTGTTGACAAGCCCCAGCAAGTGAAACTCGCTGAAAGTTTTCACAATTCAGCCTCGTGGAGGCCATTTTTCTTCTTCCGTGATAAAGACACAAGATCATTCGAGCCAGGTATTATTGGCCAACGCTCTTTCAAGATGCGGCTACCTGGGTGGCAAAGTGTGAACCCTGTCAGCAATTTGTCGGCAAGCCCAAGTTGGCTGCCCTTCCCCTAAGGCCGGTCATCATCAATGAACCATTCAGGCAATGGGGAATTGATTTTATTGGCGCACTCAATCCTCAATCGAGTGCTGGACATAGCTATGTCCTTACAGCAACGGATTACTTCACCAAGTGGGTGGAAGCCATACCCGTCAAGCATGCCACTTCTGAGGTGGTTTGCAGTTTTATCAAAGAAAATATCATTGTCAGGTTCGGCGTTCCAAACAAAATCGTTGCTGATAATGCTTCTAACTTCTCCTCGCGAGAAGTTATTAGTTTTTGCTATGAATATGGGATAACTTTAGCACATGCCTCGATTATTACCCTCGGAAATGGTCAAAGCGGAATCCAAAGAATAAGAACTTGGTGACCATCATACGGAAATTAGTAGATGAGAATCAGCGGATGTGGCACAAGTCTTTGTACGACGCTTTGTGGGCGGACCGCATTACCCCCAAGAGATCTCTCGGCATGTCACCTTTTCAAGTGTTATATGGCACTGATGCCGAACTTCCCATTTCTGCCGAACTTCCTGCTCTACGCTTGGCACGAGTAATCGAAGATGAAACTTTCTGCACTTCTCTAGAAAAGAGAATCATGTATCTCATGAACTTGAAGAAAAGAGAGTAAGAGTGGTCGACAGGATCACTGAGCATCAGAATCAAGTAAAGAGGCTTTTTGACAAGAAGGCCAAGCAGAGAAATTTTCAAGTGGGAGATCTCGTCCTCTTATGGGACAAGCGAAGAGAGCCAAAGGGCATGCACGGAAAATTTGATTCCCTATGGAGAGGGCCCTTCAAAATCAAGCAACTCAATGGAGAGAATAGTTTCTATCTCTCGTATCTAGATGGAGCTGAACTCCCGCTTCCCTATAGCGGGCAACATCTCAAGATCTTCAGGAAGTAGAGCTTGCTCTCTTCTTTGTATGCAGCTTTTTTTTTTTGTGTGTTTGCTTTCCGTGTGTTTTCTTTTCTGGTTGGTTTTGTGTTTCCTTTGTCTCTCCCTCCGGTCCCCCTTGTTTTTGACTCCGCACTCCAATGGATAGGCACAAGTGATCTGGGATTCTCTACCCCCGAGCTCGCCGTGTGATAGTCCCTGAAAGAGCCAACATTATCCCGTAAATCGACAAGGGCAATTTTACCGATAACCATACCGAAAATTTTGTTTCGATCCTCGTAGGGATCCTTCGAGTTCAAACGATTGTAAAATCCCTTCCCGGGAAATCTAGTTTTCGAACTTAGTCTTTTTGAGCCTTTTTTGGCCGGGCGCATGGATTTTCCTCAGAACACTAACTTTTGATGCGCCTTAAAGCCTTTGCGCATGGTTTTCCATGTTAACACATCTTTCGGTGCGCGCCAAAGGATGTTGAGTCTATTTTTGCAACACAAAGTTTTGCGCGCCAAAGGCGCATGCGCCTTATTGTTGATGACATTGCTTTATGTTGCTCCACTTTTCGGTGCGCCAAAGGGCGCACATAATCTTTTGCACCCTTAAAAGCCTTTGCGCATGCAACACAAAGTTTTGAGTCTATTTTGCAAGCGCCAAAGGGCGCACGCTTCCCCCTGCCGACAAGAACTTTTTGGTGTGCGCCATTTCAAAAGTGGTCATGCGCCATTTCAAAAGTGGTCATGATGATGACAAGTTTTTCTATATATATCAAGCGCGCGCCCAATGTCATTTTCATTCTTTTTGTCGAGCACGTGATCACTCTCGACTTGTCACACCTCTCCGCTTCTCGCTGCGCTTTCGCCCTGGACCCGCTCTCAATTTTGCTATATATCTAAGGTAAGAGGTTCTCCTCTTCTCCATTTTCGTGCTTTTCGCTTCTTTTGCGTGTTCTTGGTCTATGTTCTTGGTCCGTGCTTGTGGTTTGCAGCCGCTGTTAAAATAAGATTGGTTTGAGCTAGTTTCCCTCGTGCTGTCCTGTCTTCCTTTCTTCTTTTCCTCCTCCTTTCCCTCCCTCTTTCCGGATCTACTGGAAGGGAGCTGTTTTGAAAGGACTTGGTCTGCCAAACTTTTTATATGAAACCTTATATGTCCATGCTATCTTTGAAATGGAAGAAAGAATGAAAATGATTGAGCAATGAGTTTAGTTCTATGGCGCACTGGCGCGTCTTGTCACACTTAAAACAGTTGCGCCCCTTTGGCGCATCTACCCGCCATGTTACATGATTAAAACCCGCGCCAATGGCGCAGCCTTTTGTCCTGCTACATCTAGAATTCATGCGCCTCAAAGCGCGCCTTTTTTGCATGCTACAAGTATAAATCCCGCGCCTCCTTAAAAGCCTTTGGCGCACCATTTATCCATGTTACATCCCGATTCTATGCGCCAAAGGGCGCACCCAGCTTTCATGCAACACAAGCCTTATTCGCGCAAGTATAAAGCTATAAAGGCGCGGGCGCACCCCCGATCGCCAGTAACATGATGTTGTGTAAACCCTTCATGCGCCGCGCCAAATCCTTTTCGCGCACCATTTGTTAATGTTACATAATTCATCCATGCGCGCCAAAGGGCGCACCAACCTACAATGTAACATACTCTTCCATGCGCCCGCTATAAAATGCAACCTCGCTTCATCCATGCGCCATGCGCTTTGGCCAAAGATAACCTCTCGCAACATTCCTTTTCTGCGCCTTATCTATTTGGCTCCGCTTGCATTTTCCCGCGCCCGAGCCTTAAAATCTCTAACTCTTTCTTCTGCTAGCTTTCCAATGGAAGATCAAATGACTAATTCAACCTTTTTGGATTGGGTCTCACTTCTTCTTCATGCAGATCAGCAACTGAGTTCGAAAGAACACATGTCTACGTCAAGCAAGAAACCCACCAAACCAAGAGGAAAGGCTAAGCTGACAGAAGAAGAGATGAAATACAAATATCAGAGGGTCAGGATGCCCGAATCACAGGCTGAGTGCAGTATGGATGTCAGAGACTCAGAATTGGGTCACATTGACATGGAGGAATTCTGGGTTAGGACTCAGAAAGTTACAAGAAGTCCATGGATGGACAAGTTAATAGGCAGTGCCCTGCACTTCACCGGAGGAATCCCCGTCAGCGCTGTCAACAACGAATTCATGATGGTGATTGCGCAATGTTACAACAAAGACACAAGATGTGTCGAAAATAGTAAGGGCGAGGCAGTCATAAACCTCACTGCCCGTCATTTTGAGTTGATACTTGGCATCCCTCATCACCGGAACTTCGTGGCTGTTAGCCAACGAGAATGCATCAAGGCCTGGGAAGACAACGAAGACCAATGCATGCAGTTGATGAATGAGGTCTACCTAAAAAACAAGAAGGCGGTGACCCGGTGGCCTCAGACTATCCACCGAAGTGATTTCTCAGAGGAGCTCAGCTGATACTATCACCTTCCTGAGCAGAGTCTTCGGGCTTTCAGATGCCCACTATTTCCATAAGTGGATGCTGCGGTACTTGGAGACAATGAATAAAAATTTACCCGATCAGCGCTTTTGCTGGGGTGAAATAATAAGCAGCACCATCTCTCGAAAGCAACTACAATAGCCGCCACAACAGAGTGTTCCATATGAACTCCTATGTAGTCTACGCCGCAAAGTCGGCAAGGGATTATCCGGGATCAACTGGTGGAGTATGGCCTCGTGCCAAGATATTTGATTACTACCTGTGAGAGCCGAGGTCGAGAATAGCATCCAACATTTCGCAAAAGTTAACGATGCATTCTTCTATCATGTCATCTGCCTACTGAGGCCAAACATGACTCATAGCCGGACGACCAAAAACATAGTGGCAGTCACAGAGAAATGGGGGGCCCTGTTCACCCAATTTCCCACGTTCACCTATCTGAGGGCTGCCAACTTTTTGGGAGAGCCAACCAGGCTACCAAGGTATGCTGGGCCTAAGCTGATTCTACTAGAACTGCCAAGGCACTGTCACATACCATGAGAAGTGCCTCAAAAGAAAGAAGGGTGGAACTCCTTTCCCCCTCAAAGTGGGCCGATACACATGCTCCACCCACCATAAGGCGAAGGAAATGTTCGCAGAGCTGGAGCTACTCAATTTGAAGCATGACTTCCCAGCTAGGCCTACCTTCGACCCAAGAAGCTGCCTGCCAAAAGCGAAGCTCGATCCGATCCATGTCCCTCAAATTGAGGATATTTACATTGACGTTCTCCATGAGGCGGAACTCAGAAGAAAGGATCACTCTCGCTTAGCATTGGTGGAAATCATCCAATACGGAGTGGCCATTGTCCCCGAAGGCTTCCAGACTACGGAAGATGAAGTAGATAAGGTGTATAATGACACAGATGGGGACAATTGGCCCTTCCCGGCCATTGACAGGAACAAGGCTCCTCAAACAATTGAGGAGAGGGTCAAGGAGACTATGCGGAGAACAAAGCATTGGTGCCGCATGAACGGACTAATCTACCTCGGGGTAGATTTCACAACTTCCCTTTGGGCAACGCACCTCCAAGGTCAAAGAAGCAATTAAAGGCAAAGGTGCGTATGGTGAACCTAGCACCATTCAGAGGAAGCCCCCGAAAGTCCTCTTCCCTCGTGAGCCGAATAAAGTTATAACTCTTGATGAAGAATTGACAGAGGATAGTCCTATACGCCCATCCACCCATGATGTCAGCGTCGCTACAACTTCAGAGGTCCCTTCTATCCCTTCTTCTTCTCTTCCTTCCCCTCCTCGAGTGACTCAAACGACCACCCCTTTGGTCGTGTCCTCTGCCCCTTCTTCTACCCTTTCCCCTGCTTCTTCATCTATCTTCTCCTCCCTCGCTGATTTGTCTTCCTCTATTTCTTCCCTCATCTCCGAGCTCCCTTCCCTTCCTATGTCTTCTGCAGTTGCGGTTTCCCTTCCTCCCGTGGACATTTCTTCGGCTATTCTTTCAATGCCGCCGCCGCGTGTCTCCACGTTTTTCCTCTTTCTACCGTGCCGCCTCTCTCCTCTCGTCTCTCGGTCCTTCTTCTATAGGACCAGCTTGGATCTCTCAGCAGCTGAGCCAACAAAAGAGGAAAGTCCCCATCACTCCGATGGACTTTTCGGTCATTCCAACTAAAGGAGCAAAGAAACAGAAGCCGGTTACACGCTTCTCAAAGAGCGCTGCAGGTGAGAGAGTCATGGAAATAGCGTACCCCAACCCCCTCAAAGAGAAAGAAGATCTGTCTCCGACAGATTTCACCGTGACCCAAGTCACAATGGGGACATCCTCTGAAAGTCTCCAGGGGGAAGCTCTTTCCGCAGTTGATGCACTCTGCAAAAAGCTTCAGGAAACGAAAGAGGAGAAAAGGCTACTGAAGGAGCAGAACAAATACCTGCTTCAAGCCTTACAGAAGATGGGAAGTGCACCTCCCACAACTGCCGCCGAGACTCCTGAGCTGCTCAGTCAGGAGAAGATTAATGAGTATTCAAAGATCGGTGAGCAAGGTATGGCCGTTTCTGCTTGGAGGAGCCAAATCCTCAAGGATAGTGAAAGAGTAATCGCCGAGTATACCAGTTTATACCTAAACATCGGAAAGGTGAATAAGGAACTCCAAGCATTAGCGGGTCCGATATCAGAAGAGTTAGAGCATGCTAGACTCCAGCACGAGACCTTCCAGCAAATGTTCGACTGTCACCAAGATCTCGGTCAAGTTCGAGTATTCGCCATCCAAGGGCCCTCAACTAAACTATGTCCACTCTAGACTATCGGATAGATCAGCTAGAATTGCTTTAGAAAAGATAGACAAGGTAAAGGAAGAGGCCTTGGATGCAATGCATCAAATGGAGAAAGTTGTTCTCGCCATGACTCTGTGGTTGCTCACTCCTTCCCTTACCTTGAGATCACCGATGACACTATCCGGATTTTCAAGGAGATAGCTTCTCAAGGGACAGGCCGAGGTCACATTCGACACTGAATCTATCAACAACCTACTGGCCTGTAGGGACTTCATCGGGTTCCTTATCGAGGCGGGGAAAGATTATTCCAAACTCCCAGAAAAGCTCATAGACGAGCGGGAGACTTGTGAAGCAATCAGTGAACGGAACAAGGATCCATCACAGGATCAATTTGGGCCAATGATTAGCAAGTTTTTGGAGTACCGCGCTCAGTTCCACATATCATCACCTGAGCAGCATCAGAAACAGGCAACCCCTTTTCGGCCACAGGATGATGATGATGAGTAGCTTCTTCTTCTTCTTCTTCTTCTTCTTCTTCTCTCTATTCTCCGACTTTCTTTTCGAAATGTCTAAAATGTGTTGGCACAAATGATGACATCATCCATGTTGCATCATGTGATGATGTCATCCATCAAAGTTGTCAAAGTCAACATGACTTTTAGATATTTTGTAAATATCTTTGTAAATAAGTGGTTGGCTCCATTTTTCCTTCTCTCTCCCTCATCTTCTATAAATATGGGAATACTTGTTGTATTCAGAGGTGAACATTTTTTAGATAGAAATAGAAGTGAGGAGAGAAAGACTTTGAGCTTTCTTGTAACAGAAAAGAACAGTAATACAATTATTCAGACTTTGTGCTCAATAGCTGTGTTATACATTAGATCTTTCTTACGTTAGATCTCGTATGTGTTTAATCTGCTGGATTCATATCTACTTTTCCGTCATTTGTTTATCAAGATTGCTTTGTTTATTTATGCAAGTAGGTTTGGCTCTGTTTACTACCAAACTAAAAACATAAATCTTCTGACCTTTCTGCTTTGGAATTCATTTCTTTTCTCCCTTCGGATCTGTTCTTTCTCTTCTCCCTCTTTCATTCCTTTCTTTTCGCAGCCTGGAACACTCTACTGGGATGAGATCCCAACCCCCGAAGGCAGAATCTGTGAGACTTGCATAGGTTCCTGCTAAGTAGAAATAGCAATAAACCAGTTTCACTTTGCTATCTCAAAGAGGGGCTAAGCCCTGCACACTGTTGGCTCGTCTGTCCATAGATCTGTCCACACGATGCATTTTAGGACCAACACACATATATTTTAGTTTGGCATTGTATTGAGTCTATTAGGTGTTAGTCTTGATTTTATTTGCATAGATAGCTAATTCTTGGACACATTTGGCACGCTCGGTGGGACATGTCCTTAGTCTTTTAGCATTGTAGTGTTTCACAATTTTATTCACCTTTTTGAAATGATGAAATAGATAAGGGTAAGGGCCAAGGAGGAATACCTATTAAATGTTGGTCGAATGATGGTTGTTGCACACTTCTTGACTTCTTGATCCACAGCTGAATGTGAGAGATTCATTTTGCCTAGGAGGAACTACCTGTAATAGAAACCAAGACCAAAAAATATAGTTAAATGATATATGACAGTGGAGTACCTAGCATATGCTAGTTCCGAGAAGTGTGATACTTCATAGATAGCTGTCAATCCACTGTTTAAAACAAGTTAATGTGAGAAATAAAAAAATTCCTACTGTAGTTGATATGATTTAGGTATCTCATTCAAGTACAATAAGCAAATCCAATCACAACAAGCTAGGCTATAGTTGGATCTGAGAGGTGAGGTGTCTGTCAAGGTATTGGGACTGGTCAGGGTCTGATTCTAGGTTATTTAGGTCAATTAGTAGGGTGATTGTTGGGTTTATTCTTGGTCAAGGTGTAAAACATAGAGACCGATGTCACTAAATGTGACTGATGCCGGTTTAGGTAGAACCGATGGCGGTTGTGGATAACCGACGCGATGGTCGAGGTAAAAGAAACTCAAATAGATTAAATGGCAGGGGTGATCTGAGGTCAAATAAAGTTTGGGAGAGTGAATGGGGAGGTATGTAGAGGTCTTAGGTATGCTCAAAAGTATACATTAGGTGAGGATAGGTGATTTGGTGATATGGGTGAAGGGATATTTGAGTTCACAGGCAAGTGGGTGATGAAGAAATAAGCATGCAAAGAATATATTAATAACATGAGTAATAAATATTACTAACTAAATAAACCCTACTAGTTAGGGCCATACTTACTGTGTTAAGGATCTGATGGTTGAGTGGTGGAGGTGGTTGATCAGAGAATACATGTATGGTCCTATAGCGGTGATTTCCTGAGTGCTGTCGTGAATGAAATGTCTCTATGATTGATCCTAGTGATGGCTCTAGATCGATGGATGCGTAAAGGATGCTTGTTTCGCTTACATGCAGATATGATCTCCTTTCCTTGCTCTCGAATGTGCTAACCCAAAAACAAGGCTATTTGGATGAATAAATGGGAACCGGTGATGGTTTCGGGTTGACCGATGTTGGTTTAGGGGTGACTGGTGTCGGTTAAGGTGGGATTCCCTAGGTTTACTATAATGGGCGCTTCTTTCTAATTTCTTAGGCCCAATTAGTTTATTCTCACAGATTATAATAGAAACTTCCCTTCTAATGAGCAGAATGTGGTTAGAGAGATTTTAGGGATTGATTTTAGGGTAAGACCAAATCTTAGCTCATTATGGCAAGTAAGACTTAATTATTGTTAGTTATGGAAACATGCCAAGAATAGGTCCAGGTGAGGTGGTTGGGTGAGGTATGTTGGTACCCAAATTTGTTCTCCTTTTCAAGTATGAGTAGCTTCAGAGATATGACATGAAGCTTGAAGTCAGATAGATCATGATGTGTGTCATTTTGTAATCGGGGATGTGATCTAATCGGCACTCGTCGATTTGTGGAGAGATGGATAAAGCACTCAAATAGGACTTGATCTTGTCCCAATCGTTAAGGTTGTACCTTTTAACCAAGGTAAGAGGACCTATTTTGTAACCCTCAAATGGTGAAGGAGATGAAGATATCCCTCAATTTGTGTAAATGGTATGAAAAGGGCCTTGAGAAAATATGATCAACACTCCAAATCTGACTTTCACAAGTTGTCACTCCCGCATTATGGAGATATTTTCAATGTAAGGAAAGGGTTACATCAAGACATCAGCATGATCCCGATTTTCTTTGTGCATTTTTATAGATGTATTATATTGTGTTATTGACACACAATGTAATACAGGGGTAGTATGGGGTAGGATTAGTTATTTTGAATGAATTTTTGGAGGAGATTTTAGACAAGACTAACTGAGAATTTGCTAGATTCTTTGAGGACCTTTGCAAGAAATTTGTAAGACCTAAACATCGAATGCTTCAAAGGGGTTAAGGTACTCCTTCAACTAGGATATGTGCAATAAATGGAAGCCCATATCTGTACTCTTCCACATACTCTTTGATAACCTACCACAAAAGCTTGAAGTAGATGAACCAACAAAGCATCTAGAAACCTCTATTTTATCATGACCTAAGGTGCACCCAAAGGTTTACAAAAATCTCTAAATTCAAGGAAGGTAAAGTGATATTAAATCTATTTATCTATTTATCGATGAAATCTCTTATGAATGGGTGATTGCAAATGCCACTATACTATCAACAAGAAATGAGACCATGTATGATCAAAGCAGATTTTAAACACAAGACTCGCAACAGAGAAAGAAACACAAATTGAAAACATTTTGAAACATAAGTGCATGGAAATTTTTTCAAGAGACAACACAAAATAATCCAGAATGACTAAATTTATCAGCAGGGGAATGTTACAAGAACAATCTCAGAGCTTGTTGATGGCTTTACAACTAAAACCAACTCAACATGATACAAATCTGATGTAAAAAGGAATTAGAAATAGTTCTCAGGTGGTTTCTCAGAGAATGGGATTCTTCCCAAATTTTCCCGTGAAATTCTAAGTTTCTCCGACCTTTTGCATGTCCAAGAACATGCATTATATAACATTCTATTACATTTGATCCTTCTCTCCCAAGAAAAGAATATGCCCAACATCAAGTTTGTTACAAAATTCCAACATGATTCAAAAATAGGGACATTTAAAAAATTGCAACAAAAGTTTCTAGGTGTTTCAAAAAGGTGAATCATTACAAATCCTTCATCACTTTCCATTGTGGGAAAGTTTTTCATTCTCCAAGCATGCAGACCCCTTTCATGTCATAATTTCATCCTTATCCCTCCAAAAATTTATTCTGCAACATCTTGATTTAAGATTCACGTTTTGGATGGGCTGGGGCAAAAATTATTTCAAAAAAACCTCAAATATGCAAATTGATCCCTAAAACCACTTGCATTGGTCCTTGCAGGCACCAACGACATAAATTTGCCAAAAATTTGATGAAATTTGATGCAAAATTCACATTTCCACAATTCCAGGAATAAAAATGGCGGCCAGAATGAAGAATGTACAGTTACCATTGATTTCCCCTTTTTCCTTCGATATGAGCCCTCCATGTGTCAAAATACGATTGGGAACGGTTTTGGGATCACTTTTTGACTTTCTAACATCTTTAGAAAATTGTAAAATTTTGACTTTTTCTCCGCCTCTCAAATGCGTTGAAATTTGGTGCCGACACGTGGCATATGGTGGGTCCCATTGAAGTCGCGTCTCAATTCTACACATTTTCACCCTTTTTTGGAATTTGGAAAATTTTCACTTTTTTCCTCGCAGCCCACACATCTACCTTTGTCCTTGACATGTGTCCCCTTATGGTTCATTGCAGACCCATGGCCCTTTCCTCACCTTTTTCCCTTTTCGCCAAAAAGGAAAAAAATATTCTAGGTCCCCCACCACCCGTACTCCCCTCGACCCTACCTTGCCACGTGTCCACCCCCTGATTGGCTTGGTGGACGCGCGGGCCTATTTTGGTCTATAATTCCTTTTCACCAAAGGGTGAGATTTTCCAAACTGCTCCACCTTTCCCCCTACCTGCCACGTGTCCCCCTGTGGTTCATTGTGGACCTGCGGCCCTTTCCTCACCTTTTTCCCTTTTCACCAAAAAGGAAAAAAATATTCTAAGTCCCCCACCAGCCTTCCATCCCACCTGTGAATAAGAACATGACACGTGTCCTCCTGCGGAGTTGTGGGGGAAATTTGGATTTTTGCCAAAACACCAAAAAGCATTAAGTCTTCAAAGAAACTCACCGATTCTTGTCCAACCACAAGTAGCCACATAGGAGACATCATTTGAGATTAATTTTGACGGGTGAATGACACTGTATAACCATAAAAAACACCGAATTCACCAGAGATGCCCAATTTGATTTTTTTCTTCGTGGTGAAGGATTTTTGGTTAAAAAAACAAATGGAAGTTGATTCTAAGCAATTTTCAACCATGGCAAAAGGATTTTTAGGGAAATATGCATGAAACAAACAAATTTGAGCTCCAAAGGCTAGGAAAAGTAGAAAAAACAATAGAGGCCCGTGGATTTGGAAATTTAGGGCACAAAGTAAGGCATACATGTATTTTTCTTTCAAGTTGGGGAAAAATAATAAGTTTATGAGCACTTTTCAAGGAATTCAATCTGGATGGGGAGATTTGTAGACCACCAAATTCAAAGAAAAACATTTTAGAGCATGCAAACCAAAGGGGAAAAATGGCAATATAATAGAGGATTAAAATGGGCACCAACATCGGCTCCTGCTTGGGGATGGGCACTCCCAGTGAGTGCCACAAGAACAACGTAGACCAAGTGCCAAAATAATCCATTGGGAAAATGGAGTCATGAGCCAAAGCCACCAAAACCAGCTGAGAAACTAACAAAATGGCTGCCACACACCAAGGCAAACCAAGAACCACCAAAACACTAGAAAACAGAGCAAAAACCAAACACTATACACTGTACAAATTGGTGCATACCTCAAATTTGGGGATTAATCCAAGAAATTATTTAGATGCCTGCCATTAATAAGAAGTTCAAGCAATTCTCCATCTAAGTCCTTGAGAAAAAAGGTATTCTCACCAATTCTAATATCAATGGAGTAAGGGCCCATCCATAATGCATCAAATTTTCCTTGTTTTCCCTTATCTTCATTTCTGTTGTCTCACAACAAAACCAGATCTCCAATATTGAAGGCCCTAGAAGTGACCTTTTTGTTAAACCTCTTCAACTTCTCTCTAAATCCGACATGCCTTTGGTGGGATGCTCTTCTCTCTTCATCTATCTCAACAATATAATTAATCCTTACTTCATATGGGCTGACCTCTTGACCTTCAAGTCGTTGAACAAACCGAAAAGAATATAATTTCAGATGTAAGGGTAGTAAAGCTTGAGTTCCATACACCAACTCAAATGGAATCTTACTTAGTAGCTCTCTTGGCAAAGTGATTCTATCACCTTAAACTATAAATTTCAGTTTTTCACCTCATTTTCTCTTGTTCAACTCCAAGGTTCTCCCGATGATCTTCAATAAGTTCTTATTACTTTGGACTCAGCTTTTCCATTCCCTTGGGGGTTATAGTTCAAAGAATAAGTCAGATTGGTTCCATACTCCCTTCACATTTCCATCAAAGGTTTAGCTCTAAACACATGGCATTATCAGCCACAATCTTGACTGGCACACCAAATCTGCATATGATATTATTCAATAAGAAATCCATAACAACTTGTTGCGTTACTTTCTTGGTGGGGATTTCTTCTACCCACTTGGTGAAGTAATTTGTAGCTACAAGGATCCACTTATGTCCAACACTAGAAGATTCTAAGATCTCACTAATGAATTCCATCCCCCACTATTTAAAAGGAGCTTCAATTGATACAGGCTATAAAGGAAGGGAGCCTGAAGATTTCATTCTTCCAAAGAAACACTAGAACTTTCACATTTTCTAATCATCATGGTTGCATCTTTGAAGAGAGCAGCCACTAATAACTACCTCTCAAAACTTTGTGTGTTGTAACCATTCTAGCAAAGTGTCCTCCACAAACTCCCCCATGGAAATCAATAATTACTTTGGGAGCTTCATCTTCAGTTATACATTTCAAGAGGACACCTTCAGGGTTCTTCCAAGCCAACCCAAAGTCGGTGATGATGTATTTTTGAGAAGCCACTTGAGGGATCTTTTCTTATTTTTATTTAAATGATCAGGGCAACATAGGTGTCTGAGGTAAAATATTATATCCTTGTACCACTCAGAACTTACCAATTTCTCAAGAACATCTTCCCTTTCTTCCTCTACTTCATTCACTTCCACAGTCTGCAAGTTGCTCTCAGCCATGAGCTTGGCAAGACCCAAACCTCTTACTAGCTTTGTGGTTTGGATGTCCATATCATACTCCTATAGTTTGTTCACCCATCTACATCTCTTGCTTGAGATCTCCATCTCTGATAAGATGTATTTTACCATGGTGTGGGGAACATAAGCAATAACTTTTGAACTTAGGATATAAGGCCCGAAAACCTTTTTGCTTTCACCAAGGAAAATGCTTGTTTTCCATGATTGTGTACTTTAGCTCAAGAACAAAGCCTTGCTAAAGAAGGAAATAGGCCTCTTAGCCCCTTCTTCATCCTTTTGGAGAAAAAAAAATGCAATAGTATTTTTAGAAGCAAAGGAGAATATTTGGAAAGGCTTCTTGTAATTTGGGGCTACCAAGACAGTGCATGTTTAAGTGCTTCTTAGATTCCTTCAAAATATTGAAAATCAGCCTCCTCCCACTCGATAACTTGATCTTTCTTTAACATGCATGTGATAGGAAGAGTCAACTCAACAAAATTGGACACAAACCTTCTAATGAAGTTGATCTTCCCAAAGAAAGATTGGATACCCTTCTTTGTTCTTGGAATTGGGACCTTCCTGATTGCTTCTACTCTCTCAGGGTCAATCATGACACAAGTATTTGAAACAATATGACCAAGAAGCTTGGCCTTTTGTACTCCAAAGTGACACTTGTTTGGATTGAGAGAGATTCCAAATTCTCTACATCTAATCAACATTCTTTCCAAGTGTTGTAAGTGATCTTTTCTACTCCTTGAAAAAATGGTCACATCATCTTGATAAACTGCAATGAAGTCATTTACGTAACCAACAAAAGTAACATCCATTGCTCTTTGGAAAGTAGCCCCAGCATTCATGAGACTAAAATTCATTCTCACATAAACATATGTTCCCAAAGGAGTGGTAAAGTCAGTTTTAAATCTTTCTCGACTCCTTGACAACAACTCGATTGTAGAAAAGAAACCATCCAAGGTGGACAACAATTCAGATCCATTCACTAATTGTAGCATGTTTTCCATGTTTGGCAAAGGATAATTATCTTTCAATGAAGCTCTATTCAAATTTCTAAATTCTACATAAAGTCTGATATCTCCATTCTTCTTCCCGATCGGCACAAGGTTTCGCAACCCAAGATGAATACCTTATAGGCTGAATGATCCCTCCCTCCTTCGATTTCTTCAATTCATCTTGCATTTTCATGGAGAGGAGTGGATTAATTGGCCTTTGCTTCTGTCTCGAATGGTTTGGCACCTTTCTCAAGAGGGATCTCATGTTGTAACATGTCTTCTCTATATGCTTTCAGCTCACGAATATGACCAGCAAGACAGCCTTGATCTTGTTTTAACAATTGGAGGAAGGACTATTTTTCTTCCTTTCTTACACTGCTATCCAACAAAACTCTCCTTGGTTTCCCTTTATTCCCAAGTTATGCTCTTCCACATCCCTTGAGGTATATATGTTTCTATTGATGATGTAATCAACTTTGACAAAATTGGACTCAAGTGTAATAAGACCTCTAGGAATGGTGTTAGTTTTCAATTGGATAATATCTTTCCAAAAAAGTCTCTCTTCCTTCAATCAAACATACCATTGGTTCCCAATCAATATTCTGATCTATAAACTCACCTTGATTTTTAAGAACCTCTGTACTTGAGCATCATCATCAAACACTTGCCAATGCTTAATGTTGTCAAGGACAGATTGGCCTAGTTAACACTTCAACATTATACTCACAATAAGGTTAAATGGTGAAATCTCCAAATATTGATCCCAACACTACCAACTTGTCAAAGCAGCAGCATTGAAACCGTTGTCATGGTGCACAATATTGAAGGAATTAAACATCTAAATTATATCCCAAACTACATGCTTATACTATTTCATCCGCTGATTTTTTGTAGCATATAGTTTTCTTATTTGTTTGACAACTAGCTCTGAATATCCCTTTGTAATGATGTCCTTGACACCATACTTCCATGTAATTCTCAGACCCAATAACAAGGCTTCATACTCAGCAATGTTGTTAGTACATTCAAAATTAAGCTTGAAGGAAAAAAAAATTCTTCCAAGCTAGGAGAAATCAGAATTATACTAGCACCATTTCCAAATTTGGAGCAAGCTCCATCAAATAGAAAGGTCCAAGGAGAACCTACTTGTTCAAGGCACTTTGACTGATCCATCTTGTGTTATTTTCCATCAGCAAACCCAATAAAATTATTAGCATCAACATTAGCAAACAACACCTCATAGGAAGCATTGTTTGGATCCTCAATTAGATGTAACATTTTCTTCTCTCCATATAATTTAAAAAGGCTTCCCTCAATGGGAATGGTGGTAAAAGACATCCATTTGAAACTCCCTCCAACACTTGCAACCCACTTTCTTCACAATAACATACCCCATTTGGCGGGAGGTGGCAATCAACAATCACAACATCTAATTTTAAATTCCTCCTGGATAAGATACAAGTTGCACCACCAAACCCTTCACTCAACCAAATACTAACACTTCTCTTGAGTCCATGGTAGTACATTTTTCATAGGCTATTGTCACTTCTATATCTAACTCAT
This sequence comes from Taxus wallichiana var. yunnanensis, assembly GCA_018340775.1. NCBI lineage: Eukaryota > Viridiplantae > Streptophyta > Pinopsida > Cupressales > Taxaceae > Taxus > Taxus wallichiana. The sequence goes on along the minus strand of CM031244.1, from coordinate 659,822,888 downwards.
TCATGACTTTTAGAGGCATGACATTACATGATGCACCAGAATCAAACATAGAATTATGAAGTAGCCTATCCTTTATCATCGAGAGTTATGAAGAATGGATCAACATTCAATTGGGAATCAACCAAGGATGTCCCAAAATATACCTCAGGTGTCTCTCCAAACTCCTCTATTGTTAGTGGTGTTTCAAGGTCAGCGATGATCCGAGGAGGAGTTTCAACAACATTTACATTTCTACCCTGGATTAGTCTTCTTCTCTTCAATCCCAAGTACTCAAATGCTCTCTTCTTATGCTCAGAATCCTAAGCAAATCAAGATTAGAACACTCATTTTGATTTGGCTCAATACTTGGGCTATTTCATATGGAACACTCTTTGGCAAAGAAACATTGGAAGGAAAACAAACAGATTCATCGGATGACAAGGGATTCATGGTAGCTTGGGCATGAGGAGGACAATAATTTTTGCTTAGACAACAGAGCTTTTAGTAGGTGTTTCTCTTCTAGGAGCTTCTTTGGGAATGCTTGTGAGTAAGGGTGTTTTAGGTTTGGCTTGAGGTCCAGCTCCCTTAACAACTTTGCTTCTAGTGTTATAGTCTTTCTCTTGAGCTATAATAACATTCATCAACAATTGTCTATCTTCTTCTCAAGGGATACCATCATCATACTTATTAATCATCAAAGCTCTTAAGTATTCAATGTCATTGTTAGGAATTTCAAATGCTTTCACTACATCAAATTCAAGAGTATGAGGGGGAAGAAATACTTGTATCTGTTTGATGCAATCCCAAAAAATAGCAGCTATCATTACACCTATCACTTCAGTAGATGTTACTCCTTGTGAGCTTGAAGAACAACCCATCATGCAGATATCATCATCAGTACCATCATCGTTATTAGCTTCATCATCTTCCTGGTCCACTTCACATGGAGGATAGGGTAGAAAAAACCTATCACACCAATCAATATTAGCAGCTTCATCAATAGTAGTAACCCTAGCAGTTAGGGGATCAAGTAACACTCTTCCTTCGCGTTCTTGAGGATTTCTATTTACATATCACATGGGTCCTTTCCCTCTATCATCTTCCCTTTGATCACCCCTAGGATGATTGATGAATCTGTCATGGTTTTGTGCTCTTTGGTGACCTTGTGAAGTCTATCTATTCCCTTCTTAGCTCTTGCAACTTGTAGGAAATCTCTTTGACAGCCCCTGCCAAAGTCTTCACAACATCCTCCAAATCAGCACCCTTGCTAGCTTGAGGTTTTTCAGGGTTTATCAACTTTACACCATCTCTCTTGAGAGGTTTCCCAATTGTTTTGATATTGTTTTCAATTTGAAGTTCCATGGTCAAAGCTTGCCTTAGATTGGTAGGGTTCTTGTCTCTTAAGTAGTAGGCTTCCTTTTTATCAAATGAATATGCATATTTGATTAAAAATACTCATCACAAGGCCTCAAACTAACTAGCATCCTTCTCGAAGTTTTTTTAAACCTTGTGTTGAAGTCATGAACCGATTCATTGGGGTTCTTCTTGATATTATCAAATTCAAACAAGAGAAATCTAGGATCACCTTGTCACCATACTACAAACCTAAATGCATTCTTCATCTCTTTCCATGAATCAATAGAATTATTAGACAGAGCCTTGTACCAATCCCTAACATCCTCTTCTAGTGTATGAATGAAAATTTAATATACACATCTTCAAACTCTATTTCAAAATCCTCCATCATGTTAACAAAAAGTTTGAGATGCTTTGATCACCAGTTATAGCATTGTTACCTTGGAATTTTGGAAACCTATTTCTAACATCTTATGGGATAGCATTTGGGTAACCATCCATTCCTCTAAAGTCTATAGGACCAAAGGTGTTAACAACAAATGGAGGTCTAGGCTGAGCCATATTGTTTGGTGGAGGTGATCTTGGGGGTGACACAAGCTGATGAGGAGTGCAAGGTCTTTGGGGCTCAAGAATGTGGTTCACAAGATTTTTATCCTCTAAGTGCTGATTTTCTTGGAAAGTTTTATTTGATTTGAAACATAGAGGTGTAGATTGAAGAATGAACTCACCAGATAATGCGAAGGACCTTTACTAGCCGAGGCAAACAAGTTTATGAGAGGATTTCTTGAACCAGAATCACTGGAAGAAGATTGATAATCCTCTACCAAAGGATGATCTCTCTCACCAATGGATATATCTTTGCTTGATGTCTGACCTTTAACAACTTTCAAAACTCTTCTCCTTTCTAACTCTGAGTTCCTTGAATCTGTAAACAACTTCTTAGTAGAGTCTCTAATGAAGAGAGATCTTCTTCCTTCCAGTTTTGCAAAGGTTAGCAACACTAAAGTAAATGACAAAAAATGTATGACACTTTGGTATTTATCAAGGTTAGAATAGCATGGAGTCACCATTAAGGATTTTCACCTTAGTTGTGCAAATGCACTAAAATACTCACAAATATCTATCAGCATTGAAAATCTTGCCAAACTTTATAGATCGACCTTCCTTTCTTTGAATTTATCAACCACAAATGCAAATGAAGTGCAACAACTATTAGGAAATCGATAAAATTGTAGGAAAAACTTATATCTTCACTTAATCCTTACAAATATGATTATAAAATGATGCTTCAACAATGTATTTCGATGAAGAATTTATAAGGAACATTACTGTGGGTTTAACATGCATTCAAATATCTCAAATATGTATGTACATGGATCAGATTGAACTAATAAAATATCAAACTTAAAACTCTACCCTTCATTCCAAATTTATAAATATGATCGAAGATGATACTCGATTTCTAATTACACATAAATCACATAAGAAGTATTACCATGGATCTAAAATACTAAAATACTGAATAATGTCCCCAACAACAACACCACTGGTGTTGGTACCCAAATTTGTTCTCCTTTTCAGTTTGAGTAGCATCAGAGATATGGCATAAATCTTGAAGTCAGATAGATCATGATGTGTGTCGTTTTGTAGCCGGGGATGTGATCTAACTGGACACTCAGATTTGTGGAGAGATGGATAGCACTCAAATAGGACTTGATCTTGTCCCAACTATTTTAGGTTGTGCCTTTCAACCAAGGTAAGAGGACCTATTTTGTAACCCTAAAATGGTGAAGGAGATGAAGATATCCCTCAATTTGTGCAAATGGTATGAAAAGGGCCTTGAGAAAATATGATTAACACTCCAAATCTGACTTTCACAAGTCATGTCCCCCAGTTATGGAGATAGTTTCAATGCAAGGCAAGGGTTACTAAAGACATTACATGATCCTAATTTTCTTTGTGAATTTTTGTAGATGGATTATATTATGTTGTTGACACACAATGCAATGCAGGGGTAGTATGGGGTAGGATTAGTTATTTTGAATGAATGTTTTGGTGGGAGATTTTAGACAAGACTAAGCAGAATTTTCCAGATTCTTTGAGGACCTTTGCAAGAAATTTGTAAGACCTAAACAATAGAATGATTCAAATGGGTTAAGGTACTCCTTTAACCAAGATATGTGTAATAAATGGAAGCCCAGATCTGCACTCTTCCACATAATATTTGAAAACTTTACACAAAAAGCTTGAAGCACGAGATGAACCAACAAAGCATCTAGAAACCTCTATTTTGTCATAAACTAAGGTACACCCAAAGGTTTACAAACAATCTCTAAATTCAAGGAAGGTAAAGTGATTTTAAATATTTTTATCTCTCTATCGATGAAAGCACTTCGAATGGGAGATTGCAAATGCCACTAAACTATTAACAAGAAATGAGACCATGTATGATCAAAAGAGATTTTAAACACAAGACATAACAGAGTAAGAAACACGAATTGAAAACATTTTGAAACATAAGTGCATGGAAATTTTGCAAAGAGATAACACAAAATAATCTAGAATGACCAAATTTATCGGTAGGGAATGTTATAAGAACAATCTCGAGCTTGTTGATGTCTTACAACTGAAACCAACTCAACATGATACAAATTTGATGCAAAAAGGAATTAGAAATGGGTCTAAGGTGTTTTCTCGGAGAATGGGCTTCTTCCCAAATTTTCTGTGAAATTCTAAGTTTCTTCGATCTTTTGCATGTCCAAGAACATGCATTATATAACATTCTATTACATTTTATCCTTCTCTCCCAAGAAAATAATATGCCCAAAGCAGCAAGAAGTTTGTTACAAACTTCCAACATGATTCGCAAATAGGGATGTTTACAAAATTTGCAACAAAGGTTTCCAGTGTTTCAAAAAGGTGAATCATTACAAATCCTTCATAATTATCCATTTTGGAGGAACGTTTTTCATTCTCCAAGCATGTAGACCCTTTCGTGTCATTATTTCATCCTTATCCCTCCAAGATTTGATTCTACAACATCCCGATTTGATATTTCATGTTTTGGACAGGATGGGGAAAAAAATTATTTCAAAAACACCTCAAATCTACAAATTGATCATGTTGTTGCAAATCAAGAAACCTCTTACGGATGTAAATCAAGGTTCTAAATGATGTTTAGAGCATCCAGTGTGATTGCACAACATGGAAACCTCTCTCCAAGTGTGGGACTTGTGAAAATGAGAGAGGAATCTCCAAAATAGAGGCTGGTTCCTCAAACTCCTCTAATTTAGATCTATATTTTGCACAACTACAGAGGTTCTAATCCTAATTCTACCCTAGATTGCAAGGAGACAGGGATAAAAATGCAAAAAATGAAACTAAACTAAAGATGGTGATGCACCAAAAGGAGTGGTGAAACATTTTTTGCCATGTAAATAGACACAAATTCATGAAATGCAACAAGGGAAAACATACACAAGCTGATAGATGTAATTAGAGGTCTTAAAATGAAGTAGAACAATACAAACAGAGGACTGAAAGCATTCACAGAGTTTGCACTGTCAATTCCATGTAAAAATCTCTTGCATTCCACCATCAAAGAGGTATAAACCTATTACAAACTATGAAAAAGGTCTGATTCTTACAACTATCACTTGCTGGAGGTGAAAGAAGAAGTTTGCAATGCCAAAAAGTGTTCAACCATGAAGAAATGAGCCAAATATGGCTTTTACAGTGCATGGGTCGAGCCCAGGAGAGAGAAAATGTAAAAAATGTGGGAGCCCATTCCTCATTGATGGAAAATGCATTAAAACAGCATGGAGGACCTTACAAACCCATACCCTATCATTTTTGACCATATTGGAGAAGAATGCGACCCATTCTGTATTAAATTTGGTTGTTGAAATGTCATTTTTGGCCATGGACACGTACCAGAACCATTTTTGAATTTTATCTCTCCAAAATAAACCAAAATTATAAATTGACCATGGAATCATGTAGATAATTTTAACATCTTTCCAATGATATAAAGAACGTGAAAATTTGAGCTCTGGATCAAAAGATATGTTCGTTTGAAGATTTCGGCAAAAACGCCCAAAAATGGATCGGCAGGAAAAAATTTCAAATTTTACCTCTTTTTGTCTTTGGAAATTTTTTCAAAATTCCCCATGCTCCACCGGTCGATGCCACGTGGCAGCTTCCTATTTGCTATGGGCCTCAAATGGGAAAATTTTCCACAAAAACTCTGTGAGCCATAACTTGAAAAATATAAGGAGTTAGGAGGCAAACTTTACCTTTCTGGAAAGCTGAGAGAGAGCTCTATCTGATGGTGCCATTTTCAGAAAGCCTTGAGTGCCTTAAAATCAAAAAAATGTGGATTGAGGCACAAGAGAGGCAAGAACACAAGGAGTTAGCCACAAAAAATGAGTTGGGGCACATTTTGGATAACAATTTTGGCGACTCAGAGGGGTCATCTGCCTGCTAGATGAAAGTACCAGTAGCCTGAAGCAGTCCATTGGGCATGGAGCCATCAAATATTCTGTTTAGAACCCCAACTGACTTAGAATGTGCAAGGAGGAAGATGGAATATCACATGATGGAAGCAAGGACTGCAAAACATCTCCAGGGACAACAAGTTGTGCCAAAGCACTTAGGGAAAGCAAAACTAACCTACAGCAAAACAATGTGCAAAGCACTTGGAGGAATGAAAATCTAATCTAATATTTACAAGGTGGTAAATTTCCCTCTAGAAGCAATGCTTGAGATAGATTCCATTGACTAGAATTTGCAGTTCTTCACCATCCAATGAGGCCAATTGGAAAGCATTGTTGTTCTTACACTTCGTGACCATGTATGGGCCACTCCAAATGGCATCAAATTTCAAATGCCTTCCCGGTTTTCTCTATCCACATCCCATTTCAACACTAGATCTCCAACTCTGAAAAGATCTATCCTTGGCCTTCCTATCAAAGGTATTTTTGATCAAAGCTTGATCCTTTTCCATTGCTTGGGATGCCTGATTTCTGACCTCCTACAGCTCCATCAACTCTGCATATCTCACCTCCATGGGCTCAAACTCTAGCAACTCTAACTGCTTCATGAGTTCCAATGTTGGCAATTCAAGTGACATGGGTAAGATTGGCTCTCTTCCATAGACAAGTTTGAATGGAGAGTTACCTGTGGATCTCTTGGGAGTTATCCTATCAGCCCATAAGGCTGATTTCAGTTTGGTATGCCAAGACCTCTGATTCTCATCAAGAGTCCTCCTAATGATCCTCAACAAGTTCTTGTTTGTAGACTCGGCCTGACCATTACCTTGAGGGTAATAGTTTGATGAAGTGCTTAGGTAGATCCCGTTCTTGACAACCCACTTAGTCACCTTGGATCCAATGAATGCCAATGCATTATCTGAGATTATTGTAGTAGGTATACCAAATTTGGTTGCTATCCCCTCATAAAAGTCTAAGATGCTGGACTCATTTGCTTCTTTGAGTGCTACTACTTCACTCCACTTGGTGAAGTAGTCCGTGGTCACAAAATCTATTTGTGCCCTTAACTTGAATTAGGATTAATGACTCCAATGAAGTCCAAACCCCATTGCATGAATGGTTGGTCAACTGAGATTGGATGCAATGGAAGGGCAGCAAGTCTCTCTTTTCCTGTGAAGAATGCACAATTCTTACACCTCTTGATCCATGCATAGCAATCACTGAAAATTTTAGGCCAATAATAACCAGCCTTCATGATTTTTAGAGCTGTCACTCTTGGTGCAAAATGACCACCAGCTGGTCCACCATGGAACTCTTCCAACACCCTATGAATCTGATTTGTGCTAATGCATCTCAGCAGCACTCCATCAACAATGGCATATGGGATAGCCTGCAATCTGAAGTGTCTTCTTTGGGTCTTGTTCATCTCCGGAGGGCATAGGCCTGTGCTTAGGAAGTGCATTATACCTTGGGTCCAGCAAGGAGTGGGGGCAGCATTGTTTTCTTCTTGAGTGCCACATGGCTCATGGCTGTCTTGAACTGTCAAAACAACCTCTCCTTCATTGCATGCTTCTTTTTGCTTCCCCAAAACTAAACCTACTCACACAATCCTTTTCCTCTTACCAGCTTGGTGATTTTGATCTCAATGTCATACTCCATGACACGGGTGATCCAACTTGCCCTTTTCTTGTTCAAATGTTGAGGAGGAATTCCTTAACTTGACATGTGAGACCAAGATGCTCGGACCTTGTTGTTCGAGACTAAATGCTTGAATTTATTCAAGCTTCGATTCTTGCCAAAGACATGCTTCTCAATAAAAGAGTACTTCACCTCATAGTCATCTAGGCTCTAGCCTGAAGAAGGCAATTGGCTACTCATCATTATCCTTGTTCTCGCTATACCAAAATGGCAGAAATAGTGTCATTACCTCTAAATGCAT